>JAODLC010000140.1:7474732-7491520 GCA_026781145.1 Hippopotamyrus pictus
TCACCCCCCCCCCCCCCCCCCAGTGCTGAGTCACTGTTTTTCTGTTCTTTGAAGAGGTGATACTTACAGTGAGGTTCTGCGCTGCTGGGGACACTGCAGGGTCAGAGGGGGGGGCTGGCTCAGTGGCGGGTATCCCGTTTGTAGGGGAGGAGCTCAGAAGAGATGGGCCGTCCTGGGCAGTGTCCTGCAGAGATTCCCTCTCCACTGAGCCGCCCCCCATATCCGTCACGTTTAGCCCCTCCCTGCCCAACAGAGGCAGCCAGTCCAGGTAGCCCGAGCTCTCCTTCTGTTCCGTCCGAGCCGGCTCAGGTCCGAACTTCGCCTCGACACCGAATCTGCCGCCATCTTCCAAGCCCCCGTCAGAGTACTCCGCGTCCGTCCACGTGGGATCGAGGTCACTCAAGTCCCGCGTCCCATCGAAGAGGGCCAGGTCCCTGAGGACGGCAGCGGGCCCTTTGGGTCGTGACAGGGGCCTCCAGCGACCCGGGTGAGACTGCCCACGGACGAGGGACTGCAGCACAAGTGGCGGTGCGGGGCCGCGACGCACGAAGGTGACGTAGGAGTCGGAGCCGGGCCTCGGACGGGGCTGACAGCTTTCTTGCCGCTGGCAGCTCAGCACGTAGCAGTGACGCTCGAAGAACCAGGCCAGGTCGCAGCCCGGCAGTTCACAGCAGGCCTTGGCGCACTGGCCCACCGACGGCGCCTCCGGCACCCGCAGGATGTTACCGCTCTTCAGGTTGGGGGAGACGATGCTTTCCGAGTACGTCGCCCCCTGCCAGCACTGCTCCGCTATTGCACCTACAAAAAGCAGGCGACCGTGATACGGTGGCGTAAGGAAATCCCACAAACACCTGTTCATGCCCCAGGAAGGACCCAGTTATTGTGGCCTTTAGATGCTGTAGTAATACCCTGTGAGTAAACTAAGTAACCGAGTAAAAAGTAAGTAACTGAGTAAGTAACTACATGCTAAATATATCTCCTACCCTGGTAATCGACAAAAAAGTATTTCCCTCTTAGACCGTTACCCGGCCAAGTGACCTCCCTAGTATTTCTTTTCGAAATAAAATACAAAATGAAAGTATTATTCCAAAATCTGCAGCATGCCGCGTGACTCACGCTACCTGACTCGATATTCGACAAGGAAGATGCTTTTTTTTACAAGCTTGGTGCTCACAGCTGTACTGGAAATTACCACAGGCATCTCTGTCAACTGTACAAATCGAATGTGACCCTATGTAATCATTTAAGTGAAGTTCAAAGCAAATCCAAAACATTAATTATGTAATAATCTGCCATGTTTCTTAATTTACCACATTATCTTCTAGAGACTGTCAAATGCTTCATTAGCCGTGTTTGGCTGAACAGAGTAGTAATTGAATTAATTCTAATTAATCGGGTAATTAATAACATCAATAAAGCACTTAGTTCGTCTGTATTTTGACAGCAAACCAATCTGTCATCTTCACTGACCCCAGCACTGGCATTTAGGAATGCAGAACATGGTAGCATTCGACCCCCCCGGGTGTCATCACCCCCCAAAAGGAAACGGCAGGTCGCAGACCCACCCTCTGTGCACTGCAGAGCCAGGCAGAGAAGCAGGACGACCACCCTCATGACCACGGGACGGTGCTTGCGGGAGGGATGTGGGAGTCCGCGGTAGGGCACGCTATAGCACTCCTCCAAAGTCCTTGAGCTTGAAACGGAGAAGTGAGTAAGACTGTAGCCACACTCCTGGCTGCGAGCAAGGAGAGGCCACTGAAGAACACACTGAGAAAAGTCCAGGCAGCAGATACGTGTCCACAAAATGTTATTAAGTTATTTGCAAATGTGAGGTTCATTATCTTTGGGTTGGGCCACAACAGACCGGCACTGATGGCTCGGGCTGGCTGGTAGAGATCTGGCATGAACAGCTCCACAGGGGTAAAGGGGTGCGGAAGTCGTTCTTCAGAAAACCGATTCTGACTGCATCACAGTGTCCACTCTTATACTCTTCGTTGAAACATTTACCAGGATTAATGAATCATCAACATGGAATTAAAACATAAATTTATCACAGTTAACACACCATTCATTTTAGTCATTACCATAGCATTACGCTGCGTACTTGATGCGTCAGATAAACTTCTCTGCAACATCCAAAGCGCAGATAACAGTGTGACATCAGCAGTGTTAAAGGGGAACTCAACACCAGCTGACTAACACCACAAATGGCCAATTCAAGTCAGTGTTGCTGGCTGGGCGCAGCCTCTAAGTGCTAATTATTTGAATATTGAATCACTTGTTTTGAAAGTGAATCAAGTCTGGATTTTATGTTCGCCCCCTGCTGGAAAGGGGTGGCTGTGCGGATATTAATGTCATTTAAAGGTACAGTTACCCCTGGGTCTGGGGAAAGAAATCAACAAAGCCAATCAGTAAGATGCACACAGAACAGTTGGAAATCCACCCTAGGCAAGGAAACAATCAGAAAATGATCGATTATGCTGAGCCTAGCTGGAAACTCCCTAAGAGGATAGTTATCATCACAGGCCGACCAATGTGGCAGACATTTAAACGTCTAAGAGCAAAAGGAGCACACCAAGCTCTGATGGGGGAGGACACAGGCCGTACAGTACCTGCAGCAGAGACCTTCACTGTCAAGACAGTATGAACATTTCAAGTCTCCTGAGAAAGGTCTCGGTGTGGAGTCACCTGAGGGGGTGTGGCGGAAATTAAAGAACAGCCAATCAGTATTTCTGTGCGTCCGCTAGATTCAAAGATCCAGCAGAAGCTAAACCTGCAGCCAGAAGCCGCTGCGTAAAAGCCGGTAACCAGGGGGTTAAAACATCAGGTGTAAGCGAAGGAGCAGCCCAAAGCTGGGCGAAGCCTACAGGCTCAAAACACTCCATCACTATAACTTACTGGGCTAGTGTTTGTGCATTATCCAGTGATGAGGATTACGAACTTAAGAGCTTTCGGCCTGTTTAACATCCTGAAATAATTCAGTGTCACTGGTTAATTTAATACCATATGGTGCCAGTCCGTCGATAACCGAACACGGTGATTTCTAGGCAACCACTTATTTCGTTAAAGGCGATTACAAGAACCTTATCAGAGTCACGTGCGGTTAGGATAATCAAATATACCGGTTAGTCAGTGGGGTTGTAATAAAACATGCAAAGGAAAAACAAACTACGGTACTCGCAGGAAACATCAAATTTGTTTGAACCGGGCTGTTTGCTCGTTTCCTCTTTCTGTCCTTCTTCATAAGAATTGAACAGTCGTGTGTGCTGCAAATATACATTTGAGTTAACATCCAATCTGAACAGAAACTATATTATACAATAGTGTGCAGATTATGTCCAGGGACTATGAAGCTCTTCAGCACTGCATCCTCGAACAGCGACAATATATATAACACCTTTACATGCTACCTTTAAAAAAAAACATCAATATACTGTTAGGCAGTGAGATTTGATTTAACTGTATTTTTCTATATAGTTATCGAAACAACTAAAAATGACTTTTTAAGGCGTACTGACAAATTGCTTACAGAAAGCGAATAAATGTTACGTACCTACCTACCTTAGCCGAGACAGCATTTCCCGTCTAGGTTATAAGACATCCTTATCTCAGATACTCCCTTCATTAATACCCAGGGTAAGCCGTATTTTGTGCACGATTCCGCGCAGGGGCATCGTCCTGGGTCCGGCGCGGATGACAGGCGCAGGCGTTGCTGTATCTGCGGGTAGCAGCGGGATGCGCGCAGCGCCGCTCCGGAAGGGGATCCGTCTGCCGCGTAGCTGCGCTCTTTGCTCCGGTGTCGGAAAGCGGGCCCCCAGCCTTTTATTACCGACCTTCTATAAACCGAATGTCGTACTAAAATGTGATTGTCTCCTACCCATTTTATACTCATAATACAAGACTGCTGCGTATGACAGGCACTGGGTAAGGGACCGGAAAAAACATTTCAGCTTTTATATACCGATGCATATATAGGCTGAATGTTTTTTTTCTGTTTTTCAGTTTTTGTGTAGCAAGGACAGCAAAGCACATCCTTAATGACGCTGCAGATTTTCCCCGATCTTGGCATCAGCGAGCATAAACGAAACTGAAAGCTCTATTCGAGCAGAGTCAACTAATACGTATACAGGACCAGTCTATTAATTAAATTACAGATCGAGGTTCAAAGTCCAGCGATTAACTTGCTGTCATATCAGCGTGGATGTTTAATTTAACTTCTCTACGGAACAAAGTTTGGTGAATCGATTACGTCAAAACCGGTTTATAAACCTTGTGAAATGTCACCACATGATCATCTGACAATTTACACACGTTGGAGCAACATGCAAATGAAGGAGTTACCAGGAATTCTTTCGTGCGTGTCTCGTCTATATTGAAATCCGGTTTTACAGCTTGGCTTTATTTGTTTTCTGCTCCACTAGATTGTTGAAATGGAGATTGGCTCAGGAAAAAGGTATGTATTCGGGGGCGTCTGCATGATTTATTCTCAAGGTTCGCATCCAGACGCACACACCTATTAATATATTACAGTCTTGTCTACCTACCTGAAGTTGAATCTCGAACTCCGGGTCGCATCAAATTCTCATAAGACTTTCTCGCTGTCAGTTTCGAAGTCGTGGTGAATACTCATCAGAACAAGCACAGTGAATATGCTGGCTGTGGTCCTGTTCGTAAATATGCCTTTAGGCATCGCAGAGTGCCGAGCGACTTAGGGACATTTTCGATACACAGTGTAAAGTGTCTTTTGTGCTCAATAATGCTTAAGAAATCTCACTACTACTGGGTGCGGTCTGGTACCGGGAGTATGTTGACATTAGTGGGACTTGCCGTGTTTAGAGTTGCTGTTCAGTCCATGTTTTCCGTCACACCAGTTGTGTGTTTTTTTGCAAACGTTTCTAATTACTTTAATTGTCTGTGAGAGCATTTGCTTATTTTAATCTCCTGGAGGTAAAAGAACTAGCCACATAAGTAATTTTATGTTTGACACTCTACTCTGCATATGCTGAAAAATGCAGTTCGACAACTGCATGATTCCAGAAATATATCAACCAACCAATTAGGTCAGCTCACTGACTAACCACTCCCGCCCCCCTTCAGAAATCTAGCCAGTTATCCAAGTCTAAACACTAAAGGTACACAGTGCGTACAGGTACCCAGCTGCCTGATCCCATGTGTGTATCAGATATTTTAATGAGGTAAGCCAGGCAGCTGGACTTGTACCTTTGTAGGGTTACATCCCATGACTTTGCTGTTGTGCTCATCGATTTTCAGACGTGTGAGTACAGGTATGTGTAATATGTAAGACATTACACAGTTGTATGGATGTGCATAAGCCTGGTTGTTAATTAATTAGATAAACAACACAATATGTCAGTTGCTTTCCAGAGTTCAGGTTTAAGAAGTAAATGTCAGAGACAAAATGTCTTCAAGTAAAATAAGATGAAATGTGAGTCTTACAGGTATGTGGCTGATCTTTTGCCTGGGTTTGGTGCTTTACATGGGTGTGTCGTGATACTTTACAGCCTCATTAAGTCAGAATAATAGAAAGCAGGCAAAAGGAAAGACAAAGAAATTAAAGAAAGAAAATCAGATAACAACGGAGGAGAGGAATCAAAAACTTCCAAGTAGGAAGAAAAGAAACCTCTGAGGTCCAAGCCCCCCAGGGCATGTTAACATTATAGAAAAAGAGTGGACTTGCTGGCTAAAAGCAAGGTGTAAACTGTGATTAAGGTCAAAGCCAAAGTCCATCAGTGAGTCAGTTCTCCACGCTGGCCTGTGACTGGTGGCAGACTGGAGGCTGGACCCACGATGATACAGCTTGTAGGTCACGTCTATGATGTCACTCCTCCATGGGACTGAACCAGGACTCCAGTTCAGATAGTGTCCACCACGGGCACCATCCAGACATGTGGGGAGGACGGCAGAGAGCATGGGTGGTCAGAACATGGACACATTCATGGACAAGCGTAGTAGATAAAAATGACACGTACAGTAGCACCAGCAGCCATAGTTACGGTGTGTTATGTGTTAGATTGTGGTTGCGAGTCTTCAGTCGAGATTTAAAGACTGAGACCGAATCGGCATCCTGAACATACGCTGGAAAACCATTCCACAGTATAGGGGCCCTGCAGCAGAATGCTTTACCACAAACGGTCACTTTATTTATATGTGGAACGAAAAGGAAACCTGCTAAGCCAAGGTTATAATAGTTTTGCATTTTTCATTAGTTTTGTTTTTATTTCATTTTTATGTTTTGTTTTCAGTTTCGGGAGAAGTGTTCCACATACTTTCCATTACAAGGCACTTGCTCTTATCTAAGACACAGTCATAGTCAAAGAACAGTGGAACTGCTTATAGTGATCATGGTTATAGTGATCACGGTTATAATGATCATGGTTATAGTGTTCACGGTTATAATTATCATGGTTATAGTGTTCTACGGTTATAGCGATCATGGTTCTAGTGATCACGGTTATAGTGATCAACTGCTTATATGGATGAAAAAGCTTGGGGCAGAATCATTGCTGTACAAATACAGTTTAATTTGCTTATAGTAATCAAGTAGTCCATGTTCATTTTGGATCTTTTTATACATGACATATATATGCCATATTATATTTTCTAAAGATCCTAGAGAGTGTGACCCGATATGGCATACAAACTTGGCGTGGTAACCTGTCAGCAGTTAAAGTCCAGGTCTGCATGTCTTACTCAAACAGCTGGTAAGATCACAGGGGTTCAACATCAACATCAGCATCAAGTTCAGTCTCGGTGTCCTTCTGTGGTTCAAGATGCCAAACTGAAGGCTATACAGATATAAGAAATCATTCATTCCATTTCCCACTAAGATGCTAAATATGAACAAATAACGCCTGTTACGTCTTTGTTAGGTCTTGATTTTTTAAAAAACATTTATTTAATTATCATTTCCAATTAATCAATTAATTAATTAATTAATTGATTGATTGATTGATTGATTGATTTTATTTCTTGTTTATTAGTGGATCTATGTATGGGTTTTTACGGTTTGAGGACAGTATATGTATAAATGCAATTTCCCAGTGTCCTAAATAGTAAGGAATTGTCGTGGTTTGGCAATGTTATGTAGCTGAAGTAAGCACACCTTCGATACTGCATCTGCATGCGATTTGAATGACAGGCTTATATCCAAGGTGATGCCTAAGTTACGGGCTGAGCTGCTGGGGGGAAGTTCAGCCCCTTGGGGTGGAGTGTGGAGATTATAGCGTTCCTATCTGTGGACTCGCCTCCAGAATATGCTCTGTGTCTTTTATTGCTGTAGGTCTTGATTTTTTTCTTTTTAAGGGGCCGGAGTCACTTAAGCAGCAGGACGCCGACGGGAGGTGACAGAGATGAAGGCTTGACCACAGAAATGCCAGTGGTGGAGACCCAGTCCGAGGGTCTCTGTACGGACATGACAACGAAGGAAGAGAAGAGTGCGGAGGAGGTGATGAAGATGAGAGAGAAAGATGAGCATCCAGAGCAAGAAAGTGGAAGCATAAATCAATCTGTCCAACGTCAATATTATCAAAGTCTGACCTCACAGGGAGTGTCTCTGAAGAGCCAAGATCCAGAAGGTGACCCTCCCCATGGCCAGCCCCCAACGGTGGAGTATTTCCTAGGTCAGCCTGTCCAGTATGAGCTGGAGGACAGGGACAGACTAAGCGTACTAACCTGGAACCTCGACGGGCTGGACAGCGAAGACCTCCTGAGGCGTGCGGGGGGCCTGTTCTCCAATATTAAAAAGTAAGATGCACAAATATATGCAACACATGCCGTGTGTGTATCAAGCATACGTGACAGAGAACTGTTCTAAAGCTATGGAAGGAGGATGATATAGTTTAAAGAAACGCTGACATCTAGAACAATCAGTCATTTAAGATAAGTTTTGATAACAGTGACATTTGTGGGGCTGTTCCACTTTTAACTGCAGTAATGTTTCCCAGTAGGCTGGTAGGTAAAGACCTTTTGCATGTGACATCGAATACTTCTTAGTACTTTTTACAACTATATGATGGTTTCCGAAATATGGTCAGTGATTCCCCATTATCATAAACTTACCGATATGTAGCTGAAATGCAGCCTTTTAACTTCTGATATATTTCTGTAATGTGTAATGTAGAGCAGGCTATCTGAAAAATTACCATAAAAAATCTTCAAGGTTTTTTTTTCCATTAACAGATATCGGCCAGATGTCTTACTGTTGCAGGAACTTGTACCAGAATATTTGCACTGCTTGAAGAAGCATTTTGGAAATTACACCTTTCTTCAAGGTATGGGAATTGTCATTAGTATAGTCTATTGGTACACTAATATGTCTGAGCCATTTCTTTGTTGGACATTTGGTTGTTTTAAAGTTTAATTATTTGACATGCAAGATTAATAAGGACAATTCTAATCTATTCCTGTTCATAACTTTAGTATTGAACAATATTTGAAACTTAGCTTGTTAATTATAGGGTGGGACAGTGACTCAAAATCAGCCCCATTTCCTCTCACCTCCAGGGGTGGGAACTGAAATCCTGGTCTGCACATTTTCCATCTGTTGTATGAGTCTCTTCTGGGTATTCCAGTGGTACTCCAGTGGTACTCCAGTGGTACTCCAGTGGTACTCCAATGTCCTTGTGCAGCCCAAAGTCATGCAGTTAAGGTAGCTGATGTCTCTGAATCCCTCACAGTGTATGACGGTCTGTATGTATATGAGGGACTGCCAACCCAACCAGAGGATGGACCAGCCACGGTACCCGCACTGCCCAGAACAGGCTTCAGCACCCACCCCCCCCCCCCCCCCCCCCCACCCCCCCTGCCCAGAACCGGCTTCGGCCCCCCCCCCCCCCCGCTGCCCTGACTAGGATAAACTGGCTGGATTTGTCAGTTGAATACTGTCCATTGTTTTCAGGTCATGATGAAGGTTACTTCATTGGGATCATGCTGAGAAAGTCCAGAGTACATCTTCTCCACAGCAACATCCTTAAGTTCCGCACAACATCGATGGACAGGAACCTACTTCTGGCTTATGTATGTATCCTGACAACTTTACTAGGGAAGCTGTAAAGATCTGTGGCCAACATCCGTTTTCTGAGTGGCCAATATTCACCTCAAGGGAAAAATGCTGAAGTTAGGGTTGTAAGCAGTGTAGCTTGTTTGGTGTGACTTCACCGTGCGCCCTAACAGCTCAGCCCACATAATAACATGAAACGTCAGTCTCCTTTGGCTTTATTCTCAGTGTCTCCCTTGTTTGTTTGAAAGCTAAAGAGTAAAGCGATTTTAAATGTAACAATAAAATGCCTGGATCACTGGAGCATATTTACTTAAGCGCCACCCAGTGGTGCAGTGCGATAACTGGTGGACCCCCCACTGAAGGAGATTTGCAAAACAAATCCTCAAACTATTGATATTATTACAATAACATTATAAGAGCAGTGACATTGCCGTCTGTATGCCCACTGCCTGTCGGCAAGGTGAGCTTCTTTGGCCGCGAGCTGTGTGTGATGACCTCCCACCTGGAGAGCTGCAAAACCAGCTACCAGGAGCGGCAGGTCCAGCTGAAGAAGGTGTGGACGCGGATGAGGGAGGTACCGAAGAACGTCTCCGTCATATTCGGAGGAGACACCAACCTGAGAGACAAGGAGGTCTGACCTTCTCCCTGTTACTCTGGAATACTTGTGCACCCAGACAACTTTATTCTTCTTCATGTTACTCGGTTAAAGACCCACTGTAGGTCTAATTAGCGATGGCCCGATCCACTTTTTTGATACCCCGATCCAGTCCGATTCATTTAATATTTTTATCTGCCAATTCTGAGTACTGATCTAATTTTTTCATAAATGTTTAAATATACATACACATGCAGTAGACGTCGACACATTCCTTGTCTGAGTGAACCATGCGATTTCGCAGTTTTCTTCAAGTGCCTAATTGCATTCGTTGCATTAAACGATGCTCTGTTGCTGCCTCCTCTCCAAAGGATGGCATCCCAATCATTTTAGGTAGCTAGCGGGCTATTCTGAGTTTCAGATTTAAATAATTTCCGCACAGCTGACTTCTTGATAGTCTGTAGTCTCAGGCCATGTGCCTCAGGCCCACTGCAGCGTGTGACGGAGCTCTATAGTCTGCACAACCGCCATAAATTCAGCGACTGCGGGAACTTAAATAGATTTGGCTTTGGATCTGGCTGTGGTAACCATTAAAAATGCCTAGATTGGCCCTGACTCCGATCTTTGATGTCGGCTTGGGCCATAACTGATTATACTGAATCTACTGCTAAGTATTTTGTTTCCTGAATAGTCTCATGCTTATTTAATGAACCGTGTTTGTTTTTCTTTGTGCACGCTCGTGGAAAGGTGAGCAGGCTGGGGGGGCTGCCTGAGGGCATTTGCGACGTTTGGGAGGCACTGGGCCAGCCGGAGGACTGCAGGTATACGTGGGATACGGAAACCAACGACAACAAGGACATTCCCCATTCGGTACGGCTACGCTTCGACCGCGTTTTCATGCAGGCAGCCAGAGATGGGCCAGCCGTAACCCCTGAGAGCATGGAGCTGATTGGCCTGGAGAGGCTCAGCTGTGGGTACTTCACCAGTGACCACTGGGGAATCCTGTGTGCCTTCGCCGTCGGACCGGAAGTACCTATAAATAAGAGCTCCTGGTAAGCAAATAAGTAATACAACACCAACTTGTAGCTTACAGCAATACAGGTATAAGATATTTGGTCAAAACTTCAACCAGCTTATTTCATTAAAGGTATTATAAAATTGTATCTATTTCATATATTGAAAGGTTCATCTGCTTAAAGCAGGATTTCCTTAGAAAGATGATAGATTAGGACCTATATGCTGGAATACTGGAGTTTTTTCTTGTGATAAATAGGTTTTCCTCAAGGAAAATTTGAATGAAGGAAATTGACTGCTTTGTGCACTAAACAGAAGCGTAGACAATGCACGGGGGTACGACTGAGTGGCACTCACATGTGAAATTATGGAGATGGGTGGTACTTAGGATACCAGATCACCTTGGGTGATGCAGTACTTGAGTGGATGTAGTGAGTTTGGGGATTGGCATGGAATTTGTTGAGTTTCTGTAGTTGGATTACTTTTAGAGTAAGCTTGGTAATATTCTTTTCTGCTCCTCATACACTGAGTTGTATTTCTTGCTTGGTACACTGAGACATTTTAGTGCCGTATGTGACACCAGGTGCATGAAAATATGAGCCAGTTGTTTCCTCATGGGCCCTTCACACTCCAGCCAGAGGTCCCCAGTAGGTGTCCAGTGTGCGCTGGTCTGGCAGGGTTTCCATACCTTCTCTGACGTTTACTGGCATGTTCAGCTCTGTAAGTGGACTGAAGAGCATTGAATGAACTGTTTAATAATCCAAGCCTATGGAAATATGGAAAATTAGAACGTGATTAATACCTTAATAAATCAAGTATGATTAGGAGGTGCTTGAAGGGCTGAATTTTACTTACATTAACACTGTTATTAAATGCCTTGTTAGGAAGTTATGTCACCATGATATTACAGATGTTTTATTGGGGGAAGCTGCTCCTACGGGCAAGGCCTTAAACGCCTACTCATTCTTAAAGGGGCAGTTCACCCCGAAACTGAAAGATGATATATTTTAGATGGGCTTTAGTGCTGTCTGTCCATCTAGGTTGTTCTGCTGGAAGTTGCCTAGTTTTGGAGATTTCGGCCATAGAAAAGTCAGTGTTCAAACTCCACACACCAATTGTGTCACTGCGCGGGAGATACGAGGACCCTGGCGATATCTTCTGCACAGTGTTACGATTGATGTGTGTAGTTTGGTAGAAGAAAATAGTTCCTACATGAAACTGCTTGCTGCAAAGTCTGTGGATCATCTTGAGTAACCATGTCGTGATTTCTGGTAAGAGACACTGCTGTTGAATTTTTTAAATATATGTTTTTGGCATTTTAAACACCACAGAAAGAATGCCATTCACTCCCATTATATTCAAGTGAAGCCTGACATTTCTATGGTCGATATCTCCAAAACAAGGCAACTTCCAGCAGATCAAATTAGATGGATAGATGGTCCCTCTAGAAGGTATCTTTTTCGGTTTTGGGGTGAACTGGCCCTTTAAGAGTTTACTTGAGTTTTATTTAAATCATATTAGTGCTAAGCCTGGGAACTGGAGTTACTATCACTGTTCTGTGTACTTGTTCAGTCAGGGAGATTGGTTTGTATTATATATAAGTCGACCTGGTTATTATTTCAGTAAAAGAAGAAGGAATAAAAGAAGGGAACAAATGGGAATCAATGGAGGTGAAAGTCATTCAGAGACCATGAGCTGTCAGGTCCTCGACGGGGACAACGTAACAAAGGTGAGTGAAACGAGGAATATGGTAGAGAAAGATGGACATCCAGGGTGAGAGGCCATGCCTGCCTAAGGTGAAACACAACAAAAAAGTCTCCAATATCCCCAGGGTCTGTCCCTGCAAGGGGAATCATCCAAGAACCAGGATACAGGGGCAGATTCTCCCCAGGACTCAGGACAAGAGACTGAATGCTTCCTAGGACACCCTGTCCAGTGTGAGCTGGAGGAGAAAGGCAAGCTAACTGTGCTCACGTGGAACCTTGATGGACATGACAACGAACTGAAGCGTCTTGGTGGGCTGTTCTCCAACATTAAAAAGTAAGATCTACAATTTTTGCAATATACGCCTGGTGTCCTGGTAATCTGGGCTACCTTGTTTCTGCTGGGCCGCTCCATCCACTTTCTTACAGTCTTCACTACATTCCCTGCACCGGCCACTCTGGCGTCCCACGTCCAGCGTATTGCAGCCGTGCCAACATGCATTGCTGGTAAATCTAGGCCTTATTCTTCACTGCCCTCAAGCCGCCTTCTAGGTCTGCGCCGGTGGCCTTATGGAGCCTGTATCCTTCAGGCTACAGCTGAAGACCTTCCTAGGACTCTTTACTGGCTTCACAGTGATACGCAGGTTCAGGTCTTTGCCCAGGCTGAAGCAGAATCTGTCTGTGACCCTCCCTCTCTTTAAAGCCAGACACTTGGTTTGGTCAGCATGGAAGGGTTGGCCGTGACGACTGCCCTTCTACTAGTTCTCTGTACCCTTCAGCTCTCCTTAACGTCATGAGGTCTTTCCTGAAGATTGCCCAAAGATCTACTAGGACTACACATTCTGCTTCACCTCCCTTCTTGTACTGCCTTTTGAGTGACCTCAGGTCCTCCATGAACTGCAAGACTTTGATTACCCAATGATCTGGAGCATATGTTAGTCATGCCAACTTGGCTGTCTCCTTACCACATCTCTCTGCTGAGGTGTTTACAAGTGAACAAATCACAGCTTATAACTGGGTTCGTCTCTCTCAGCTGTCCGTTCCAAAATCTGGTCTGTATCTTCATCACACTGCTGCCCCTCAGTTTCCTTAGCAGATTTCTGCTGGCAGATCCTGGACTGTACCAGTGGAACGGAGAGGCTGTGGGCACTCTGAGTGTCTCCTGGCTCCTGGTTGTCAACCATGCTGTCCAGCGTCTCATGCTGGCCTGTTGTATCCTCAAACCCCTCACATTCTTTCTGGTCTTGCTGCACCTGCACACTCATTGTGGTTCGCTCATTAACCCTTTTCTCGTTGATCTTGGGTCCATCCGGTTGCGGTGCTCATTCTTCCCCCCCCCCTCTCAGGCACCGCTGGGGGGGCTTCCGCTGCTTGCTTGGGTTCTTCCTTTCAGAAGATGTGGTTTGGGCTGCCAATCCTTCTCACCCTCATTGCCATCTCTGCAGCTGTGCTCCGTCTCTGCAGCTGTCATGGCCTTATTCATTGTCTTCATCCGTATCTATTTTTTTCAATGTGTCTTAAGTCACCTAAACAGAATGATTACAACGCGTCTTTTTTCTTTCTACAGATATCGCCCTGAGATCATACTGCTGCAAGAATTCAAAACACCATATCTGAGATTCTTAATGATACATTTTAAGAATTATCATATTCTTCCAAGTACGTAGAACAATCAATTACTTTAATAATTATAAATTCAAATAAATGACATTGTAGTCATTGTAGAGGTCGGTGCAATGGAATGACAAATGCTTTATAATTGAGAGGTTATTAGTATTTTTGCCCCACTCCAAACATATCCCAAACTATGCGTTGATTTAAATAGTTTTATACAAATAATCACAACTGACCATTGTATATTGCATTTATAATTCTGTATGATTATATGAAAAGTGTATTCGTCTGAAGGTTTCTAAGCAAATTTCAGTTGACATTGAATCAGAAATTTGCTTGTTGATCAGTTTCTTGTTTTCCAGGACATTTTTCCAGTTACTTCACATGCATCATGCTAAGAAAGTCTCGAGTTCAGTTATTAAGTTCTAAGACAGTTAAGCTCCCTTCCAAAACGATGCAAAGGGACCTACTTACGGCTCATGTAAGTGTTGTTACCTGTAATAGAGATACTGGATTTTGAGTTAGTGTTTTCTGGCTAATACTAACTAATACTAACTAATACTAGCCCATGCCAAGTTCTAAGGGGGAGAGAAGGGCTCACCTCATTGGATACAAGTCAATCAATCAATCAATCAATCTGTGTTAATTGGCTGTCAATTATATTAGTCTATATTTAGCTTTTACTTTGTTTTGCTGATGCTAGACTTCAAATTTTATGTTTAAGCTGGAAGAGTAAAGATTTCACGAGACTCAAGAAATAATGAAAGATCCAGAAGATATCAGAGTACTTAAAAATGCAGGCTGTAGCTACTGGAAACTTCACAAAACCTTGAATCTTCCATATTTATATTTTATTTGAATGCATGGATGTCTGTGTTCTCAAAGGTGAAGTTCTGTGGGCGTGAGTTGTATGTGATGACCTCTCACCTAATATACGGCAAGGAGAACTCTCAGGAGCGGCTAGACCAGATCGGAAAGGTGTGGAAACAAATCAGAGACGCACCGGACAACGTCACAGTTATTTTTGGAGGGGACACCAACTTGAGAGACTGGGAGGTCAGACCTTTTATCTGGATCACAGTGATTGTGTGCATTCAGAGGCGTAAGGAAATCCTTACTGCTACATCAGCAGAAGGAATTGTTTTTTCCATTAAAAAAAGGTTGTGCAATACCTTAGTAATCAATGGTGTCTCCACCCAGGTGAACAAGCTGGGGGGGTTGCCTGAGGGCATTTCCGATGTTTGGGAGGCACTGGGCGCGCCGGAGGACTGCAGGTATACGTGGGATATGGAAACCAACGACAACAAGGACATTCCGAAAACAATACGCATG
Source organism: Hippopotamyrus pictus (assembly GCA_026781145.1). Taxonomy (NCBI): domain Eukaryota; kingdom Metazoa; phylum Chordata; class Actinopteri; order Osteoglossiformes; family Mormyridae; genus Hippopotamyrus; species Hippopotamyrus pictus. Next base: position 7,490,010 of record JAODLC010000140.1, read on the forward strand.
CGCTGGGACCGCATTTTCACGCGAGCGTCCACAGATGGTGCTGCAGTAGCCCCAAAGAACATGACACTGATTGGGCAGAAGAGACTTAATTGTGGATTATTCGCCAGTGACCACTGGGGAGTCCTGTGTGACTTCACTGTTAAGCCACAAGACACGCCGCATGACAGTACCTGGTAGGCAGCGACATATGTAATGCTGATTATATTAAATGATGGAAGTAGACTGGCAAAGGACAGTTGAGAAAAGGCAAGAAAATTAGGAGTTTTACGTACTCATTTTAAAATGCGATTTTTTTAGCGAAAGACCACCAGAGGCCAATGTAAAAGAGGAGGAAAAGAAGGAACGCGATGAGGTGAAGAAAAACGAAGGGGAACCTCGCAGCAGGTCCAACCATGAGAAGCCAAGCAAGCGACCCAGTACAGCAGCCAGAATGGCAATTTCCATAGTGAACCTTTTCAAGGAACATGTGGAGGACAAAGACAAGCTGAGTGTTCTTTCCTGGAGCCTTGATGGGCTTGATGAAGGTGCAGAAAGGCGTTGTGGTGGGCTGTTCCACAGCATTGACAAGTAAGAGTGACATCAAATGTGTGGTCATGAAAAGTATGTAATGAAAGAAATGGGAGACGCTTGATGCACAAGTATCTCTCCTCATAGTTAACAGCCATTGTGGTGACATTTCTAGTTTGTTTTTTTTTTTCTTCAACAGATATCAGCCAGATATTATACTATTGCAAGAAGTAATTCCACTATGTCTGGTAGTGCTGGACACATATTATTGGAATTATGAGATTCTTGCAGGTATAGAGAAAACTGAAGAAGAATTGTTTCTTTTAGCTGCTAATATAAACATATTATCGAGACACTTTGGAAAGCAATGCATTTAGAAAATATGCATGACTAACATTATTAGATTTAATTTTGTTCCTAATTTTTAAAATAAATGTAGAGTATTAAAGAATAAGCTATACTAACCCTGAAGATCAATCATATGCGGCTCTATTACATGGTTGATTAATAATGAGTATTTGTCAAATTCAGGAAGTGATGACGCTTCCTCCACTTGCATCATGTTGAAAAAGTATCGAGTACGACTTCTACGCAGCGACGTCGTAAATTACCCCACAACGGAGATGAACAGGAACCTACTCATGGCTTACGTAAGCCTTCTCTGCTCTTAAGGCCCCTGGTGTGACTGAATACAGCTCAGTAATGCATATAGTAGGCAGCTGGTACTCCTCCATGTGTTCTGTCCTGTAAACTCAGCTAATAATCGGCACCGAAGCACAATCCTTCATATTAAAGTACAGTCTAATATGTGGTCAGTTTAAAATGTTAAACATAATAAGGAGGATGAAGGAAACTGTGCACATGCAACTTAAAGGCTGTGATATTCTCAATTCTGAGCTGCCTAAGATAACTATAATCATCATCATTCTCTGCTCTTAAGGCCCCCGGTGTGACTGCATATGACTTAATGCCCTCGATTTAGGTGTCATTCCACCCACATGTCT
>JAODLC010000140.1:7498162-7515510 GCA_026781145.1 Hippopotamyrus pictus
GGGCTGGCGGAAACGAGTGAGTGAGCTCGTGGTTTGTAGTCCGTCAGCGTCTGAATCCCTCTCCACATCTGACGCGCTTCAGGTTGCATGATGAATCGGATACGTATCAGATTTAGTATCACATGTGAAAATGGCACAAATCTGATTTGAAAAGATCAGATTTGCACACACAGCCCTGAAAAGATCAGATCTGTGTCACATTAAGGCAAAAAAAATCCGATTTGAGTCACTTCATGGCAGTGTAAACGTAGCCTTATGGGCCCTACAAGGACTATGTATTGCAGTGGCATCTATTGGTCAAAATAAGTATTGCCACGAGTGAGGACTGGTTTGTACAGCAAAAATATCGACTAATTAGACTTGTGATTATTAACATGTGAACATTCTGTATATTTATTTGTAGCCTATAGTAATAAATAAAATAAAAAATACATTTTAAAACTGTTGGTGCAATACGTTAATCAGGTTTAAATATATAGCCTGCCATAGCGTGTATGTACGATGAACTCCAGAATTATTGGCAACCCTAAAGAGAGGTAAAAACAATGACATAAACCAGACCCTGCTGTCCCAGTAGTTAAAAAATGCCCTCTAGAGTTGCAAAAAATATTAGCTATTAGCGTTCCTTCTCATGGAAAAAAAAATATAATGGTATATTGAGTGCTATTTACACTGTAAAAAAGGCATTTTTTTCCACAGTTTAAAACCGTTTTATATCAGTTAATTTGACTGTAATTTACATTTTTTCCTGTTATGTTAAATTACAGAAAAGCTTTATTAAAACTACATTGCATAAACGTATATTTACGCAGTTTGTAAAATAACAGAGAAATCCCTTCAGTGAAACTGGACAATTTCTTTTCTGTGTTTATACAGAAATTAGACGTATGGTTACATGCTTTATCTGTAAAATTGAAATGGTTTTACTGTACCAACGTGCCATCGTTTTACTAAAACGCAACAATTTTTTTCTATAAATTTTCTTTCATTAACTTTAATTTTACATTCAATGTACATAAAATCTGCATTGTTTTACTGTCATAAAACCAGTTGCACATTTAATTCTTTAACAGATATCCACCATAATTGTACTGTGTTGTTGCATATATATGAAATGGTTTTTGTAGAGCTAAGGTTATAAACATTACATAAATTAATTTAAAATTAGATAATATAGAGAATATGCGAGTCATCGAATTGATATTAAGTACAATTATATTATTATATATAATTAGTTATTGAATGCCTAAACCGTATAGCAAGTAGATAAAACAGTTGTCATAGCTCAGTTGACAGCGTGTATATCTGAACACAAAAAAAATCAGGAGCGTTTATAGAGGACGTTTAGTGATTTATTACTTTTAAATTCACAAAAATTTTATACTGTCCTGGATTACACGCTGCCGGTCGAAACTCATGTTTAGAAATTCTGCGCAATGTAAGTTTTAAGTTATTCCTTATCATTAACGGCTGGATGCGTTGTTTTATTTTGCAGTCATGTAAGTAATATGTGGCTAAAGGTAAAAGCTATTTTAGACATAGCTAACGTTAAACATTTAAAAATTAGATAACATTAAATACTAGAAAATCATTTGTAATATTAACATAAACATCTAACACATTATGTAAATATTTCAATTTAAGAAAGTAAGACCGTTATCCTGTTACGAAATATCTGTTTATAGTTGCAAATTATGCATTATGAAATGAAAAGCAATGCATGACAAAAATGAAAGACATGCCGCACAGTAATGTGTATATTTTTGTTAAATTTTCCTATTAAGCGTTTTTGTCAAAATGAAGAGAGACTTGAACTATATTTAAGAGGTCTGTCATTTCTGGACATCAATGATACGAACTGTGTATATTTTATATATTTGTAGATTCAGCTGAATTTATCTGAGAACAGAAAAGATTAAAGCACGGTCTCACCTTCTTTTGAGAGATCATTGGAGATAGGGAAGGAACAGTTGGCTCTTTTATTCAGTCTGTTCTTCCTAACCTGAGTGGACATCAACAAGTAGTGGAGACTCTCCAGAAATTAGGTGTTGAAAACCTTGAAGACACAAAGTATGTACAAGAGATGGATCTTCTTGGTATCCTGAGGTCAGTTAAAGCAAGGAAGCTCATTGATCGCATTAAATCATGTAAGCATGCCAATTTATACCTGTCAGGCTTTACAGAGATGTTTGTACTTATTTCTAAATTCCAATTACCTTGACTTGTTTTGTTAAATTCCAGGGAATTCAGAGGGAGCAATGAAGAACACTGAAGGAGCACTGAGTGACACTGGACTGGGCAACACCAGAAGTGGTTTCAGTCGTCTACAAAGCCCCTTATAAGTGACCAATGGTCCTATGGTGAGCAGTTTTTTTTTTTTTACTGCGGCATAATGTTACATAAGCTTTTACAGCTGGTGTAGCATATTTGTTTTTAAATATTGGAATATTAATTGCATATTTCAGAGTATTAAATCAACACTGCGAGTTTGAAGTGAAAACAGTTGGGTACACGAGTCCACTGTTATCTTGTGTTCGCCACAGAACAAAAGACAAAATGTAATTTTTTTTTCTCCTTCTTCTTCATCTCCTCTGGACAGTGCAGTGGTGCAGTGGCCTCACAGCAAGAAGGTCCTGAGTTCAGTCCTGGGTCCTTTCTGTGTGGAGTTTGCATGCTCTTCCCGTGTGGGTATTCGCTAGGGGCTCTGGTTTCCTCCAACGGTCCAAAAGCATGCAGGATAGGTTGATTGGTGTGTCTAAATTGGCCCTGTAGTTGTGAGCATTTGTAGGTTCTTGGTGCCACCCTCTTTGACTTTGGAGGAAAAGTTCATTATGACATCGCCTAAATGATAAAAATTCCTTACAGTTTATTATTCTGCATTTTCACTTGATGCTTCTGAACATGATCCTCTGACAACCCGCTTCCTTTTCCTGCTTCCAAGATGCCTTTCTGCTACTTTGCTGTAAAAACCTACTAATTTCATGTAACTCAGAATGAGGATCAGGCAGTGTCTCACTGAGATAGAATGTGCAGGTAACCTCCTTTATTAGACATTTTGGAAATTCCTGACATCATTTAATGAATACCAAATATTCACATTCAATTGAAAACACATCTCTCTATTTCTTAAATGGTTTATTTATAAGTTGTGAGTAATACATTATAGACATACTGTATATACAGTAATATAGATATACATCACAGTATGGTCACTTTCCTCCACTACTGTCCACCACAGTGTGGGGCTGCTCTCTCAGCCTCTCTTTTTGTTCATTTTACTGCTCTACACTGTAAAAAAATTAAAAGTTGGGAAAACTTAAAAATTTAAGGGAACCTGCTGCAAAGCACTAAGTTTTCTTCACGCCCATGTAGTTGTGCTGACTTAATTTCCTAAGTTACACTGTGAGTTCTCATAGAGCAGTGCTTTGAGTTTCCTCAACTTCATTTCACAAGCAAAATCAAATAGTAAGTGTGATTTTGCTGAGATTGAAATGATAAGTTGGGTGAACTATTATAACCCAGTGTTTCCCCTACCATTATATTGGGGGGGGGGGCCGTAGGGCTGTACATAAAACGTATGTACTGTACACAAAACATTGAGTATACATTCAGTATACATTTCACTGCATGCTGCACTTGTATTACTATGCATGTGGCAAATAAAGCATCTTGAAATGAGAGTTTTTTTTTTCCCTCAGGAGGGCAAATTCAAGTGTGTAACACTAATAATTAGCTAGGGACAGAGCAAAGTACTGTTTAGAAACATTGTTAGAAATAGAGACCCAATGTTAGATATTTACCTTCAGCTCCCCATTGCCCCTTGCCCTTGGCTTCCTTGCCCCCTGTGTTTACTCCCCGTCCTGCTCCCTTCTGGTCCCTTTGTGCCCCCTGTGTTTCCCCCTCTTCCCTCAGTGCCTTGTGGTTCCTTTGTGCCCCATGTTTCCTTCCCATCCTTCTGTGCCTTTGTCCTCTGCTGGTTCCTTTGTGCCTCCTATGGGTGTGATCCCTGCATGGTGTGGTCCCTCCGTTGTCCCCTCTAGTGTCCCCGGATCCGATGTTTCCTTTGTTGGTGCCCCTGTGCGTGTCTGCGTTCCCTGTCGTGTGTCGGTTGTTGTCTGAATTAGTCTCCTTATGTTTGTTCTGTGTGTTTGTGCTGTTCCCTGTGCTGCGTTGATGTTTTTGCTTTTGTTTCCCCAGGTGCTGCTGTGTCCCCATCGCTTCGCTCCCCTTGGGTGCGCCTGGAGTGCGCACTTTTACGGGGTGGGATACTGTCCTGCCCCAATCATCTGCTCCTTCCATGTGCCACACCCCCTTGTTAACCTCGTGTGGAATCCCTGTGATCAGCTGTTTCTGGTTGTTGCCATTAGTCCTATGTATTTATTCCGCGTTTCAGTTTATTTCCCTAGTCCGGTCATTTTATTGTCAACCTACGTTGCTGCCTGTTTGTTTTGTTTTTATTTCCATTAAACCCCGCATTTTCTCTAACTCCTGGCATCTTGCGCTTCTGTCTGTGCTCCGTGCATCGAGAGATGCGACAAATTTAGCATCTGTCGTTGATGGAGTCATGCGGGCTGGTGTAGTGCCATGCACAAACCACATCATCACTGCAAATATTCAAAATGGCCCTAAACACTGGAGCAGTTCGAAAAGCAGAAACTTCACCCCTCAAGCTGGTGAAGGCAAAACATTATGATTGGACATTGTATAAATAATTTTTATTAGCATATCTCTGAATGATAATAACCTACACAATATATTAAAACCAGATTAAGCCATATGTGTGACATAATAATAATAATAATAATAATGATAATAATAATATTTAAAAAAACAGGGCAAAACTATGGTGCACACGTGAGGGGGGGGGGGGGGGGGGCAAATGTGAGCCCTCACCCAGAATTTTTTGAAACTGCGTTTTCCACAATTTTATGATCTTCATATATGAAAATTTGCACATTCAGAACATTCAGTTTTGAGGACTACATTGACCATTTGAATTCACATTTAAAGGAAAACTGCAAAAACAGGGAAATAAAGATATTTTTCAGTTGTTGGTGCCGTTTTTATAAGCTTTTTAGGTAACTGGCTTGCTTTCCATAAGTCTATAATGCTGCCTTCATGCTGTCAGCTAGCTATGTACGGAAGGAAGTGTATAAAAAAACAGTTTCGAATGTAAATTAATACCAGTTAACGGAAACGTTAAATATTGCCTTATATACTGTGACACTCAGCAAATCGAAGGTTCGGACCGGCGAGCAAGAAACGAAACTTTATGTACAGAATCAGGGTTTTTTTTTATTATTATTTAGACCCCTTAAAAGCACCACAATCAAGTCCAACCCACAATCACGGCCAGAAGTTTGGAGCCTCACAATTACCCACCAACAAGCAACGAGAAACGAGGTGTCACATTACACACAGTGGGCTCTGCACACGGTAAGTACGTCTGCAAGGCGGCTGGAGAGACGCGAGGAACGGGCACCATTCACGTGCTACACCGGGTAGGGCGCGTGCAGAAGTCGGGGACATTCACAAATATTTACAATAACGGAAAGAGGGGGGCAGCTCGCGCGGAGCATGCCGGGACCCGCGTAGCGGGACAAAGCTAACATTACTTATTTAGGTATCTATAGTTGCTTACTGTCTGAAAAAACAGCTTTTTAGCTTTTGCTTTCTCTATTTGCTCACATCCACTAACTGAACAATTAAAAAAACCTGTAAGATCTGTGATTTACATAACAACACAAAATGACGTGTAACGTTTACAGTTGGGGGGGGGCGCACTTCGGTTTGCCTTAACAAACGTAAATACATTTAAAATAAATAAATAACGAGAGAGAGATTCGTTGACAGGGTTTATAAGCGGCAGACATTTAACATATTTTCTACTGTATATTGGGCGGGGTGGGCAATGAATGCGTGTTTCCGCCATGGAAAAAACAGTAATTATATATGTTTTTGTGAGTTCTTTTTACTAGTACTGAGGAATACTTACCTAAAGGTAAAAATTACAAAATTTCAAAACTAAAATGAAAGTGTTTTCCTTTAACTTTTCTTTCCTGCCTTGAACAAAACATATAAAAGCGTCATATCCAACTGAAGAAAACAACGGGACGGTGATAAGTTTAATTACAGCACAGTACAGACTGTGCCTCCTACCATCAGTAATGGTTGCATGCACCAGCAAGCTCTTACTAACTACTATTATCTATGGACTTGTACAGCATATACAAAAGTAAGCATTAGGCTAAAATATGTAGATATCACCAAAGTTTTGCTACAGTATATTTATCTCTGGGAAAGTTGGTTTGCCTTCCTAATATATCTATGGACATTTCTACAGGGAATCTACACCATGGATTATTACTTTACCAATGAGATTATGAGAAGGTATGTACAACTGTTTGTCACACTTCATTACAGTTGTATTTAAAAAGTCATGCTACAAAACTAATGTTTTGTAATCAGTGATTCTTGAAATATTCTTAAGAATATTGTTCAAGTCATGTGATGTGCAAAATTACTTTGGAAATTTATGGCATTAACCTGTGTTTTTATCATTTCATGTTGCCCAAAAGGCTTTGTTTTGATGGATCATCCACTTTTGCATTTAAATAAATTTGTATAAGTTGTGCTTAAATGAATAAACATTCTTCAATAAAGGGGATACAAGCAGCGACTGATGGTGATCAAAACATTTGGACAGTAGCAAAAAACTTCTGCTTGAATGATAGTTAATGAAAATTGTGTAAGAAATAAGTCATTATAGAGGTCATTATTGTTGTCATTAAAGGTGCTATTCACAATTGTTACTTTCCATCAAAATAACAGAACATGTTTTCCAGCGAATACCAATTAATTTCAGATTACATAAATGAGTTTTTTAAACATTTCATAAGACCAGGAAGAAATGGGACTCATGAAATTCAGGCAATATATTCTGCCATAAACACAGCAAAATGACTCATCCTTTTTCATTTTCACTATGTTGAATGCCTAGATGCAAGATTGTGATTATGAAATGGGTAACAATGCACATGCTTCTCCTTTATGAGATATGGAATATATTTGCTGCATGCTGCTGCTTGCACAAACTGGTGATAAAGGTTTAAGCACTCAGCCACATAAAATAAGGGGTTTTAGGCAGGTAGTAATATTCTGAACCACGAGCAAAATTAGCTTTAGCTATTTTTGATGAAATCTATTGAGAAAGAGGCACCTTTCAGTTGGGTTGCCTTATGCCTCATGAAATTTGTTTCTGGCTAGGGGCTTATAAGGTTTACGTAAGTTTATGTAGTCTATACTGAGTGAAAATCAGCAGCTGTCACTCCTCTGGTGAAGGAGACCTTCCAGTCCCCCCCCCCAACCAACAGGCAACCCTGGCACTCAAGATTGACGCCCTTGGTGACTACATGGTCGAGGTGTTGGTCAGTCTGGGTTCTGCTGGTCAAATTCTGTTGACCAGGAGGGGTTCACAATGACCAAAGGATGTCAGCATTGTTCTTAACCATACCTCTCCCAGTCAACGAGTACTGTAGGCGGCCACTCACCAGGAATCCAAAATGTCAGGGACTGTTCATGCTCGGGAACCATGGATGACATGTCATGGACTGTGCATGCTCGGGAACCATCGATGACATGTCATGGACTGTGCATGCTCGGGAACCATCGATGACTAACAGAGGCAGGGGCACCAGGTGGTCAGTGGAAGGATGCAATGGGCTGTAACGGGCTGGCTTCAAGAGAAACACGTGGGACACTGGGGAAATCTGGTAATGACTTAGCAACTACATGTGGTAAGACACAGAGTCGATTCGACGGAGAATCTTAAAGAGTCCTATGTAGCATGGGGATAAGTTCCTGGACGGGAGATGGAACCAAATGACAGGGATTGATAACCATTTTCAAAGGGCACAAACTATGGAGACCAGTTTGGTCAAAATTGGACATGAAAGGGGGGCTAACTTCACACTGCTGACATCACCATGTAAAGAAACATTTATGTCTCACAAACAAAAATGTCAAAGGTACAAATCAGCATAAACGCAGTACAAATGGTTGAGACCAGTTTGATCAAAATCGGATGCAAATAGGGGGCTAACTTAACACTGGTGTTACGTGACCATGTAAAGGAACATTTGTATCTCAGAAACTAAAGCAGCACAAATGCCAATTTCAATGGCACAAACCAGCACAAGTGCCGTACAAGCGATTGCGATTGGTTTGGTTGAAATCGGACACAAATGGAGGGCCAACTTCGTGCTGGTGATGTCACCATGTAAACAAACATTGATATCTCAGAAACTAAAACAGCACAAATGAAAATTTCAATGGCATAACCCAGCACAAATGCAGCACAAACGTTTGAGATCAGTTTGGTTAAAATCTGCAGGTCATGCAGTCAGGATAACAAATATTTGTGAAAGAATTCGTCATTCTGAAGAACTCAGTGAATTCAAGTGTGCCAGGATGTAGGATGTCATAGGATGGCACCTTTACAATAAGCCAGTTCATGAAATTTCTTTCCTGCTAGATATTCCACGGTCAAATGTAAGTGGTAATGCAAAGTGGAAGCATTTAGGAACAACATTATCTCAACCAGAAAGTGGCAGGAGCACGTGAAGTAATCTCATTGTTAAAGCAAAGTCGTCGACCAGTCTAGTCGAACTGGTCTAGTATCCCACCACACATAGTTAAGTATGATAGCACTCTAAGAAGGAATGAAACTGTTCTGAAGGCAAAGAGTGGCTCTATTCCTTATTGAGTGCTTGATAATAAATTGTAAGGTGATTCTGTTGTTTTGTAAAAGCATTGTTTATCTACTGTTAATATTTAATGAAATTGATAGACAATTTAAATTTTATTGCTTTACGTCTAATTAGACTTATTTGTACTGAATTTCTTAATTCTATTGTATTATATTTTACAGTGACCACTATTCCACTGAGGACTATATCATCCCCGAATACACCTATGACTATGACATTGAGGGTTTTGGACCATGCAAGTATGTAAGACACAGTGCTGTGTTCCTGCCTTTGTTTTATTCCCTGCTCTTCGTGTTCGGGGTGATCAGCAATGGCCTCGTCTTGTGGGTCATGCTGATGTCTGTGAAGCGGCTGAGTATCACTGACATCTGCCTCCTGAACCTGGCCGTGGCTGATCTTCTGCTGCTCATCACCCTGCCCTTCCTGGCCCACTATTCGAGAGCGGACTGGGTCTTTGGGTCTGGCATGTGCAAAGTCGTCATGGGCAGCTACTACATCGGCTTCAACAGCAGCATCTTTTTCGTTGTGATCATGAGCATCGACCAGTACCTGGCTGTAGTTCATGCCGTGAGGTCCCGTGGCACCCAGACCGTATCACGCAAATATCAAGTCATCATGATCACCGTAACCTGGATCGTAGGGCTTTTGGTTTCATTTCCCGAGTTAACACTCATTGACGTTCATCTACAAAATAACACAAGCTTGTGTGAAGTTGGTTATCACAGTGAACCATTCCTGAGAGCGTTTGGCCTGTTTAAAATGAATGTTGTCAGCCTTCTGATTCCATTTTTCATTATGGTGTTTTGCTACTCGATGATCCTGAGAAAAATACTCCGTTGCAATTCAACAAACAAGAAGACCATACGCCTCGTGCTGCTGGTGGTTGTGGTGTTTTTCTGTTGCTGGACCCCCTACAATGTTGCATCATTCTTCAAGGCACTAGAAGTGCTGCATATCTACACAGCATGTGAATCCAGCAAAGCCATTCAGTTGAGCCTGCAGGTGACGGAGGCTGTAGCCTACTCCCACACCTGCTTGAGTCCCATCATTTACGTCTTTGTTAAGGAGAGGTTCAGGAGGCACCTGTTTAAACATATTAACCGGATACCCTGCTTGTATAATAAGCTTATTATTTCCACAGTCACATCACAACAGTCCCAGACAAGCAGAAGCGAACAATCCAGTACAGCTATGAATGTCACTACTGTTTAAATAGCATTTCCATGCAATATTATAGACATACATGTAGAATTCTTTTAACATATGTTCTCCAGTATAAACCTGTTCTGCTTTACTTAATAAGAAATCATATCCGCTTTTGTATAATAGAGAACTTGATTTTACTTTTTTATTTCCTTTGCAAACATGAATATCCATTACTCTTAAATAAATATATTTCTACTCTTTTTGCAAGCTCTGCTATGTTTTTATTATGTCAATAGACACCTTCATACACTGGACTAAAGTTAGATAATCTACCCCAATGCTAATCCCCCTTGTCCCCACAACCCTACACATACCTTTTGGTTCTGCCCAGCCCTGAATGAATATTGGTCCAAAGTCTTTGGGTCCTTGTCAGAAGTCTAAGGACTAGTGATGCAACCCTTTGTTTTACTGCACTGTTTGGTACCCTGCCATCCTCAGTGGTTCTTTCTTCATATAAAGCTGATTTTGTTGCATTTATCACCTTTCTTGGAGACTTGACTCAGACTTGCAATGTTTTGACTCGATACTTGATTCAGATTCACCAAGGAGTGCCCTGTCACATTGCTTTGGACAAAAGCATCTGCCAAACATGTAAATGTATGGGTGTTGACTGGAGACTGTTAACCTTGCTCTTCTTTCCAGGGATAGCATGTAGATTAAGTTTCATGCTCAGTTAAACATCATTCATTTGCTGCACAGTTAATGTTTGCCATGTTATTAGTTTCTAAAGTCAGTTTTTCATCACTGTTATTCTCACCTCTTGGAGAGGCTTGGGAGTTTTCTTGCTGCCACCATGCCAGAGGTTGGAATGACTCATCGTCACACTTTCGTGGATGTTAATCAGCCTCTAATAATAGAGATGCAGAAGTGTGGCTTGGAAAAGAATACCGTGATGTTACTTACTGGAAAATCTTGCTCATTTTGCTGGCTGAACTCAGTCACATAATCCTGCAGGTAGGCTGGTCGGATACGCTGCTGCAGAGGATATTCGGGATAGGTTGAGGGGATGGACTCATTATTCATGATCCAGAGAAACAGTCTGCATCCGAAGGACCACTTGCAATGAATGCTCATGATTTAGACAGGAAAATTCACTGTCGCTGCAGTGTATCGGGTGGGACACAGGATTAATATATACTTTATGGATTTATTGCTTCTTCATTTAATGCAATATTTGAAAAGAATCAAAAAATTGCTGCCATTTTCTTCATTGGCTGCCACACAGCACTTCTGCTTCACTGTTGGAGCAATTTGTCTGAAAATATACTCAGGTGTAAATCTTCATCCATATATTGTTTTCATGAAGCAAAAATATGATCTATGAAATACTTTTTCAGTTATAACACTCACATGGTCAAACATGTACCTGGCATAAGTATCAATGTACAGGCTGGTGTCTGCAGCACGGAATGGGAAATCGCATTTTGCACATACTTGAATAAAAACTAAATATTTATATAAATATTTATCATTATTTTATAGTAGTGTATTATACCCAGACAAACATATGAGTGTGAATTTGAAAAAAACACATTCTTCCTCATTACACTCTTCCTCAGTTAATTTCACTTCCACAAAAGAAAAAAAATATCAATGTTACATTCAATTAGGAAAAAGCAAAGAGCAATAACAAGTAGGAAGCACAAGCTACATGTGTCCATACGTGTCTCCACTGATGGTCTCATGAGGGCTGCTGTAGCACCATCCACACACCACTCTTTGAAGACATTCTATGTTCCACTTACACTTCACACGATCAATAAAATGCTTCAGACATTCAGTTCATCATTACAAATATTGAAAATGACCATGAGAAAATTCTAAGCAGAAAACAGGGGTCAACCTTATGCATGACAACAAAAACAAAATGTAAGTCTCTTTGTGTGTGTCAGTACTGAGGTTTGCTTACCTCTAGTTAATTTTAAAAAACTGCTGCAAAATGTTTTCCCTTCAACTTCTATAATAATATTAGTGTTGTCTTAAGAATACATTTAATATGATTTATTTCAACAATCTCACTCTATAGATGATCAAATTGTTTCTGGAAATAAAAAGGCTATCCAACGATGGAAAGTTTCACTGTGGAAAGGTTCCTCTGGGTCACTTCGCCCACAGGAAAACCACAGAGAACTAAGAAGCATAAACACGTGGCAATTTTCAATACAGATCAATATGGACTCCTATTTTCAGTCAAATTAATCTTGAATGAGGAACAAAAGCAGTATTCAGAAAACTAGATTTAGCGTTGGTGAAAATGACAGCATTGTTTTGCCTGGATAGTCCTCTCATTTGGTTTGCCCATCTAATCTTTGCTCGAGCTTCACTCACCAACTTGTACCATTTCTAGAAGTATTGGATTCATCAGAAATAGTAACCAAATAGTAACAAGGTTAGTGTCCTGCCCCGATCGTGCAGATCCTCCTGTGCGCCACGCGCCCTCGTTTACCTTCTGTGGAATCCCTGTATTATCAGCAGTTGTGGCACACAGAAGAATTGGCACAATCAGGGCATGACAGTAAGGTATATCGGGATCACACACACACACACACACACACACACACACACACACACACAGAGTAAATACCACCAAAGAGACCTTTGTCCACATTTCATAGGGTGAAATCTATGGCGCCAGAATCTATGATGTCAATGCGGAGCACGGAAGGCAAACCCACAGCGTTCTTTTAATAGTCAAGACCAATGGTGAAGTCTAAGAGGAGTGTTTGGAAGAGCGGTTGATTAACTTATTGTACTGTGTAATTTACTGTGTAACCTAGATAATCTAAACATGGTCTAAAACAGGGGTCACCAATGTTTTTGAAACGGGCTGCTTCACGGGTACTGAGCCATACAAAGGGCTACCATGCAGTTTGAAAAGCCCTCCTAAATTTATCTAAACTTCATGTATAATAAACATGTTTTAAATGCCTTTTTTTAGACATTGTAATTTTCAAATCTATATAAATGCAAATGTGATTAAAGAAGAATAGCAACAGGATAAAATTTAATTTTAGACGCTACTCACTGGTGAGTTGCACTATTTTTAGAACAGGTCCGTGGGCGACTCATGTGGTCCTTGGGGGCATCCTGGTGCCCACGGACACCATGTTGGTGACCCCTGGAATAAAAAGTTCTTTTGGTGTTATTTATTTGCATCTTTATTGTGTGTTTGGGGAATAGGGTACGCCACCCTTTGGTATCGTCCACTAGCAGCGGCAAACAATAAATGGCGGCCATTGTACTACACTGAAGACACTGTTCCTGCCAATGGTAGGTCACGTGTCCTTGTCTATAGTGGGTGTTTGACGGAGAGATAAACACCTTTGGTTGTGTTGCTGTGAACCCATTCTGCTAACCGGCCAGTAGTGATGTGAAACAAAGCTTTCTGAAGCAATAAAGCATCCTTTCTAAACATGTCAGAAAAGGGTTCATTACTCGACACCTTCACTACGCACTGCACAGTAGCGACACCTGGTGGTCAAAGGGGAGCAGACCTTAACTTGGTGGGCACTGCATTTGACTGTACCTAATCAGTCAGCTTAGGTCTTATCTTTGAAATTACTTGTCTTATAAATAAAGGCCATTAGAAACACTAAATGTGTTGCCTGAGTTTATAAATATAAATTAATAAATTGTACATCCAATTATGCTCTTATAATAATTTATGCATTTTTTGCTATTCATTTTTCACTCCTATCCCAAATGTCCTGTCACACACACATATTATGACAGCTTATTAGGGCCATTGTAAGTACAACAAAAATTACTGTGCTTGGGGAGGAGGGTATTATTCCAAAAAAAACCTCAAAATTTCCAAGAGTAAAGTAATACATTTCTGAAGAAAAAAAAACTCTTCATATTCTTTTGATTTCAAATGTCTTTTAGGAAAGAAGCTGAGCATGCAGACAGTATTACGCCAGCTGTTTGAAGCTGCTTCTGTGGGGCTTTAGCTGCCTGGCTGCTGTTACTTTCATTACACTTCTTAACAAGAGGGTTTTTTCGACAGTGACGAGCGACGATCAATAGCTTTTGTAGTTCAGTGCCCTTGCTCTGAGTTCTTATAGGCCTACTTCAGATCAAGGGACTATTGCCTTTGTTAACCAACATTCCAGTATGCTGTGTATAAAACAAATTAAAAAAATAAAACCATATAAATACATTTTAACTGATAGTGCAGTTTGATTATATTATATAGGAGGACGAGGTTGTTATGTGACCTAAAGCTTATGGGAGAATTTTATCATTATATTTTTTATTATTAAATAAAAGAAAGTAAAGTTTTTTTCTTGCAAAGTTATGACTTTAATCTAGAAAGTTTGAGTTTTTTTTTCCTCAGTGTCCCCCTCCCCCAGCTCAGCATTTTTTTATACCTACAATGGCCCCCACTTCCATTTCATTATGTAATTTTGTTTCAGTGTTTTAAGTGATCACTGAAATGAAAAGGATGAAAGGAATGTGAAAGTACTTGTGGACTGGGCCAACACACATCTTCAGTGAAGGTTCATGTTCAGAAACAGTATTTATTCTCCATAAGTTGATTCCTCTTTTTATTTCCAGCTTTTCCTACTTTTGAGAATAGATGCAAATACACAGGGGACTGATGAGGCAGGGGTGAAAAAATTGCAGTGCAAGCTGAAGGAGGTGTGGATGAACAGACTGCTGCATGGACCAGAATCTCAGTGGGTCCTCAGAACATAGTATTTTGGGGTCTCAGCATAGATGATGTGCTGTTATTATACACCAGTTTCTGAGAATGTCATATATAATTAATGTGGTAGAAAAATCAATGATAATGCAAATACAATTGTAATTTCAATCAGTAATTACCAAAGACATTCATAATGACACTGTTGATTTAATTACAATGATTATAATGATTAATTGCTGCTTTGGAATAGTTATTATACTTAACATGTAATGCAATAATGCAAGCTTGCTGAAGTAATGGGTTTTTCCACTTTTAAAACTAGAAGCATTTTATGAGGAACTAACATGTGATTTTGCTTAATCAGCAAAAAGGACCAGATAAAGGTGCAGACATGATCCAAGAAGTTGGAACTGTTACAGATACCAACATTAGACATTTCTGTGCTGATGTCATATGAATATAGGGGAAGTAAGATGAAGAAAGTAGCTCAAAACAGCTTGTGGAGATGAGGTAGAGAAACCATGAGAACGATCGGCTTCTACAGGTCAGCCCTGCCTTGGACCTCTATAAGCAGACGTAGCTGATGTCTACAGATACTGTCTGTAACTGTCGCGTTTTTTGGCTATAAAAGATGTATGCATGCACTTGTCATTCGGAGAGCAGATTATGAGACGCATGCAATACTGATGAGTCTCTGCTCCCCCAAAGCTTTGCGGTAATAAAGTTTTGTCAGACTCTTAAACAAACCAACTTCTTTGAAATTTCTACCACATTAACAATGTACATTGTTATTACTTTCTCATCAGTTTTTACCTTATTTGTCAATATTAGAATTAAAAGACCCTAAACTCCAGAACATACTTGTTTTGTTTCCTCATTTGTTCCATCACTGATTTCTTTTCATTGTCGATTTGTGGTGCCAAGTTAACAACCTGGACCTGAATGCCTCTAAGACCAAGAAGATGGTCATGGACTTCAGGAAGGAGCAGCAGAGGAAGATTTTTGGGACTCAAGTGGAGAGAGTTAGCAGCTACAGGTACCTTGGAGTAGACATCTCTGAGGACCTGACATGGATAACCCACACATCCATCCTGATGCAGAGAACTAGGCGGCGACTGTATCACCTGAGGAAATTCAAAATCTCCCCTGTGCTGCAAAAAACTTTCAACAGTGTCACTGTGGAATCCTTCCGGGAGCATCACTGCCTGGTATGGCAGAGCCCTGCAGAGGGCGATAGGGAGCACAAAGAGAAACACCAGGACAAAACTACCTGGCCTGCGACACATCTACATCCAGTGATGTAGGTCCAGAGACACTGACATACACAGTACACAGACAGAGACTGAGGAGAAGCTTATACCGTCAAGCCATTTGGATCATTAACACCACCAATTAAAAACTAAAACAACATATGATTTCGACCAGTACTTTAAATAACAGGTGGAGTGGTGGCTCTGAGGCTAGGGATCCGTGCCAGTAATTGGAAGGTTGCTGGTTCAGATCCTGTGAATGCCCGGGGTAATTCTACTCCCCAAGGCCCTTAAACTGGCTCCACTCCAGCCACTGGGAAAAAAAAAACTCACACTGGTCCACTCAGACTAGTGTGGTGCTGAGGTATCATCTGCCTCATGGCTGCACTCAGGTTCTCATCCCTGAGGTGGTTTGTCATGTGATTGGTGTGGCAATGCATTGTATCAGTGCATGCTCCTTATCTCTTTAAATATTATCTCATATTTTTACTTGTATATACCTTTCATATGTTTCTATATTTTTGCCACCTTTTTTGTATTATTCAATATGGTAATATTTTGCACAGTGAGGAGTAGCGACAATTTCATGTCACTGCTAGTGTACCATCACATTCATGCATATCACCATGAGCAGAGGTGGAAATTTCAGGTCCAGAAAGTACCAACCAGTGGAATACTCTGTGACTGTGACTCTTTATGCTCAACTGGTTGGTTGAAACTAAATCACGGTCTGGATTTGTACTTTCTGGACCTGAAATTTCCACCTCTGACCATGAGCCCCGCCATCAGAGGAAGGAAAGTCAGGGAAGGATGTACTGGAAGGAAGGTAAGCACAAAGGATTACAGAGATTACAGGGAGAAAGGATGGAAGTCCAGCAAAGAAGGAAAGTGCTTCTGGTGGTCTGTGGAGTCAGGTGTTTCCATGTGGATTTACTCGCATCAACTCAGAAGAAGCAAAGAAGAACCTGAAGGAGCTGTGGTATCATCCCAGACTACCAAAGGCAGCAGAAAGGGAAGAGGAAGATGAAGAGGATGAGTAGTGTATGGAGACATAAAAAATTAAAGAGGCTGAGGACATTAGTGAGGATGAGGATGGGCCAGAGGTGAAGCCACGTGGAAGATGAGGGACAAGCATGTTCCATGTCAGCCACGGAGGGAATGCTCAGCTTCCACCTGCGATGGGAGCTGGATACGTTCCTGTCCAAAGTCCTACCAGTTTGTTGTATGAGTTAGGTGTCTCCTTATATAAAACATATTATGTCCTGGACAAGTAATTGGATGATTTTATTCTTCTAAGATTAATAATTGTTGTACTACTGCTCAATATACATTTAAGGTAATATTACACACTGACTCCAGTTTATTTGGAACTCTTCTGTAATCTCTATCTCGTAACTCCCTCTAGATGCCAAGTCTTGGACATTGTGTTTTAACAGCAGAGTCATAGATCTTGCAACCGCTTATCCTGGTCGAGGT
>JAODLC010000140.1:7517312-7533939 GCA_026781145.1 Hippopotamyrus pictus
ACAGTCACAGAGTACTCCACTGGTTGGTTGAAACAAAATCCTGGTCTGGATTTGTACTTTCTGGACCTGAAATTTCCCCCTTTGATCACGGCCCAAGTAAGCATATTTAACACATTTCATACGATTGCCTTTGCTCCAGGCGCTGTACCAGATGCTGTCTGCAGAAGTGATGATGCAGGGGGCTGCACTCGCTCACATGAGCCCTCTCTCTCTCGCGACACTCAGTGGACATTATATAACAAGCCTAAACTGAATTGAACATGCATTTGTCTTCGAGAAGTTCTCAACCTTTCATTTTCTATGCAGTTGTATTTAGATTCGATTTATTTTCAACGCTGAGGTCCAAACCTCGTGATCTCATATCTGGCTAGTGGCTACGCATATGTATGCAACAAAAAAACCTTAGGGCAAGCAAAAATTAAACCACCAGATTATAACGTACGCATGTCCAGCTGCATTTCAGTCACTCTGTACAGGTGAAGCTTCGTATCTTATAGTGCAGTGTATTCAGTACTCGCAGTAGAGTTTTAAGTCAGACCAAGATGCCAGTGATGTGTTCATGGCTGTTTCGAGATCAAGACAAGACCAAGACTCATCCAACCCAACACCAAAACAAGATGAAGAATTTTAATCACGACCAATTAAAGACCAAGACTTGAAACTTCACAATCAGAATTTAGATTTTTTTGATAGACTGCACCCATATTGGCGTTATATTTTCATTTATGTAATTCCAAAAGACCCTATTACTGAAAAACTTTAATGTTCACATACTCTAAACAACAATGCAGGTTTATATAAAAAACAAAACACATAACAAAATCACATACACAAAGCCCCCCAGCTCCCTGACAAAGATAGCAAATTACAACTCTAACAATCAACATTAAACAATAATCACTACCAACAATGTCCAAAACAGTCCAGTATAACAGGGACAGCTGACGATGAATGAGTAATAGGAATACCAGGTGAACATCTCCCTATAAGGAACGTTCCAGTTCCTGATGCGGCCTGAGCTGTAACAATGGTTTGAAAAATAGTGAGGTCAGGGACCCCGTTGTGATTAGTTGGGGGTCTCGTCAGTAACACATTACATACGGGAGTTTTGTTTTCTGGGGGATAGGCAATGCACTTGGTGTTAGAAATGCACTTGGCCCGCAGACATTTGGAACTAATTTTTTTTTAATTATTACGAGATCCGGACCTCGGTGACATCCTATCTGCCTGGGCCTAATTGGGAATGCTCCCCAAACGAAAAAGTATCCATTCAAGACGAACTCAAGCAGACAAACAGGCGCACCACAGCACGTACATCCAGACGGAAACTGTAACCCAGGATGGTCGAGTTGTAATCCGACTGCGTGTGAGAAACCTACAAACAAGCAGACGGACGATCACGATCGTCCCGGGGTCTTTCATGTTCATTTTTAAATGGCCCGCTTGCTCAGGATCTCTTCCCAGCAGCCCCTGCGCCTTCTGAAGCTGTCCAATAGCTTTATACCGCCGGGGCAGCTGGGAGATGCAGTTCATTTTAAGTATATCTGCTACAAGAGGACAGCGCAGGAAAATTAATTTCCGCTTAGTGAGGGGAAAGAAGCGTATATGCATATCGATTCAGATAATGCGTTTTGTAATATTTGCAGACTTATAGCCAATATCAATACAAAATGGGCTCCAGACGGAGACAAGGCCGAGATCAGGTCGAACGGCCCCGAGAACTCTGCAAGACGCTATACTTGTTTGTACTGTTTGAAAAACTCTAATGAACCAAGATATGTGACCTAAACCACATGTTAGACAGATTTAACGTATCTAAAAGTGCTAATGAATAACGTTTACTACTCTCAGCCCTATGATGTACCGGGCATGAAAACAGCAGACCACCCGAACTATCACCGTGATGTCGGTCTTCCCAAGGTGCTCCCACGTTGTAATGCTCACGCGAGTTTGTCGCTTAATGATGACGCAAGCGCGCACTTAATCGATGGTTACGCCCGGTCATTAAAAACACTGCCATTAAATTAAGAGCAACTCTTGTTTACTGTAATAAAAATTAGAAATATATTTTATTAATCCATCATCCAACAGAGCCGTGTTAACTTGGACCGATTTTGCCAGTTTTTTTGCTGAAATACCCAAACCTGCGTAGTTGGCGGGGGGGCCAAGTGTTTCTTTTTTTGTATATCTGCTGGCCTCAGCCGCGCATTGGCTTCGGTCCCCCCTTCGCCGCCCTCCGGAGCTCGCCTAACGAAAGCGCTGCAGCCTGATTAACCTAGGCTGGGAAGACGGAGGGGAGGCGACTGGCACCGTGGGCCGAGAGCGGAAGACGGGGTGCCAGCGGGCGGCAGTGGACGCGGACGACCCCGGCGCACACAAGCTCCTCGTTTGGTAAGTTGGCTCAGCGTACTCTAGCGTTTTTATTGTCTCAAGAACAATAAATCTCTGTTTCCACTCGCCAAAATCCCCTGTTAGCACGCAGAAAAACGAGAGTGCCTCACTTTTTTTTTTTGCTTCACCCTCCTTCCCAGCACAGACATCAAATATCCCCCAGCAGCGTAGGTACGCAGCTCAGTATGTTTACAAGACTTTTCAAATATATACATTCGCATCTCTTATATATCTGATCATAACGGCTATGTACGCGCCGTTTTCTGCTCCCGTTTTCACCTCCGCATCGGCTCAGTGTTTGTTTCAGGTGTCGGCAGTCATTCCTCTAATAAGTTTTCGCAGAGATACTTATTGCAAGACATGATCGACCATCGTTCGCATTTCCTTTGGACACATTCTCGTTTTTAGTTAAGGTTGTCTTCAGCATACGAGATGCGGAACACTTACCTGAGCAGACACGTGTATTTATTATGATGTAGTGTGTAGCCCAGTTACTGAGGAGGTGTATTCATTCCCGGTCTGTAATCTGTGTTCATTGTTAAAGCGTTGTGGTAGATCGCAGTATCATAGGTGTTGTTTACGTCAATTGGTAAATAAGCGTGAGTGGTTCTTGAGGGGAGGGTGACCTCTGTGTTTTGCAGGATGCGGCTGCAGTGTTGGGATTTCCCTGGACGTGTGAAAATGATCTGTCTCTGAGGAAGACTAAGCAAGGATTCTGAGGGACATTTCAGTTTTTTTAATTTTTTTTTTGAAGGCCTCCTTTGGATGCTCTTGATAAGATGGCAAGTCGAAGGAAGTCCACAACACCTTGCATGGTCGTTCCCTTGGATACAGCAGAGCCGGATCCAGACATGGAGGCCACGGACAAGAAGGAAGGTTCTGACAGTGTAACGGAGATGGCTGTGGAGGGCAGTGCAGCCCCTGCTAAATCTGATCCAGGTGAGAATAACACATCGTCTGCTCTTTTCGCTCACAATCTTTGGACATAAAATTGTACACACAATATGTTTACGCGTTTGGCTGATCAACGGGCCCGTTAATGTAAAAGCAGCCTAAGTTAAATGATTAAATACCTGGCTTAAGCTGGGACTCGCCCCAGTAATGTTATTGGTACAGGTCACGTCGTCCCGCTGTGGTTGCATGTTCGTGTGGAGTGAAAATGTCTAACATGCTCTGTCTGCAGAGCACAGCGTGCGGCACCTTGGGGAAGATGGTTTCGCCCGGAGCACCTCGAAGCGCAGCACCCACACTGCCTCTGAGCCGGGGCTTGCCGACTTGGTGTCTGTGTACCCAGAGAGCGAGGAGGCCGAGGACGCGGCCGTCACTGGCATCTCGTTGAGCAAGACCCCAATCATGAAGATGAAGAGCAAAGGTGAACCCAAGAGGATTGCCGTCCCTCACAAGGGTGCCGACGAGAATGGAGCGAGGGGGGAGAGCGAAGGAGAGCAGGAGCCTAAGGAGGGGGTCGTCTCCAGCCCCATAGAAGTGCTTACCCCACTGCCAGTTGAGGCCATCAAGCCCAGTGTTGTTGTCACCAATCCTAATACTGTTCTGCCTGAACCAAAGAAAACCGTCATCAGCTCTGCCACAGTTCTGCCCGCTGGCCTGGCCCAAGTTCTGTCTGCCCTGCAGGCCCAGCAGAATGCCCAGACCCAGCTCTTGATACCAGTCAGCAGTATTCCAGCGTACAACAGCACCATGGACACCAATCCCTTACTGGTCAACACTTACAACAAGTTCCCATATCCAACGGTTTCAGAAATCATGACCTTGTCTGCCCAAACAAAGTATGCAGAGGAGCAGATCAAGATCTGGTTCTCTGCCCAACGTCTGAAGCACGGAGTGAGCTGGACCCCGGAGGAGGTGGAAGACGCCCGGAGGAAGCAGTTCAATGGCACTGTGCACACGGTACCCCAGACCATAACGGTTATTCCAGCCCATCTGTCCTCTACACACAATGGCCTGCAGTCCATCCTGCAGACCTGCCAGATCGTTGGGCAGCCTGGTCTTGTCTTGACACAGGTAGGCAGTGCTGGCAACTTGCCTGTGACTACACCGATCACGTTGACTGTGGCTGGCGTTCCCAGCCAGACGCAGTTGCCCAAGCCGGCTACCATCCAGGCGACCCCAGCAACCGTGGAAACAAAGAGGGCCACCACTGTCCAGCCGCCTTCCCTGACCCCTCAGGAGAACTCGGCACTTACTGCTGATCATTTTGGAATGCGGCCCAAGAAGTCCAAAGAGCAGCTTGCAGAGCTAAAGGCCAGCTACCTAAAAAACCACTTTGCCAGTGATGCGGAGATATCCCGGCTGATGAAGCTGACGAATCTCACCAAGGGTGAGATAAAGAAGTGGTTCAGTGATACGCGCTACAATCAGCGCAACTCTAAGAACAACCACGTCATCGTCTTTAATGAGAACACCAGCAGTGCCAACAACAATGCCACCATTGTGATCGACTCTAGTGATGAAACCACAGAGTCTCCTACATCAGGACCGGTCAAGGAGAAAGAGACGCGTAACAAGTCGTGGAACCCTTTTCCTGACTTTACCCTCCAGAAGTTTAAAGAGAAGACTCCAGAGCAGCTGTTGGTGTTGGAGGAGAGCTACCAGAAATGCAGCACGCCTACTGATGAGGAGCTGAGCAGACTGAGGAGCGAAACCAAGCTGACCAGGCGGGAGATCAATGCCTGGTTCACAGAGAAGAGGAAAGCTCCAGCAGACTCAACAGACCAGAAGAAGGAGCAGGCTGATGCCGAAGCTGTTACCAGCCTCCCTTCACCGAAGTCGGGAAGTCAGACGCCGCCCAGTAGCCGACGCTGGGGCAAGGATAAAATTGGGAAGAAGACACCTGAGCAGCTTCACATCCTAAAAAATGCCTTCGTGCGTACACAGTGGCCCACAGCTGAGGAATATGACAAGCTGGCAGAGGAGAGTGGGCTGCCCCGGACCTACATCGTAAACTGGTTTGGGGACAGCCGGTATGCTTGGAAGAATGGTAACCTCAAGTGGTACTATTTCTACCAAAGTGGGAACGTTGAGCCCATGAATGGAAGCGGACACAGGAAGCGGGGAAGGGGCCGGAATAGGAACCGGGGTTGGAGTAGGTCCCGGAGCAGGAGGGCCAAAAGATCCTCAGGCTTAGGGAAGTCATCGCCTCCTATCAAATTCAAGACTGGAAAGGAGATTCTGAAGGAGTACTACCAGAAGCATAAGTTCCTGAATGAACAGGATTTGGACGAGCTGGTGGCAAAGACAAATATGGGTTACGAGCAGGTGAGGGACTGGTTCGCCGAGATCAAACGGAGGGAGGACCTAGGAATGGACCCTTTCGATGGGGGTGCAGAGAATGGGGAGCTGGCGGAGGGGGAGGAGTCACAGGGGGAAAGTGAGATGGCAGCTGAGGAGCAGGGTGAAGTTATTCGTGGTGAAGATGATGACAATGACGACGACGATGACAGCGATGACAGTGACGCGTGGGAACCCCCACAGAGTGTCAGGCGAACTCTGTCTGGCTCAGAGGATTAGTGACAGACAGCTACCCGTCTTCAGTAAGTACTAACCTTTGGGATCATTTTATCTCCTCCAGAATTCATGACCACAGTGATTAAAAGCACATAATGATATGTTTGTGTAAGGTTCTCCAAAAAGCTGGGAAATGCATGCATACACTTATTTATGCCGAGTCGTGAATGTGATCCCTGTACCCTGTTTGTCTTGCTAGCGCTGCCTGTTTACTCGCCATGAAGAAGGAAGGTGGAAGTCTGTGTCCTCAACATGGAGCAAGGAGTGAACTGCTTTCTCTTTGCGTGGTTGAACCAGAGACTTGCCACCAAAGAAGTGGTTCCGGTTGTCTCTCCCAGTTCCAGCGAGGAGCCCAGTTTGCCAAAGTAACGCTGCTGTAGACGTTTGATTCCTGCGCTCTTCAAGCTCCCTGGTCGGTTTATATCTGAGCATCTTTGTGAACTGGCAAATACTTTGCTTTGCACGTAAGACATTGAGGTACTGTGATGACTAAGATGTTTGTGATCTGGGTAATAATGTCACTAGACATTGAAGAGTCGCCTTCTTTTGCCTGTTTTTAAAAAATAAGGTATTAACCTTGCATTTTTTAAGAAAGCATATCACTCTTCATATAAAGTTAATTCCTCAACAAATAATTTCCAGTCACGTCCTTGTGCTAATAAGTAAACCATACAACATTCTGGTCTGCATATGGTGGTACAATTCGCTAGTGCAATCTAAACTCTGATTTTAATTTGGAGATTAAATTAGCTAAAAATTTGCTTGAATGCAACATATGTTATTTTCCTCAAATGATTTCTAAGAAATCCTTTACTGGGACAGTAAGCAAGTGGTTTTATTAGTATTGCAGATGCTATGTGGTTAAAAGTAAAATAACTTCAAGCTTGATTTTTAAGAAAACGGTGCCTTTATCGATAAGATTTTTGATCGCTTACTGCCATATTTTACAATAGGCCTTTTTCTACACTCTTATTTTAGAGTTGTCTTGCTTACTGTATTTTTCCTCTGTTTTGAATATCCCAGTCATATACAGGAAATTACCAAGTGACAGAAAGGCAGCATGTTCACTTACATTAAGGTCGTGCTACTTTTCTGAAATTCTGAAGACAGTTTGACTTCCTGTATTTCAAAAGAAGCGTTTTAAGTAAATTTACCTGCAGTCTTTATAACATTTTGAAGAATTCTAGAACAGTATTTATTATTTTATTAAAAAAAAGAGTATAGTCAAAGAGCAATAAGATCTAAGGTTAGCCCTGAACTTTTAGTTTTTCAGTGACCTAAATCAGTAAATGTGTTTGAAGAGATCCAGAAAGAGCTGTTTGGACGAACCTTTTTGTGAAGGAATAGGTGTGAGATTTTGAGAACAGTCGTGCACAGTAGGTTCTGAACCGTGTCTGTTACAGCAGGACCTGCTTTTGTGACTGCTGGATTCTTGTCTTGGATTAATGGAAGCAGAGTTACGGGAAGGTACAATAAAAACTGGACCGTAGACAAAGTGTTATCCTAGTTGGTTCCTGCTTGCAGAAACTATGAAAGAGGAAATACATTCTTGCTCTGTACATACATTTTATGCTCTTGTATTTTGGGGGGGGACTTTTTAATTGTTTTATACTTTTTTAATTTATGATAATTATCAATATAGCCTTGAACTAATGTATGTTACTCAAGTGGTGTTCATTGAGATGATCACTATGTAGGTGACCTTGACATCTCTTTGCTTTTTGTATGGGAAAAAAACATCGCTATGGCTTAATGATTTAAACCAGTATTTCTTTTTTTTTTTTCTTGGCAGTTTGTCACAGATGACTGTGCCTCAGTTGATTTGAGCTTGCAGTGTGAGTGTTAAGCTTGCAGTGTGCACTGGAGTCCCGTTGAAGTTACTGATGCTTTGCCTCTGTTGTATTTCCATTAGACATAAGTGTAATAATTGCTTCTCTTACTTTCTCTTGTAAAGTCATAGCCTTCTCAGACCGCATCTCTTAACCAAAAAAAAATGCTTTAATAGTTCGTTTGTCATCTGTGTTCTCTAAAGTTTTTTTTTCTTCTCAAACATAGCACTTAAAGAATATAGATTTTAAATATTAGACCACTTATGAATGTTATTTGAGACTATATTGACTGTTATAGGTTATATAGATTTTTTTAAAAACAGATTGACATGGCAGAGTTACAAGGAACCTTAACATTGATGATGGGATGTTTGCTAAGAATAATGTCTTTTGGGTTTATCTTTATATACCACTTTGATACTGAAAATCCATTTGAAAAAAAAAATGGCTCTTAAACCAACCTGTGCAGCAGGCAGGCAGCTGGGTTTTGGCGGGAAACATGTGGATTTACTAAACTCCTGTGCCACAGAAATACATGGAGATCTTTTGAGTGCTTTTTTTGTCAGATAGCAGATTTTTAATCCCCAGATAACGCTTCATGTCATTCAGTAAATTAAATGGACCATGTTTATGGCACTATTGTTTTCATGTGGGTCAGAGAGGATATGTTTTATACTCGTGTTTGGAAAAAGTAACTAATAAAGGGCTTAAGAAATCATGGGAATTTATTTACTTTATGAATATTTTGTGTTTTCCCCCTGACAAGAATTATGGAAGTGTTATGTTCTCTAATCTGTGAAAAGAGGACATTATTTTAATAATTGTAGGCTGAATTTATCACTCAGCCAAATATATTCTGCATTGCCGTATAAAATGTGAATATTTAATGTCACTCTGTTTCAGCTAAGTAAAACTTAACTAACTGCAATTAACGATTGTAGCACTTATGTTTTCTTTATGTGAGTTCAGAGTATTCCTAATTAGATGTACAAAAAATTAACATCTTCCTTTATTTAGATTTTTTTCTGTTTCCTGTGCACCGTAATTGACAGAAACGGTGGATCGGAACCACAGTTCCGCGTCTTGTTTCCCCGCGGTCCTTTTACCGCGTTACACAGACAGGGGCACGGGTTTGGTCTGAAGTATTCTACTCGCTGCGTTCTTTTTAAATGGAGATATTTGGCAGTACATTTGACGACTCTGTGTTTGAAGAATGCAGAAATAGGGTCCCCATTGCTCTTTCTTCCTACAACGCAAAAAGTTGTGAACCTAAGGTAGGTTTCTTCGTACTTCAAACAACACGACGAGGTACACATTACTGGTACAAGCTAATAAGTCTGTATTGGTACGTAACGTGTTTTACGTTATATGTGATAATGTAACTTCATACCCACGTGTTTGAAACGTAGCATGACATTTAATTTAAAATCAGATGAGTGGCCAGCGTATTGGAAAACTGGTAGCTGTACGATGTTCACGTCTTGTTCTGTAATTTTGAGAAGCCGAAAGATCGTTCCCCTTTACAGTGATTGCATTCTATTCAAAACCTTTTCTGATGCAGTGGTTCTGTGAAAATGTACCGACAGATGATGAATTGGAGGAGCAGAAAGTTTTCAAATTCCGTGCAGATCTGGCGTATAGTCAAAATGATTATAAGGTAATAAGGCTTCTCATACTAAACCATTCATTTACCTTCGTCTAAGAAATTATGCCATCGGCCATCTGTAACTGAGACACGGATCATAGAACTGGGTGACTGGAAATGGCTAATTATTCACTGTACGTTCATTCAGAAAGCTCTCGCGGACTACTCCACGTGCCTGTCCCTTATACCTAAGGGAAACGTCGCCATCAGACGGGATGTGCTGGAAGGCCAGGCCAGGTGCCACTGCCATCTTGGCAGACGCGAGGAGCCCCTGGAGATTGCTGACCTGCTGGTGAGCCCCTCCAGCCTTTATAGTCATGTGTTTTTCCTGCTCCACCCAATAATTAGACCATCTTGTTTATCTAAAATATTTTGTATAATTATGAATTTAATTTAGATCAGAAGCACAGACATGCAGTGTGTGGAATATGTCAGAATCACGGCTTCATTGTGTTTTTCATGGACAGAGGAAGGAAGCGACAAACACCGGCCACCTTACGTGCGCTTTGAACCTTCAGCTGACGGTCCACCGGCTCTTCGGAGACGTCAGTGAAGAGATCTCTGTCCTTCGGCAGCTCGTCTCCTTACACCCTTATAACCCCTGGTGCTGGCAGAGGCTGGCGAGGTGCTACTGGGCCCTCAGTCCCTCCTCCGGGGGCAATGGGTCCCGAGCTGATGGACACCACGGGGCAGAGAAGACGGCAGAGATGAGCATAGGGGGGCAGTCGACTGGACAAGGGGCGGACGTCCGGTTAAAGGCTTGCATGTGTTTCGTCCGAACCAGGTGACTGGAACAGATCATCAGTAATAGGATTATTCTCATTATGTACCTGATCTCTTCATGGTCAGCCATCTTAATATACCTTCCTGCATATTAGTCCCATATTCCATCCCTTTATGCTGCTGTACTTACTGTTAGCACTATGTATATGAACCCACTCCCTGTCAGTGCTGTTTGTATGATACACCGTGACTCTGGGACAGTGTTTTTTTTCCATGCCACTGCCTGTTGTGCGTGGATTGTATGACAGTAAAGCACACTTAACTCGATTGATTTGACCTTCCCCCTGCATGTGTAACTGACCGACTATGTATCTTTTTCTACCTCCGTAGACTTCTGATCCATTTGCTGAGGATCCAGCAATCCTCGTTCGTGCTCCAGTGCAATGAAAGAACCCTGGAAGAGGTGGAGGAGGCCCTGCAATGCTTGGGGCCCGATGCCAAGACCCTCCAGCTGATATCAGAGGTGCGAAGTCGGTTCGGGTCTTTCAATACCAACGTGTGTTTGCAGATAAGGGTGGGAAGGCGGCTTGTGCCAACTTCGAGTAGTCGCCAACCAATAATGTGCTGAATTGATGGAACAGGAATGAAGTCATCGTTCTAATGATTTCTTTGGAGATGCAATCAACTGTTCTTACAATATGAATTTTAATAGAGCCCACTGCTAAATGATTTTTTATTTTAAGAAACATCTCCAGCATCTCAATCCTGCCGCCACAGCCATTCCCCGTGACCTAGGGAGGCTCTGATATTGACCTACCGGCTTTCCTGCTCCTTTGCCACCAGGTGATGGCTGAAGACCTTGTGCCGGAGAAGATGAAGGAGGACAACCAGGATGGCGAGAGCCTGGACGCTCTGTGTAAGGTGGACTTTGAGGAGCGGTGGTATGACCAGCTCAAAAGGCGACTCAGCTGAACAGAGCTGTACGGATGCGTGGTATCAGGACACGGGGAGGCACTGTTCTCCTCGACCAGCAGCCAGGCTGTGATTCCAGGTGTCTCGCAGTCCTGCAGTCAGTGGAGCATGGATGGACTGATATTTATGACTTTTACCTAGTGATGGCCAAATGAAGCTTTGTGAACCATTTGCTGTATGTTTTCATCCCACTAGATGGTGCTCTTGCTTTGCATTGGGGCATAAATTGATTCCTTTTTTGGAATAGAGAGCACCATCTAGTGGGGCCACAAAATACAGCAAATGATTCATGAAGCTTCGTTGGGCCATCGCTACTTTTAGCTTAAGCTTTTGAATCTAGTTATTGATGAAATCTGTATTTTTGTATGATGTACTGTATATTGGAACATTCCACACAAGCGGGGCTGTAACTACACGGACTCAGCCTGAGGTTTTCTGGTTCAGTCGAGGAAGGGCTTGCTGTTCTGCTCTAGTCCTTAACATGCTCCAGGTCTCTGAATGGATTATAGTTTTAAGTGATTTTTAATTTAAATTTACCATGCACTCAAATTGCTTTGTAGCATGTATTAAATGAACAACGGATTTTAAAATACAAAGAGGACTTCCAGTCTGCTTAAAAGAATATTTTTAATGTTAGTAGAAAAGAGAGGGGATGTCAAACAACACTGGAGACCCCTTCCATCTGCTTTCTGCTCAGCAATGTGCAAAAATAATTAGTATTAAAGTAACACCACCACTTCCTTCAAAATGGATTTTTTTCCACAGCTGATAAAATATTTTCTCAAATATCCTATTTTTTGCTGTATTCAATATCAGTGGCATTATATTTTCATGTTTACCTAAAAAGAATCTATTCAGTGAATTCTTTTCATTGATTCATCCATAACCACTGTAGTAGGTGAGTCTGACAGATAAGCAGGTTGTTTCCATTAAGACCCCAAATTCCTAGCAAGACCCAGCTCAACTTCGGGCTCCCACACACACACACAGCCTCGGCTGCTTAAATGCCGAATGAAGTGTAAATACAGGCTTTCCTGAATACAGCGTCATTAGCTGCATACTGACCCGTACTGTGTGGCTGACCGGCCATGCATAAATAAACCGTTTCTGTTGAAATGGCGCCAGTTTTCACCAGTTACTGAGAACCGTTCTCATTGTGAGGGTGCAGCAATGTTGCTAGGATGATAAAATCCCAGGGTCAGCCTGTTCGGCCTGGTTACGGGCAGGACCGGGCCGTGCTGGATGGTTTGCCAGCTCAGGTCCCTCGTGGCGTAGTTGAGCGGTCGGTGGATGATGGGCCGCCACGATATGGGGGCAGGTGGTGACACAAAAGGGGCCCAAAAGCTTGGCTGGGCCCCCGGCTCCTGGGCGTGGGGAAAGGGCGTGACCATCGCCGGGATCGGGGGCAGAGGCCTGTGGGTCGGGTCCGGTTGCCCGGGAATGCCGGGAATGGGCTCAGAGGAGGCATAGAGCTGGCGGAATTCCAGGTCAAAGGGCTCAACACTGCTGCCCTTGACAAGGACATTGACGCCCCTGTGGATCTTCCAGGACAGCCAGGTAAAGCTGCGGGACAGGACAGGGAGGAGGTGTGGTCAGGTGCACAGTCACGCATATCAGCCAGCTTGCGACTTTGCGCGACTTTGTAAAGGGCAGCTGGGAAATGACATGGGCCATTTTTGGACTTATGGTTTCTGTTCAGCTCCACATGGACTGGGGTTGGCGTGTGGCTAAGCAGGTTGGGAGGCTGTGCCTGTGATTATCACTGGTACAAATCCCGTGGATATTAGAACAATCTCACCATTAGGCCTAAGAGCTTCTATACTCCAGTTGCTCCAGGGACCGATCTGACCCTGCTTTCTCAAAAACGCATGTTGCTTTGGAGGAAGGCATCTGCAAAGTAATAAAACGTAAACGTTAAAGTTCCACCTCACCTGAAGGACCCTGCGAGAACCTGGGTGCGGTCGATGATGACAAACTTCTCCTTGACCAGGCCGCTGAACTTCCTGCCAGACTTGGCACAGTACGTGCCCCCCCGCACGCTGCGGATCGACATCCGCTGCAGGGAAATAGCTGGCTGCCTCACTGAGACTCATAAGAACATGTTTCATTGTGAAATAATGTCACACCTTTCGTGTGTTAATCCTTATTAATAAGCTTTAATACTTCTATAGGGCCATCCCTATTATAATTGCCTTAAATTGTTTACCACCAAAAATCATTAACAATAAATTCCAACTGTAGAGAAAGGTAGAACAAAGCAATAGGTGGAAAAACAGGAAAAAAAAAATCCTTACTAAGTTTGGTTTTACGTTTGCGTCCTTAAAAATCATTTTCTTTTACGTAATTAGTGTGATGTGTACTTTCACATACGCGCGAGTGTCAGACTCGCACTGCGGTTTCGCTGTACTCACTTTCAGGTGGGAGGCAGCAATGTGCAGCTTCTGGCACATCTCCACGAAGAGGTGGATGTTCTCGCGATCCAGCAGGAGGTAGGTGAACACGCCACGCTTTCCCGTGGCCTCCAAGATGTCGCAGAATATCTCCACGTCGCTGAAAGCGTCGACGACGACTGCTAGCACCTGCAGCCACACAGGTGTTAGTGTCCCTGTCCCTCTGCCCAGGTCCCCGAGCCCCCCGTCTCAAGGCCGCGAGGTGAAAGCACTCAGGCAGTCATTAGTAAACATGTGCAGGTATAAACGGGTACATAAAACAAGTTATACGGCTGTAAGCTCATACCTTAAACTCAGAACCTTCTGCATAGTTACGTCAGTCATTGATGCTATCTCACTCGGATTTCAGAGAGGGAGGGGGACTTACAGTGGTAGCCTTGTTGATGGACTCTCGCAGCAAGTCTCGTACGCTGCTCGTTCTATTGGACCCAAGAAACACCTCCACTGGGGGCTGGTCCTGCAGCTGGAAGCTCCCCTGACTGACGGGAAAACGGCGATCGAAGTCGGTTGGCTTGGTATCCACGACGTCAGGGCAGTACATCTCAGAAGACCTCGAGGAAGCGTCCGTCCCCTCCGGGTTCCATCCCTCATCCCCTCTGGGACCGTTGGCGTTCTTCAGGATGTAGTCCTTCTCCTCCCGGGACAGGAAGTCCACTTCCCGCTCCTGCGCCAGGACCTTGCAATAGGCGTCCAGGCTGCGGTCCAATAGGGCATCAGTGGCCAGGCGGGCGATCTCGTTGTGGCTCAGGTCTATCTCTGACACGGGGCGGGATCTGTAGCGCATCTCCTGCACCCGCCGCCTCACCTTGCCCACCCGGGTGTAACTTGAGAAGCGGCCGCTCCGCGGCTCCATGTCGGGGAGGCACGAGGGCTTGGGACCCTGTCCGGTTGGCGGAGGGAAGCGGCTGGTGCTCTGAGACGCTGTCAGGCAAGGTGTGGGAAAGCACAGCTCAGCTGGCAGCTGAACCACCCATCTCAGGGCGGGGCCACACAGTACAGCATTAGATTGATAGGTATGCTCACATGGCTGTCAGATCAAATTAGCAGCCAGCAGCTACATGAGAAGCCTTTAATAGCTTTTTTTTCCCTGTATGACACCTATGAAGGGTGGTGCATTAACTGAACCTCAGTTTAAGGCTCACATGTAATCCCTGTTATGTAAAGCCCTGTTAGGTAACAAGATTTGTGAAAACAATTAAGACCAGTGAACGCTGAACGATTCAAGGCAAAGTGTTTATTTTTAATAACAGACAGAAAATTGCTATTATACAAATACACATATAAAAATAGTGCATACAACTTTGTACAATTCAACAAAAGATACAGGTCTGTCCATTGATATCACAGAGAAGCGTTAATGCAAGTTCAGCTTTGGGCTGCTTTTTAAGTATCCAGCACATAGACCCTTAAATTAGTCTTACGTCTGGGTAAACGTCTTTGAAGACGGGTGGGTCATTAAAGGAATTGTTACTCAATGAATTACTGAGGGTCAAAAATCTACAAGTACACATGAGTGTGATCACATGATAATACCAGGACCTGTGGATAAAAGTGCATGTCACATGGCTGGTGCTGTAAAATGACTGGTGGTCGTCTGTGAGCTCTGGGCCGCCTTCACAGGGATAGGTCTCCGGGTGGTCTGTGAGCTCTGGACCACCATATAGCAGGGACAGGGCTCTAGGTGGTCTGTGAGCTCTGGGTCGCCTTCACAGGGACAGGGCTCCGGGTGGTCTGTGAGCTCTGGGCCACCATAGCAGGGACAGGGCTCCCGGTGGTCTGTGAGCTCTGGGCCCCCTTCACAGGGACAGGCTCCAGGTGGTCTGTGAGCTCTGGGCCGCCTTCACAGGGACAGGGCTCCCGGTGGTCTGAGAGCTCCAGGTCCCTGCAGGACACCTTCAGAGGGACGGCGCTCCAGGCGATGTGAGCTCTGGATCCCTGTGGTTTGGCGTGGGCTGCCTTCACAGGGACAGGCTCCAGGTGGTCTGTGAGCTGGGGGCTGCCTTCACAGGGATGGGGTTTCCGCGTTTGCTCTGGCGCGGGTGGCCAGCTTTCGGCGCAGCTCTTGCACGTCCTGCATCAGCTCCCGCTCCCTGCAATCCAGCTCGGCCCGGCACCTGTCGAGAGAGACTGGGCCAAACGGAGCCGGCGACGCCAGGTCAGCTGTGCTACGATGTTACTTAACAGAAAGCGAGGCTTTAATACCATAGTTTGTAGGACCCTGGAGCAGACAGTCACAGGTTACCTTGGTCCAGCCAGTGTTATGACCGGCAGCATAGGATAGGATAGCCCAGCCCTCTGGGAGCCAAAGCCTTTCTGTGATACCCCTCTGAAGTGGGATTAAAGGTCACCTGCCATATATATTTAGCTTAACATCTCATACTGGTAAGGTTTCTCCTAGCATTATATGTAGTAATAATAATAAGTACTTTATATTGGTTCCTGTGGGGAAATTCTTTTTACGCCTCCCCCAGTTTGCTCTCCCTAGGTGTAGAGTAAGTTGGCCAGGAAGGGCAGCCACCTGTTGCGGCACCCAGGGAGAGGGGGTCTAAGGGCCTTGCAAGCGTGCAGAAGGCAGGGCGGGCCAGGCTCGAACCGGCGACCTTCTGATCACAGGCACAGAGGCTTAGCCCACTGAGCCACACGCTGCCCCCACTTATACTCTTACTTCAAATACACGGTGCTCCACTGTTATATGTCGCCATTTGCGCTAAACTGAGGGGCGTGTTATTGCTGTCTGCGGGCACGGACTCACAGGGCACGGACTCGTCTGTGGAGGACCGGTCGCTCAGGCGGATGGCATCGGGCTCCCGTAGCGGGGGGGCTGCCTCGTGTTGTCTGGGTGAGCAGGGAGACCAGCACACGTCTGAAAGAGACAGACACACACACACACACAAAATCAGCTTCTCCCAGCCCTGGGTGCTTAAGCCCGCTGCCTCTCATGGTCTCGGCTCCAAACTCACCGAGGGATTGGCCCCCATCCCCACACCGGCGCCCCCTCTGGCTCTGCATTCCCAGCGTCCGTCTCCCATCCTCCTGCTGAGTCCTCCTCTCTACTTCCTCCCACTACACAGAAAAACACAGCCCCCGCAGTC
>JAODLC010000140.1:7575283-7589352 GCA_026781145.1 Hippopotamyrus pictus
GGTTTTACTACACTTTGGGGACAATTTGGTCCTCAAATGTGATCTATGCAAACACACACACACACACACACACACACCCCTTTACTCATGTCTTTTTGTGGACTATCGATTCGTTTCTAAGGACAAAACTCTAATCCCAACAATGACAACCTTAACCCCTACCCAGCCCTAACCTTACCCATAAATAACCAAACTAAATACAAGGCATTTTTAGCTTTTTGATTGCATTCACAGATTTTTTTGGTAAAATTGTATTTTCCCTTGTGGGGACCAAATGTCCCCACAATGTAATGTATACTTGGGCCCACACAAAACATGCGCACAAACACACATGCACCATATTTTAGATTTAAGAAATTGATTTTAGAAATAGCTAGTATTTGCAAACATTGGGTGGGTCTCGATGAAACTGAAAACACATGGGCGTGAGTCGTCTTTGTGCTGCGTTTGAAACGTTCTTGTGGCACTTTCTGTTATGTGTGTTCTGTTAGGCTCATTTTGTTCTGGTAATACTCAGAATCATGCATGCCAAGGAGCTATCCCTGCAGGGGAGGAAAATCATCTCTGTGCAAAAACAAGAGCAAACATCGCAAAGGGAACCGCCTGCAACTCTGATGCTTCATCCCGAATGTCTCTGGGTCCACTTCTGGCGCCCCGCACTCTTCCGTTTCGTTAATTTGAGGAATTCCAAACACCTGAGTCTGAAATTATTGTTAAAGAATGATATTTGCAGGGTCCACTTCTGTTAAATAATGCTTCTCTCTTTTCAGCACTAATCCCCATATACCTGTAGGACCAATTACAATGGCAGGTTTGCCCCTTGGGGCACAATGAAGGACACTGATGTTATTAGATAAATTGCACTTATGAAAGCATTACTTACATCATTTGTGTTTATTTGAATTTTTTTATTTAGCTAATACTTTTGTCCAAAGTGGCAAATAAGTGAGGTGGATAATACACGACAACAGTCTTTTCGAGGGGCAGGTGCTCAGATGGGGTGGGAAGCCCCCATGGTAAATTTTGCGCGATTGACGGTTATTGAAAAGGGGCATTTAAAGGGGGCACTTTCAACTGTTTGGATGAGAGGGGCAGATGCTCTGATGCCCCCTCCACCCGCACTAACCTACATGACAGGCATGACGAGGCAGCTAGGCTTTAGTGAAGCTAGGCTGAGCTTCTGGTGAAGGACTGTAGCAAGTGCAAGTTAGCACTGGAGTGAGAGGTGTGCAGTGCATTATGGGACATCGCAAGAACCTGTTCAAATCAATATGAAGACCAAGTACTTACTTGAGAAGTGTGAAATACATGCGTGGGCCATGTTGCCAAAGGACCATAACCAGGAGTAGCAGACGGAGAGGGTCAATACTCGGACGAGTTAGTTACCACCATACCACCATTACTGTTACGAGCGTGTTATTAATTGAACTGACACTGCAGATTTGCAGTAAATACTAGTGAAGATAAACTGTTATCCATAATCTATCTTGGAAATAGTTAAGAAAAAAATCTGTTCAAAAAGGTAGTGTTTATTTGTATGTTACACTATTCCTAGTGTGAGGCAACAGCCCCCATATAGT
This sequence comes from Hippopotamyrus pictus, assembly GCA_026781145.1. Taxonomy (NCBI): domain Eukaryota; kingdom Metazoa; phylum Chordata; class Actinopteri; order Osteoglossiformes; family Mormyridae; genus Hippopotamyrus; species Hippopotamyrus pictus. Next base: position 7,576,864 of record JAODLC010000140.1, read on the forward strand.
AAAATTAAATTTATAATAATACTACTGTATTAGCTGTATATGGCTTCACCTACTGGAAGTAGTTTTACTTGCATATGCTATATACTATTATATAGTATTACACCTGTTTAAATGATGAATGCTTGGTTGAAATGTTACCTTTCTCTTTCCAACATCTCCAGATGCTTCTCTGCAGGCGTCACTGAGGAGGGACACCATAAAGGGGAAAGTTAGGGCAATTCCCAGGGTCCCTGTGTGTGTATGTATACATGTATATATCATGTTGTGGGGACTAAGTGTAAGGTCATATAAGGGAATCTATTGGTTGCAAGTAAAACTTCTTCCAGTAGGTGGAGCCATATACAGCTAATATTGTTATAAGTTTAATTTTACTATATTCATATTGAGGGCTGTTGCCTCACACCTCTGGAACCAGGGTTCTAGTCTCCGCCATGGCTTTACACGTGTGGAGTTTGCATGTTCTCCCTGTGTCATTGTGGGGTTTCTTTTGGGTACTTTGGTTTCCCCCTGCAGTCCAAAACATGCTATGGATAATTGGAGTTACCAAATTGTCCCGTAGGTGTCCTTGTGTGAGTGACTGGTGTGTGAGTGTGCCCTGCGATGGGTTGGCGCCCCATCCTGGGTTGTTCCCTGTCTTGCGCCCATAGCCTCAGGGACAGGCTCCGGACCCCCCGCGGCCCTGAATAGGATAAGCTGTTACAGAAAATGGATGGATGTATTCACATCACCCTGCAATCCAGTTCAGGGAAAGTGATTAGAAGATGGATTAAAAAAAAATAATTGATCACTGTAAAGCAGATGTAAATCTATGTGAGTAGATGTATATAATCTCAAAGTAGATGTATAGGCCGACTCAAAAAGTATACTCATGTTGCGACATCAGTGTTGCAAGAAAGATGTAACAGGAGCTAACCTATTTTGTTTTTTAATATAAATTTTCTATGCGAGTAATTTATGTTGTGGATTTTTTTCTAAAAAGAAGAGCCAAGTGTACGAGACAGAGCGGATGAGAAGTCAGCTGGACAATAGTCTCATTGAGGCAAAATGTCAGCCAGGACGGAAGCCATCTGCATTTTGGCATTGAGTGAAGATGACCAGGTCACATGGGAAAGCCCCCAGCAGAGGCAGGGTCGTGCACGTTCGTATGGACGTGGTGGCAGGGCCTGGCGGGGGGGGGAATGATGCGAGGCCTTTCAAAAGAGTTAGAGAGGCACTCTCCCTGTGGAGGATTATATGGGCCCAGCTCGAGCCAAGACGAGGAAGCAGAGGTAATGTGGGGGGGGGGGGGGGATTTGTGGCTGAAAGTTTCAGCTGTACAGCAGAGACCACGAGGATGACGTCCACTGGCCAGCATGTGCGCCGACGAGGAAGCAAAGCTTCGGCATGAAACTGGAGCTTCTGCACGGACCTTCCTGAAGGATACCCCATCCCAAAGGCTGACGCGAGGGATCGAATGACATCACACCACCCCCCACCACGACCTCAACGCTCATATCAATTTTCTGTAACCACTTATCCGATTAGGGCCGTGATGATCCGTATCCTATCCGGGCATAAGGGTTACTACGTGTCACCGGCCCATCGAGGGCCATGTGTCCACACCACACGGGGTGAATCATCCACATACTAGTGAAAACTTGCAGCTTGCTATGTCCTGTGTAACACAGCGTCCGGCGGGATGAACACAGGACTTCAAAGTTCAGATTAGATGCACCAATGAGAGCTGAGAAGATGCCAGATCAGGACCAAAATGACAATGTACAAATGTGATTAATATTGAAGCATTGGTTTATATTACTAGTATGCTATGCAGTTATAAGAGGCATGTGAGATAACCATCTCATGACCATGGCTTTAAATGTTAGCAGTCAAGACAATTAGTTTAAGTAAGATATGGGTAGACTGAAAATACACCAGATTTACTTTCCGAAAATGTCTGCTTGTGAATTGAAGGAATAGATTATTCAGCATATTTGTCCTTGTGGATTTGAACGTGTGTAATACTTGTAGTCCCTTTAATCAGTTGCTAAGGTGCCCTCGTAGATAAACGGTCCACATACAGGTCCTCTCAACTCTAGACTGAGGTAGTCCTACTTCCCTGATCAAGGGGCAAACATGGGATGTTATATGCAAAACGTCCATTAGAGGGTGCTAGTTTGCTACGACGCGTGTCTTCGCTGCGCAAAACTGGAGCGTAACTTTCTCTCCGAAGGCAATTAAATATGTCGCCAGAGCATTTAAGCTGAAATTCCCTAGTTTGGTTAAGGTAGTCAAATGTTGGCTCAAAATAAATTTTCCCCAGAGGTACACATCAGTCTGTTAAAAGCAGTGGCCAGCTTTGTGTGTGTGTGTGTGTGTGTGTGTGTATATATATACACTGATTAGTTATAACATTAAAACTATTGCCAGGTTGAAGTTGATGTGTTGGAAGCGGGAAAAATGGACAAGCATAAGGATCTGAGTGACTTTAACAAGGGTGGTGTGTGTGGGGAGTGAAGGCTAGCCTATCTGGTCTGATCCCACGGGATAATTACTTTAGCACAGCTTGCTTGAAAACGTTAATACTGGTTATGATAGAAAGGTGTCGGAACACAGAGTGTATCGCAACTTGCTACGTATGGGGCTGCATAGCTACAGACCGGTCAGAGGGCCCATGCTGACCCCTGTCCTCCACAGAAAGCACATACAATGGGCATGCAGGTGTCAGAACTGGACTATTGAATAATGGAAGAAGGTGGCCTGTTACATCATGTGGATGGCATGGTTCATGTGCGTCATTTACCTGGGGAAGAGATTGTACTAGGATGCACTACAGGAAGAAGGCCAGGCGGTGAGATGCTCTGGGAGATGTTCTGCTGTGAAACGTTGGGTTCAGGCATTCATATGAATGTTGCTTTGACATTTACCACTTACCTAAATATTGTTGTGGACCAAGTACACCCCTTCATGGCTATGGTATTCCCCAATGACAGTGGTGTCTTTCAGCAGGATAATGCGCCCTGCTACACTGCAAAACATTGTACAGGAATAGTTTGAGGAACATGAGAAAGAATTTAAGGTGTCAACTTGGCCTCCAGGTTCCCCAGATCTCAATCCGATTGAGCATTAGTGGGATGTGCTGGACAAACAAGTCCGATCCATGGAGGTCCCACCTCACAACTTACAGGACCTGCTGCTGACGTCTTGGTGTCAGATACCACAGGACACCTTCAGAGGTCTTATGGAATCCATGCTTTGATGGGTCAGAGCTGTTCTGGTGGCAGGAGGGGAACCTGCACAATATTAGGCAGGTGATTTCAATGTTTTACATGCACTCCAAAGCCTTTGGTGAAAATGGACCATGATACATTTCATTCATAGGTTATCACCAGACCCCATCTTCAGTCTCCATATGCGTGTGAAAAGACAATAAAACAAATCTCAAGAAAGCACAAGACTTTCATAAAACCAGAGAACTACATAAATGCTGGGCTTGGCTTGTAAAATATGTTACCAGTAGCCATAATATAGAGTCATCATGCCCCTCTACGCCTCCATCTGGTTAATGCATGTAGAATATAGAAAATGGAGCAAAGTGGAGTGTGGTGTTGCAGGGCACAGATTTACAACCGAAAGTTTTGTTGTGAAATGGATCGTTTGAGGGGCTGCGGGTCTTTATGCGTAAGAGCCTCAAGGCAAGGTCCTTAACCTGAGCCGCTGAGTAAATGAGTAAAAAAAAAAAAAACAATTGTTTGGGGAAAAAATACTGAAGCACGTACACAGCTGCTGTCATTCCAGCTTCAGCTCCACTCATGTGACTATATGACCAAGAACAGCAATCATATGGTGCATGTGCCGTGCTGTGATACCCTTCGGTCGAGAGATCCTAGGGAAATGAGTCAGCTCCTCAGAAAATTGCATGCGGCATGCACATGCTATGGAGCATAAGTGAAAGGGGACTGAGAGCGAGGACATGGGGCGGGCGATCAACAAACAGGACGCACTGCAGGAACCAGGGGTTTCCAGACCAGTGATCTGAGTATTGGCGCCGATGGTGACCCAGTGAGCCTACCCCACTGTTAAATCTGGGGCCGATCCTGCCGCAGGCGCTCCTCCGTGTCCTCATTACTGGCCCGGTGGGGATAGGAGAGCTCACACCAGGAGTTGCTGCAGACTCGGGTCCCCAGAACAGATACAGTGATGGCCAGTAACGCTCAAGTGCTCACCAGCAGATTTTGTAATGCAAGTTACCGTGACAATAAAAGCATTGTAATTCACGACTCTGGGTTCTCCATCTTCCACTAATGGTTCAAATAAGTGTTCCTTGCCAGGTACACCCCCCCATACCCCCCCCCCCCACAGGGACACAGAACCAGAAGCTACTTCAAGTCAGGTCAGGTTGGGGAGCATGCCCAGGTACAGTGTGCTGCCGCACCATCCGCACAATGAAACAACTCCCGGATCCCGGTCCCTCCGGAAATGGCCGTCTATCTGCCACATCCAGGTGTTACATGGGCGTCCCCTTCGCCTGGTCCAGCTGCTCGGGTCCTTAGCGATCACAGAGCCGTAAGCCGTAACTGATGCAGGTAACGTGCCTTATTCAGGACTCTCCGTGCAACCGCTCGTTTGACACTAAGTGAAACCAGTGGTAGCCAATGGATTCTGCTAAGAGACACAGTACCAAAGGATTCTAGTTTTCGTCTCAGGTCACTGGATTAGCGTCCACGTCAAATCAGGAAGCACCAGGACTCTAAAGACTTAGACCTCCGTCCTCTTACATAGATATCGGGACAGTCACATGCCCTTTTCAAGCAACCTCATGACCCTTCTCTCATAAATGGCAAATTTAAATGATCAGATAAAAATACAAATACATTTTCATTTTAAGCTGAAGCCTTGTAAGCTTCATGAGCTAACATTCCACCTTTAGCCAAGATGGTGATCAGCCATACATCTATTTCATCAGCTTTCCCATTTTTGCTCATCCAGTACAGGATAGTGGTCCCAATATGAAAACACAGGTCTAAACTAGATGTTGAGATCAAGCTGTATGCAATATCATGACTTGAGTGGATACATCTCTGGAAATTGAGCTGACGTAGCTCTGAGAATGAAGCACAAAGTGAGACAGGTTAACAGAAACCTGACAATGGTCTTTACTGGATGAACTGGGGGGGACACAAGAGCAAGGACCCAGTAGCCCAGCTCAGATACAACAGTGGATATAAACCACTTTCCAGTTGAAATATTAATTGTAATTAAATGTTCCCATGTGTTATTGCATACAAGTGAAATCTAATTTCTTTTTACAGGAACCCACTAAACTCTCTACTCTTAAACCTTTCCCAAAACTCCATGTGTCATTGTGCTTGTTTCCCCCCATTGGCTGTTCCTGTGCTTGTTTCCCCCCATTGGCTGTTCCCAGAAAAAGTACAGAAAAAGAGCAAGTTTGCTGGTGCTGTTTATCGTAAGGGAAAATAATTTGGCCTGCCTCACACGTAACAGTGATTACATGAGGGTCACCTAACATTTAAACAGGGTCACATATAACCCAACTAATTATGCACACTATTAAGCATGTCATTGTAAGTGACAGTGTAGTTAATGATTTTGGGAACTTGTGCTTTTTCTCTGTGGTCCTTGTTAAAAACTATTGCTTTTCTGTTAAAGTATTAAGGAAAATATTCTATGGCATATGGAAAAACATTTTGTCAACTCACATAGAAACTCATAGAACTCATAGAAAACATAATCAATTAACCAATCAACAGGAGCACAAGAACAACGAGAAACAGGTGTAAGCAGTAACACTAAATAAACACAGAACTAAGAGACAAAGAAAACACTGAAACTAGGAACACTAAACATTCACTAGGACTTACTACACTAGGAAACTTAACTTGAAACAAAAATGCACACAGGGAAAACCTAAAACCAAGGGAACCAAAATAGAACGTAACAAACATGGGGGACACAGGAAACTGAATAAATACTAACAAAGAGACAAAGCTATCTAGAGGCCAGCCTCACACCCATGACCAGCAGGTACGTCGTCTCTGAGACGCACACTCAGCCCACTGAGCTACGTAGCAATCCGGGGGGGGTGGGTAAGGGGGAACACAGTAGGGGCTTATGGGACAAGGGACAGGGAGGAGGACAGGATGGCCAGCTGGGCCAAATGAGGAGGATACTGCAGGACTGGATCAGGAAGGAGCGTAGGGAACTGGTCTGGATGGCTGGCATGACTGGGAGACAGAACCGGCTGGGCCTTGTACTGGAGATCCGCCTGCATCATAGACAGTGCAGGTGCTTCGGGCCTTGGGTGGAGGAAGGAACCTGGAATGTGGGACTCAAAGCCCAGTCCAGAGGGTCCCACTCTTAAGTGCTCTGGAGAGGCATCCTCTAAACTTCTTGGCTTGAACGGGTACTGACCCTGACACATGGTTGCAGGTTCTCTGATTATGTCACATATATAACCAGGCATGGACCGGCCATTGGGAACTTTGGGAATTTTCCTGGTGGACCAGTCTTGTGAAGGTGGGCCTTTTTTCACCAACACTGGCATTATGAACGCGATTGGCAAAATGTACTAAGGACTACTCCCCCCCCCACCCGGGCTGCGGCTGCTTGATAGCAAATTCCTGTGCTGCTTTATGTTGCCAGTCTGCCCCTGCATGTCGTTAACTGGCTTACCCCCTGGTCTTATCTTGACCAGCAGCACCAGTTCACATAAAGGAACAAATCTATGAAAAAGTAGTTTGGCAAAAAATACTATACTTTTTCTGTCCAGCTCTGTTCTTTCACAAAATTTGACAAAGAGTAACATGCTTGGAGTAAAATTAGATCAGTCCATCCATCCATCCATCCATAGCTAATATCTGCTTATGCAATGAACTGATGTAAAGCATAAGGTAGGGGAAGACGCCAGTCAGCCACAGGGCAGAAAATTAGCTGTTCCGGTTCCAGCAATTTTAGGTCGACCTGGACACCCATGTGGTCCCAACAAAAAACACAGGTTTAGGGTGGAAGTGGATGTGTCACGGTTTAGCAGTGTTCATGCCATCGAGGTCTATGAGACTATGACATCAAGACCTATGCGTTAAATAATGCAGTTATTATATATAGATTATTTAACTTTAACTCAAAGTTAATGTTGAATTCACTCTTCTGTTTGAAATTTTCCCATTCACAAGATACATACAAATATACAGGCGCTCCTCTACTTACGAATGAGATACGTTCCAAACAGCCGTTCGTAACTTGAAATGTTCGTAAGTCGTTATTCAACATCATTTTAAGGATATACACAAGTAAAAAGTACTAGGATGCTGGGAGTACGCACGCTATGCTGCTGCGCGGCAGGGGAGGTAGCCAGAAGTCGTACTATAGGCAGAATTGGCTCACAGAAAAAAAATGGATGTTGCAGACAGGAAATGGGACCCTAAATAAACGCAGTTTGGACTTACAGTCCTCTTCGTTCGTATGTCTGAAAGTTCGTAAGTTGAAAGTTCGTAAGTAGAGCGGTGTCTGTATAGGAATTCTCTGATTGTCACATATCCTTTCCCGTTCTCCTTGGGATCAGAGCACAGGGTCAACCATATATCCATGGGTCTTTGTAGAAGGACCCAGCAATGATATGGCTCTTCTAGCTACGGGATTCAAACTGTTGACCTTTCCGAACACAGAACCACCACTGGCACCAGCCCATTTAGAAAGTCACTGTCGCAATATGAAACTCAACACAAGATAGCAAAGAAAACCAGTATGGGGGAATTATGGGGGAACACCTTATAGCTTCAAGAAACTGTGAGTAATTATGCAAATGAGCATATTAGCACCTCTTACCATACTGCTGATTGGATAGATCGTGGTGACATCATCTTAGGGAAACCTTAAAAGCTTCTAATGGTGACACAGTGTGCAGTATGTCAGACACAACTAGGTACTGAATAAAACCTGAGAGATTTCTTTATCTCGAGAAAGCAGATGGTTTTCGTCTTCATAAATCAGTCTCAAGTGGACTCTGCTAGTATCTGATGGCCAACACTGAGCCAAAATTGTTTGAAGAAGATGGTGGAGGTAAAAGGGGACATCAGTAGTGGTTTTTGATATTATATAATGGGATAGATGTCAACTAAAATGTAACTTTGGGATTAAAAGATATTACATAGTGGAATTATAAATACGAAGCTACATCTACAGATATGACAAAAAAAGTGTCTAATGCATATAGTTCATTATAAAACATAAGTCTATATAAAGGCTTTAATGTGTGTGTGTCTGTGTGTGTGTGTGTGTGTGTGTTGTCAGGAATGGATTCTGTTAAAATTGTTATCTTTCACTTATTCAGATATTCCACTGTTTTCATAAAAAACATTTATGGCACCCTTCTGCTGAAGGGTCTCATGCATGGTAAAAGAAAATATGCATCTAATTCTGTCATTTCATTCCCTGCATATGGGAAATCTAATGTTGATGGTTGTGATGCGAACCATGGACCCTTGACCTTCATGAGAACAACCAGCCCAGCGTTCATTGGCAAAATAGTCTCTCAGTTGATTAAATAGCAGTTACACTAGTCTGGGCAGATCCTTCCTGGTGCTCAAATTCTTGGTAAAAGTTTCTAAACACCACAACTGCTACAACAGAATTTAGTAACTATACCACAAAAGATAGTAATTATTTTTCTAAGGAAAACCATAAAATTTTTTGGGTTTATTTCAAAATAAAACATTAAGTGAGTATCAAAGGGATGCAGATGAAAGTAATTTGTGGGGTGGTTTCACAGCTGAACTGTCGCAATGTCTTGGTGGATTAGGATGACCAAAAAAAATCTGCATGATCTATTCTACTGCAATTGATTTTATACAAATGTTATTAAACTTTGACATAAACCATATTAACATGGGAGCAGGATCAACAAAAACAAAAAGGAATGAAAAAAATTAAGTAGTATAGTTTCATCCATGTTCATAATTGAGCATGGAGTAGAATTTTGTTATTGACATGCTATACTATTCAATTAGATGCAATTGACAATCGTCTGAAAACCCAGACCAATCATTCATAATGATAAAAGAAATAAGCTACAAGACAACAATTATTGAATTTGGCAAGAGCGTAACCCATTAGGCCATTCACAGGTATGTTCAGCAAAAGGCAACCAAGCAGTTTCCTATGACCTTCTACAGGAAGTTGTAAGTCTGCACTATCGAGGGTGCAGCCACCATAGGCTTTTCCATATGCTAATAGATAAACACTAGCACATTTCCTCCAAACTCAGATCCAAGACCTTTTGATATGCGATCAGTAGAAACACAAAGCGATGAAAGTCCAAATGTTGTGAATAAACTACCTGGAAATCATCTTTCTTGGCCCTTAACTAGGCCCATATGTCTTAATGGCAAGCACACGTGGCTTTGATAAGGGTTTAGCCGGAGTTCAGGGTTGCTCAACGTTTTCTGAGCAGTGTAACTGTGTTACACAGCGAATAGATTTCCATCGTTTCTTCAGTTACCAAAATCATAAGGATCATGCAAAATTGTCAAATCTGGATCAAACATGACCTTAATTTATTTGCAACAATATTTACTTGATCTTGATTATATGGTTCATATATTCCCTTAATGCCACAAGTCAAAGTATCATTTAAATAAGCCAGTTCTATAATTTTCCTCATTTGTTCTTTGTCCTTTTAGAACTATTTGGTTGTTTGACCAGAGCTGAAGAGACTGATGACGCCAGGCAGATGCTAATTAGCAAGAGTCTTGACTCTTTAACAAAGACACAAAAACAAATAAGCCAAGTCACAGTTTAGCTTGACGTTGACCTGCATCCCAAGCCTCTGCCATTTGCCTATTTTTTATTTAGTGTGAGCCAAGCCGCTCGTGATTGTTTATGGTCGAACGATGTACTTGTTCTGTGATTAAAGTCCTCCGTCCCAAGTGTAAGCTTTCGAAACATTTGTGCTGCAGTTTGCCTCTCATTACAGCAGCATTTCTTCTCTTTTTTCGACAACACACAAACTTTTCGGCATGTCTTTTACACAACTGGCACCGGCGCGGTCGAAAGCCACTGAGTGCTCACCGCCGTGGGAACAGCCACAGGGAAAGCGTGACATAGCGAAGGCTTCGCTGTGCCTTAGCTGGATTACGATGTCCGGCCCACTCTCAAGTCTTGCCCTACTGGGACTGAGCCCTTCCTCGTCCACTGTGGTCAGAAGGCTTTTGCTCGTGGGCAAAGTTTTTGGGCCACTGACAGGAACCAGTTGCCTTTGGCCCAGCAAGGCATGACTTGTAAGAATGTACTCAATGATCCCATCTCCCACTCAAACTGTCCTGCACATTGTTCCAGTGATCTACGAGGAATATGGACGTCGTAGTTGGCGTGGTGGGGGGGGGGGCATGATATGGGGGGCACCAGTGAAAGGCCGCTCTGTGTTGCAATTCCAGGCTCCCACACTGGCATTTCTCTCTCACCCTCAGCAGTAAGGCTCATTGAAACTTGGCAAAGATTTAATAGCAAGCAAATAAACTCTTGGATCATATGGACTACAATTTTCAATTACTGTTCCTAGGCCCTCATTTAATGACTGTCTGTCAGTGTTGTAAAGCTTGACCAGTCTCCACCGAGGCTCCTGGAATGGTTCTCCAGTCAATAGACAATTGGGTAACATTACATGTCTCTCCTTGTGTCAGAGAACCTTGTAAAATATGTTTGTATGAACTACTCTAATACAGTATCCTGTGCCTAAAATATCACACTACACACATATTTTTTAGAATCCCTTAAAGTCACGATATATCAGATCAAATCACTGGTTAAGGTTGTTGTTTGCAGAGAAGGTTCAGGAACACTTTGTGTTGTCAATCAGCAGTCCCCGTAATCATGACAGGCTCTAAAACCGATGATACGTGGGGTCCTCTGTGGCCCATCACTGTCAGCGGTGCTGTCAAGCTTCAGGAGTGCAACACCAGAGCACTAAACAGAAGGGATTCTGGGAAAAGAATGACTTTTCTCTGTCCCCCAGGTCACTGTCTCTCGCGCCCCAGTTTTATATGTCTGACAGGAACGTTTAGGCCCGGCGCCGAGGTGATTTGCGTATGAAATGAACACCCCATAGCTAGTGACGGCGAAGCCGAGGACGTCCCCCCCCCTACCCCGTATCCCAAGGCCGTGCTTTTTTTTGGACGCAGAAGTTGGAACGAGCAGAAGAGTGTAGCTGTTACACGAAAGCTGGATAAGCATGTTGCTCTCGTTGATGGCAAAGCTTCTTGACTTGTTCTCTTGGTCTTTGACAGAAAATATTCAAGGCCAAAAAACAGAAATCTCTAGGACAAACGTTTGGGTCCTGCCCTGGGCACTTTTGTGATTAAGAACATGACCTTTCTTTACAAGGAATTAATTGAAATGCATCTTGAAATATGCGTACATTTTATAACCTGTTTCACAGTCTGCCGCAGTTGTGTGTAAGATTCAATTGACGACTGCTTAATTAAATGTGATGCTAACGGCTAATCGGGCAATGTTAATGTTTTTTTTTAGCACACTATTACGACGACGGCAGATGCCAGGAACATCATACAGCAGTGGGTCTAAACCATCGTGTACCCAACCCCACTATGTGTAGCCCTGTAGTAGCGAATGTGTACAGCAGAAAGAAGAATGTTGCATCTCCTTTTTCAGTTGCTAAAGAATCAGAACTCTGTCACGTGACCATACTAGTGCCACTTGATATGCATCTCTGTGGGTTTCCAGGAAACACTCGTTGGGCTGTACATGGGAAAGAAAATGCAGAATGTTTTATTTTTGCCCTTTTAATGATAGTTTAGCTCAACTGGTCTACTTTTATCAAACCATGCCAACAAAAGAAGGGGGATCTTATTTTAAGGGTAGCCGAATTTAACATGAACGTCCGGAGAAATCCAATACACATGACGAAGGGAATACGTGGGCTTATTCAGCGGGCCGCGCTGGTCAGCTTTGCCTGACGGGTGGGTGGCTGGCCAGGACTGTGGCCAGCCGGCGTTATCGAAGCTGACTCAGCGTGATGCGGCACAGCCGGGCTGCCCCGTTAAAGCTAAAACGAGAGCCAATTTCCAGATGGGCGTTGCGATGGAGACACATACTGTATCCTGGCCGCCCCTCGTCTCTTTGGCTGTCGCCGCGGCAATAAAAGAGAACGGGACCTTTTCAGGCTGCGCCGAACTGCTGGATGTTACGTGAAAAGGCTTGATCAGGCATGTACAGACACCCAAATGTAGATCGAAGAAACGCAGGGGAAGTCAGCAGTACAGCTGAAAATGGCCATCACTGTAAGATTCATAGGTTTAGGGGACTTTTATTGTGTTTCTTGGGGATAACAGTAAACAGAAAGAAGAGGGCCTATGGTTAGTAATCACAGAAGATCACACTGGTCAGTTCAGGAGGGCTGTGTGAGTACTGAACGTCCTGCTTGGAACCACTGGGTGATGGGCTTCATCATCTGACTTCACCCTGCCCCCGGACCTG
>JAODLC010000140.1:7589452-7601784 GCA_026781145.1 Hippopotamyrus pictus
ACCTCAGTGGACGTGAGTCGGTGTTGGAACGAGCTTACAGTCTCACGAAGCGTATCGAGAGAGGCTTGCAGCGGTTTAACCGAATCTTGAATTAAATTTGCCATGTCCTCTTTTAAACTGGCCCGCTGTTTTGCCAATTCGGAGACTAGTTGACTCATTGACAAGTTATCCGTGTTGACTGTTTCAGGTGTATCTTTGCTGTTAACGGTATCGTTCCCCGCCATAGCTGCTAGTTTTCCCGCTAAGGTAGCACCTGAACGCGTCGCTGGCGCAGTACCTTGCTTCTGTTTGGAGTTGCTCATTTCTCTTTAGAACTATGTATAGAACTTATATTTTGTTACGTAAGGTAGTTATGTTGGAGGAAATAATATTAAAAAAAAAAAAAAAAGACGCTTTTTATATGTTTAAAAGTAAAGTGGTTGGGAGCTCCTCGTCTCTGCTGCTCTTACTTACATCGCCAAACCGGAAGTCCCCCCTCTCCATGATCTCTGATCAATGATCACCACACAAATTCATCTCTGCACACACAGTCACTTCCAGCGGCCAGAGGCACCACCATAAACTTCACAGTGGTGATCTGACATACATATTCCAAAGTATTGTAAGTTTTGTGTGGTTCTTTTTCCAAACTGATGGTTTTCAAACGAAAAATTTCGGGTGAATTAGATCAGACTTTGCACTCACAGAACATATGCAATCTACAGCACTGATAACACAGATATAAAATAAATACATATAATCACTGTGGGTAATATTCACTTTAAAGCGGCTGGGAAGGTAAAGATACAGAGAAAAGTTGATTAAGGCCCTGAGACTAATATGTGTCATGCATTTGATTATTATAAGTGGTACATGACTTTGTCGTCGTGGAAACGGGCCACGTTGGGCTGGGCTGGGTCTCCATCTCCTGCCGATCCCTTCGGCTTCTCATCTCCTTCTCGCCTGCTTTGACTGTTTCCCGCTCGATACTGGGGCGGCATCTGCATGGTCAAACCAGCAACCCCAATGGAATCGGCAGTCTGAGGTTCTGCGTTTGGGTTACGTTCATGGTCTGCGGGGTCCTGTGCTGAAACACCAGATACACAGGAAGTTTGAACTTTTACACGTGGTAGTAAAAGCAAAGACACTTTCCTCATTCGTAAAACGTGTTTATGAGATAATAGCTATTAAGCATTTTACAAAACCCCTATTTATCAGTGTCCTTTCAGGATGAGACTTTGTAGTGTATCACAGATCGTATAGACAGCGGGGAGCAATTTTCAGGGGTTTCCTTTGATACTTGGGGAGGGAATCCCTCTGGGGTGCTGGGGGTTCCTCCTGGAACACTGAGCTCCAATCCCAGATCAAAGCCAGGGAAGGACCCACGAGGGCTCGTCGTCAAGCCACGTGGATAACCAAGTAGATTCGTAAAAGATCACCGATCGTGGAGGTAAGTGAGGCAAAGCGGAAGAGTGGAGGCAGCCTGGAACATCTGGAGAACATCTGCTCTGGGGGAGGGGGGGGGGTCACTGGCCTATCCCTCCCCCAATCATGCTCAACCACTGGCAGCCCTCGCCCCTCTGCCACCTCAGTGTGCATTAGACTCAAACTTATTTAATTAATGCCAGCCAATATCTTACGCCGGCAGGATTAAGACATTTACATTAACACTAAGTGCCTGCTTTTCAGAAACAGGACGCGCAGCGATCTATGAATATCGCCTCTCTTTACGGGCTGGCCTTTCGGTGTGCATGTAATGGCAAACCAGCCGGGCTCGTCGCAGGAGAAACAGCAAAAAAAAACGTTGCAACGGAAAAAAGAAATCACCCCGTCCTCCCGCAAATCATGAAATGCTGAGTAAACGTGACATCTGTTTCTGTGTGTGTGAGTAAGTGTTTTTTTTTCCACCTCCGGGTTTTGAGCGTCAGAGTTGGACCCCCCGTTGCGGTTCAGTCCTTGAGTGGATTATGGTGGGGATTCTCCCGGGGGGGGCACCACCCCTCCCCTGCATCTCTCTCACCACAGGCAACCGAGGCAGCTGTCATGGCAGCTCAGGAAAGGCCTCCCTGATCCTCTGCCTGGCTCCATGTTCCTCGTGGTAAAACCAGTGCCTCTATTTACTGCCGCTGACAGTCTTCTGTGGCTTTTTAACCTAATACATTGATAAGATGAAGGAGAAAAACTTCTGCTATGACAACTCATTCTGTTAACTAGTATGGTAATGATAAATAAAACTGGGGCTAACTGGATTAACAGCCTACTCAAGTATCAATGCTAAGCTAATGATAGCAGCCTTACAAGTCTGTTAGCTACAATTCTGTTTACTCCCCACGTGCAGGAGGGTCATCTTTTCATCCCCTTAGCTGCCGCTGCGTTGAACGATATCTTCCTTCACTGACGGATATGGAGACAGACTCACCCGTAAGTACCAGAGGACACATGTTGCTGCGGGTGCATTAGGGCGTCGCCGCTTTGAAAGACGGCAGGCATGTCTTGGAGATGGACAAGCTCACTCTCTTCAGGAATCGAGCGTTCCTGAAACATTAGAGGCTGAGACTGACGATTCAAGTGTTAAAGTACAGTGCATGTATATTTGGAAACTCTAAATGATAAGTGCGATATCCCAGTGTTGTTCATTTCATCCATGGTGGTCCAAGAAGGAGATGTAAACAATCCAAACAGTCCTATAAGAGCAGTCCTAATAAGCTTATGTAGTTAGAGGGGGACACTTCTCAGTCCTGGAATTTATTTACACTCAGTTTTACCATTGTTACAAAACATTACCAGTAGGCATTTAAATATTATGGGTATGGTAAACTGAGAGCTTCCCAAAACGGGAACCTGGAGCTTTTCATTCCGCTTCTGCTACACGGTCCACGGATCTTTCTAGTGATTCCCATCTGGCCATTCTCACTGCAGAGAACTTTTTGTTTGTCATATCAGAGCTGATTATTGACGAGCCACTGCCAGGCGCTCCGTCTTTCTCGCATACTGGCTCGGAGGTACTGCGTACACTGCCTGGGAGGCACTGCGAGACGGACGGACTCTCGAGAAAAGGCCTGGCGGCGTCTGGAAGCAACCGGAAACCGGGGGCGTCTGATGCAGCTACGCGCCGAATGGGCCGATGATGAACGAGTCTCGGGGGTGACGCCGGGCTCCCTCATTACAGCCCGACGTGTCGTTTTAGCCACACCGCTGGCAGCTAAACCTTCTCCTTAATAAGTGACCAAGATCGATCGCTTATTCATCACCCTCCTGACCCACAAATACCGTGAAATCCGTGGAAAAATCTAAGCCGGGGGACCCGAATTGAAGTTGGATCCGAGCGTGAAGCTTGGAGGCCTGTGAGTCCAGTACATCCAGTCCCGCGGATCCAGCTCAAACCCTCTGAACCTCGTCCATAATCAATTTCCCGCCATTCTCCATCAGGCGAGGGGAGACACTCGTCCAAGGCACCTCCGACCAAAATCCAATGAGCGCGCTGGCTGCGTCACCGTAAAGACCAGCGACTCTGTAACAAATTGCCGCTCCGGCTCTGGTTGCGGTCAGCCTACAGTACTTTCGTGTGAACGCCGCGCAGTCTGGCAACCGAAACGCAACTAGCATGACAGATGATTGAAAATCACACGTGAAAGATGTGGGTCTTTTCATTTCAAGTGGATTCAGCGCAAAATGTTAATATCAAACCAATATGTCATATTGCATATAAAAAAAAAACACATAATGAAATAAGAAAATCTAAATTTCAAATAAAATAAAATATCCTTGATAAAAGCCGTCCCCCAACAAACTGTCACCAGTAATCTAAAAAGTTATCATTCTTATTTAAACTAGTAAGCTGTGTAAACTCGTGTAGAATGTCATGTTACAATGATCAGACGTGACTAATGCAAACATAAACAACAAAGTCGTAAAATATGTGACACAGGGTTTCTGCATGCGAAAGTCATGGTCGCCACTTCAAACGGAGTATCTGGATAATTTTTTACTATGACTCACTATACTCTCCAGCATTCACTTCTACTGTTACTACCAACACTCCACCATCCAGTTGTTGTATGTGGTCTGAAGGGCTGAGTGATCATACATCAGTAGTACAATGACTAAATTTGCTGGAACTCCAGTGCTTGTCTACCTAGTTAATAAGCAAACTATAATGCCAGCAATTTTCCTGATTCAATTTTGAGTAGCACAGCGTGTCAGAAGACATCACCGTAAGATGCCACTCTTAATTAGCGCACTGAAAGGCCACCGTTAATTTGGTCCTCTGATGTTCCTAGTAATGAAGTATTAACCTGTTTAAAAACTTAGTGCTAATCCCTTTTATTTAACTTAAAAAATCTTGACTTGAATCAGAAAAAGTGGAAACATGTTGCTCTATGGTTTCAGGAAAATCAGTAACTCTTTCTGCAGTTTCTTTTTCTCAGAAAATACTTTTTTTTAATTCATCTGAAAGATGTTATTCCAAATCACATTTGGTTATGATGAGGTTTATTTATTTATTTATTTTTTTGGTCATTCGTAAGCCCCAAAGGTTTTATCCTAGTGGGAGTCATAAAACCTTTGCTCATGAAAATCAGATCATGCAACATTTGTTGTGGATTTGCGTAATTCTGCTCAGTATTATTCAACATGGCTGTGAAGTCATAAATATTATATAAGTATGGTGTATATAGACAGCTTATATGTGTGTGTGTGTGTGTGTGTCTGTGTGTGCGTGATATATGGGTGTGTGTATGTGGGTGTGATATATATATATATATATGGTTTGTTTTTAAGATTCCAATACAATTAAATTTGAACATCTTCAAAATATTAGTAAGACCCATTGTCAGATTATCAATCATTGTACTTAATTATCATTAGTTTTTCCTTTGAAATCAAAAGCTGCTGTGCAACATTTCATGCTGTCACTTTGTCCCAGGCTGTGTGTGCTGGGGGTCGGGGGGGGCTGGTGGCTGGCTAAGTCGGCACCCCCCTGAGAAGATGGCATCCTGGGCAGCCGCCTACGTCACCTATAGGATGGACCGACCCTGGCTGTACCACGGCCGCCAAGTAAAGATTTCTGGCAGGTCGGCTTACAGTCCTGCTCTGCGGAGCACAACCGAGAATATGTTTCCTGAGGGGCTCCTGGGGACCAGACCCGTGTTCATGAACACAAGTGACCGCGCTGAGGGGGGATTTCGCAACATATCTGGCATCCAGTCAAAATCTGCACACGGATCAGCGTTAATCTTTCCTGTTTCTTTTTCATGCAATGCGTTTTCTGCTTCTCCCATAAACAGATGTATAGATAGATTGCATGGCCTGCATGGCCTGCATGGCCTGCGGTTTGCATCCGGTTGGACGCAAATCCTATTATGTTTGTTCTGCCTAATTTGTCACTTTAATTATTCCAGCAGAAGCGGCTTGGGAGGAAGCCTGAAGCACTATGGGAACACAGCGGGGAGGGGTCACTTAACGTCACGCTGCTCGGTGAAGCACCGTCACGCACCCCCATACTCACCTCAGTGCTCGCTGGCCAAAGCCTCGCTAACGATGGTTTTTGGGCAAGATTAGAGGTACAAAAACACCACCCCCCCAAGTGTTTTTTAATAATTGCTGACTTCGGCTGGTCTCTTCTGCACAGTTCCCGCTTCTGATTTTATATTTTATATAGTATATTTTGTTTCATGGTTGTGGTACGCTTAAAAGCAGTACTGGAGAACGTGTGGCATTCATTACATCACTTTAATTTAACAAAAGATTACGATTCAATGTTAATTCTAAATTAATTGCACAGAAATGTGCTGCTCCTGCTATGACCCTAGTGGATGAACAGACACTGAAAATAAATGGGTGGCTGTTGGATTTAGCTTTGGATGAATGAGTGATGAGTGCTTTGTTGATGCGAGAGTTTGGCCGGTGGTAACACTAGAATTCCTGCATAAAATTCTGATACAATTGTTTTTAAAGGTTATGCAACAGGCTAGTTGATGTAATATTTAGTTGAAATGCAGTTGGCAAAGTGCCTTAGGCATTCGGGGTCTGAATGCAACCAAAACTACACGCATCCTGCGAACCAACAGGACAGTAATGGCACGAGGATGCAGTCTGGTGCGCCCTTTTGTTACCATGACGATCGGTCCCTCAACTTAATGAAACACAGGCTTGGAGGAATTGCCTTGTTCTAGCTTTTTATTGGGTTAGCTTGGTGGATTCAAGGAGATGGTTGCACCATTAGTGCAGTCCTTTGGTTTTTTTGTTTGTTGAATTGCATCAAGTTATAGGGGCTTTGAGATTTTCCATTGTTCCAATCCTCTGGTCTTAAAGGGGACCGATTTTGTGTCTGTTTTTTTGGATGATAAATCCTTCTGTTTGATGTAGAGCTGCTGTCCAGCACCTTCGTCTTGCCTTGTGGTGGACCTTTGCCCCGTACCTTCTATCCAGCTGCTGAGGACCCGTGCTGCTTAATTGCCCTTAATGTGTAATCGTGTGCCTGGGTAAGTGCCTTATGATGGCAGTAAACACACAGTATGACTTCCTAGGATATTGGCTCTGGATTCCTTCCAATGTAAATTGCTGTCATGCTGAACCATAAAGGGAAACGGCAGGGCGTGTAAAATACTGATAGTAGACAAGACAAGTGCTAATCACGTCCCACAGTGATGCCCCACTAATTTTGGCAAATGTAGATGTTTCATTAACATGATAAAGAAAATAAAGGCATGTGATAATGATGATTGAAATTAGGTATCTTTGGTGGCCTAGTGGATAGCAGTGTTGCCTCACACTCCCTGGGTTGAGTTTGAATGTTCTATCACAGCCTTGTGCCCCGTGGGAGAGATACCACCCTGACAGTAGTGCCAGATTCGTCCTTAAACAGATTCTATAATGCAAGCCTGCTGAGACTGTGATTTACATTTAATGGTACATTTACAGTGTTTTACAGCATGTAAACATGCGTCATAGCAAGATGCCATGAACGGGAAAATCAGGAAGATTCCAAGGCTCCCGAATGACAGGGGTCCTAAATTTGGAACCCAATATGATGGAGGCCCGATATGACTGCCCAAAATCTCTAGCGGTGCCCCTGTGTCATGTTACTATGAATACCGTGGTCATGGGTATGGCAAAGATCTCACCCAGGAATTGAGTTTGCTATCATATTCTCTTCAAAGAACCAGAACACCATCAGGAGCTCTCAGTTGGCTGGACATGGACCTCTCTTACTGCCAACACCATGTGAGAGACACTCCTGGTACAGAGTAGGTCTGACGTGGACAAGGTGAACATAACTTACTGTGTTTTGCCGTGGCTGCAAAGAAGAAGCCAAAGCTGAGCTTAATGTTTAATTACTAGGAACGTCAGAGGACCAAAGTTAAGGCTCCCAAGAGAAATCTAGGAAAGCCTGAAAGACACAGTCACTATTATAATTATACCATCCATTGTACGATACAATGTAGCATCAACAGAATATGAGTTAGACTTGGAGTTTCTTTTGAGGAAATACATTACAACACACATTTTGGAAAATCTGCAGCTACATGTATCTGTAAACAGCTGTTTTCATATAGTAGTGTTTCCTTTCAATGACTTGGAAACTAATATAATTTCCATTGCCAATCAAACCCACTAAAATCAAAATAATGGATGTGAGACAGACTGCATGACTTCCATCCTGGTTTACTTGGATGTCACAAGTGTGAGAGAATAAATCTGAGCTAATATAAAATATTTAGAAAAGAGTCACCTAGACTAGTAACTTCACACGTCTCTGGTCTCCAGCTGTGGTTTGTGACTTAATGGTAAATGACATTGATGTTAATGGATGAAATGAATGCTCTTCATTGTAGTTTTGATATATATTCATTGCATGTTACCCAACAATCCCTAAATATCAAGCCAAAAGAAATAAAATCCCGCTGAAAAGGTTATTTCAAGGCTGACTTAACATTTCTGTTACAAAAGAGGTCTTCCTCTGGAGTGGCTTTAAGGGAACTTGCCAGAAAAAATTTCCCTTAAATATTACAATCATTTAGACTCATTGTAAATTCAATTAAGATCATAAAGAATACCATTTGTGGAAACTGAATAGCTCATTTTTTAAGTTGTATTTCAAGTCATATAAACATATATGTCATGATTACTATTGTGAGGCTGAATAATAATAACGAAAAAAAAAAAGATTTTTGTTGGCTGAATAGATAATGTTTGGCCTGCAAAAGAAAAATCCACAAAAAAGTGTTCTCCCTCTGTAAAATCTAAAATGCATAGACATTTTCACATGCGGAACGTGAGCCAGATAAAACACAATGTCTGTGGTGGAGGATTTGCCAAGCGTGCTTTAATGAGCTGGCTCGGGTCTGGTCTGTCAGCTTGTTCGGCGGTTTCTGGATGGCGTTTGAGCCCTGCGTGTACTGGGTCCAGCCCGCTGGGATGACACCGCTAGGACTGCCAGACACAGCAGTAACATGTGACATACATGCTCACTCTATACTCCACTGTTGCAGCTGCATTTCAGTCTAATTCATTTTCCCATGAACACCCCTCTTTGAACACACTGGAATACGATACTAAGTTCTGGAATGTTATTTTTTTTTTTTTATCACAATTAAAGTACTATATTAAAAGAAAGCTGGAGATAGCCAGCTGCCAGTCTTATAATTCATGCCCAGTTAAAGTGAGGACCTTTATCATTTAACACACAATTTATTGTCACAATGTGTCAGACAGACAAAAAGACAATGCTTTGACATAAATATGCTCTGCAAATACATAAAAGATTTCATTTTTATTTGTTCTGGAAAACACTCAGCTGCCATCCTACCCAATAACATGGACAGAGCCATTTATTAACAATAACATCATATTATGAAGAATAATATTATAATTTTCTCAGCACTTAGTGAGACTAATAAAACACAAACATGTTATAGCCTTCAAGAAGCACTTCTGTTTTTACTTTAAGATTTGTTTTTGTGACAATAACAAGGAGAGTAAAAATGGGGGAAAAAAAATAATGGCCATTGTCCAACCATAAATGAAGTACATGTATCAAAGATTGTTGCGAGCTGTTTGACGCATTGGGGAGTGAGCAAGATCGTTGTTTCTTAGCAATGAAATAAACAGGCAAATTGCTGTGTGACTCTGCTCTGTTCCCCAGGCTGGCTTACTGTCTTCGTCGAGCATCACGAGGGAAACGCTCCCTCCCCTCACACGCTGGCCACGGGCCCCAGGCCCGACTGTTGCCGTTTCCAAGACGACTTGAGGATCTTGAGTAATGCAAGAGATGAGATGTTGGATGAGGCAACACTCATTGTTTAGCTTCTGGTTCATTCATCGCGGGCTGCATTTGAATGCGAGTTCCTTTTTTTCTCCTGCACTATTTTTTGCACTACTGAGAAGCAAGGAGCGCCTGCGAGGTGTGCAGAAGGTCTTCGGTGATGGCTTTCACTCCATCAGCTGCGTGGCATAGAAACACTATGGGTCAGTTTGCAAAACATGCACCCCGATTGTACGAAGTCACGGACACTGGGGTGTTACACTGCTGTTCAGGTGGAATTGATCAATCTGAAAAGGTGAAGGAAGATGTGAAATAAATGACCCACTCAATAAGTAATGGGAAAAAAAAAACATGAAAAATAGAGGAAAACAAGGATTGTTCTGAAGCCTGGAAGTTAAATCCTGCAGCTTTATTTCCTCATCAAAACAACTAATTACGGCAGAATTAAGTGCAACGTAGCTTAAGGTAGACAGGGACGTCGCTCTTGTGTTTAAACCACCGTAAAATCCGCCCTGGGATTACTCACTTCCTAGGGTGTCCACTGGGGAAGTGTCATCTGACTCATTTCCAGTCCTCTGACCTCTGGCAACAGGTCCAAACGATGCAGCCAAGAGTAAATAAACGTTAACAGAACTTGAGAAGAAGCTGTTTTCTTGTGCAGGATGACACAGCATGGCACCCACCATGTCCAGACTCCATTTTAATTTTGACCAGTGTTGTAAACAGGAAGGGCTGAGCTGTGTAGTCAGGTGTCATCTCTGGAGGTCCTCCTTTGCATTAATAATTGCATTTTGTCATAATCTTTCCGTTCCCAGGATGTGACTCTTCGCAGCTATCCCACTGGGAAATCGTGTATGATGTTCTTCCCCTTTCAAATGACGTATCTCTCTGGTCTGGTCGCTGTGACCTCAAAGGACGGGCCTCCCTTCAAGACTTAATCACTTCAAAGTGAGGTGGGGATTATTAGCGAAAAGTGGGATTTAAACAAAGCCTGGCTGGAAATTAGCAGAGTACGGCGTTCTACAGCTTGATGTCACTGAATGTTAAAGGAGTTCAGTCATGACTGTTTATCAAAATAGAATATAAGTTAGCAGTTATGTAATATTTCCTTATGGCAACACTCGAGAGGGTCTTTTAGAAAGCGGAAAGCTACTAGCTAGGATGTAGCACATTTTCGGCTAAATCACAGGCTGATATTTTATGTTACAGCGGACATACCTCTCAAGGGCTTGACAATGGTAAGTAGGACCATTTCCTGTTATATATTGCATGTCTCAAACTTGGTTATAAACAAGGAGTAAGTACTCATAAAAATGTTATCAATAAATAGTACAAACTAGTAACTCTTTTTGAGTTTGTACTTTTAAATCTAGTAACGGCATCTTAACTGCCTAGCTACCCAACTCAATTCCCAAGTCCCCATCCCAGTCACTGTCTGCAAAAACCTATTTACTTACTTAATTACTGAATGATTAACTTACTAATGTAGTTCATGGTGTTATAATAATTGCTAAATCTAGCAGACAACAGTTTAGCCTTCAACCAGTGACCCCAAATACAACAGAAACGTGAACATGACAAGCAAAACGTATCTGCAAAGACCGAATACTCTAATATTCAGTATTTGTATACCTTACAATGAAGGTTATTTTTTTCAGAATGTATACCTGACAAATGTACATCAAAACATAAACAAATAACAAATATTTCAAGATAACTATTAACATTAAACAGTAGCTGGATGCTAAGGGTTACGATCTCTGGTGTACCACTCTATCGTCACGTAGAGGAAAGCATTTACACGTCGCACATCAGAAACAAAAATAATAATCCAAAAGCACTGGGAAGAACAACTGGGGATCCAGGCAAAAGACGAACTCGATTAAGGAGCCTGTGATTTTGTGCGAACTGCTTGTGGTGCGATTCCCCTTCAGACAAGGGAGAAGGAAGCGAGGCAAACACATGACCAAACGTCCGAGTGCCTTGGGTTCCTGCCAAGCGGCCCTGCAACATAACCGATTCAAGCCCGCTGTGAATCTGCCCAGAATTAATGACAGGCCTAACGCTCGCAGACTTTTGGGCTCGAGTTAAATAACGCACAATACGTAACAGACCACGGTGTACATGATAAATGTCTCACTCTTTTTTTTTTGCTTAATCTTTCAGCCTTTTCGGTGAAAGGTTTGACTGTCATTCTAATGAATACCTAACGAGATCCGCATCACCAGCCACCATCCAGCAGCGTTCCATCATTTGGAATCCATAGAACTGCTAGGATTTCTTTCCGGTCCGTTCCGGGTTGTCCGAAACACTTGCTCACATATGGATTAATGAGTCAGGATCTCACAGGGGAAACTCATGACCACGAGAGACGTCGGGTATTTCATCAGAATCGTCACGATGGCCGTTGGGGTGGATGCTGGGTATGTTCTTAGGGAGCATCACACTGGGAACACTGGGAACCGATTCTTACCAGCTATTATAAATATCTGGAAAGACCCTGAAAATCCAAACACATTTTTGCGACGAATATGGTGCACAGAATAGCCAAGCTCAGCATTCTGCCTCCAAGGTAAACCTGGAATATTAAAATGCATGACATCATGCGTGTGAAATCACTTATTCAATTGCGTAGGCCACAGCTTATTAAAGATATGAAGTGTAATACGACCCGAGTATAATTATTGTATTAATATAATTGTATCAACACTACGGAATGCAGAAAGATCATATCCTGTCATAATTTTCATATTTTCCACAAAAAAGATGACAGACAGTTCATCAAGTATAATTGATGGCTTGCACTGTGGCTTCATTGACTGACAGGTTAGTAACGACATCCCATAATTTAAAACAGCTTGGAAGAAATGACTCTTGATGGAGAAGATGGTACTTCTCTATGTAACACCACTGAAAGTCCTTCAGTCCTTGAGTTGGAGAACTCAGGTCTGACTGATGCTTTATTTTATAACCCCAGTGCAACGGGCTGTAATGCACACCTCCACCAATCACCAGAGGCGGACATTTCAGGTCCAGAAAGTAAAAATCCAAACCAGGATTTTGTTTCAACCAACCAGTTGCGCATAAA
>JAODLC010000140.1:7618434-7628614 GCA_026781145.1 Hippopotamyrus pictus
TATCTATCTATCTATCTATCTATCTATCTATCTATCTATCTATCTATCTATCTATCTATCTATCTATCTATCTAGCAGTGGTGTTTACCACCATTCAAACCACGTATTTGTGTAGGGGCCCGTAAGGCTTGGGGGCCACAAACAGCCACCATACTACACATTAAATGAGCGTGTTCCTTATTCAGGAGTTTGCTGAAGCAGCATTTTTTGCTGAGCTACAGTCTTCTGATTCTACTAACTAGCAATTATTCGTATTTGAATAAGCCTGGGTAGCAGGATGCGGGGGGGGCGCACAAAGTGACTTTTGGAGTGGGTCTCCCCAGCTTCCCCCTAATCTAACAGTTATGTCACATGATGTAACAGTGATATCGCTGTCACATTCAACATAAAAACATAGCAACAACATGAGGTTTGTAAAGGTCTAAAACTCTTCTGCACTAAAAGAGACAAACCTGAAATCTGCTGCACGCTGTATGCCTGTATACGTGTTGTTATACTAGACATCTGCACAGAATCGCTGGTGGATTCCTGCAGAAGTAGGTAATCCATTTGGTATTGGTATAGCCAGTCCATTTTGAATGTAGAGCAATTATTTAAAAGCGATGTACTTTTAATGGTTTCTTAAAGTGTGCCAGTTTCGCTGTTTAATCTGGCCAGTGCGGGGCTCGCATTTCAAAGCTCAGCATAATCCCTTCCTCTCCTTTCTCCAACACAAAATGACACCCTTGCTTACCCAGAATGCAACATGCGTCAGCAGAACAATTAGGTAATCATGTACACCGAGGCCCTCGAAAACCTGAAGTCATCCAGGAGTGAAGAGACCCATTCAGTTTAATTCTGAACTGATTTGCTACGCTAGTCTGTTACTCAAGCGAGGAACACAGGGATCCTGGGGTTTGGTAGGCAATACTGTATGAATTAACCGTGCTCATATTTTGCAATGTATTGTTGTAAAGATATGAAATATTGCCCATGAAATGAATATAATGATATTTTATTACCATGAAATGTTACTGGGTTTTGTCATTCGATTTATTTGAATACCGTAAACTGCAGTGCATTAATTTTGCATCACTACTCGCCTGATATTGTGGAAAATGTGATGATACTGGCTGTGGAATCAGATGGAATCAAAGCGTTGCTAGAGAAATGCGGACTTGGCTAACTCTGGGATTTTTTAGAACGGCTAGGAGGAAATTTACAATTCAGTACTTACCGTTATTTATGGAAGATAATCGCTGAAGATGAATTATTTTGTGAAATGTTGATTACTTGTGCAGAAAGCCGCAAAATGGGTGAAATACATGAATAACGAGACATAAATAACAGACCCCCGTAAGTAAAAAGCTTAATTTCACATTTCTCTGGAGGTTAGTTTTGCACATCGTTTACTCTTTATTTCACGCCTTAGTCCAGCAAAGTTCACACCCAAGGCCCCTCAACTTAAAAGCATGTATGACTTAAAGAAGTTAAGGACAACACTGGTTACGCTGAAGGTACGTTTTGTCACTTGTTAAGTTAATAGGGTTAATAGCCTTAAGCAGTGTGCCTCTCCAGTCAGGAATCCACATGACATGGGAATAAGGGGGAAGACCAGAGGAGTGGATCTATGGATAAGGCCTGTTATTGACAGAAATTTGAAGCTTGTTTTATGTGTTTATTTTTGTATTATTTTGTTTAAAGTGATAATTCAGTTTTTCAACTCTGGTTTTCCATGACGACCTAGCAATACTAGTAATCATATTAGCTTAATACAAACAGGGGCTAGTTTGTTATGACTGGGGTCTCACTCAACCCCACCCCCCACTCAACCCCCCCTCACCCCCCAATACAAGCAGGGACTAGTTTGTTGTGTCTGGGGCTTCACTCAACCCCTCCTCAAAGTCTGCAGCCCACACAGAGGTCTCAAACCTTGGGGACCCACGCAAAGGCATGGGTGGTAAACATCAGAGCTGAGCGCTAGGAACATATACCACAAAATGATTAGGAATAGAAACGTATTTTACTGGAATAAGAGTTTCATGAATGAGCCTTTGTCAGTGTAATTGATATGTGATTTGAGGGAAAGGCCACTTTACTTGTGTATAAAATACATCGTGCTAAGACCTCTATACGAGGCTTTAGTCATCAGTATAACATTACCAGGGTTTAACATATCAGCCAGATGGGAGAAGCTTTCAAGAAGACCTACAGATTATGGTGCGTAACAGAAAATTCTAAAGAGACAACAGGGATAGAAAAGATATAGGAGGCTGAAATTCAGCACTGTGAATAACACAAGCTATATTACAGTATATGTATCCACGTCTAGGATGAAACGCGGAACACAGCTTTGTGGAACCACATTTGACAAGGACAAGGTCTGGATGATAAAAATTAGTTTTCAACTTGCCAGTAGAACCGATGATTAAACGGAAAAATTTAAACCTGCAAACAGACGACAAACTAGCATTATTTTATCGCATCAGCCATGCTTCTTATGTCATGTCCAGTGTTTTACCCACGAAGAACAAGGTGAAATGAGGACAAATTATGACAAAGTCAATTGAATGTTTTTCTTTCCTCACTGAAATTAGAAGCCTAATTTAACAAAAATAACAGTAACAGCTTCTCAGTGCTGACTCAAGTTACAAGATACTTAGATAGCTTTATTGTTACTGTACGACTACAATGAGATTGTAGGTTGGATCGTAATGTAGAGGTCTCCATAAAAACTATACAAGCCAAAAAAAAAGTTATGGCACAGCATCCAAAATAAACAGCAAACACACAGGCATCGGGTACATTTAGATGTATTAACTAAATTATAGTAGCCTAACAGCCCCATTCCTCAGGCTTTCCTCAACAGCACAGAGTGGATTTCCATTCACAAATTATAGAGCAGCATACAGAGATACAGTAGAATATTACAGGTTGTAAACAGCACACACACACAAAGTTTATTTTCAGACTGAAGACTCTAGATCCCACTAGAGAAATCTCCACCAAAATAAGGCTAAATGATTAGACACTTTTATTTGGTTTGAAAATGTTTACTGAATACTAGTGTTTGGAAAAAGAGATTATATAAATAGAGCCATAGATTCCTCAGGAATATTCTCCTGCATCATGAAACAGTGTTTAACCCACCATGGAAGGCAATGCTTCACCATACTTAGTCCTGCATTAGATTACAATGGAAAGATGAGCTTTCATATTGAAGTCCTGTCATGCACAAATACCCTTGATGAGCTCAAATTACTTTGGGTGAGAATATGTGTGTCACTGCAGTTTCACACCACCAGAGCTGGAAGACTGATGCTCATTACCAGCCCTGTACATGTGTTTGTACACATGTACGTCTGTCTCTCTGTACATCTCTCTGTATGTCTCTCTCTCTGTACATCTCTCTCTGTACGTCTCTCTCTATACTTCTCTCTCTGTATGTCTCTCTCTGTACATCTCTCTTTGTACGTCTCTCTCTGTACATCTCTCTCTGTACGTCTCTCTCTATACTTCTCTCTCTGTATGTCTCTCTCTGTACATCTCTCTTTGTACGTCTCTCTCTGTACATCTCTCTCTGTTCTGCCTGGGTTACTTCCAGTAGTCAAAAAACATTTGGCGGATCTCTAAATTCCCCGTAATGCGTGATGACTCGTGTGAGTGTGTGCCCTGCAATGAACTTACATCCCATCTAGGGTGTCCTCTGCTTTATGCCCAGTGCTTTCTGGGATGGAATCCAAGATCTCCATGATCCAGCAATGGATATATGAATAGGGAAATGTATGTATGGTAATTACGGTATGTACATGTGACATTCAACAAAATGCAGGGCTTTATAGTAAAATTCCAGTGGAGACATCTGTCCAGCTGCAGCAGCGGTGGTCTGATTGGATACTGGATACATTGCAACACACATGGAATTTATTTTGTACTGTCTATAGGAATTAAATTAACAAATTACGAAAGAGCATTGTTTGAAATTAAGTGTTTCACACGTCTCTCATAGATGTAATGAATTTGTTTTACGGATATCTTTTCATTACTTTAAAATCTTTTTTTCATTAGCCCAACATACCTAAGCGTCAGTAATTATTTAATCCACCACACCTCTCTGCTTCCTGTTGCATATTACTAACATATAGAAAGAAAACTTTAGTGGACAATGACTGGAAATAATTAAGGCAAAAGAGTCACACGTACAATAGCTATTTGACCTATGAGAAACAAAGCTGGGTTTAGGTCCTGCCTGGCCTCATGCCTGATGTATGGTACCATTCATTCCCAGTTAGCAGATGAGATTAAGCACTAAGTCTGACCTGCTGTGGAAAATTGGGGGGTGCGCGGGGTGGGGAGGGGTGGGAATCCTTTCAGACAGGAAATGTGCTAAGTGAACTCTTGTTCAATGACTGTCGGATGCCCACACTTGTAGAAAACCTAATCCTGCAGACACAGAGAGGCGCACAGAAAACCCGCGTTCAAAATAGAGAGGGAAACTATTCTAAAGCTTCTCAGTTGAGCCCAGTGCATTCTGGGTGAAGAGGAAGCCCTCATAGTGCTGTGGTCATATTCATACAAGAGATCCTTGAGATTTTGCTATGGTCATTTGCCCTTGTCAGAATCTGGCATCTTGAGGAATGGTACAAGTAGACATGATTGTTTAGCTGGCTGACGGAAACCTGACACCACAAGACAAGGAGGATTTGGGTCAATGTAAATCAAGGACCTGGCCCAGGTTCTGAGGACATTTTGCCCTTGTTGCAACACATTGGACACATTAGCTGAATTTTCATGAGAAAAATGTACGTAAACAGTATGCAAGATGTCGCCTTTGGGGTTGATGTGTGGTAATAAAAACATGTATTCAAAATTATTTATGGCACAAAAGTGAAAACTCACTGGTGGCAGTAGTATGCTAATGAATCACAATTCAAAAATCCAAAAAATACAAGCCATTGCCAATTTAATGAGTTACAACAAAAGGACAGATACAACCTGATGTGTTATTTAATCTTAATTAACTTAATTAACTCTATCCAATGAAAGACCTTTTATGCAGGTGACTGTATCATTTTGTGATAAATTACATTCACAAAATTATACGATTACAAAATTAACGAACATAAATACACGTTTTTAAAAATACGATTAAATAAGTTAAGATGATTTATTAATTTTATCATGCTTATTAAAGAATAATTAAATTGCTTTAAAACCCTGATATAAATCCAATATATGATATACAATGTATATAAAAATTACTGTATGAGGTACATAAAATCACAATCGGTAGGTTAATTTATTTGTCACATTACATGTCCATTTACATGTTTATACATTAAATGCTAAAATGTACTTTATCATGAATCATGAAAGCAAATGTTAAATAAAACTTCTGGGACATTTCAGGATTTCAGGACTGCAGTGAGAACAAGTGGAACTTCTATACTGTTTCATCATTGTCTCTGGGCTGGTGTACAGTTTAATCAGGATATCACCTCTGCAGAATGCCAAATGTCAAAATATCAAAAATCGAACTCTTTTCATTTTCATTTTCAGTGAATATGACCCATGGGTCACAAGCCGAGATGAAATTACAATCTCTTTGGTCAGGGGGTACAACGAACCATAATAAATAGAATATAAATATGAAAAAAATTTCTTTCAGTTCAATTCAGTTTTTTTTACATAGTGCCTTTCACCCAAGGTGCTTTACATGGGTGTGCTGTGATACATTACAACATCATTAAGACAGAATAATACAAAAACAGGGAAAAGAAAAGAGAGAAATGAAATAAGGCCAGATGACAATGGAGGAGAGGAACCAAAAACTCCCAAATACGGAGAAAACGAACCTCTGAGGCTCCATTTAATCATGACATTCTGAGACAAACAAAAAATACAATTAAAAATCCAGTTTATAAATACACACAACCGACGTGCCAGACGGTGTCTGTGAATTGTTTCATCTGCCTTTTTTCATTCCACACTGGCCAGATCTTGGAATCCAGGGTGCAGTTTTTGTTATCAGATCCGTTTGATTATGCATCCCTTTGATTCCCCCGTTCTCAGCTGTTCCCTCGTCTTCCTCCCAGATACCTAACGAGGATGAAGTCAACTGGGATTAATCAGACGTTAAAAACTAGCAAATAACAGAACAGGCCTTGGTACTACTCGTTAATTAAAGCTTCACTTGCTACCAGAGAGATTTTGGACGCCTCTTGATGGCCTTGTTCCCTGTGTCAGAAGCGTGCCTGAATGATGTGCTTTTTAATAGGATTTTGCTATGGCACTGTTTTGTTTGCATGAGTCTGGCAATATGAAGTAGGATTATAATTCCCATAACTGATGCTCCAAGATTGGCTGTGAATGTTTTTTTTTGTGTGTTTATTTTTTATTCAAGTGGCCTTCAAGCTGCAGAGTAGTGTTGATTAAAAAGTGAAATAAAGATAAATTTGAAGTGCGTCAAAAAACATAACGAAAAATCAAACATCACAACCAGCTCCTCTGTAATTTTCCAGTATAAACACTGAACTTGAGCGACACAACACTTCCAAAACTTCAAGAAAATGAAAGATTTCCGGCTCGTTGGACCCAGCCATTCACTTTTCAAAATCCCCACAAAAGATTTTCAAAAATCTGATGTGTTAATTATCTAGTCTATACCTGCCATGTGTGGTCAACAGAGTGGACTGTTTACAAAGCCCAAGACCCTTCCAGGGACTCGCTCTGCCTTGTCAGTGGTGGTGGCCTTCAGTGAACAAAGAGTCAATCAACAGAGATCAATGCTAGTGTTCACGTTCACCTGAAGTATAACTTCAGCCATTACAGCCTGCAGCATTTTGCTTGCAGTGAAGAAAATGAAAGGGTTTAAACCTATTTGTATTAGAGGAATACAAAATGAAAGGTGTTTTGTCAGTTTATGACTATATAAAATTAAATTCTGTTGGAAACCTATATAGTTCACCTACATACATGTATATATGTTCATATATAATAAACATACAGAACTGAACTGTGAAACTTAATGCGGTGAATATCCTTTTGTGAAGCAGAAGCCTCTATTTCACAGCTGCGGTTGATTTTGATATGAAGTGTACTGTAATTGCACAATTTTGTAGCTGTGATGCAAGAGCTGCCCATTCGGGACGCTTTTTACGCCACCTGGATGCACCGATCCAGAAAAGCAACATGACTCTCAGCTTCGGCAGTGACTCAGCGATGTCTGTGGTGGGGCTACGTGAAGGATCCCCCGCAGAATCCCTCCCAGATTCCCACCATTCCCCAGATAATCCCACCCCACCCCATGGGAACCTTCGCAGTGGGGATTCTAACCGCAATGTTATGCTGTACAAAGTGGCGTTTTGGAAATGTGACTGAGCTGACTGAAACACCGAGTAGCCCTTCTGTTTTGTTGTCTGTAAGGAAACTAGTCAGAAGCTAGTCAGAGAATAAAGGTATTACTAATCAGTTCTGTCTGTGTTTTTGAAACAGGATCACAAAGGCAAATCCTTCGGAGCGAATAATGTTGTCATCGGTCCCTGAAATCTGGGCTGGTACATTACCTCATACCCTTCCTGAACACTACACTACCAAACTGATTTTTTTTTTTTTTTAACAATAATGGAGTCACATTCACCAATCGGCAGAAGTAGATTTCCAAAAAATACTATATTTCCAAAATACTACACATTACACTGGGAAGAAAAGTATTGTGTGTGAAAGTTACACATCATAATAACTACTCTTTTGTGTAATATGTCTGGTATGTGGTCCAGTCATTCATGACTCTGAAGTTGGTGTGTTTCCAAACCCAGAGAGTGTTATAGTTGGGACTCCGATTATGTCAACAAACAACGGTTAAAACCATATTAACGGTCCTGGGGCCATATTTAAGAATACATGTATGGGAGACTGGCTCCGGAGACAAGCTACATTTCACCGTGGAGATAGCAGTGGATGGGGTGTGTCAGTCTTCTTGTCATTCAATTCAAAGAATGCAGAGAATGTGTTGACGGGCATTTTAGCACTGATATGAAGAACAGAAAATGAAACAGAGCACTAGTTGAATTTACCTAGGCCTTTGTATGAAGTTCAGTGCCCAGTAACTGAAGCCTACACTGAAAAAAGACAGCAGAAATGTTCCTGTCAGGCTCATCCACATGGAAAATTCATATGATCTGAATTGTGAAAGAAGTTCCCAACAGGAACTTGAGTTACCCTTCCCAGGCACCACAGGTATGATGAACAACAGATCAAGGCAGAAGCTACCCACTGAGCAAAGATATGTCCCAAATACATCATTTCGACGTCTTGTCCCCCGAGGAGCCAGAATGAAAGTTTTTGTAAGGTCTTTTTATGACGTCTTCTGAACATTCAATATTGGGTCTTGCACCTGTCTTGCACGTCCACAGATGTCCAAAAAATCTCCTAGCCAGACGTTCAAATTTTGAACCGCATATCTATGTCCAAGAGGGGTCGCAGTCAGATGTCCAATTACTGAACCCGATTTGCACATCGCGCAGACGTGCAGATGTACAGATATGGTCCTGGACTGACCGATGCGATAGACATAATCTACTTGTCTCTGGCAGACGTCTCATGTTTGCTGGGTAGAGGTGCGCAGCTTTGAGGTTTATGGATAAGCTGGATGGGGGGGGGCTGGTGTTTTATTCATGTAATTGGACTCCGAAGGCCTGTGGTCACTGTTAAACCTGAAGTGGGAGTTAACACTTATCGAGGGGGTCACACATAAATATTTATTGACCAGAGTGATACATTTCTCTTTTGTAGGGAGACACTATTGGAACACGTTATGATGTGTGCAGTGCACATGTGTGAACGCTTCACTGCCAGACGCTCTGGGGGTGAATGACTTTACTTGGTGTTTTCTGGCACTTGTCCCGTCAGCATGTGGACTTTCTCAGTAACAAATGGCTCTGATAGTCTCAGGAGACAATGAAGGAGTTTGGAATAAGGGAGGCCTACCTGACAGCAAGAGGCCTACCTGACAGCAAGAGGCCTACCTGACAGCAAGAGGCCTACCTGACAGCATTTGGCGCGCCTCATCGTGCTGCTGTAAACCAGAAACGGTTAAACCACTTTCAGATTTGAGATTTTCTCATAGTTTCTATATTCTACTTTCAAAAATTAATGTGTAAGTGAATGACAGACAAAGAATTTATATTAATAAGAAATATTTTGACAAATATGACATTTTAAGCTCTGTTAATAAGGATTGATAGGTCAAAAGTCTTTACATTAAGATATAGATTCACAAAATAGTGCCACTGGAGTTCTGGACTTTACATTAACATTTGACATGAAAAGACCTACAGCTCTATATCCTAGAAAGTGTTCTGGAGCTGGAACGTTTTCTTGTGGTCTTCAGGGAGTCTTACATAAGATCTATTTAATATGGTCTTGGAGCACTTTAGCACACAGCTTGTGTTTGGTAAGACAACACAGTAGAGGAATCAAATCCTAGGAAAGAGCTGCGTGAGATTTAAGAGCAGTGACATGGTCTATGAGGAGTCTTACGGCGTAGCTCAGAAAAGGCAACGGGAGCAGGCTGTGGCCCCTCACTGTGGCGCCGTGCTACACGAGGAAGAGTCCTTCATCTACTGTTCCTGAGGTTACACATGGCAAAACCCGACCTAAAAATCCTGTCAAATCACACCTATACATGCGCAACCTGGTGGCCAGTCTTCACTGACTGCACGTTCCATCAGTAAGAGCAGAGTGTGAAGGTTGAATTAGCAGAGCAATAGCACAGCTGTACATAAAATACTGCAATGCACACAACATAATGGGAGACACACCACAGATCAAAAGAGGACAAATTGTTGCTGCGCAACTCACTGCCGCATCTGTGACCAGGACAGCAAGTCTTTGTTGTGTTTCAGTATGTATCAGGGATATCAAGATGATAATGGGTGCTAGAGTGGTTTGATGAACATGAAAGTGAAGCTGGACATCTCCCATGACCTGCACAGTCACTAGATCTGAGTATTATTGAGCCACTTTGGGGCGTTTCGGAGGAGCGAGTCGGGAAACATTTTCCTCCAGCAGCATCACCTAGTGACCTGGCCACTGTTCTGCTAGACGAAAGGTTGAGAGTCCCTCTGGCCACTGTTCTGCTAGACGAAAGGTTGAGAGTCCCTCTGGCCACTGTTCTGCTAGACGAAAGGTTGAGAGTCCC
>JAODLC010000140.1:7649447-7666397 GCA_026781145.1 Hippopotamyrus pictus
ACAGCATTTCAGTAGAGGTGCAGGCTTGAGCAGGGTATACCTACACAGCATTTCAGTAGAGGTGCAGGCTTGTGCAGGGTATACCTACACGGCATTTCAGTAGAGGTGCAGGCTTGAGCAGGGTATACCTACACGGCATTTCAGTAGAGGTGCATGCTTGTGCAGGGTATACCTACACAGCATTTCAGTAGAGGTGCAGGCTTGAGCAGGGTATACCTACACAGCATTTCAGTAGAGGTGCAGGCTTGTGCAGTGTATACCTACACAGCATTTCAGTCGCATGGATTCAGCGTAAGGCTCTTGGTGTGCAGCAAATTCAAATTTCGCTTTTTGTAACTTACTGTATATTTTTTCCCCCCAAATATTTTTCATTCACAGTCGGCTGGATGTGGAATCCATGGATGGCTACTCACATTATGTACACAGATTATATCTAAATTCTTTTTTTGTATCAATAAAGATTCCTTTGGGCTTGCCTGTTTTAATGATAAATTACGACACAGCAGTGTTATCTTATCCGAGAACTAAAGGCAGCCGGACGGAAATTAGCAGCTTTGCTCGGGGCTCCTAGATGTGGTATTGAGGTCTGTGACTTTTCTGACGTGGCTGTGATTCATAGACAGCCAGACCCGGTGGGTTATCACAGCCCTGGGAGTCACAGAGAGATTTCCTTGGCAAGACGTATTTAAGGAGTTACTTGTGGAAATGACCAGTCTCTGATGCAAGGTTTTAGGAAAGCGGTTCAAATTAAGTTTTAACTCGCTCCTTCTGATTCATTCACCTTCAAGGTCTCAAATGTGCGTGGCGATGTTCGGGGGGCTGGGGTAGAACTCTGGGCCTGTGATTCAAATCCCATGCTTGGAAGCATAGGTATCCCCCCCCCCCCCCCAGTCCCAGGGGTGCTGCATGATGAGCAATATGGGATACGTGAAAAAATATATATTCCAGTGTACCTGAATGTGATGTGTACAATTGGCAAATATAGCTTCATTTCACAAGCTGATAAAAGTATTTGTTAATAATGATGTTACTGCAAGCAGCCAGTGAATAAATTGTCTTAAATAGAGAAGTTTATAAAGAGAACAAGGATTGCTGAGAAGGTTTCGGTGTAATATCTGCCTTCAGGAAACATTTTTACCAGCACAACTTCTGATCATGAGATAAACCAGAAAACCTCACCCTAAGCTGAAAATCACGGTGGAACCGGTAAGTGGTGGGCGGGTCCTGTCAACATCTTAAGCAAATTGTTGATCCGTAATTGGCTGGGGGTTGAAAATGTCACTCCTGGGTAATGTCCTCCTGGGTAATGTGCCTAAGCGCCTGGCTGTCTGTGCCTTGACTGGTGCCTTGTGGGAGGGCACACGCGGATGACAGTGCCCGTGATGTACGCTCACACATTAGCCATTTTGACACTTAGAAACTCCAGCTTAGGGAACTTTAAACCCTGGAATCTAAATTAATTTCTGTTGAGGTCGGTTTTTTCCTAACCTTTTTGGAATTTATTACTTAACCATCCGTCTATCATCAATACATCCGTCCGTCAGTCCGTCCATCCATTATCCATGTCTTTTCCAGGGTGGAGTCATGGGGGCAGCAGTCTAAACAGGGATGCCCAGACCTCCCTCTCCCCAGCCACCTCCTCTAACTCCTCCTGGTGGGGGGGCCACCAAGGCATTCCCAGGCCAGTCGAGAGATATAATCTCTCCGGCGTGTCCTGGGTTTTTCCTGGGGCCTCCTCCCGGTTGAACATGCCCGAAGTACCTCCTTGGGGAGGCGTCCAGGAGGCACTGAAGACAAATGCCCAAACCACCTCCTTTAACACTGACACAAACGGAAGCAAGTGACCAAGAGTGACCGAGAGATTACGGTTATGTGGCGTAATTTACTTCAACTAAGAAAATCCAAACCAGCTGTGGGATTTTATGACTATCATACATCTGAGAGCAAAATCGAGGAAGCAAGTATAGGCCTTACGTGTGACTTTCAATGAAAAAATGAGGCATCCTAAGGAGTGAAGTTCTGAATAGAACAATTATATCTGTCGTATATCAGGCACTAACACCACCTTAGCCTGTGCAGAGTCGTCTTCGCTGGTCTGACCTTTGCTCGTAAAGGAGCTGTTTCCAGCTGAGGCCGGCAGGCATCCTTCCTGAAGGATGTGGGAGTCCCGGAACCCGAGAGGAAAGCTTTGATTTATCTCGTATGTTTGCGAGCCGATTGCCAGCACGTGTGCCGCGTTGCACCGCGACGTCGCCGTACCCCAGCCCCCCCCCCACCCATTAATCGATTCAAAATGGCTTGGCATCCCCCAAGTCACACTTGGCAGTAGTGACTCCCAAAGAGAAAGGCTGTTTGGGCAAAACATAACTCTGGATTGTTAAATAGAGCTGCAGCACATTATGAAATGATGAATGTAATTTATGAGTCGAGAACATTTAAAACAAGCCAGCGCCCATCAGCAGCAACCAACCCACATAGATACAGAGGAGGGAATTTCTCAGTATTCAACATGCACTTTTCCCAGAATAAAAAAAATATTACTTGATTTCCATGTTTTTTAAAATAAAGGTTGAAACTTTATAAAAATCAGAACACAAATGATCCAAATGTGTAATCTATATCTTATTCTTTATTGGAACTATAGAGAAAGTGTATTTTGGTTTGTAGTAAGAAGACAAATAAATCATAGGCTGAAATATGACATTTGAAACATGCGTCAAATGATAATAATTACGCATATATATCTGCCCTGTTTTGCTCTCAGAAGCACAGACCTCACTTTGTAAGAAAGACTTTTTTTGGTTGTTTTGGTGCTATGGTGGCTACTATAGTAAAAAAAAATGCTTCTCTGTCCAAATTTCTCCTCCTCATATCACACTGGTCTACAAAAAGGAAAGTGGGTAGTGTTTAACAACCGATTAGATCAATCACTCTCTTCTTGATACCTTCAAACCTATTGAGGAAATTACGTTGTGCATTACATCCATATGTGTGTGTGTGTGGGGGGGGGGGAAGCCTTATACAGGCTTCAACAGAGACGGCCAGTCTGCCAAATGAGCCCAGGAAGGGGAGTGTTCCTGTTCCCCATTGCCGGGAAACAGTCTTCTTTTCACCTCTATCAATGCTGACCTACATTCACACTGCCCTTGCTGTTTATCATTGCACGTATAAACACTCCCAGATGTGGCTAAAGCATCACGGGTCACTCCAGCCCCTGCTGTCAGGAAGATAGGTGCCACCCGGGGCCGCCCCTCCCCCCCTACCATGATCCGCCGATCGTAATCAGCTGGATAGAGAGCAGGGCTGACCACAAGGGAGACGGCGATGGTGATTGGCGGCAGCCAGGCAACCGTGCAGGTTAGCATTTTGAACGCCCACCCGCAGGCCCACCGCAGTGTCACAGCTGGAACCAGGACCGCCCAGGGGAGGGTCTGTGGCTAATCACCGCCCGGGCCAATCGGATTAAAAGCTTCCTGTCCTGAGAGCGGTGGAGGTCTCGTCCGTGCAGCATGACACGCGTCACTGTGGCCAACCTTTTCAGATGAGGTTTGATAACAAGCACCACTGCTGAAACATGCAACCCACAGCTTTCTCGCTGCAAACTCCCAGCAGCCTTGGCTCCCTTCTGACAAGATTAAGAAACGGCCATAACTGGATGTCTGCCGGATTACTGGATTTTCACCAGATTAAGCTATAAAAGGCACTAATTCATTTGTTATGTTTGTGTCTGGCAAAATCTGATGAGGTGCCAAGCTTCAAAAATTTCCTTGAACTTCATACAAAATGGTTGACATCCTCGCCCGCATATAAACACACACACCACACTATAATAGTTTGCCGGGGGAGGAAGGGGGGGGGGGCTCAGTGTACTCATTAAGGAAAGCATCTAAAATAGCTAAAAAAAGAAAAAAAAAAAACTACAGCAGGACTCTCAAATGTAATCTGAGCCCCACATCCAGAAATGGAAAGAGATCTGGCTCAGGAACAATCCAAATACCTCCCCAGCTGAACTTAAGCGTATGAAATATGAGTGACAGACTAGAATCAAATTTTGCTGTCTAGGTAAGGCCTGAAAAAAAAAAAACTGTATATGTAACGTTGCACCATGGAAAATGTACACCACACACGGCAGCCATAACAGGAAGGTTTCCACGAGAAAGCAATTCTCCAAGGAGCATGACCTCCATGTTCGGGTGTTGCTAAGAAAACACAACACTGGACCAAACACGAGCTCAAGCCAGTTCTGAAGTCACGGCCCATATGAAAGTAAAAGTTGTGCAAACCCGTACAAATCACACATTTACTGCCAATTGTCTACCATGAAAATGATATGAAAGACAGTACCCTGGATCTATTATATACAACCCGAATAACATGGCTGACTTAAAATAGCGGATGCATTCGTTTAATGAACACATGAACGTGACAGTAATTATCATACGATCCATATAAGCACTGAATAAACTAAAGGTGCTTTTCCACTGGTGTACAAGAACTGAGCCGTACCCGAGGTATACTGCGAAGAAAGACTAATTACAGTGCAGTTTGAGCTTAGCATTTCTGCTGCAGAAGGGTAGGCGTCGCGGAAGGGGAGAGCGACAGCGACGTAAAACCGAAGAGATGTTCGTCACTGATCATACTGGGAAATAACCTCAACAAAAACTGAGACTGAACTTAGGGAGGAAAAGCCACATCCCAGCAACCTAGTGGGACCATGTTCATGTGACAGTTTTGTTTCACTCTCCCGGTACTGCCTTGAAATGGGCAATCACAGGAAATACTGCCTTGAAATGGGAAATCACAGGAAATACTGCCTTGAAATGGGAAATCACAGAAAATACTGCCTTGAAATGGGCTATCACAGGAAATTCTGCCTTGAAATGGGCAATTACAGAAAATACTGCCTTGAAATGGGCAATCACAGGAAATACAGCCTTGAAATGGGCAATCACCAGGAATTATCACAACAGGGAAGATGATGGTGAAAAGGAGAAAAATATAGGAAACATATGTCCCGGGAGAGACAGCAGCACAGTGCTCGGGTGTTGAAGAGGCAGGGGGCCACCAAACACTCATCGCAATGAAGACAAGAGGTTATGGGGCAACATGCTCTGGTTCAAATCATGCTAAGCAGCCATGGCAGAGGTTTTAAATTAGTCTCCATATCAGCTCAAGGAAAAGAGATCTCACATGTCATAAGTAATCATATCTGCCAGTGCTGAAATATCGTTAAGATTAAAGAAACGCGTAAAGCGAGCTGGAAATTAAACTGCTTTCTCTACTGAACAGCTCACAGCCAATTGATGTGAACGGTCAGCAAAGACATTACTGCTTCTAAGTTGGCTATATTTGTGTCTGGGTATAATTTTCACTGTTCAAAAACCCAAACACAAGTCGCAGCGCAGTGTCTTCGTTTCGACTCCCATTATTTTATCGTTCACCGATAAACACTATTCCGAACCACGTGGAGGTAAAAGCACAAATGGACAAGGAGAATGGATATTTAGACTTTTCAACAGACTTTTGCATGAAAAATCTCAACTTATTTGATTTTAT
This sequence comes from Hippopotamyrus pictus, assembly GCA_026781145.1. Classification (NCBI taxonomy): domain Eukaryota; kingdom Metazoa; phylum Chordata; class Actinopteri; order Osteoglossiformes; family Mormyridae; genus Hippopotamyrus; species Hippopotamyrus pictus. Next base: position 7,655,004 of record JAODLC010000140.1, read on the forward strand.
ACGGGGGGTCATGAAATAATTTCCTGTCTTGCCCCTCAGTGGAAAACTGTTGAGTAATTAACTGTAAAATCTTTTTTTGAAAAATTTAAACTTATTACATAAAATAATGGAGTCCTCATAGAGTATAGACAAGTTAATGGGCTCCTTAGTAGAGATTAGAGCTTTTGGTGTCTTTGGTGTCTGTGATGCATGTCTGGAGCACCTCAGGCCTCTGATTGGAGCATGCTTCTATCAACTTTCCATTCTCCACCACATGTTCACCAGACGTGTGTACTTTCACTGAGCCTTCATCCATCAGTTATATTCTCATAATAACCCTTAGATGACAGTTCTTGGGATTTACAGAAAGAAAGACCCACGAAAATCACAAACTTTCCACTATGGAAAAGTACCCCTACATTCTTAGGTCCTAAAACCATGATCGGTCTTGGTATATCCAACTGATGAACGAATATGGCCATTTGTGACGTGTACTGTGATTTTCCCTCAATCCCATATTGGATAACTGTCTAAAATGACACAGGACTCCAAGGTATAGATCTGCAGGAGCCAGATTAATTAGCATGTTACCCATTCAGTGTTCTGGCAGCCATCTCATATGTTGCTGATACAATATGAATGCCAGTATTCGGTATTCATTACCAGAACCACAGCATATATGCAGAAAGTGGTATTTGGGTTTTTATCCATAAATCGCAAATATGAGGTGTTGGTGAGCTCTGGAAAATATTTGTTTTCTTCTTGCTGTCAAAATCCTTCCATCAAATCCCCAGTTTGCTACTATTATAGCTATTAAACTGCCAGTCATGTTACGATCTGTACAATTTCGCAGCTGTCAGCGTGACATAGCTCCATTTTTCATTCGCTTATAATTTAATCTGCACATCATATTGAACACGCACAAAAGACCCCTGAAATCGTGCCCCAATACACAATTTGCGTCCGCCGTTTCTGACAGCTGGAGTCGTGAAAATGAAGGGCTGCTATTGAAACAGTCTCACGTTTCGCTGGCTTAGGGGCGGCCTCTGCAGTAGCCTGGTCGTATGCGTGTCCTCTTTCCAGGAAGACCAGAGTCCTCCGACCACTGAGCTGGCTGCCAGCAGCGTATGGGAGAGCATTCTCCTCCTCATCTGCAGATGCTATTACTGGACAGTGCCTCTGCAGATTGACATCAGGGAGCTGAATGTTGAAACAGACCCGCTTTCCAAGAACAATGAAGGCATAGCGAAACTCTGTTTACCTTATTGGCCCAAACGTTGGGCGTATGGGCGAGGAGGCCCAGTCCATACGGCCTTGCTGGTTTTCGAGTCAATTAGCAACTGATTTACACTTGGAAAACTGGGCAAGAAGATTTCCAAGCATAATGCTAAATGCCAAGCAGTAAAATGATTAATTGTTGTGTTATGGCGATGACTTACACAATGCTTTGGCTCTGGCTGATATGAGCCCCTCACCCCACCCCTACCGCTGATTTAAATTCTCATCAGCGCGAAGTGGTGATTAAGTGTTTATTCAGTATCTTTTTCCTCAAAAAAGGATCATTTCTTTTCTGAGAGGGAGACCATTGTGAAATAGGTCAGTGTTGTCTTAAAGTCTGAAACTCATTGTAAGTTTCTGCGGGCAAAAAAAAAAAAATGAAAGCGTGATCATGTTTGCATTAGTACCGAAGCTGAAATGGATTGACTTGTCATTGGTCAGCTAAACAGCTTCATTAATTCATTTTTCCCGTCAGCGTAGATTAACAGCCTGTGAAGTGGGTCGCGCCCATCTTTATTTCTGCATGTCGGGGTGCATTGTGGCATTCACGATAGGCAGAAAGTGCAGTGATTCCTCTAGCTGCATCGTTGATCCGGGGTGTCCAGCTAGCTTCTGCCTCAGTCAAAACATATGCATCCTTTTCAGGAAATTCGTCATGAAAAGCAGAAAACTATTACCCACATTAGAGTTCTCTCGTCGTCATGGTAACGCGATGGCGTTTGCGGCAGAATTGAATCACACCCCAAGGCGATCCAAATCTATTCTCAGCATATCAGGATGAGCCAAATAAAATAAAATGCTGTTGTGCCATGTACGCACGTACCTTTGGAACGAGGGTGGTGAACCTGATCCCCAGAGAGCCGCTGTAGGTGCTGGTTTTTGGGATGACCTCTCAATCAGCCAATAATAAATCAGTATTGGGGACCCACTGCTTTTTAATTGGCTGATTGAGAGGTCATCCCAAAACCCTTACCCATGTATCAGGTTCACCGCCCCTACTTTAGAGTATGTTCTAGAAAACAATGCATTAAGTCCTAGCATTGAACAGGAGCAAATCTACCTTGGCGTACACAAATTAGACTGAAAGTCAGCTGGAAGCAACCATTGCAAAATATCCGTGCCTTTCATGAGATAACTATGTTTAAAGTTGAATGAAAGAAAATAAAAGCTGGAAATAATAATATAAGTCAGAAGCAGTGAATGCATTGCTCCTGGGAGAAGGTAATGCGTCCTGCTGGCTGACTTAATGGGGTCAAGTGTGAGGCTTTAAGGCTTTGAGAAGAGCCGGCCTTGATTTCCTTCCATAAACCGTTATTACACTGGAAAATGTTTTTTTTTTTTTTTTTAAATACAATGGGTATAAAGCACACTATCAAATGGCATTGTTTACAGCCTTTGTGCGGGATTGTGGTTTTTGACAAAACAAAAAGACATGTATTTAACAAGAGGAAAAGTAGATCAATTACCATTTATCCCAGAAAGAAACAAATCTTTGCTCCCCAAGTTTTAAGAATGCCTGAGGAAAGAGCTAAACACATGAGAATAGTTTTTTTCATTATCATTAATGTATCATTAATGTAAAGCACATTTGAGCTTCTTCTGACAGTCTCCGATATTAAATCATTACAAGAATAACAAGACGAAAAACAAAGTTGTTGACGGCTAATAGCTGATTGCGCGATGGCAAGTTTGCCGTCTGGAGTCTTGCCGTGTCCTCTTGTAACGGAGTGTGACATTACACCGGGGAGTAAGACCACACTCATTTTGGTTATTCAGAACCAATGTACCGTACATGAACATGGTAACACACGGCAACAACAACCATGACAACAAAAGCGAGTATACGTCTTGTAGTACAAATGTATTGCAATACTGGCACCCCGTCCAGGGTGATCCCCGATCTGTGCCACGTTCCTCCTGGGACCAGATCCAGGCTCATCACAACCCTGTACTGGATAAGTAGATATGGAAGACGGATGGATAGGGATGTATATTTATCGTAACTTAAAGAGTAGCTATCGACTGTCCCATTGTACAGCTTTATCTTTTATACTTAACTTGTCAAACCTTTGGCATAATTAACAGTAAAATAATTAAGGGAAAGTACTTTGACAGCAGGCTAGAGGGAGGGGATACTTGCATCGAACCATGGCAAATGTTGACAAACGATCAGTCTCGGCCAGAGTTAAATCCGAGCGTGACGCTGATTTACACCTTATGCTTGTCTGTGTCTCCCTTGCGTCTATAGCCTCCAGGATTTGCTCCAGGTCCCCTGTGACCCTGAATAGGATGAGCAGTTACAGAAAAATGTTGGATCCCACAGAGCAAAGGCAGGGTGGATACAGTGAGGGGATTACATTGTGTTTCACCACAATCAGATTTAAGTGAACCACCCCGGTTCCGGATGGTACAAGCTTAGGTGCCCTCCCCAGCCTCCGGAAGGTTGTAACAGGGTTTAATCACACGTGACACCAGCCGTCACTGGTCCCACTGTCCTCCTACTAGAAGTGCACGTGTGCCAGTCAATTGTTTGCTTTTCATCCCTCTTTCACCTTCACACTTTCTTGGATGTCGGCCTTCAGTAGAACATTTTGCCATGTTCCCAAAACAGAAAATGGTTACCTCGGAGACAGAAAAAAAGAAGTTTTAAAACAGATTCAAATATACATGTTCACTTCTATTATGTGAATTTTAAAGTTAATTTACATGACTTATTTCAGTGAATTAGGCCTGGGTAAGTAAGGTTTTTTTTTCCCCCACAGTCCAAACACACGCTAAGGTGAATTGCAGTTGCCGAATTGTCCGTAGGCGTGAGTGGTGCGTGAGCCATGCGACGGCTTGGTGCCCCTGTCCTGAGTTATTCCCTGCCTTGTGACCGTTGTTTCCAGGATACGTTCCAGGTCCCTGTGGATGGATGGATGGATGAACATTTTGTTAGTTTTTAGTTTTAAACCAGAGATTCAATATCAAGAGTTCCTGTATATTTACTGGGCCTAAATTCTGAACAAGCATTTCTGTTTGCGGTTTCTGTATACCAAAATTTTCTATTTTTATGCAATATTCTTTCACAGATAAGCATACATATGCTCCAGGTCTGCATGCATCAATGTAGTGATGACCTTTATGAGATTCACAGAATGATTTATAATGTCAACAAGTCTGTGAGAACAGTAAGAGTCTCCAGTAGCTAATGCTCTTTAATGCTACGGTATGTGCTTGGGTTTATCCAAAACAATATACTTACTTTACAAGCTGGTACAGCTGGATGTTTCACTGGAGTAATACAGGCCTAGTACCTAGTGTAAGGGAGCCGGTTACATTGAAGCCTTTAGCAACAGCGCTAATGGTACAGCGCTAATGGCACAGCGCTAACGGCTACGCCCTGCTACCTGCTGCTTCTGGAAACACAAGAAAGCGGACGGCGGGGTAGGAAGCAGTAGCCACAGCGTGACGGATGGCGGCGAGCCCAAGAGGGCAGCCTCACTGCCACAGGAGTATCCATGTTAAATAAACTCACCGAGCGGAGGGCAATTAGAGAAAACAAATATTGAATTAAAGGCTCATTCGCGACGAGGTCGCTCCAGTGCCGATTCCCTCTTTGGCCTTTGATGGGGGGGGGGAGGGGAAAGTGGTTTTAATAGCCTCCGGAATCAAATTGGGAACAAATGTTGTTTAAACGGGATCATCAGGGGGATCTAAAATAACACCGTTGTATATTTCACAGGTTCTCAAATTGTATAATTAAATGTGTAAATATACTTTATCTGAGAATGACATATGCCATTTGGCAGGTACAACAGAGTGATCTTGGCAGGTGCTATTCAACAGAGCTGTCTTCCCACAAAGGAAAAATATATTGTATTAATGGCAGTCTTAAATACGCTAGAAGGAAAGTTTTTAAAGTGTGGTCTAAGAAATTTAGATATCAGTGTTTCATTGGTACTTAAACTTTCAAACTTCTCTATTTAAATGGTTTTCTAAACAGATTTTCGGAGTATTGGGTGAATATTGAATTCCATTCCACAAAGTACAAATTTTAAGATATGTCATTAATCTTTCCTTGTCTATTACGTCTGTCCATGCATATTCTACACCATGCATCCAGTACAGCAGGAGTTCCCAGGCCCCGGTTGACCTGTTGTAGAGTGCAGGGTCTTAATGATTATTTGCTATTCGCAAGTCACCTTGGACAAAGGAATCAAAAAAATTAAGGAAATAAAAGGTTTATTTTCACTGTTATTGTTATTGGTGTGAGACATTAAGAGGCAGTAGCATTAGACTGGCAGTCTCCATGGCGACAGATCACCAGCCCTTCTTACACAAGCCTCAGCTAATGAACTCCACTTTAAATCGTTTTGAAAATTGAATTGATGCTGTTTAGGTCTCAAATGGCGTTATTTTGCTCTTTTCCAGCTCCCTGAAATGTAGACCGTCTAGCAAGGGGACTCAACCCTATACCAGTTTCCGTTTGACAAAAATGACGGCTGACAATTTTGATTGGCAGAACAGAAAATTATTTTAAACACATACTCTATCACAAAGTCCGAGACAATGTCATGGTCCCTGTACAAATTTAGCAGCTCACTCCCAGTCACATTCATTCATCTTGCAACTGCTTCTGAAATGCTTCATGAGATGTTTAAATTGTATCCTAATCTTCAGCCTGGCCATTCCATTCCAGCATCTCTCCAGGTTCATGTTCATCCCGATTCGCTGCGAATCCCAGTGTGATGGTGGCGACGGGTCACTGAGGCCACCATCAATGTGTGTGGTAGCCAGCCCTATTAGCCCCCCTCCCCCCCGATCCAGTCACCAGCAGTCACAACAGCATGGTAGCTTGCCCTTCCTGCTTGTGTTTGTTCTCTGGGGGCCTCTTTCTCCTCAGAGCACAAATATACATACATGCACACATGCCTGTCCTGGACCACACAAAACAACAGTTCTGCAGACTTTGATGAGGAAATGCAATTTCTCATATTCAACATGAGCTAAATCCAACCAAAGAACAAACCAACTGAACTACCCAATGGAAGCTTTTCACTACTGTAATTAAACAGATTACACCAACACTCTCAGCCTACAATTTGTGAAGTTGTTCAGGTCATGAAGTTATAATTAGTGATACTTTTGTTAATTAGGAATGTCCGCCTAGCTAATAAGCCGTTATACAGCTGCTCTGTCCCACGCATCCTGCATAAGTACCTATGAACATGTCAAATATTCACACGTCAAATATTCACACCTTTATTACAGGACAAGCTCATGGGCGTGAGAGTCTCTTTTGGATACACATTCCTAGGCATGAGAGAATTGGTTAAAAGCATCGCAATGCATTATTGGTCATAGTGAGTACTGTACATAACTCGCATTTTCCCTTTCCTATAATTAAACTTCCATGTCAACATCTAATTTGATAGAGTATTGTTTATGACTTGTGCTGGGAACTGTCGCTCCAGGATAACAGCTGGTCTTCATTTTGTTCTTCATTGTGCTCTGGTTGTTCTCTTTCCTCCTTCATACTGAGACCATAACAACATCAAGGGTACCTTCATACTCAGTCAAAGGATGCAGAACCAGGCATGTAAGCTGGCTCCTCTGTGGACTGTGACGTAAAACCCTGCCTCCTCACAAGTAGGTCTTACAGGCTGCTGATGTCACTTAGAAGACCACATGAACCTTGGTTGGATCCATGAGGAGATGGCTGCATTGTGGGGGGGGGGGGGGATAAAACCAATTCCTGGTTCTAAAGGGTTTTCTTACTAGGTGGGGCAGCAGTGTTGATTCTCTTCTTTCTTAAGCACAGATGATGAGGGTGGGGGGGCATGGTTCTGAGGATTTAAAATCCGGAAGGGCAAACTGCTGTATTAGCGCTGCTTCAAGAACGTGCCGACAGACAAGATACATAGCCGGAAACTGCCAGAACAATGGGAGTATTCCTTCGCAGGTGAGATGGAATCATGGTACTTACACCAACCCATGTTCAGATAACATGGATAGATAAACTGAAGCAAAATTATTAAACAATCCAACCATTTCCCATAAACTATCCCAAGAAGCACAAGGCACAAGGCAGTGAGCATTCCGGAAGGGATGCAGGTTACTGTCAGGGCATACATTCATTCAGCAATTCATGGACATTTCAGAGACACCAATCTGCCTGGCATGTCTTTGGTTTATGAGAGGAATACCTGGTGGAAATCGACGTAGACACGGGGAGACACACAAACACGAGGAAGAATCAAGCCCACAGCCCTGGAAGTGTGAAGCCACAAAGTGACCCATCATTATCCACAAAAAAACATTCTTATATGTTTATAGGTACATCTCAGTTCACTGCGACTCAGCTGAGTTTCTTTGTGGAAGCTGGGAACATTTTTAAATAAGTGATTCAGTAATTACGCTAATTTGAGTAACAATCAGACATAAAACAACCCAAAATCTAAAAATCTAAACATGCTTAATGACACACACTGTTTTCATTCCCAGTGGGCGACTGATTTTCACTGATTATGTATGAATACTGCGGAATATCCAATGAGTAATCACTGAGTACCCTTTAGAAACTGCAGTTACAGTACTACTCACAAATAAATCCTTTCAACATATATCTCATCGTGGATGACTAACGCTTAGAGAAAATGAGTTTACTGGGATAGGATTGTGCTTTTAGATCAGTTATTGGGTTTAAGGACACAAACAGCCCTGTTCATATTAAAAATAAGCTTGTAATGGAGTATTTCTGTAAAATAATCATACATGTAAGCCCGTATATCATCCTAATGGAGTTTTGGAATTTCCAAGGAGACTTAAAGTCTCTGTTCCATCAGGCTGCCCCACCTTTCCTGAAACATGACTCTTCAATCAACACTGGATGCTAAATTATTAGTCTAAAAACCAGCAAAAATGTCGGGGGGGCTGCAGCCATGAAAAACAGTTTGTGACGTAATGGAGACAAAACAAGGCATGTAAGTGTGGGCACAGGGGGCTTCATCTCCGCCCCCCCCCGCCCCCTCAAAAAAAAGACCTTTACTTATGGATTATTAAGCTGTGTCCCCTACAAAATCTTTCCTACGCCCTTGCACATGAGACAGAGAAACACAAGACTTTAGGAACGGTTTGATTAATGTGACAGTCCCTGTCTGTGACCGCACGTCCCTCTGGGCGCGTTAGAGTTTACTACTGTTCACAGCGAGGCCTGTGCTTAGGGCCACTCCTGCCTGTACTGATAACAGCTACCCAGCATCCCGTGCTTACAGCTGCAGCTGATGTGTCCAGCGTTAATTACTACTTTTGTATTTAAGGCACAGAACATACGAGCATCTTTTATTTTTATTTGACTATAGAAATCTGATATCAGTATTTAAAAATCATCTTAATCCCTCTTAAGCCCTCTCTGTCTCTGGGCCAACACAGCGTTTACAATGTTGCTTGAACGAGACGGACAGAGGCTGTCAAGTACATAGTGATGAAGTATCGAGGTCCCTTCTGCGCCGACTTCGAAGGCCAAGACACACAGGGAAGATGTGGGGAAACACTCGCCAAATTAAAGAGCTTCAAACCAAGATCCCAAGCTACCAAATTCCAGCCTCTGCAACTGAACATTATGTTTCATAAACCAGACAAAACATAGTTTTCTTCTCACAAAAGTTATCGAACAAACTGAGCCACTATGTCTACATTTTTTTTTTTATTGTGAAATAAATCTTTTGCGGTTGGCGTCTTCATTTCTTGCCTGATCACCGGTGCTGACACTCACCCATAATTAATGCTTAACGACAAGGGCATTTTCAAAGCATTTTGCCTGTACACCCCGGGACAGAATTTGAATGAAAATATAATATTTTTTGTTCTTTGATGTGTAACTCCAAGAATAAGTCTTTATGTGAATATAATCATGGAGGGAAAAAAATCAGAGGATAATTGCACGACTCTGAAACACATTTTAAAACAATCTGGTGACACCAATGAAAATATTCCCTGTCAAATAAGCTATGTTTCCAAAATGCCCCCAGTTAAATTATCTTACATCATCCTTGCATTTATATAAAACTGAACACCCAAGTGTACATTTCCTGAAGGAAAGGACAGGGCTAGACACCCTGAGGATTCAAGCAGATGTGAAAATATATGATGAAACGCTTGACCTTTAACGAGACTCTAACGTGAACTTATTGAGAAAAGACCAGAGGCAGGCAAGTAAAGCAGTAATTAACCATGGCATCAGAAATTAAGTGTAATTTTACCGTGAGTAATCACAGAAGTGACTGCTTAGGACAATTGGTGTATAAATGAGCCAAACCTAAACAGCGTAACTGTGACAACTTTCTGCTGGTTCCTGCAGAAAAAATTCAAGGTGAGTCTTAAAATTCAATTAGTCTTATATGTATTGCATTAGTTTTCCGGACCATGGCTGAGAAAATTCTAAAGGCAGGATAAGCTTTAACTGTCAAAGCTATTTTGGAATAAGTTTAGATTGAGGATTTAATAAAAACCAATGAAAAACAGAGCCGGTATTTACAAAAACAGACCTGCACGTTCCTGCCTGAACTTCATGCTTCAACATTTTTTTTTTACTCCACTGAAACTTTCCAGTTATTACATTATTACATTTTCCATACTGTTCTATAATAATCACTTGATGTTAGTTAGCGCAATGCCTTATTAAGTGCAATAGTACCCAAGTATAATTATGATGAATCATTTTGTGATCTTTGAATGCAAATTTGTGAGTGAAGCAGTCATCAGATCGACCACTTCCTGTGGAATCACCTCTTCGTCACCATTTAACGGTTTCACCTTTTTGCCTTTATTGAACTGGTTCTGGCCAAATTCCGGAGTATTTTAAATAATACAGGAAACGCCTTCCAATTTACAAGGGATGCTTCCTGTTTGCTTGTTTCATTATGTCAGTAATAGTCCAAAGTTTACGCCAATCTTATTAAAGCTAATCCAGCCCCATTCTCTGTTCTCCAGCCAGTAAATACACTTTCTCAGGAGGAAACCATTCCACGTTTTATAATTCAAAGTATGTCCTCCAGGAAGACAACACATTAGATTGTACACAGAAGTAATGGGAAGCAAAATGACATGGAAATTATGTTTTTCCATGTGAAAAATTAAGTTTGGTTGCTGAAAGAGAGGGAATCTATATAAGTGTGAACTTTTCAGCTGCTTAAAGATGACAATTTCTTTTGGTGTTTTAATACTCGGAGTGTCTTGCATGTCTGTCCCTCACCTTACAGATTACATTTTTTTTTTTTGGACTGACACTGGTAGCATCACTAAAACCAGAGATCAACAGTGATGCCCCATCAGAACAGAAAGGCTTGGCAGCACATGTTAATGAGCAAGTTTCCTCCCTGAAAATATCGGGTGCGTCTGTCGTTGGGTTCTTGCTTTCCTTCAATCGCCAAATGAAAGCAGTGATGAATATCTCTGAAGATCCGTCAGCATCTAAGCCATTCCATTAAAGTTCTATGCAAATTATAAGCGAATTTTCAATAAGTTGACAAAGTGAAATTGTGAATAGGGTCTGTTCACATCATTTGAATAAATGTTTCATCCTGCGAGACAGATGCATGTACTTCAATATGGTTTTCCATGACATCCATCCATCTATCCATTTTCTGTAATCGCTTATCCTATTCAGGGATACGGGAGTTAGTAGCTCTAGAAGAACAAATGATCATGTCCTACATATCTACTAACGCGCCAATTCTGCTTCCGTAGCAGCTTTGCAATTTACGCTTTTTTTCAAATTTTTTCGGATATTTGAGGGTTTTTTTTTTTTTTTTTAAATCTTCAAATGTGCAAAATTTAGGTCAATGGAATGGTCACTCTCAGGATTGTCAGCCTGTTTGCACACAAACAATCATGTTCTTGCCAAGTCTCTGTGTCCCTGGTAAAAAAAAAAAAAAATAATAATGTCGGCTACATTTTAAAATGACATGTCCAGTAAAATTTAGATTTGGATCACTTTGTCCTTCAGAATGTGCCATGGTGCTGACCGGAGGCAACGGACACAAGGCAGGGAACAACCCAGGATGGGGCGCCAAACCCGTCACAGGGCACAAGGCAGGGAACAACCCAGGATGGGGCGCCAACCCATCACAGGGCACAAGGCAGGGAACAACCCAG
>JAODLC010000140.1:7666497-7678656 GCA_026781145.1 Hippopotamyrus pictus
GGCAGGGAACAACCCAGGATGGGGCGCCAACCCATCACAGGGCACAAGGCAGGGAACAACCCAGGATGGGGCGCCAAACCCGTCAAAGGGCACACTCACACACCAGTCACTCACACATGCACACCTCTGGGTAATTTGGTATCTCCAATCAGCATCAGCACGTTTTAGGATTGTGGGGGGAAACCCAGAGGAAACCCGCTGATGACACGGGGAGAGCATGCAAACTCCACACACAAGGAACCATGGCAGAGACTTGAACACAGGTCCCAGAGATGGTCGTACAATCAGCAAAAATAAAGAGCTGAGCAGTGCTACTGTCTCGATTGCACTAACAAGACTGACAGTGCTAACCACTGCACCACTACGCCCCCCCCCCCACTAGATTGCTTACAATACCTAATTCTATTTACTTGCTATACAGATAGTTGTTGTACTGTATTACTTAGGCTATACTAACAGCAGGGTAAGTCTACCTAACGCTTCATTCACGTGGATCCTGCATAGTAGGGCTCAGTGCATGGCTAATTAAAGATTTGCTTTTTAGAACTTTATCAAATTTTTTCCAAATATTTTCGCGCCTCGGTTGATTGAATCCACGGATGTGTGGGGCCGACTGTAATGTCATTGTGCAATGAGTCGGGCAAATGAATCACGCAGGCAGATTACTTTATTCCTTATTATCTCATTGTGGTAGCTACAGGCTCACCGACATTCGGCAGACCTGCAAGAGGAAGAAACGTAGGGAGCTGATTCGACTTTCTTTTCGATTTTCTAACAACCTCGCGATGCGACGCGAAGGGTCGACCGCGAAACAGCGAACGTTACACGCGGCGTGACCTCAGTCACCCTGCGACGCTTTTCGTCTGTCCTCTGTTCCGTACCGTACGCCAGTTAACGATATCAATGCCATATGTTTGGCTCCCGTTGGCGATCCCCCCCTCACTCCCTCCCAGCATGATGTAAAGCACCTGGAAAAATATAAAGGGGTTGATGAAACCAGTATATATGACTGTGGGCAGGCGGCGGGGGGGAGGGGGGTGAATACTGCATATAATCAGTAAAATAACGAGACAGGCAGTGCTTTGCTACTGCCTGGATGGCGCTAGCGAGGCTGACATGAATGGTGACGGTATGAATGTTTTTCCCTACATTTGCTGACCTCACGGAACAATGTGGACACACCTGCCATGATACTGTTAACTGTCTAGTGGTCTTTGGGGGAAAAAATGGGTGGGGGGGTTACAAGCACTTAGAGTGGGCCCCTGTGGAAGGTGTTGGCAGCCAGGTGGGTGTCTGGTTTCAGTCTGCACCGTGTGATGTAATGAGTTTGCATTACCAACCCCCCAGCCCCCCACCCCGGTCGGCGTAAAAACTCAAACACGACGTCATTAGGGCCGTTAATTACCCTGCCAGGTGACAGGCTGGCCAAATGGGGCAGGTGCCACACAATGAGTGTGGTGGGCGAATTTCTTCATTAGCCAAAAGGCGTTTGTGACTTGTGGGTCAACAGGATCTTTTCAAAACAGAAATACGGACACCCACAGTGTTGGCCCCCCCCCCCCACCCCCCCCCCCCCCCCCGCCTTTAATGGAAAGGGACAGCCTTTGAAAGCTGGGATCTTTCACATACTCTCTTTAAAAAAAAAATAAATAGAAGAGAAAAACAAACAAAAATAATAATCCCAATCTGCCTGGCTTGGAGCTGGCGCTTTGGCTGCTGACTCACTCGCTAGTGGGGTTTGAGAGATTTACTTCGTAAGTCCTTGATGCATTTTACTTGACAGCGTCACTGCCTGCTGAACAGGTCATGCTCGGTTTAAAATGTATTCACGACATCGTAATACTGCTAAATGTTGTGACTGTTGCAGGACAGTAACACCCAGCAACGTAAGATTAGATAAGATATGATAACATAAGATTAAACTTTATTAATCCCTTTGGGGGGAATTTCAATATTCATCAGAACAGAAAAAGCGATCCCTTTTTCATTATTGTTATTATACAGTCACTGCTTCTTGAATTACATCCATCCTGCGGCCGGCAGAGTGATGTCACCACCGGGCCCCTGAGCGGGGCCCTTGACCTCCAGCTGCTCCATGGACTGGCTGACCCCGCTTTCTCAATTTCTTTGGATAAAAGTGTCTGCTAAATAAATAAATCTAAATAAATGTTCATGTAAATACATCCATCTTCTGTTTATTCTGATATGGGACATGGTGGGCCTGGAGCTGATCCAGGCAGCGCAGGGCACAAGTCGGGATACACCCTGGATGGGGTGCCAGGCCATCACAAGGAGTGTGCACACACACACACACACACACACACACATGCATACGCACACACACACACACACATACGCACATATGCACAGACACACAGACCTGTACTCATATCTTTGTGAGGACCGTCCATTAATTTCTCTGGGCAAAACGATCCCAACAATGACAACCTTAACCCCTACCCAGCCCTAACCTTACCCATAAGTAACCAAACAAAATACAGATCTTTTGACATTTTTTAGTTTTTTTTAATTTCAGTCACAGATTTTTATAAAATTGAATTTCCCTATGTGGGTACTGAAAAAATGGTCCCCACATGTCAAAAGAAAAGGTTTTTATAACATTGTGGAGACATTTGGTCCCCACATTGTAATGTATACTTCGACCACACACACAAACACACACATACACACAAAAACACAGAGACACACACACGCACACACTATGGATGTAGAGATGCCAATTAGCATAACGACAGAGCAGGTGTGATGCTGCAGGCCTACATTCCGAGTGACCCTGCCGCCGGGAGAGCATGGAGACTCCTCACACAGAGCAGGTGTGATGCTGCAGGCCTACCTTCTGAGTGACCCTGCCGCCGGGAGAGCATGCAAACTCCTCACACAGAGCAGGTGTGATGCTGCAGGCCTACCTTCTGAGTGACCCTGCCGCCGGGAGAGCATGTAGACTCCACACGCAGAGCAGGTGTGATGCTGCAGGCCTACCTTCTGAGTGACCATGCCGCCCCTCCTTACAGAAACCTATCATTAAAAATAAACCTTTTTACCGATGGGGTAGTCGGGCATAAAGACGGCCTACTTTTCAGGGTCCTTAAGAAAGCAAATGACACAACATGGAAAGAAGGCATTCACGCTTAGACCACAGCTGTCAGTAATTGACACAGCAGCCCATAAAACACCTGCTACCAGCTCCCACATAGAGTCCTCAGTCACAGATGTCTGTCCACATGTCCAGATTAGCTTGTTCCACAAAGCTGTTGGCAACCCCTTTGCTATCGTTGGGGGCTCAGCGGGCGCTCGCTGTCCGGCCCATCGGCCTGCCGATTATCCGTCACATGCATTTGGCTGACATTAAAACCCAGGCTGTAGTGCTCGTGCTGGACCTGATAAGACGTGTAGGATGACTTAAGGCAGCCTAAGAGCCCTGGGACTTATACCAGAAAGGAAGCCTGACCAAATTTTTTCCACAATTGGAAAAGATTTAAAATAGCCCTGGACAGACAGTATGGGGCCCTGTTTCAGTACCAGACTGACCTCCCTTGGCTTTTTCAAGCCGGCGAACAATATGGCTGAATGATAACATACTAAAGTACTCACACACACACACACATAGACCTGGACTCATATCTTAGAGGTCACGGTCCATTTGTTTCTATGGGACAAACCCTAATCCCAACAATGACAACCTTAACCCCTACCCAGCCTTAATCTTCACCGTAAGTAACCAAACAAAATACAAGACTTTTGCCATTTTCAGTTTTTTGATTGCCTTCACAGATTCTTATAAAATTGAATCTCCCCTTGTGGGGACTGAAAAAAATGGTCCCCACAACATCAAAAAACAGGTTTTTATTACATCGTGGGGACAGTAGGTCCCCACAATGTAATGTATACCTGAAACACACACATACACGCACCATACATACACACACACACACACACATATATATATATATATATATATATATATATATATATATAAAAGTTATATATAAAGTTTATATAAGCTTATATATATAAAACTTGGTTTACATAAATCCTACACATAAGTCCTGGGTTGAGATATTGTATGATATATTCTAAGGAGCACCTTGGAAGGCAGGCCTGCATGTCTTTGGTGTCAGGAGGCCTGTTGCTGTGTGTTTGTGTTATTTCGACTTTTGCTTCACAGAGCAGCTGCAGCCAAGTAGGGCCCTCTGGTAAACAATCATCATGTGGCAGTGGGCATAAGCTTCCAGACCCAGTGGGACTCCAGGCCCCAGAAGCACCAGCAGGAGGTCGCCCCCCACCCGCAGTCGGAGGGGGAGTCCAAGGGGTGCTCAGGAGCCATGACTAGGCTTGGGCGGTGGGGGTTGGTAAGGCCACCAAGACTGTTGTCAGGATGCTTTAATTAGATGCAACTGACTTCTTGGTGTTACCAAACAGAAGAAAGAAGGAGATATTTCCCAGAATTCCCCAAGCCACATATGCCAGCTAAGTCTGCAGGCTCAATCTAAATGTTAGAAGCGAGTCAACATTGCCTTTTCATTTTTGAACCAAATCCGACAAGGACTGAGGATGGTTTTGTATTACATGAATTCTGTGGCCACATCTGTCTTGTCTTCAGCCGTTGTTCCTCAGATGGGTCACTTATCTCATTTAGTCTGTACTTTTGGGATAGATTGACTTGTTTTGACTATGGATGGCAGCTGCAGATAGCTCTGCTGTTTGCAGATGGTTGCTTTGTCCCGCAACGGCGAGAGACATTCCCAGACAGGAAACCGGGGAAATTCAAGTGTCACTCAGATATGTAACAGGTGACAGGTGTCTTTTTAACTTTAGTGTGACTACAGGCTGATCATACAGAGAGTCTGTTATACGTCCCTTCACTGTATTTCTGGCAAAATTATTGACGAGAAACTGTAACTATTGGATTGTCTCATTACTGACACAATTCCTCTTATGTGGAAATATTTTCAGTGAATCACACTTTGATAAAAAAAAAGCAACGGAACTCAGTGACCTGACCACCAAACAAGGATGATCTTACAAGGGTTTTCCACAAATTTCATCACAATGGAACATTGTATGTGAATTTTCTATGTGCACAGCGTATGATGGTGTATAATAAATTTGAGGCCAAGTGAAAATATATGACGACCATATCAGGATATTTACAAACCACAGCACTGCAATCAATCCACATCTCTGAACTAAAAATCCTAATCAGTTACCTATTCAGTGTACAAAAGAATGCTTCACTTGGTAAGAAAAATTACAGATAATATCAAGAAAGATTGATAAAAACATTGATTGCTGAAAACGTGTATAAAATAATACATTTTTACATCAATTAATCATACTCACATTCACAAATTCATAAATGCAAATATCATTATAATTTCCCGCCTTCATCTACTTAAATCCTAGACTTGGACCTCAGCTGTAATTGAGGTTTTTAGGCAGATACTGGTGTATAGTCCATCCTGAAAAGGCTGGAGGAGACCAGCAGATAACAGGCAGGGAGCTATTAAGGCTCCTTGGGTATAAACTAATCCCCCCCCCCACCCCATCCCATCCCCCCGGCATCCTGGACTGGGATAACAAACCCGACCACCCAGCGATGGACCTGGAGTCGTGGACTATCACACGTCCCACCAGGCCTAACAGGCCATCAGATTTTCCACACAGTGGCAACCGTGACCTTTTTACCTCCTGCTCACTAGGCAGCAAACAGGGGGGGCACTTGGTCCACCAGCGGAACAGGCTTCATCAAATCAACCAACTCGCACGGTTACATAATATGCATAATATAACTCTTGAATCAGAGACTACCAAAGGAGGCTGAGGGTGTGAAGCACTGAATACTTTGGGACGACTCCACTTGTATTGCTCACAGACATATGCACATCGAATTCCTTGTCGTACGAACTTGGCGCCTCGTGATGACATCACACACTGGAGAGTGCAGGAGCATAAGCCCCAGACTATACATCTGTGATCATTTGCGGACAGAGCAACAATAGTCTCAGAAATCTGGAATAATGATTGTTTAACTGGATATTAAATAACGCCATCTCCATATATTCTGGGAAAAAACATCTTTTGCTTCAGTTGCATTCTCGGATCCACACAGAGGAGAGCTGAGTGCACAGGGGGGAGCTGCAGACCTTCGAAGGAAGCTCAAAGGTAGCTCAGAAGAGAGTGAGACAAAGGTGCGACCATGATCCGAGCCGGGAAAGCAGCCCAGCAGCTTCCCGGGAGCACACACCAGGTGGCCCTGATGAAGCATGTTTATGATATCAAAGTGGTTAAATCTGTGGGTGAAAAGTGAGCGGCGTTGAGCAATCGCAGGGATTTCATTTCTGCATGCCCCGTAGCCTCCGTGCCCCCCCCCCCCCCCCCCCCAGTTAGTTCCAGAGAGCGCTACAGTAGCCCGGACTCTGCGTTTTGTGGGGGGGACAGGGACGTCTCCACAGTAAACAAGAAACCTTTCAGAGGGCTTGCTTCTCTAAGTAAAACAGCCTCCTGGAAGAGGCCATTTTAACGACGACCAGGGGGGTGATGGAGGAGCGTGTATGTAGGTTAGAAGTCAAAGCCTTGGCCAGCAGCTGCTGGGTTTCCAATCTTTCTTCACCGATGGTCAGGGCACTGCACCACCCGACAAGATGGCTGGCACATTACTCTCCCAGATCACTTCTAATTCCAACTATTAAGGTCGTAACACTTTACTCGTGGGGGTGCAAATAATATAGCATTATGCTATTACTTATGCATTAATTAACCACAAACTAAGCCTTAGTTACATACTGATCTCATGTTCGCTCATCATTAATGGATCATGATGCATATTTCATCCCAAGCAGTTACTATACTTGTTACTGTATCTGTTAATTCTGTAAACATTTGTGAACTACTGAAGGAACAAGTAATGAATAACTCAGGTTAAATACTGATCTCATGTTTGTTCATCATTAATGAATCGTGATGCAACTTTTATCTGAAGGAGCTACTATATTTGTTCATGATTTGTACTGCAGTAGTAACTGAGTTACTACTAAGTATTTGTGCCCCCCTCAAGTAACATGTTACCATTAAGGTTGCCTTTTCTTTTTCTCTGTACCTTAATATACGAAAGGGCAGGCAGAGATGGGAGTGAGTTTGAAACTCTCTTTTTACTTTTCACAAAAACTGCTGACTCATTACAAGTTATGTGCAATGTGTCCTATTCTCATCAACTGTATAACTCAAGCATTACAGAGTAGGCCTAAATTTACACAATACATGAAACTTTCCACAATTTGAAGTGATGGTGGGGCAGTAAAATCCCAGCCACCTCTAAGTCATCCTACATCATCAAAAAAAAAAAAAAAACAATATAATGCCTTTATTCCAGTTCCAGCACATAAGTTGCCAAGTGTATATACTCGAGAGAGAGCTTTTAGTGATGTCATGTTGATTAATGTGTTTATATCAGCAAGATAATTTATGCGTTCCACAAAACTGGACAAGTGAAATGTATAGCTTTGTCATATTTGGCAAAATTTTAAAAAGCATTTAGAATTGCAAACTTTAAAGTATACAGTTCATTTAGATTGTGCTGTTATATTTCTACCATTTTATCACTACTTACTGAAATCAGAGCTTTTTTAGTCTCTAAAGAATGCAGGCAAAGGGCCATGTCTCAGCTCGGCCCCTAGGAGGCACCATATCATAGGACCACATGCATCTGGTGTGGTGATGGTGGTCAGGATGCTTGCATCTTGACCAAGAGATCGCGGGTTCGAGTCCCACTTCTGGCACTACCATCATTGGGTCCCTTAACCCCAACTTGCTCCCTGAATTTAGAAAAATGGAAGTTGCTCTGGATAAGCGTGTCTGCTAAATGCTGTGGATGTAACTGATTAAGCTGAAAGTGGGTTTGTTGAGGAGGTGACATCATGATGTGTTTTTTGGCAACTTGTGTCCTTAGTTTGTCTGAGGAAAACGTCCTGCTTGGCAGGTTGCTGGTGTCATATTATGGGTTGGATCCTTGTCTGGGCAAAAACCCCTTGCATGTCATAGGTATACGGTCATGGTACGAGGAACAGTGATGCGTGAATTTTGAGGAGAATGGACGACTGTTAACAGCTGACTCAGTGAAGGGAAAAAAACAGATGTGGGCACATTTTCAAGAAAAAGAGAAGAGAGATGCAGTTTGCAGCTCCAAGGCAATCCCTAAGTGTCAATTGTACGGTTTTGCTTATTTTTACCACCCCCCTCAAAACACCCCCCAAGAATCCCTGAAGAGAAACAAGCCTAATTATTCCTCTGTTTCTTCCCCCCCTTCCCTGTCACAGCCACTCTACATTGGGGGTGATTAGCATCATGCAATATGACTGAAGACATCTTGTTTTCTTTTTGTAATTTAAAAAAAATACGTCAGTGGATTAAGCCAACGAAATAAACAATTCGATTAGCAGTAGCTGTATCCTGCCCCCATCAGTCTGGTCCAGTTGAGTTCTGCCCTGGGAAATGGCTGGTGTGCAGAATATTTCAAAGTACTTGTGTGGTGGTCCCCGTGTTAGTCTCCCTCATGTTGCATGCCTTGAATATCAAAGCAAATGTAAAACAATGCATGTATACAATGCATCCAATGTAATCTCCATAAAAGATGCAACAGTATAAGAGTCAGTTTTGCTGAACTGATTGACAGCAGCATTTAATAAATTCTGCATTGTGTTCATTCATCTTCTAACCCAGTGTTCCTCAAGGCGGTCCTCAGGGACCCACAGCCGGTCCACATTTTTGCTTCCTCCCAGCTCGACTTGAACTGTCTATGGGTTCCGGAGGACGGGACTGGGAATCACCATCTAGCATCATAGGTTTCTATGTGATAAAACATCCATTTATCGTTACATCTAACCCAGTGTAGGCTACAAATCCAGTGGCAGATGTTGGTTTACAAATAGTCTCACTTTTTTAGGCCTCTATCAAGGAAACCCTGATCTTCTCAGTCTAAGGTTCAGCCAACGTTTCAGCCACATCCACAATACATAATTATCTAGAGAGTAACAGCTGGTGAGGAGGTTAAAATTAACCACAAATAAAGCATTAATATACAAACAAGCAACATGTCCATGTTTACTTTCTGTTGATTTCTTAGATCAAATTCTTTCTTCAAGCAAGACTTTTTTCCTTTTTTCCAGATGATTTAAATGTGGATGCTGACCTGCCTGGCAAAGGATATAAGACAGGGAAACAAACACAGGATTCTCAAATGCCAATTGAGCAATTTAGATCAACCATTGACTATTCTGCACATCTGGTAAGAAACCCTGGGAAACAGAAACTCTTTTGAATGAGACGAGGGGGATCTGGATTTAGTTCCATTGACTGACAGAAACGGCTCTTGTCTGTGACTGACTCATCTCTCTTTTAGCACGAGCTCTGTTTCCTTGTGCTTTGGTTTTTTTTTTCCTGAGATCTCACGGCAGCTTTCGAAGCCAAACACAACTCAGTGCTTCAGTCGGGTTTCCATTCTCTTCTTCCCCTTTGAAATCTTCTGTCGTTCTGAAGAGGCTGCTCAGGTCTTCTGAAGAGATGCTCATTCTCCCTTTGGGGTTCCCCCTGGCCCTGTTCCTGGTCCTCTCATTTTCTCCTGTCTCCTTCTGATTGAGGACATGGCTATTTCCCTCTTTCCAGATGCCACACATGTCATCGAGTTTGTTATACCAGCATCTATTGAAATACAAAAATAAAAATCCTCATGGCTGCTCTATCATATACCTCATCTCCACCCTCCTATATGTCATACAAGTGCATACAAAAAGCAGCACTCTGCTGATTCATTCTTATCACAGTTCTTTTGAAGGGCTGTTACTAATTTATATGTTATTAAACATGCAATCTTCGTGTTGCTCATTGGAGTCATGTTCCACAAAAAAGACAAAAATGTATCTTTTTTTTACTTTAATAGAGGCAGTGCCTATAACCAGGGTTTAGATATAGACAGAGACCAGCGGAACCCAGGTCTGCCTCATTATGTCCGAAGGGAACGGCTTAATAAAAGGTCAGTTTTGCACTACGAATTTTCATTAGCAGCTCTGATCAGACATTCATTGCTTGAGCAGATGAGATATTCCTAGACAACGCCTTGACTTCAGTGTCGTGTTTGAATTTTGACTTATTTCTCTTACTGTACCACCTTTTAAGCTTCACTTATTAGCTAGACTTTGCTAGACATAAGACATGTCCGTGAATTTGATATTTTAATTTATTTTCACAGGGACATTACTTGTAGTGGCGTATAAGACATTTTCAATTACTTGTTATGTTTTTAAAAAATCAAGTACTAATATGTGCAACATCTATATCAAATAAAAATATTTTTTATCACATTTTTAGTTTGATTGTATTGCTTTAAAGTGGTAACACAACACGCCATCAAATGAACATACTGCATCTTTAAAATTATGAGCATAAATACATATTATAAATAATAAACTAATATGCAGGCCTGACAGGGCTCCCCATCCTTTCTGATTCTGATTTAACCCTTTTTAGGATTAATATTATTATTGCAATTTAATTACATTCAGTTACAAAAATCCAATTACATTTCACCTGCCGTGTGTAGATGCACTTACACACAATCTGTACGCCCTGCACAGAAATACAGTGGAAAAAAAAACTCCAGACTGAGGAATGAAGTTTTTGGCCTGAGCTCATGGGAACCTTAAATAGCGGCAGAGCGGAATGACGACGCTGCACACGCTTTTGGATGACGTACAGCTGGAATTTCCGTAACGAAGCGGTCCAGCGAATGACACCCTGGACATTATTCAGAGTGGAACCACACCCTCTGTTTCCTTTGGTGAGTTTAGGCTTGCTGTTGCCTGAGCGATACGGCATTTCGTGTGAAATTGAAACTAGCCATATACTGTAGCAGTCTGCATTCATGCAAGATGAACTCATGCAGCATTATTCAAATTAAGATCATGCCATTCTCAGACCCATTGCATGTAAGATGATAATTATCATGTATCATATATCTTTTGTAAATGTCTCCATTTAAGGATTCATCCCCAAAAGGCTGTGGGAATATTTTGGAACACGGCAGAGAAAGCTAAAGTCTGAAAGTCAAGTACCTCTCTGTACACTGAACATAAACTTATAGATTAGCCTCCAAAAATTAGCTGTGAGGTTACTGCCAAGATTAAAACTCTGAGCCAGTCAGTAGCTAACAACATCCAAGTGATGACATCACAATTTCTGATGATGACTTCATCAAAGTGGTGTGGCCAGCACCTGAGTGGACGGAGGTGCCAACTTCACTACCCTGCTGAACACAATGTTTTATGACATCATAAGCCCCCAGTCACAATGTAAATTTGTAATGGACATTATACATTTTTAATGCCGGTATTGTCACTGGGAAATCTTGATCCCCTTCCTTAAAGTCGAGGAAGAATGCAGGGAGACGGTTTAGAAGCTTTAATATGACACATGTCTGTCTGGGGTTCAAGAAATGCATGGTTTCTCAATCCTGGCCCTAGCATAGTACTTTGTGTACTAGTTTTGGTTCCTGTTGGACTTTCCATTACTCTTGATACAGCTGTTTAACAATGACATAATTCGAATCAGATTAAAAAAAAACACATAGCTAAGAAGAAATTTTGTTTTTTTATTCATTAAAGAATAATTCTATCTGTGAAATACTATGCAAATAAAGCCGATTTAAATGTAAAAATATACGACCAAAAGCAATTTTTAGTGTTCATCTTGGTTAATTATTGCATAATAATGCAATTTGATCATGCCTGAAAAATCCTTGAATATCTATTTGACTTAACATACGTAATCATTTAACAATCAACTGACAAACAGTCTTTGGGACCTTGTTTGTAATTGGAGCTGCTGCTTTGCCTTTCAAAAAAGATAAATCACTTTGGATGATAAATTACAATACAATATAAACTTCTGCTTTTGAAGGGCAGTAACAGTCCTCGCGCTTCCGTTTTCCCATCAACCTAAAAATGTGGTGACCATTGCAGTGGATAGCAGTATTACAGGGTTACATCAAAGGCAACTCGATGCAAACCACCAATGCAGTGGATAGCAGTATTACAGGGTTACATCAAAGGCAACTCGATGCAAACCACCAATGCAGTGGATAGCAGTATT
>JAODLC010000140.1:7678756-7689169 GCA_026781145.1 Hippopotamyrus pictus
ACATCAAAGGCAACTCGATGCAAACCACCAATGCAGTGGATAGCAGTATTACAAGGTTACATCAAAGGCAACTCGATACAAACATCCAATGCAGTGGACAGCAGTATTACAGGGTTACATCAAAGGCAACTCGATGCAAACCACCAATGCAGTGGATAGCAGTATTACAAGGTTACATCAAAGGCAACTCGATGCAAACATCCAATGCAGTGGACAGCAGTATTACAGGGTTACATCAAAGGCAACTCGATGCAAACCCCCAATGCAGTGGATAGCAGTATTACAGGGTTACATCAAAGGCAACTCGATGCAAACCCCCAATGCAGTGGATAGCAGTATTACAGGGTTACATCAAAGGCAACTCGATGCAAACCCCCAATGCAGTGGCTCCTGCAAGTTCATGCAGACTCTGCAATTAAGCCAAAACAATGGCCTCATTCTTTGCATTATGCTACAGCTACCAGCACAGCCAGATGTTCTCTTGGTGTGTAAGTACCAGTACAGTTCTCAGAAATGTGTTCCCAGTTTGGATGAGACCAGGAAACAACGCAGAACAGACCCCCACCACCAGCCGGCTGGAGGGCTTTGCCAAAGTCTCTTTCCATTCGCTTCCATTCAGGACAAACAGAGCCCTCTGTGTCTCTTTCGTTATGTTGCCCATGCACGCCTTGCATCACATTTTGTACATCTCATTATCCAGCACAAACAAAGCATTTACACTGAACATAATCAAGAAATTAGACTGATTGAAACATCTGGCCACCATTGTCCATAGCCAAAATATTGTATATCAGAAACACACACGTATACAGTATGTACTGTGTTGGGGGCTCTGAAACATGCATTTGCTGTTCTGAAGACGAGATCCTCTTTTGTATAACAAAAAAATTAAAATGACATTTGTGATGTCATATGAGGTTTTTAAATGTGTTTATGACAAAACAATGATGGCTCCAAGCGTGCATGTTGATGAGATACTTAGCAATGATGCAAATGTTGGGCCAAGCACTGTGGCTACATATTCTGCAGTTTTTTATAGGACATTTCAGCGGCAGAATTGACGTTCCGTTGCCTGTGTTTGTTGCATTAACTGGGTTCATTAAAACAGAACCTGAAACTTCAGATCTCTAACACTGCTCAACTGTAACATCTGATTATCTGTCACTTCAGAGCGTCAAGTCAAAAACCTAGGAGCGGAGCTCTGTACAGGATTTAATTCAGCAGCGTTGATCATGACCCAACTGACATATCATGGACAATTAAAATATCAACTAACCTATTCACAGGCAACTATCATAATATAGATAACTAACTATATATCAACTAATGTTTCATAGACAATTAATGTATCATAGACAATTAGAACATATCAACCATCACATCACAGACAACTAACTGTGTTCCCCAAATACATGTGACAATAAAAACTTGAAACATTTAAACAATAATAATAATTGGGAAGCTGATAAAAAATATTTGATTAACATTCATTCAGTTATCATAATATTAAAATGAACCAGTAGGGTTTATATAAACTGCAACATCATCAGTCCTATAACAGACACAAATACTTGTTAAGGAAAACCACTTGGTTTATTTTCACAAAGTCTTTGCGGGAGAGGGGGGAGTCGTGTCTTGTTCTTGAACGGAAACAGAGCTGTCAAGAGTTGGTGTGTCACTATGAATGGGGCTTAATTCACAAGATTTTATTGTGAAATAGGTCTGGACCCCAGAGAAACAGCGACGTCACGCCTGACATAATCAGGTACGTGTCTTCCAGCGAAATCTGAGACATTTCTTGCGAAGGGCAAGTCCCAGAAAACAAATGAATAAATGGGATACAAGCATTAAAATGAACATATGTTGCGAAGTGTCAGTAAAATTTCACAAAACCACTATGAAATTCACATCAGATATTACTTTCCCATAGTTCATGTCTTATGGGGTGTGTCTCGGTCATCTTACCCAGATACATTCAAGCGAGACTGAATTTATTGGCAGAATCAACAAAAAAAGGCAAAGTTACCCTCCTGTTTCGTTGAAGTTGAACTGATCCGATCAATCAGGTCCTGCTAACAATCGGGGGGGGGGGGGGGCAGCCAAAATTCAAACCGTTTGGGAGGCGCCATGTGGCTCAGTGAGCTTGGACGCTATGTCTGTGATCAGAAGGTTGTTGATTCAAATTTTGTGGTCAGCAGACGTTTCGTTGACGGGCTCTTGAGCAAGGCCATTACCACCCAGGTGTTGCCTGCTTTCTCAAAAACGTAGATTGCTTTGGATAAAAGGGTCGGCAAGATGAGAATGATGCATTCGACGGTACATGGAGGTGCACTTTTGGAAAAGAGTGAGTCGGGGAATGGACTGTAGGAGGAGAGGGATCCACACAGCGTGAAACAGCAACGATACAAGAGAGGCATGAAACATTAGGGACAGAATTACTGGCCTTCATAGCAGACTATCTGAACCAACCTTCTTCCCTTTATTTAATGCCTTGGGTGTTATTAAATAATTTTCTTGATTTGCATATATACTTGCTCAGTACTGATGACAATTTAGAACCATTTGGTGCTTATAGAACACATGTGATACAGTATGTCAGGAACCAATCAGGTGAAGTATGTATAGATCGGTAACAAATTACAAAATATCAGCCTCGGACATTAAGTCTTTAAATGCTACACAGCGCCCTGACGCTGTATGTTTCAGTTTGTCTATCTAAACACACCAACATGGACATACAAAACCAGCTATTAATAGCTGCTCAGGGTTTATTATTTTGATTAATTTTACTGATTTGTGATCGACTTCAATAGACTGAGCAACAAAATCAACTGTTGATTGAAAGGTGAAGAAATACCTGGTTTATTTCTTATCTCCACAAGATGGCTACATACACGTCTTGGTCTTCCTTCAAGCCCAGGTGCTTTCAGTGCTCTCAACTTGATATACTGCTTATTGCAAATAGCAACAGCTCTTTCGTTACCATGTGACCTTCTGTCCCCCAGGGTGAATGAATCAATATAAATTACCACTGATCGAGGGGAAAGAGCAGGTAAGTGGAACCAAGCATGAGCTTCTCCCCCAAATGGGAATAATTGAGGTTCTAAGGGGCCAGAGCATAGGATCCTTTGCATGTGTCCTCCAGAAACAGGTCATCCGTCAGTCATAATGGGCCCCCCTCCTCCATCCTGCACCGAAGGTGGCCCCCCAAGCGTTATTCCTGGAGGAAGTCCTCTCGCTTCTCTGTAGACGGCAGCAATCACAGGACACCCCCACCCTGCCTCTTTTATTAGTACCAAATTAGCCCCTTTTAGCCACTGTGTACAAAAATGCATTGACAATGCAATGTACAGGGGTGTAGTTAGAGATGAATGGATAGGGGAGCCGAGTCTTTACTAGTGGGGGCTGATGGCAAACTATTCATGACTTAAGCCAATAAATACACATTTATTTGGGGTTGGGAGGGCTAAAAACATTTTAGGGGAGCTAAAGCCCCCTTAAAATTGTTCTAAAGACACCACTGGTCTCGTAAAGTTCTGAGATCTCATCTTCAGTGAGGTCTCCTGGTCCATGGTAACCCAACCCTCAGTCTCTGGTCATCTTCACCAGTCGTCATACATAATGGTACATAGACGGTAAGCTTAGCACCAACAGCTGTGAGGCCAATTTCTTGACCACCTCAAAGCATTAGCAAAAACATTTCCTCACAGCGATGTTGGGCTTCCTATCAGTCAAAAGTCTGTCTGAATATTGTCAGGTGAGGAGCATTGCTGAGGGAGCCTTCTCCTCCCCAGAGAGTAATCTGCACCTTACACAGTGAGAAGTGTCATGTTGGGTCTGGACAGACACGGGGCTCCTCACCATCTGTGAGGTCAGACATCCTATCGTCATCTCTCAGCTTGCACTTTCTCTCATCACAGCCATAAAAACCCTTTGATGTTTCATGGAGGACTTGACTGGAAGTGAAGCCATAAAGAGCAGAGCTGATGTTTCCTGTGGGACCAGCAGTTATTGATTATCTACGTGACCTCCTGCATCCCCCCAAAACCCTGCTCTGCTCATTCAGTGACAATCACACCATTGGTGGCCTTGACGTTTTGAATCAGTACCAAAATCGAACCAGTCTTTCTGATCAATCATATCTATCACTTACATTTACAGATTTGTTTTTCAAGAAATATATTAAAGAAAACCTTGTTTGTGTTTAACTAACTGCTTTAGTTTTTTTTTTGTTATTTGTGGAAAGATGTAGAGCTGCACTACTGCTGGATGACACGACATGAAAAACTGTTTTTGGGCGATCAAATCTTCCAGACAAACTGGTGGTGAATTTCCAGGATTACTATGTACAGTTTAGCACCTGAATTGCTAATGACTAATAACTACTGCTTCTCAGTACTAATTCCCCTCTCAACACTACTCTCACATTCTTTTTTCATTAAAGGTTCTCATCAAAAATTTCAAAAAGTAATTTTAGTTTGCATTTATTCCAGAACAACAAAATATCAGAAACTGGAATATACATGCAACTGCACTCTAATTAGTTTTTAACTTGTTTTAAGATGAATGAATTGTATTTACCGCATCTACAATGTGATTGATGAACAACAGAGAAAAACTATTCCCTTATGTCCTAAAGCTTTCCTCTCTTTTCCTTCAGTGAGCTGTAAAATTTTGATTTGTTTTGAAGTTCTACAGTTGATCTGGTGTCAACTAACTTTGTCGAGGAAGGAGGTTTTTAAAAGGCATAGAAATTACTTGAAGTCTGCATGATGCCCTGCTGAGTGTGGTTTCCAAGGAGAACGGGAATACAAATCGAGCGGGATATCGTCACCGGGATCTTCACTCACACGACGCACACTGGGGCTCCAGGGGCAAACTACCACACCTTATTCCTCAAAGGTTCCATTCTCCCTACTCCTCACCCACGTACGATCCTCAAGTGATAATCGAGGTTCCCAGAAAAGGAGCTTTTATTGCTGCAACACAATTTCCACACAAAGTGGATTAAAACAATGCTGAGATGGTGAAAGCCTTGTAAGAGCAAAGGGCATGTAGACTCTCTGTCAAATACAACGACTTTATTAGTCACAACCTCAGTAAGGAGAGTCTTACCTAAATAATCAAAACGATTAGGGGAAAGTATATAATGCAATAACTTCAGATATATGAGTAATGCAATCACTAGTAAGGGCATAAAGTTTACCTAAAAAAGTAGAGCAGTACTATATATGGGTCCATAGCCCACCTCTTTTTCATGTTATCATATTAAAGTAATAAAGCAATTATATTAAAGATGGACGATTTAGAAAATATCTCAACTTGGAAAACGTCGGGCCCTCATTAATGTTTGGGTGATAATCCCCATTACAGAGAGTTGTTTATGGGTTAAATAAGTCACTGACAAACATAAGGGTTCCTGAAAAGATTTGAAAAGCTACAATATATTCTAATGAAGTGAAGCATGATGGGGGATTGGCTGCTGGTTACCTCAGCAATGTGCAGTTCTGATGCCAGTATGGAGCAGAGGTGGAAAGTTCAGGTCCAAAAAGTACAAATCCAGACCAAGGTTTTATTCCAACCAGTCAGGTGAGTACTCTGTGACTGTGCCTATTTATGCTCAACTGGTCGGTTGAAACAAGACCTTGGTTTGGATTTATACTGTCTGGACCTGAAAATCTCAGAAAACAAATATGGTTATCTAAGGTCAGTATATGCTGTGGAAAAATGCCTCCGTGACAGGCAGGTACCGAGGCCACACCCCCATTTTGTCTCCAGGTGGCCACACAAGGTCCTGCCTGCCATAATAGGTCCTTAACTATGCGCTGCCTTGGTGATTGCCTGCTGCAAATGTCTTATTGAAATTTCTAAATTATATCCTATATGTTACTTTGGGGTTCAGGCATTTCACTTGAAAGGCTGAAGATGTTAGTTTTACTGACAGTCTACACCACTCTGTGTTCCCTTGCTGGTCTCTTACGTTCCTTGAATGTTCATGGTATTGTAATGTGTCTTGATTGAAAAGTGTCATTATTTTTTTACTATGTGTACATTACTGTGGTCAAAAGCGTCCACTAAATAAAAATGAATGCAAACGTAATAAGCCACTAAATTGAACAGGTAAAATCTTTTTGTTTTTTTTTCTGTGTGTATGAATGAACGTTAACTATGTATATGCCTGTTAGCTCTTACGCCATAATTATACAGTCAGAAGACGACGATAAAATTACGAGCAGTGTCAGATATCAGGCCAAATGAATCTGAAATAATGGGCCAAAGGTTCAGGTCTGAGAGGTCTAAGACTGTGGACGAGAGTCACCCTTTGAACCACAGGTCACAACATATGTGAGCGATTTTCCGAAATCTATATGAAATATCACTACAGGTTATATTCCCTTTGGTTTATGAAGTCAGCAGTTAGTCTCAATGGCATGTTAAAAAAATAATTTATACACCGGGTCAGAGGTTTTAAAAATAAATATATAAGGAAATAATGAACCCAATATGATGGACTCACACAGCATCCATTATGTCTGAAGCGGAGTTTACAATAACGTCTTAAAATAATACTAAACAAGTTTAGATGTAGCGCCTCCTGCTGGTGTCACTTAAGGTGTAATATAAATCACGGTAATAAACTTATACATGCAACGTGAGTTTTCTTCAAAATAAAACATTTGATATATATAAATATCAATATATGCATATGATAGAACATTCAATTAGCTTATTCTAATTTATTATAAACTCTCCCGTGTACGTAGAATTATAATGTCGATAAACTTAATTAGAAAGTTGGCAAATTACGCATCTGTTTAACTTTCTTTGCAAAACTTGTGAGTTGCGTTAAAGCTGGAGAAAGTCGAGAAAAAAGTAAAGCACTTTATGTTCAAAGCTTAAGATAAGTGTTAGAGGCACGCATCTCATCCACGTTTTAGATGTTTGAATGGGTCGCTTTTTAGCGGGGGGGGAAGGGAGGGGGGGGGGACTTTGCTCCTCCTCGTCTCCCCATCCACCCCCTTATTAAACCAACTCCAAAAACTCTCCCCGGGTAAAAAGACCTATTGGAAATGTAAGAGCTGCAGGAATCATAAACTGAAGGCGTCTGAAGAAAGTATAGATGCGGCAAAAAGGACAACAAATATAGTAATCCGTATATTAATGACTTTAAACTACATGCTTGGGAAAAAAACTTGAATTTCATGAGAACCCTTGTCATTAATATTAACTACTGTCTCATATTTTTTTAACTGAATGTCACCTCAATATTTGATTGACAGGATGACAGGACACATACCTATACATATTTGTTAATTATATTCCTCCACAAAATATCTAATATATACGAGACGAAAACTTAAACTTGAATCTTCCACCTTTTTTATTGAAACACGTCGCACAGCCTTGGACTTTGAAGCGCTCAAAATGGGTCTCTACTGAATTCTGTCTCATAAAAAAGTGCATTAGAAGTTTTATCCAGCTGGAGAGTGGAGTCTCATCTCATCGCATCCTACGAGGGGAATCAGGCATCAGCACAAGGTACGTGTGAAAAAATCTCCTCGTATATATATTACATTCAGTAGCCAAGAGCAGATCATATGCCCGCTGTTCTGTAGAACAACGATGACTTTGTGTCATGCAAAAGTTACCTGGCAGACGTGTTATTTATTTTTTTCCTTGATTTCGTCAGGGACATATCTAGTTCTTTTTGTTTGTTTGCTATATTCCGTATTTTTAAGAAGCATGCGTACGCTCAGGAGACTTACACTGACAAATGGTGCTTAAACTTGGAAGAAAAGTGTCTTGCGGGCAGATGGCGAAGTGTCGCCGGGCGGACTCCCCCGACGCATCGGCTCCTTGAATACGGCTTTATTATTACTAAATGCGACGCCGCGACACCCGCTGTTTTCGGTCTGTGTGGCACTTTGTTATTGGAAATCCAATAGTTAATTGTGAGGTCTTGGCCAAAGGCGGTGAAGTTCATGAGAATGTTAGAAAATCATCAAAATGCTCCCAAATGAGTGATAATATGCATGATTTTATTTTTTTAAATATTCGATTTATGTTTAATTTGTTTTAATTTAAAAGCAAAGAAAACGTTAAGATGGGACTGGCTATAATGCGATTACCGTTAGCAGACTGATCCTCACATCAGTCTGATAGCCGGTACTTCACGTCTGGGGGCTCTGCTCCGCCCTGTCAGCTCATTTGGCAGGAGAAAGTTTGAATAGAGGCGCACATGGCGGTATGATGATGTGATCTACGGACTTCTTGTTATACTGGCGCACATCACGCGCACCTATGCTTCTTGTATTGTTTAGTTATTACGCCAGTCAACGTAATGAATCCGATGACAGGTCCTGGTGCTTTAGGTCTTTACGATCGTGCAGCTTCCAGGAATATAGTCTTTGCTGTGGATGCTCACGGTCTTCGTTATTTTAATACGAGCAAAAGTGAAAGCAGGCCTGTGGTAGACTAGCTGCCCTTATTTAAGCGCAAGCGTTTGTCTTGAACACATACATCTACAGGACAATCAATACAGTTGACGCTGGCACTTCACATTGCAATATGGCAAGATGAGTTCAGTTGCTGATTGCCAGTGATGTTACAATGCCAAGCTGGCATGAGCAGATAATATTTTTAATCTTTTAAAAGCAAGTTTAACATATTAAAGAATTACTAAACAAACCAAATTTGTGATGGATAAACGATCAGCTAAACATATTGAATTTTTTTCACCTGACTGGCGCAACAGTTTTGCATGGCTAACATCTACATGCTCCGTTCACTAGATTAATTCATCCTTTTCGACCTATGACAGTCTGCAGAGATTATTATATGGCTTTTTCATAATTAATTAAATGTTCATCTGAAAGAACCCCTGATTTCAAGAAGACACTGTCTCTTGGAAAAGTAGCCATTTAGCCAAAAGCCAATAACTTTGCAAGGACACATATCCAAATAAAATCACTCCGAGGTAATTAAACAGGAAGACTCTGAAGACTTATTTATACTAAAGGCTTATGACTGTACCTATTCGTAAAGCTGGACGTCGTATGGGAACGGATTACGCTGATAATGGACTGGCATCTCCTCCAGGCTGTCCGCTCCCAAGTGCCCCTTGACTGGGAAAGGCTCCAAGCTGACCCCAGTCAAGCATCCAGTAAGCAGTTATAGGAAACGGATATCGAGACAGGCCAGCTGAGACCTGCTGTTGTGCTGCCTAACTGGGCGATGAACCAGGCTTCAGATGCGATCTGTCAACCTCCAGGTTACGAGCCTGTATCTTTAACCGATTTCCGAAACTTCATCCCGCAGACTAGAAAGGAGGTGAGAGAGTGAAAGAAGCTAGTGTGGATGGACTGAATGGGCCCTAGGGAGGGCAGGTAGCATTCATCCATCTATCTTCAAACCACTCACTTACAACAGGGCTGTTGAGAAAAAGGGCAGCAGTATATAAAGTATTATACATATTTATATTTAGTTGACTATATATCAACTGATGGGGGTTTGCATGCGGTGGGCTGTAGGTGAATGGAGTCCTGAACTGAGCTGCTAATATTCATGCTAACATGGGTATTAAACATTCCTGGCTGTAAATTTCCCTGCTTGTGTTTTAGTCGCTTAGAGGGAGTCTGCCACTGTTTACACACGCGGGTCGGCTTCAAAGTGACTGTGCTTTCCAGAGGCATCGCCAGACGTTTGCAGTTCCCGTCTTGCGCACTAAGCATGTACACCGTCTGCCGATGGTGGAGGATTCAGTAGACGTTCTCCCGCTCAAACCCGTCGCAGGAATCCTCGGTGATTTCTCGCTCTTCCCCACCGACGAGACTTGTACTCGTGTACCCAGTGAGATCAGTTACCCGCTCTGTGTTTGAGTTGTTCGATATCCTGGCAGTTGACTTAAATTTTGTGTTCAGCCATAGCCTGTTACTCATTATGCCTCCCCCCCCACCACCACACACAGACACACACCCCACCCATTACCGCTCAGTCTTTGAACCCTGCGCGTCAGGATGCCATGCTCGGAAGTGAGCTGTGCGTCCTTCTTGCCAGCACTGGTGGATGATTGCTTGAGGAGGGACAAGGGGATCTGGCAAGTGAGTTTGCCACGTGCCCCTCCCACATGCAGGGGGAGTTGAAAGGAGTTGGAAACAGGCCTGTGGGTGGCGGGAGGTGGTAAAGCGAGACATGTGTAGGATGACGTTAATGGCAGGTCCCTCTGTGGCCGCTGGGAGCGTGTCCTGTGTCCTCCGGTGGGTGGGTCGCACTATTTAATTGGACGCATCAGCCTCTCTCCGTCATCCAAGATGGCCCGTGCGAGGATTTCGCCTCCTTAGCCGCCACCTCCCACTTTTGTGTAATATTTCCCATGAGCACCTTCCACTTTGGCATCCTCTCCTTCTGGCACTA
>JAODLC010000140.1:7689269-7705532 GCA_026781145.1 Hippopotamyrus pictus
TACCGTTCGACCTTCCTCAGTACATCTTCACCTATGACGGCACTATACCGTTCGACCTTCCTCAGTACATCTTCACCTATGACGGCACTATACCGTTCGACCTTCCTCAGTACATCTTCACCCATAACCATTTTTCTTGTCCTTTTTAATATTTTTTTTAACTGCCTAAGTGCCAACATAGAATAAGGAGCCATTGAAAAACATTTAAAGCCTAAAACCTGATTTCTTTCGTCACTAATGTTTCACAACCAAACAATCCCAGTCCAAAAACATTTCCACCATGTTTTTACCATGTTTATGCACCATTAAAATTCACACCTGCTTAAGGCTTTTCCTTGCTCCACTGCCACCGTTATTGTGGAGAACTTGCTCCTTGAAAATGGTGAGAGGCCACTTCGGCTACATTACTGCAATTCACGTGAAGTCAGAGTACAGGAGTTTCCACCACAGGACACGTTTAAACTCTTCAGCAGTCACCAGACAGTGGAACTCCTCCCTGGTGCGTCAGCTTTGCTCTTGGACCACATCCACCTCGCAGGCACGCCTTACAGAACATCCTTACTAGACTCCTCTGAATCTCTGCAAGTGTTCAGATTGTTTGAACTGCTTTAAAGAATGGAACTGCAGAGTCAAAATTGCACGTTGGTCCTATATAGAACACAGTTTATCAGTCCGGATTATCATAGATTATCAGTCTGGCAGACATGATGAGATCAAAGCCAGCTATGATATGTAATTTGGCTACTGATATATCCAGAATCGTTTCACCTTTCGCAATGCGCCATTTGTGCCAGTTAGGTCGGTTCGGATATTTCAGCCACCGGAGGATGGTTTTGGACCAAGATGGAGTTCACACAGAGTTTAAGGGACTACGTGATGCATGGAGCTCCATGACATCAGCACCACGTGTCACCCGGCTGGACTTGCATGTGCAGAAGCCTTCTGGGAGGGGATCAGAGCGGGTGGGATCTGGGAACGCCAAGAGGAAAAATAAGGAGGGTGACACGTGATGCCTTGACATCATCATGGGCTTCTGGTTCCACCATCCAGGATCTCCCCTCCCCCATCTAAAACCCAATAAGGTCCAACCAGGAAAACTGCCATCAAAACATCTGATGTCATATAAAATAACTACAATAGTAACTAAAATAAAACAGCCAGGACTGACCTGCAGCTATCTTTCGTGGCCATCTTAGGATGGCAGTCCTGATGCTAATCGTGAGCTTAATCTCCAGGGGAAAAATAAGGTGCATATTAATTACATCCTTCTAAAGCCAGAAAGTGTCTCGCCTGAAAGCGGAAAATTTGGACTTTGGTGTCCACATCTACCCACAAGGTATAAACAAATGACTTCAGAGTGACGCTCTACACTTATCGTCTGCTGAACAGATGGGAATCGGGATTAATTAAAAAACTTTGGCAAAAAAATCAGCAACATGATTTATGAATGAATACTGAAGGATTTCCATCCAGCAGTTCTGATCTCTGTGTTTTACTGGGATCACACGTTGGTTTTGAAATGTTCATGAATCCTAGTCTACTGTCGTTGACATTTCTTAAGCTTCTGTTTGCAGACTCTTAATGTTTTTCACCTGTTGTTGTAATTTTCAGATGAGATGCGATAAAGTAATCACCTACCTGAGGGTTGCTGGGACGACGCTGTTTGGGGTGTCGCTGCTGGTGGGAATCTCCACTGCCTATATTATGGGCTACCAGTTTTTTGCGACTGAAAACAACTACTTCTCATTCGGGCTTTACGGAGCCATCTTAGTCACTCACCTCATCATCCAAAGTTTGTTTGCATTGCTGGAGCACAGAAAAATGAAGAGGTCTCTGGAGACCCCCATAAAATTGAACAAATCACTGGCCCTCTGCATCGCGGCCTACCAAGAAGATCCGAACTACCTTAAAAAGTGCCTGACCTCAGTGAAGCGGCTGACTTACCCCGGGATAAAGGTGATCATGGTCATCGACGGAAACAACGAGGACGACGGCTACATGATGGAGATCTTCCGAGACGTCATGGGAAGGGATAAAGCTGCCACTTACATCTGGAAGAGCAACTACCACCAGAAGGGGCCCGGAGAGACGGACGAGGCCTACTCAGAGAGTCAGCAACATGTGTCACGCCTGGTGCTGACCAATAAATGCATCTGCATCATGCAAAAATGGGGAGGGAAGCGTGAAGTAATGTACACGGCCTTCAAAGCCCTGGGGAGGAGTGTGGACTACGTGCAGGTAAGTCGTGGAAGCACAAGGCCCTGCCAGAACAAACACAGGCCTCATAAAGACACTTTTGTTGCATGTGTCGATGGTCTCGTGCTTGTGCTGTAACTGAGTTCTGGAGGTTAACAGAGATTCTTTATTGGGGAGCTTAGTGTTGACCACCTCAGAGAGTAATTTCCCTAGATTAGGAACCCAGCTGCCCACCAGGAATCTAACGCCGGTATTGGATCTCCACTCGGTCCATTTTTGAACCAATTACGAGGCTGCAATATTGGCTTCTTAATGGGGTCCTTTAAATGCTAAATTTACACTCAAGTGTGAAAGTCAGGCAGATTACACATCAACAAGTCAACATGTGAAACCTGTCAGCAAATTTTTTCTTAGTGTAAAAAAAATCACGACACAATATTTTAAATCAAAATGACAAAATCTACAAACTTCTTGAAGATAAAAAACATGACTCATTTTCAATCACTAATAATATTTAATAAAATAATATTTGAATTATTTTATTTTTTAATCAGGAAATCAAAAATCTTCCTAGAATAACCCCATGCATCAACCGCACCCTTAAACACTGATTGGCTTGAGAGAGACAGCAGCCACATGCTTCTTAGACCCTAACCCTAACCCTAACCCTAAATACACACCTGTCACTTCATTGTTTCTGAAGTGATTGCTGTGATTTCATGGGGGGCTTCATGCTCCTGCAATCAAATCCCTTGAATGAAGTCAACTGTCCCTCCAGTGTCCAAGTAACCAGAACTTCCTAACTGCTACTAACTGACAGATTCCCCAATATCTGTAATTAAGACTTAGACTGAATTGTGTTCTGAGATCCTTACGGTTTCCCCGTTATGATAGGTGGCCATTACGTCATGTTCCATAATTCCTCCCTCAGCGATGGTGTCTGTCTTCACAAAGACCCAACGCTACATCTCAAGCAGCCAAATTAGCATATTACCACTAATGAAAACACTAGTTTCCAGCAAGTGTGACTCATGTTGTATTAGTGAATTTAAAGAGGTTGTAACAAGCATTCATTTGAAAGTCAGTGTTGTGAGGTAGAGTTGAAAGATAAAGTTCAAATAAGCCTGATCTAGGGAATAAGGGCGAGCAAACAACCGACCAAAATATCACTGAGTTCATGCCGCTAATTCCAGTAAATAACGCCTGATTCACCAACACTTGAAACTGCAAAAAAGTGAAGCCTTTGAAATTTCTGTTTTCCAGTTCAGGATGCAATGATCAAATGATCTATCAAAAATTAAATGTTATAAACTTCTTAAAAACTTGATTTTTAATGAAGACTTTGTACTTTAAGAAAATCTGATAGGACCGACTATTGTAATTTTATTTGATGAATGCGTCATTTGAAGTAGCTTTGTACTAAAATGTATTTCTAAGATGACTTAATCATGCTTGTTGACATTTCCTCCAATTATTCTAAACATTTTGGCAGATTTCTAAACAAGTGTTTCAGTGCTTTTGCATTGTCTGATTGAATGCCTGGCAGTGTTACAGATGGCAGCAAATCATCATTACGGACATTTTAATTTGTCATCTCTGTGTTTGTTAATATGATTCATAAATGACTCATAAATGCACTTCTAAAGTGTATCTTTCTGTATTCAGACAACAACAAATATCATTTCATAATAAATGAAACATTATCCAAGTGAAGACAGCAGCAAGCATTTCTAGATTATTTCTGTGTTGGGTCAACAATATCCTAAGACTTAAAGGAGTATTTCTCAATTAAACTTCCCTACAATTGAAAGTATCCCAATAAATTCATTTTACATTAGAAAAGGTTGGAAAAGCACATATGAAATAAAACAAGGCAAGCAAGTCATTGGATCCCACATTCCTAGCCAAAGACTACTTCTGATTGGATGCAAAACCTACATTTTTATTTTGGTAATGTTTGTGTTAAGTTACGATAAGTTACCGTTATATTAAATAGTCTCTGTCTCAGTGGCTTGCTGTAGGATGTCTACAGGAGTTCCTTCCTCTCCACATTCCTTTGATAGTGGTACAGTCTGCTTTGCATGGGTGTGTTACGGATTGCAAGTTGGGCATGGAGCCATTGTGGTGTTTAATGCCTACCTTTTGCCCCAGGTGTGTGACTCGGACACCATGCTGGACCCGGCCTGCTCAGTAGAGATGGTGAAGGTGCTGGAGGAGGACCCCATGGTGGGTGGAGTGGGAGGAGATGTGCAGGTACCTTCACCGACCAAAGCTTTTGCATCTAAAGATACTCAAAGGTTGCCACTAGAGGCTACAAAGCATATTTCTGTATTTCCTAGTTCCCATAAAAACTTGATCTCTACTTATCAATTTATTGCAGATTCTGAACAAATATGAGTCATGGATCTCGTTCCTCAGCAGTGTGCGGTACTGGATGGCGTTCAACGTCGAGCGGGCGTGTCAGTCCTACTTCGGCTGCGTTCAGTGCATCAGCGGGCCCCTGGGGATGTATCGCAACTCACTGCTCCACGAGTTCCTGGAGGACTGGTACAACCAGACCTTCCTGGGAAGCCACTGCAGCTTTGGTGACGATCGACACTTGACTAACCGAGTGCTGAGCCTGGGCTACGCCACCAAGTATACCGCCAGGTCCAAGTGCCTGACGGAAACGCCCATCACGTACCTGCGCTGGCTGAACCAACAGACCCGCTGGAGCAAGTCCTACTTTCGAGAGTGGCTCTACAACGCCATGTGGTTCCACAAGCACCACCTGTGGATGACCTATGAGGCCGTCATCACTGGCTTCTTCCCCTTCTTCCTCATTGCCACAGCGATTCAGCTGTTCTACCAGGGCAGAATCTGGAACATTCTCCTCTTCTTGCTAATTGTGCAGGCGGTAGCCCTTATCAAGTCTTCGTTCGCCAGCTGTCTCCGGGGCAACATCGTGATGGTCTTTATGTCCTTCTACTCGGTTTTATACATGTCCAGTCTTCTTCCGGCTAAGATGTTTGCCATAGCGACGATAAACAAATCTGGTTGGGGGACGTCGGGGAGGAAGACCATTGTGGTGAACTTCATAGGGCTTGTTCCAATCTCGGTTTGGTTTACGATCCTGTTTATCGGCATTATCTTCACAGTAGTCCAGGACACAAAAACAAGCTTCCCAGAGTCTGAAAAGATAGTCCTGATAATTGGTGCAATAGTTTACGCCAGTTACTGGGTGATGCTCTTGATGTTATACGTGGTCCTCATCACGAAATGTGGCAGGAGGAAAAAAGAGCAGCAGTATGACATGGTGCTCGACGTATAATGTCTCCACTCCAGCTCGTCTCCTACGTTTACATTGTGACGAATCTCAAAAAAAAAACACTCGCCGTTGGACTCTCGGTCGGTGATGGGACCCAACATCACCATTGGGAGACGAATCATTGCTGCTGTGACTTAAACAAAAGGATATTCCTTTTGTAATATTTTGGTTATGAACAAAATTTGAGCATTGTTGCCACAGAAAAAGGTCACCACGCGGAAGTGACATGCTCTATAAAAGGAACTGGCGTGAGTTCATCACCTGTGCACTTTTTACGTCTCACTCCCTTTGTGCATAATGCTTGACGGATGAGCTTGGTGAAAAATACCTCAGTGGTCCTCTTTGCATTGTGTGGATGATTGAGATGCAGTCAGAAGAGGCTTCGTTTTTTGTTTAATTTATCCTATAACAAATGGAAGCCTTTATTAAAAAACATACAGTTTTATTAAGAAAGCCAAAGTAGGACTGTCTTCAGCACACTTCCCAAGCTGTAATTGTTGACTTGTTACTTTAAAAAATTTGTATACTGTATTTTTATTGCCTTTAATATAGACGTTTTATTTTATTTTTGCTTAGCCACCAAAGAGACTTTATTTTCATTCCTTTTTATACAATAGCATTGTGCATAAACTGTTATGAAGAAGACTTTTATATTTGACCAAAAATGTGAAATTTTACAAAGCTGGGTTATGCGTCTTCAAAGGTAACACTAAAATGCAATTTTTAGGGATAAATTATTAGCTAACAAGAAAGGTGATTAACCTGTGTTTTTTAACAGTGGTGTAAATGGATTGATGACCGGTGTATTTATGAAAACATTCTGTGGTTTACAGCTTTATGTCTGATTATATTTTCATAATGGTTTTATCATCAGCACACCAGGAATTATTAAAAAAATACTACATTTAAAATTGTCATAAATGTCTATTTATCTTGAATTACAAGGAAGGGCTGCCTTTTCAATATCCCATATAATGCATCCAAAAAAACCTAATTTGTCAAGGAAAATCAAGTTCAGTGTATTTTTGCCACTGAGAGTTTTACAAAAGTGTTCTGAGGGCAGAAAGAAAAACGTATTGGTTCAGATAGATAACCAATCAGATTGTAAAGGAGGTGGGTCCGACCAATCAGATGTCTTGGACCCACCTCCTCATCATTTTCCCTTCTGCCCTCAGAACATTTTTCTGTAAGTAAAGCTCCCAGGAGCGAAAATCAAGAGGTGCAACTGCATACAAAAAGTAATAGACCATATTCAAATTGTGAAAGAAAAATAACTGTACAAATAAGGGAACTACAGACACTTTTGCTGTAGTTCAAATTTATATAAAATGTGATAAAGAAAGAAATTCAGACAACCAACAGCATTTGGTTTAATGCATTGAGGACTGCCTTCGGACCATGTGTCAGAACTGATAGACTTTGTTTTGTGCCAAACTTACGTAGGCAGTGTTGATATCGAGCACTTTCACTGTGCCAAAATAAAGATCTGTTGCTTACTATGCAAAACGAAAGCCGCGTTTTTTGCCTTACTGCCCTTTGACGTGAGGGAGGAGTATCTCAATTGGCCTCAGAAGGGAGGTTTGTCGAAGTTGCTGGGCTGCAGAGCGAGGCTGAAGGAGGACACTGTCTGCTTCGAGTCATCTTTCCTCAACCGGGACAAAATGAAACCAGCAGCTTTCGTTTCCCCAGGGGGGAGTAACATGGAGTCTGAGTATAGTGTACATGACACTAAGCATTAAACACAGCCAGCCCCAACCTGAAGCCTAGATCTTGGAATTTAAAGCAGTAAGCCGAAAAATGACCAAACTTCGGGTATTTAAACATCAATATTAAGTTAGCAATGCTAAAGGAAATGTTGAAAGGCTAACTGTTCTCAGCTGGAACACGTGGGTGCGTTTTAATTTAAAATTGACCTCAGCCTTTTTATCATTGCTTTTATCAGCAGTTAACACACTTATGCCGTAAATTATTAAGGCAATAGCTGGGTATAGTGAGTAATATGGACGATAGTACAGGCAAGCATACTAACCTGCTCTGGGTGCTACCTCACTACATTCCTGCTGCCAGGTCCCAAGTCTGTTTTGAGTTTGAGTTGGATGGGCAACTTGTTTCTGGCACCAGGAAAACTGGCAGCAGGCTGTCGGATTAGAGCGACGGGTAAAAATACCCACTTT
Source organism: Hippopotamyrus pictus (assembly GCA_026781145.1). Lineage (NCBI taxonomy): Eukaryota > Metazoa > Chordata > Actinopteri > Osteoglossiformes > Mormyridae > Hippopotamyrus > Hippopotamyrus pictus. The sequence goes on from JAODLC010000140.1 coordinate 7,696,947, forward strand.
TCAGAAGAGAAACGTCTGCCTCTTGTCGGTTTCATTTAGCCTCCGCTGCCACTCTCGCCTCGCAAGGCCGGCTTTTACGGTGCAGCTGGAGGTGCCCCAGACCTGACACAGCACATGTGGGGAAATGAGGACGCAACCTGGCTGTAAAGCGTCTCTGTGTGCGTCAGAGTGAGGGCCTGCCCGGCCTGCCAGAGGCATTAAAGGCAGGCCTGCGGCACAGACCAGCTCCCAGAGGTACGGGTGCGAGAGCTCGAGTCGCCCTGTCTGACTTCTATTCCGCGTATGATGCTCTTCAGATGTCTCCTGATGCAACGGCCAGGCAGCCAAGTTTATGACGGCGTCTCACATTTTCACGTGTTTTCTCCTCCAATGAGCCTGGTTAACGGGTAACCCCTCCCCCCTTTAGTTTGTTATTATGTTGTTGCTATGTACATAACTAGCACCTAATCCAGCATGTAACTCTCCCAAAGCCCTGTGCTGTGACCTGATACAGAAAGCTTAAAGGACACCCAGAACGGACATATTCTCAGGCATGAAGTGCCGCACGGTGAGCAGATTCTGGCCAGACTTTATTGGGTGAGTTACTGTCCCACCCAAAGATTGCGTCTGTAATAATCATAAATTCCTAGCGATGCAAGGTTGCTGTAATGCTCAGGATTCATGAAGAGAGTAATAAAAGTCAGTTAAACAGAAACAAAATTCACATCTCTGCACCACAGCTATCTCAGATTATCCTCCCAAACACTTGTGACAATATTTGCTCGTTCACCTTTCACATCTTTAATGACCGTCATTCTCAGCGCAAACTCACCCCTGAAATTATAAGGCAGAAATATGACTTCAGACATTGCTTCACCTTTCTTATAAACCTTGCATTTCAGTTCTTGCCTTTCGCTCCAAACATATCCACCGTCAATACATTTTGTATGCCATCAATAATTTTATTACGTAAACCATCCACTATCAAACAAATTAATTCCCATCCACCCATTTTCAGGAGAATCCAGAGCCGATCTCAGAAGCCACGGGTGCAAAGCGAGGAATAACTCAGGATGGGGGGGGAGACCAGGGTACCTGGAGTTTTCTCCCCAACATGCAGACCCCACAGACGGGGGGGGGGGGCAGAGACTCAAACCCCCTGGTCTCAGAGGTGTGAGGTAACAGTGCTAACCCCAGCACCATCAGGCCGTTGTTACAGACTAATTTAATTTCTTATTCTCTTTAGAAGTGAGAATATGTTGTCTTCACGGCTTAATTACATAGAACATCAAGTTCTAATGGTATTCAAAACTATCCATTCATTCACCCATCCATTTTCTGAAACCGCTTGTCCTATTCAGGGTCGTGGGGGGGGGCGGGGGGGGGGGTCTGCATGAGCCTATCTGGGAGGCCACAGGCGCACAAGGCAGGGATCAACCCTGGTCGGGGCGCCAGCCCATCGCAGGCTGTATAAAATAATAATATAAAAATACTGGGTAAATCAGTGCTTACATAATTACATTCAGAGATCTGTAATATATCAGAATAACATGAAAGTCTCTCCAACTTACACGTCTGTCTCTGGGCATTTCTAAGATGTATGAAGCATGTTTGCTTTAGGGGAAGCAGTTGAACACTGTGTGTGTGTGTGTGTGTGTGTGTGTGTGTGCGTGCGCGTGATTCTGTGCATGCAAGCACACTTGAATTCAATCTTTTTACAGCCTTTTTACCGCGCTACGGACCCATGGGAAAGCAGTCCGCCTGGGCAGAGTTATCCAGCACGGTTCTTAGGCTTTGATTACGGGGCCATTTTGAGAAATCATATTTACTTTGATAGCGAAATCGCAGATGGGGCCCAAGGCCTCCCAAGGCTTTCGTTTACTGAGGGTGTTAACCCAGCCCAGCAACAGGCCAACCAGCCCCGCCCACAGCCTCCGAGACACCGAGTCGCTAACAGCTGTGAGCCGCGTCTGCATCACGGGCCCCAGAGCGACTGAGCCGTAGAAGGCTGCACTGCTGATTTCCTCCAGTTGCTGACGACACTCATCAAACCCATATGAGGCGAGAAACTTGTGACATATCAAAGGTGACGGGGCCACAGATGGTTACAAAACAAAGCAGTGCCCCCACCCCCCCCCCGAAAAAAAAATAAAGAAAAACTTCGATTGAAATTGAAATCCAAAGAACAGCATAAACTACGTTGTTCCAGTACAGCATTTATTTATGACAGATTTTCATTTTGCAACTGTACGCTTGAGAGTTGCCCCCGTTTGTAGAACTTGGAATATAAATTACTCATAATTAAATTAAGTTCAAATTACCAAAGAGACTGAGTCTGTGACTGTTAAAGGTATGGGCTATTCAATAGCATTTAACACTTGGAAAATAACCAGCTTGGGTGAGAGTCACCTTTAAGAGAAAACAATTGGAAGGTGTCTTGACACCTCCCTAAATTCCATCAGCTTAATTTTCAGAGCAAATTAAGCCTTGAACATTAGCACATAAAGCGTAACGGTAACAGGTCACACCGTCTGTAAATCATAATGTTCAGATGTTGCAAGGGAGATCAGTGTCTTGATCATGCGATGACATGTTACTATGTTATGTTATCAGGTTTTCCCCCAATAATCAGCTTATAAGTATATAGATTTGGATTGCTCTGATTGGTCTGGAGCAATCTGGGCTAAATACCATAAAAAAAAACTTCAAACAACTTCAGAAAACCTAATTTACTACTTTGACACAGCCACCCATTTCTGTCATTGCTTCTCAGGAATGCGAGAATCACATGAGAGAGTGACACAGGATGTGATGTAAAAAACACCAGGCGGTACACCAGTGCACTGCGGAGCATGAAGCTTTATATGACGTCGCACTGGATTGCAGGAGATGTGAGAGCAATAAAAACTTGTTAAAAATCCAGTTCTGATACTGCATTCATACTCACAAGCCTGATGGCTCAAGGCATTCCAACGATACACTGCGTCACCTACACTGAGATAGCCCTCAGATCATGTGGCAGGTCATGTGATAAAAGGGAGACCTATCAGGACAAAGCTTCAGATGATCCCATGTCTGTACACAGTTTAAAGTATAACAGGTTATGTGATTAGAAGATATCAAGAATACAAAAGCAGGCCAAGTGCTGAATATTCGTTTTTACATCCAGAGTAAACTGAATTTTTATTTTGTCTAAGGTGACTCTCCAAATTAACAACTGACAGAATTATGAAAATTGTTGAAAAAAATTGCATGGAATATATTAGTATCTGGACCAATGTAATAAGGACTGCTGTGAGTATCCATAAATGTTTTTACAAGCTATCTTGAAAATACATATTTTATGCTCCAAGGTTTTTGTTTTAGTGTAGAAATTAGACACCATTCTGGAGGCTTCTTTTGTTGCCGGTTTGAGTGACTGTCCAACTCTGGTGTCATTTTTCTCCTCAATGACCCCGGCTGGTCTTCAGATCAACGAGGTTTGTTTTGGCCCGGATGACATGTTGCTGTAACCCTTTGCGCGAATCCGGTAATATGCCTTGGGACCATTAAATCTGAGCCAAACAGGTCTGGAAATTTAGTCTCGTGCCAGAATCGAGGTGTCCGCGGGGCACCCGCTACGAGGAGGGCACTGGGAGGGACGCAGCTTGCCATAATGAGGAATCCTCTGCTTGGGTCGTGGAGCCAAGCACCCATAAAGGTCATCATTGATGCCTGAACCCAGTTTACTTCAGGCTGAAGTCTTGTCCTTCTTGACCCAGAAGGGACAACAGTCTATGTGTGCTAAACTCTCCCAGAGCCATTTGAAGGTGATCAAATCCTAAAATTTTGAATAATATCCAAAGCAGTATAGTACATAAACACTATCCATAGTACATATAGTACATAAACACTATCTTCCTCCATTAATGACATGTTTATTACCCATTACACTACATAAGAATTAGTGTAGTATTGCAAAATTAGCCATTAGAAAGTAACCTATCTACTGGCCTTTCCCCCCAGTTTTCAGAGTCATCCTTAGAGTGCTGGGACACCTCCCAGGCCTAATTTAAAGTGGCCCCCCCTGACTCTGAACACACACACAGACACGCAGCACCTGTGGTGGGGAGGGAAGCCGCTGTTATGCAGGGGGAGCCCTTCCGTAAATCCCGGTCCTTGACATGAAAATCATTCCTACGAATCCGTTCAAAGCCCCTCTGGAATATTAACCGATTTAAAGGCGATTTCGTATTCCGACGTCCGGCTTTGCCGTCTCTAGGATTTCACGGCTCATTTCATAACAAGCCACTTCGAACGATCTGAGGGACTTTGATGTCTCATCGATTCAAAAGATAAATTCGAGTTCTGGACAGTGCCTCTGAAGTTTGTGGGGTAGTCTTCAGATTTCAGTACAAGCCTCATGTATTTTAAAGACCTTTCACACCGCTATTCGTGGTTTTCAAGATAAAGGTGTCAAAAATAATACAAAAACCTGCATGTTCCTTGTAGTGTCAGTTTCTGGCCACCACTGTGCTCACACAGTAAGTGCATGTTTCTGTTCCAGGATCAGCTTGCAATACAACTAACCAAAATAAAGGAGAATGCCACAAAGGCAGCCAACAGTACAAGCAGTTATTATACACATCCTATTGAGCCTGACGCTCAGAAAAGCAAACGCTTAGGAAAAAAAAAAATGATTGCCGTCACACAGTGGCCAAACGTGTTGTGTCGTTGCAGTACAATTATGTGTGTAACTGGCACGGTTATTATAGTAATTAGAGAGAGAGAGAGAAATGAGAGCAGATCTCTGACAGCCTGTGGTTGTTTATTTATGTGTTTGCTTTTAATAATCGGGCCTCGATTTCTCGTCGTGTGCAAGAAGACGTGTTAACAACACGGCCCTTTGTCTGAATGCCGAGATAGAATTCAGGAATCCGACACCCGTTTACAGATAAAATGTATTAGACTGCAGAACGTGTCAGAGCCTCTGTGGTTAAAGCACTGTAACGATTCCAGAAGCTCCACTAAGGGGCTTTGGCTCATACAGTTCAGTCTGCTGCCATCAGCGTAGAAGATCTGGGTCCAAAACTTTCCCCGTGGTCGCCTCCCCTCCCACAGCAGAAGCGCTATGCAGCTGTCAGATGGGAGTTCTCATTCGGAGAGGTGTACTTTGCTATATACAGTGGCGGTGTTGACCACCCCTCAAATTACGCATTTCAGTCGGGCCCCCGAGGTTTGGGGCCCCCTGTTGGCCACAAAGAGTCACTACACAATATTAAATAAGCATGTTCCTTATTTAATGAGATGCTGAAGAAACATGTTCTGGTAACTAGTTGCTATGATCTTCACACTCTACTCACTAGCTACTTAATGTGTAGGTGTGTGTGGGGGGGGGGGGTGTACCAGCGCTCAGGAAGTAACTAACGTGAGGTCTCATGAAAACCGGCAGGGGGCAGCATAGAGCGACGTCCACTGGTGATGCAAGTACAGTTGTGACCTTGTTGGAGATCAAATTTTGAGGTGCACTGTTTGTGTCGCCACTCTGCAGTTGCCATGGAACATATTTTTTAAACAAATATCCTATAAAATATAATCTCATCCATCTGTGCTGGGCCCCAAAGTCTACATATTCCGGTACCATAAACACCACGGCACCGTCAGAAGTCAATAATTATGGGAAGACAAGCTTGGTTTCATTAGCACATGAGTAATTTAGCCTGCGGAGTGTCTTTGTGTCGCAGCGACACCAATAAACACCCGTCCCTGCATCTTGCATTACCACTCATGCAGGGTGGGGCTGTGGCGAGCCTGAAATGCGGCCAGCATGCATGCAATGCAGGGAGCTTTGCAGCAGGCGTTCCTGCTGCGCCGCATTGTGTCCTCATTTCCCCGAGATGCTTGCAGGTGCTTTCGCAATCAGACCATCGTAAGCAAACCATTTTAGGTAAGACGTCTAAAATGAGGTGCAAGTCATTTCCAGCATTTTAAGTATGTTCAGTAAAACTGCGTATGTAACACTGCATAAACTAATCACTCGGCATAACAACGTGGGGGGCAGTATCTGGTACCAAGAAGCACAGTGTGCACAGACAGGCAGCAACCTTGAACAACCACCAGTACACCTGACTGGGTCTCCCAAGACTTTAAAACCAGAGCAGCCAGGGGATACCAGGATGACATCACAAACATGTAGACTACACAAACCGAGAGGGAATGGGTTTAGAGCCCACAACCTGAGAGGGGCGAGACCACATTATGAGAAACACTAAAGCCGTTTTCACACAAAAAACTCTGGACAATGTCTGGAGAATCAGGTCTGAACATTTTCCGGAATTGCCCTTTCGCATATGTGGTACACAACTGGAGATTATCCGTGTCAGACACTTTCATACCTACTAGAATTAATCTGAATGGTGTAAATGAGGGCTATCACTTGGGCTATCACTTGCGTAGAGCCTGCAGGAGGTAGTGCATGACACAGTATGCTGCGGAAATCGCAGTGATTTGTTTACAGCATTACTGACGAAAGTTCCCGAATCTCGTTGTCTCTCCAGTCATCCAAGTTTGTTGGGGTCTTCTTCCTGTCAATGACCCTTCTTCTTCGCCCTCGGATGTTTGCATTCTTCTTTCTTCACGCCAGTCGCATGATAGAAATACCGTCAACACACCCACTTACTCATGGGGAATTCTCTGGGATTCTCCCTGCTCCATTCACGCACAAGGGGTCAATCGGAAATTATCCGAAGCTGACGGGTACAGGCCTGTTTAATGGCAGGGATGACTGATTCGGACATTTGCGTTCACACATACGGGCCCTCTTGGTAGCGTTTAGGGAAGTTCCGGGGCTCATGTGTGTCATCAATGCTCCTTTGCCAGTTTCTTGTATCTCAAGAACTGAATGATGAACACAAGTTTCTAGTGTTTTCAGTTAGCAGATAGGAAACACTGTGTCTGTGACTCACATCCCTGATATCTACCAGAGAAAATGAGAAATTGTCATTGATGCGCCTTAAATAAACAGTGAACAAGGCTTCCTAATAGAAGGTTATCAGAATCGGATCAGAATCAGAATACTTTATTAATCCTGGGGGGAAATTAGGTTTCGTAAAAGTTGCTCCAGTCAAGAATAGAAGTATGACAAGAACAGGGAATTAAGTAGAGATATAATAACAATAAAAATATAAAACTGTACTTATTAAATACATAAATAATAATTAAATAACTAAGGTAGGTGTCACGCCCGGCTCCGTACGATCCTCCTGTGTGCCACGCCCACCTCGTTACCCCGTGTTTTTACCCGATGGTTCTCACCTGTGCCTTGTTCAGTTTGCCCTGTCGTGTGTATATCAGTCCGCGTCTCCCCATGTATGCCAGATCCAGCATTGAAGTCTCTCGTGCATTGTCTGATGTTCGTGGATCCCTGCCTATTAAACCCCGTTTCCCCGTCATTTTGGTTTCTTGCTCCTACTTCCCTGCTCGCCTCGCTCCGCACTGTGACAGTAGGCCTATATAAAAATGAGCAGTTTGCCTAAGAGCAAAAGTTGTGGATGTAATGTTCCTTATAGGTCCTGCTGAGTCCAAATTTACAATGTTTAACTTGTCCTTCCTTTCCTATTAATGATCTTCATTATCCTTCCTACAAATACTACAGAAGTCATACATTACGTTTACATGCACACTAAGAAAATCAAATTATTTTGTTAGTCTGACTACAACTGGACTTTTTAAAGTAGTCTGATTGAAATCTTGCTAAATATAATTTCTCAAAGTGACTAAGACACCCAGATAATGTGACTGGGAGTTGATTTTCTCTTGCATGTACACATTCAATTGGACCCCCCCAGGGCTTTGACCCAGAAGTAACAGAAGAAGTAGGTACACAGAAGAAGCTTGAAGCATATCAGAGGAAATACAGCACGTACGAAATGCACAGCTCTGTAAAGCTGTCTAAATCCGCGTTCAACTACACGGGGCTCTACCACCACACCAGGTACCATACTTTCGGTACTTCAAGAAGGTACCAAAAGTGTGGTACTTCAAGGTGTTGGTTTTCCACTGGTATATAAACTGGCACCGGCACCGAATGACATCACAACACGAGGTGGGGTATTTTGTACGGAATTTGAAAAATTGCTGTAGTAGGACTGGACGACGAGCAATAATAATACCAACATCACACCAGTAATGATTATGCCTTTTCAAGATTATCTAGTATATCTTTAAAAATCAGTTTAAAGTTTACCTCTGATGTTTCTGTTTCGTGAGAAATTTATGTTGAATTCCTTTTTTGTTTCATAAATACCCCAATATTTATTACAACAAAATCACACTGCATTATTTGAAAAATTTCCAATACCGTGCCGTCATAGTATATTATACAAAATACTTTATTTCTTGTTATCCTGATGTTGTTGTAGATGTTCTTCTGACCAGATCACAATTAAATCTCGTGTCACTTCATTTGTCCACACGTACATTATTATTAATTTTTTTTTACGTCATTTTTTTCATAAATACCTCAATATTTATTACAACAAAATCACACTGCATACTTTATTTCTTGTTATCCTGATGTTGTTGTAGATGTTCTTCTGACCAGATCACAATTAAATCTCGTGTCACTTC
>JAODLC010000140.1:7718029-7729495 GCA_026781145.1 Hippopotamyrus pictus
TCCAGAATTGGTCATGGACTGACGGACCTAATATAGACATGATCTGCACGTCTATCCGACGTCCAATGTTTAGTGGGCTGGGTGTCCCTGGAATGGTTCTAACTACTGAACATCATCAACATCTGTCAGGGCCCAGAAGAAACCGTGCAGGCAGAAGCAAGGGCCCCCATGCTCTGCCTGCAGGAACACCGAGGGTAGGAGGAGCCTTGGCCAAATCTGAGGCCGGGCTACCAAAACTGATCCAGATGAGTAAGTACCAGAGCCCCGCGATCTCAACCAGGCCCCGCCCCAGCCCTCACATATTGCAACAGCCTTAATAACCTCATTGTGCTCCTATGACGGAAGCAGCATGCGCGTTTCCTTACGTGGGGGGGAGTGGGGGGGGCAGCCTGTTTTCACTTAAAGCTTAGAGGCTGCAAGCCCCCCAGTTGAGGGACACAGCGGCCTTTATGGGAGGCATAGGAGAGGCCCCGGGCGGCCTGGTCCGGATGCCGCTGGTAGACCGAATGCGATTAAACAGATATAAACGTCTGTGGCATTCTCCCGGAAATTCGCCGCTCGGACCACGGCGATAAATCACAGCGCCGGCCGCTTCCGCAGCTATGCGACCGAGCGCCAGAGTCCATAAACGCGGTCCGAACGAAACGGGGCCGAATTACAATCCATGAAACCGCGCCGACTGATAAACAAATCACACGCAAAAGAACTACGTCTGAGTCATTCCGAGAAAGAAACATTAGGATCTGAATTGTAAAAAAGATGAAACCTCCTTTGATGTTGTTATGCATCCCGGATCGCTGGACTGTCAACCGTCAACCTGGTTCCATGTTTTCTGAAGAGCAGCGTGACACAAAAAAACATAGCATCAGATATTAATTATCTGGCAAATGCAGTTTAGACCCAAAAGGTAGGTTTTTGTTGGCACAAAACTGGCACCATGTTGCTGTTGTTCATTTTTCATTTATTTAAGGACGAAACATCTATGAGTTTTATTTGTGAATCAAGGACTGGAGTTTGATTTTAGAATGTTAGGTCAGCTTGCGTAGGAGTACAGCTGCTTAGAGCATCACACCTTCCGGTGCAGTCGCACATGCCCCACACCATCAGTATGGGACTCCAGAACATGCTAGGTGAGCTTGGACATCTGACCAGTCTGACCAGTCTGCAGGCGCAGAGCAGACACCGTAACACACACAGCTGTACAAATGAGTAGAAATGTAAAACCTGTCAAATTTATAAGCTGGCCTGGATGAATTCTTCTGGTAAGGAGTAAATGAAGGTGTTGAGGAAATAGGTTATATGAACAGCAGACAGGGTTATAGGAACAAGAGAGGACTGTTGGGGTATGCGCAGCCCCCCAAGTTTAATTTAGCTTCATTTGTCCCTCCTATATATAAACCTTTGCCTTTGTATTATTACCTTATGTCTCTCCCCAATATCAGGTTCTCTGCTAAGCTATTGGCTGTGGTGCTGATAGACAGCACAGGTGCATTGTGGGTCAGGCCTTGACTGGAGAAGCACAATTTATTTTTTGTTATATTTGTGTAATATTTGTTTTGGTTGTTTATTTAACAGAACTGAGAGGGAGGGGTGCTGTTATATACTGCTACAGTTCCTGCCACAAAAAACTCTAATCTACCACTAACCAAACTCAGGCACAGGAAATATGTCATGTAAAATGTTGAGGCCATTTTGCCTGCCAGTTCAGCTTGGCTGATAACAGTAGGCATAGTACAATGAAGGGCTAAGATAGGAAATACAGTAATTACATCACTTACGTTAGGATGAGAACAAGGAATATTGAGAGGAACGGAAAACGTTTGAAGTCAGCAGAAAAGAGGACACTGATCTAACAATTAAAAGTGTTGACACTGAAGTTTGCTAATCAGACTTTTTTTAAAATAATATGCTAATTTTCTTAATTTCTTTAAAAGTTCAAAGACTGTTATTTTGCTATATTTGTAATTTGCACATAAAAGTACTTAGAGCAACTCATTTGAATGCCAGGGTTTTATTTCTCCACTTTGGACATAAGTTCCATCCATCCATTTTCTGAAGCTGCTTAACCTATTCAGGGCCACGGGGGGGTCCGGAGCCTGTCCCAGAGGCTACGGGTGGAAGGCAGGGAACCACCCAGGATGGGGTGCCAACCCATCGCAGGGCACACTCACACACCAATCACTCACACACCAGTCACTCACACACCAATCACTCACACACCAAGCACTCACACACCAAGCACTCACACACCAATCACTCACACACCAAGCACTCACACAGGGACACCTATGGGCGATATGGTAACATCCAACTGTGCTAACCACTGCACCGTCTGGACATAACTGAAGACTATGATTTCTCGGTTATTAGTAAACATGTCGGAAATTGTTCTAAATGCTACCAAAGTGTCAGATTATCTCAGAGGTGCGTGGGAAGATGAGGCCCTCAGATATCTAATCAAGGTATCTTAATTTTGTTCTTGGTTTATTTCAACCATTTGCAGCCAGGTGAATGCATAATGACATTAAGCTAGTTAGTTGACAACTTCTGAGTTAATTATACGGCAAAAATAAACAAGGAGATTTATTTTTAGACTGTACACATCCTATGAATTATTCAATGGTAAAGGGGATCCTCACATTCCAGAGAACACTGAAGTACCACAGTTGGTCCTGAAGAATAATCCCTGTCTTTGTGCATAAGTCACCAGAGCTGAAGGGCCTGGCTTTCATTAAATGTCTAATTAAAAAAAAAAAGTTGTACTTGTAATAAATCAACAGCTTTAATGTTCTTACCGGAAAAACCATAATGACTGACATTCCGTAGTAAAAAAACAAGCGCAGTTAGTTACAAGAACCCGATGTTCACTTTGGCAAGAGTAATAAAGAGCAATGAGAAACGATTATCACTCGGAAGCATAACTGCCGTTTCATAAATCACATCTGGAGCTAGACGCATCAAAGCTGGCGGTGAACCTGCAAAGGTCATCCGTAACTGATAGCGTGGTGGCGTAGTAACACACTGGAAAGCAGACGATAAAAGGTGCAAAATGACACAATCGGCGCGTAAGGAAAAACACGTGTGTCGGCAATGAATGAGAGCGGTGTCTATTGACTCCTCTAATGCATAAATCAGTAAACCTCTGGCAATAGTGCTACTCAGAACTGTTCCGTACTCACTACGTTAGTGTATTAGTGTCACGAAGTGATTATGAATACTGTACTTAGTTATGAATTATTAAATGTGTGACCTATCACATGTTAAAATAATAATAGTATGACACCACCCTGGGATGCCCCAGCGCTTTTGGCTAATGCTTTATGATTAATGGAATTCGGTAGCGTGGAGTGCTCGAGTGTGTTAAGCTACGCAAAATTATCAATTAAATAAAAAACAAAAGCGACGTATACATGTACTTTGTCATAATGACATTTTCAGTACTGTGCATGTCACCAAATATGCTCTGCCATGATATTAAGTATTATGTTTAGAATTTTAAAGTCTTTTAAAAGCTAGTTTGGCAGGTCCAACTGTCCAAAGGTTGACTGTGGTCTCTAAACTACCCATAGTGTGGAGGCGTGTAAGTGACCTGTGATGGACTGGCATGCTGTTCATAACCGACCACTGCCTTGTGCCCTCTGCTACACTGGATAGGCTTTGAGCCAGGATAAGAGGCTATATGGGTGCATGGATGGACGGACTGGAAGACTGTCCACATTGGTAACTCTAAATTAACCACCAGGTGGCACCATAGGGCTGTATTTTAGCACTTCTCGCGACTCTCCTAGTATTAACCTATTTAATTCTCCAAGAACAAAGAGATGTTGATATTTAGCTATGCACATAAATATTTAATACGTGACACTGCATATTTTATATGCCTGAAGAGATCATCAAATTACTATAAAAACCAAATCATTGTACTGGGATCAAACTAATAACTTCAAAACGATTGTTTTAAGACGAGTTGGGTAACAATGACAGCTTTATTTCTCTAGCATTAAAACGCCAGGAAAAAAACTGTTTAACTGGAGATTAAAAAATAAAATAATAATAATAAGAATAATAATAAGAATAATGATGAGACAAATTGTGGTCTTTAATTTCTTCTTTGTCATTTTCACTGTTTTAGCTATAAAGCCTGCCTTTTGAGTAATATTACTTTTTTATCCAGAAACAAATTATCACTAATCAGTTTTAGACCGCCAAAGACACATAAAAGTAGTTTTAACACGTTTCACCTTAAAACCTTAGAAGCTATTTTGCACCAATATAATGGAGGATTCATTCGTTAATTATTTGAGTGTCTTTGATGCGAATTCTGTATTACATTACCCAGTCAAATTATTAAAACTGTGATTCCCTGAACCACGAAATGTAAAATAGGTTTCAAGCCATGAAGAGTTTTAAACTGCGCCTTTGATTATTTTTTTCCCAGCTGCCGTTGACCTTATCCCGGATCCCAGTTTAATAGCAAGTGGGGGATTTGTATGTGAGTTATATTTTAGGAGATCCACTCTGCATCACTGAATATAGGGGCGCGGTAAATGGAGCGGAAACCCCGAATGATTCAGGGGACTGGGCGTGGGCCGGGGCCTTGGGACGTGTCATTAGTCAGGGGCGGGGGACCCGGCCTCGTCCCTGGGTGCGGAAAGGGTCTCTCTTGTGTTTCATCCGTTTGACTGATTTACAACTGTAGAAATGCAGCGTTTTGTTGACCAGGACTTGACGTTTAAGGCACAGAAGGCGAGCACTGAGAGAAACACACAAACATCCACATCTAAGATGAAATAGGAGTTTGGAAATACATCTTTATTGTGATCAATAGTTGACTTCTTATTTCGAGTTTTATCACTAATTACACACAGTTGGAAAAGTATTTTAATCGGGAAAAGCATTTTCATTCGTGAATGTGTACATGTTGCGAGCTCAATATCGTGTAGGATCCGCGAAAATATGACGTAATATCTTCAGGGTTGCCTGCTCTCACGCACCTGGTGACACTCGCGCTTTTACGCTCCTGCGAGAAATTTTACGGTAAATCTGTGTTATTCCATTATGAACCTAAAATTCGCTACATCAAAAGCGTTTGGGTAGTTTGCAAACCCTACAGACTGTTTACGATGTACTGTTACATACATGTAAATACGTGTGCATGCGTGTGCAGACTTGTCTCGAATTGAAAATCCCACTGCAGCCGTTTGATCAAAGTTGGTAACTTTGTATCTATAAATATAAAATTTAAGTAAAACATACTGTCAGCCGACACAACGAATTTTTGACTGATGGCGCATAGGTTTTACCCATTTTGTGGTTCAAATAAGGAATAAGATAAACAGAAAACTGAAAACGCACGTTATACAACCGCATAAATATAAATACGACACCCAAGTTTTGCTCACCGATATGTTCCCACCTGTTACAGAAATTTATTAAGAAAAATGCACTCGTTTGATAGTTTTTTTTTCCGGGGTGAAACTCTAATACTACGGGGTAAGCGATTTGCTTAGTGGGATTTCCCACAGTCGCTCCACCCAAAAAGAATAAGGGGAGTTAAAGCGATCGACCCGGCCAAAAAACGACGGGAGTCGAACTATTTACAAGCTCCCGACTCAGCCCTGGAGCAAAGTCCCGTACGAGTAAAATCACATGGCATTTTAAGAATGCTCCAAAGATGGCGGTGGCAACTTCAATTTCCAGTAACAGAGTACAGAAAAGTGGTTTTTTAGAAGTGTTGGTGCGGGACCAGTGGCACAAAGTGCTGGCTGCCTTGGAGGAAGACGCGCTGACGCTGAGCTGCGACAATCAGGGGGACAATGTGAACCTGAACGGCATCAGCAACGGCTCTTACGGGAGCGACTCCGGCCACCTGGATCCCACGAACAGCCCCAAAGCCCCGGTGAGGACAGTCTTCACCGATCTGCCCCAGCAAGTGCCAGAAGCCATAGCCAACAGAAAGAGATGCGTCAAAGTACTAAAGCAGGACGCGGGGGGTCTCGGAATCAGTATCAAAGGCGGAAAGGAGAACAAGATGCCGATACTTATTAGCAAGATCTTTAAGGGTCTGGCGGCGGATCAGACCCAAGCCCTTTACGTGGGGGACGCGATTTTGTCTGTGAACGGGGTGAACCTACGGGACGCCACTCACGACGAGGCGGTGCAGGGACTGAAAAGGGCTGGGAGAGAGGTAACTCTGGAAGGTAAGACGGGGTTGAAACTTAGAGGTGCCTGGTACTTAGTCTATCTGTAGCTATACAGTAGGTAATTATGTCATGATTAGACACTCCTGGTATTTATTCTCCAACATATTCCTATGTGGACATGCAGAAATTGCAAGCAAGACGTATTTACTGGTAAATTGTATATTTCTACATGACATATACGTGCTTTCTCTGCAGTTACGTTTCACTGTCTACATAGATGCAGTACTTTAAAAGGTTTACAGGCGTGCGCCGTGCGTGTGATTACGCGGGTCAAACTCCACGTTGCGAAATGTGACAGTAAGTAGTTGAGTGAAATACTTAGCGTACTTGGGCTGATCGCCATCGATGGGTATCTTTAGAATTAGCATGTCAGCTATTCTGATCCCAAAGGTGCTTGTTATTGCATTAGTCCGTGAAAAATAAGTAGCTTATTCCTCGACAGCAGGGCCGTAGACAGGGCTTGATAAATAGTGAGGTCCGGGACCAGGGGATGAGGTGGGTCTCGTCAAGCGCTTTATTGGTACCGTCCCCTTCATAAGATGATTATTTTAAAAATTAGTTATGCGAATCATTCATTAGCCTAATTTTTTATTCAGGTGAATATTTAACTTAAAGCTCTTAAATGACCGAGGTCCGGACCTCGGTGACCTCATAGCTGGCTACGGCCCTGCTCGACAGCGGAGCCCAGGACAGACCTCGCTGTTGTAATATGTGCAGTGTTAATTATGCATTAGGCCTATATGGCATTATGAAATATGATGATAGTATAACATTGCATTGGACAATGTAAAAATTTTGTACTAACTAACGTAAATAAACGTACAAATAAGCCATCTTATAGAGTGAAATTGCTTAATAATGCTTACTTGGAGTAATCTGTGTTTTTAAGGGGTGGATGAACTTCTGTACAACAGCTGTATTGGGCATTTTTTGTACTTTTTACACAGGACAAGAACTATGCATGTGTTATAGAAATGTGAAGATCTGTAGGTTATGTTGCGCCAAGCTGCCCACGATCGGTCACTTAGGGTCAGATCCTGTGACTAGCTGATTAAACCAGTCAGGATGCTGATCAAACCAGTTTTGGTTAGTCAAGGTGTTTGATCAATAACAATTTCAGCATGAGCGGATGTTCCCACTCCTTCACCTGAGTAACTGATCCACGCGAGTCTCTCGTCAGGCAGAGAGAGCGGAAAAGGAAAGAAAACCAGACAGTAGTCCATCTTATGGAAGCCAACATTCCAGGCCGAGAACTGGTTTTGTGCGTTGTTAATTAGTACATGCAAAGAGTATGTAACTTATGTAACATTTTCTTATTGATTGTACCTAACCCTAAAAGCACACAGCGTAAATGGCTAAATGCCTAATAAAGATTAGAAATTGCAACCTCCCCCCCAACAGGAGTATAACCTTAGTTACAATTATGTGGGAAAACAGTTACTCAGACAGTCACCCCCCCCCCCCGAATACAGGGAACAAATGTAGGCATGTTACTGTTTCAGGTTAAGTGTGAATCAGCATGTATTATGTAGCTCTGTTTCCCGAGGATCCATTTGTGTCTGTGACATCACACTGACAGAGTAATGAGTCAGACGTCAACATGCTTGGCCGTGTGAGCTGGTGCTGATTGGCGACCATCTGATCGGGTGTTCGGTCACAGCATTACGGCCCCGGATTTGATGAAGTCATCGTTTTTTCTTGGCTTTGACGTTGCATTCTTGTGGATCACTTGCCAGTCATCCAGTCCAGATCTCCAGCACCCTTCCTTGAGTGGTATTTGTGTCAAGGACGGGTAAACGTCTTTCGCTGCTGGCACTCCGCTCTCGAGTCGCGCTGATAACTCTCGTGTGGACTCCGGAAGGGCAGTAGGTGATTCGCTCCTCCCTCCAAACCTCAAGGGCAGCATGGTGGGTAAATATATGGACTCATAACCCAGAAATTGCTGATTCAAGCTCCAAAAAAGGTTGCATATTGAGCACTTGAGCAAAGAATCTAGACTCAGCTGCTCCAGTAAAACATACAGCTATATAAACATTTAAACACCATAAGGCAGAAGAAGTGTCAGCTATTGAATGTAATTGTAGCATGTTCCACTTGACAGAGCTGAGATGACCTGCCCTCTCTGTTTCCCCTGGTAGATAGTTCAGTTTGACTGATAATAGGCCGTGTCTTTGCCTGCCTGAAGGCAGCTTTCACAAGCCTCTCCTGTTTGGCTACCGAACGTCTTGTCTGTGGTCTGATGTAATTTGAGTGACTGTTCTTCATGTTTCCTGCCAACACTATTTGCATATCCTTTAACTTGGTCATGTGACTTGAACACATCACTGCTGGCGTGTCGTATGTGTACTTTACTTTTCTATGTCGGCATTTTGATTATTTTTTTTCGGGGGGTGGAGGGGGGTACAACTGTTTAATGTCGCGCCATCCTGTTTATGCAGGAATGTGTCCATATACGCAATTACACGAAGTTCGTAGTGTTTTAAAAACTGCTTATATCAAGCCTTCAATTTTAAAGCACAATAATTAGGTTTAAATACCTGAGGGCGCCGTTATTCCGTAATGTCTCTCTGTCCTGTTCACAGAGAAAAAAATCGAAAGTGAAGGCTGGTAAAAAGAGCTTTTTGTATCCAGCCAATGATCTTTAATTACAAAGCTCAAATTAGGCGTTTTCCAGCTTCCTCTAAGCTTAGCAAACGCTTCAACCCGGAACAATGATCCCTATTTATTTTACAGGCGCATATAAACAGGAGGTCCGGCTGCCCTAAAGAAACTAACAGCCCACAAAAGACCAATTTAGGTACCTGTTGTTTGGACCATAAGGATTCATAAAGTTAAATTTCTATAACAGCCACTGTCTGGAAAATTATCACGCGAAGTTCAAGAAATCCCGTTATTCTCTGCACAGAAAAAAAGATTAACTAAATGTAGAACAGCACTTGGAATTTAGAAAATTGTAGTATCTAAATATAAAATGAGGAGTGGGTACATTTCCATTTATAACTATAATTAGAATTGTTGAATATTATTTGTTCTGTATTACGGTTCGGCAATGGTGTTCAGATTGTGTTACACGCATTTCACAATAAAATGACAACAGAATGTAGTTTTTAAGCTCTCTCCGGTATTTTGTCTTCTGCAAAACAAGTTTTTGTCCAGGTAAAAAACTCAGATTACAATGAAGACCCAGCAAGGAGCCCCCGTATGAAAATGGGACTCATCATAATTAATCATGTGCCGCTGTGGTTTCTGGGGTATTTTGGCAAATGGAAAAGATATGCCCGGCAGCAAAACTAGAAAGAGGATGTTTACTGACAGCCTTAACTTAAATAGGTCTTCCTCCTCCCCCTTTAATCACCCTCAGCCACACGGAAAATGTATATTTTTATATACACACTAGTGAAATCGCCCACACCCATAGTGAGTCATTTTTAGCCATTATTGACAGGCCTACTACAGATATGCAGGAATCTCCGGCGGTAATGAGGAGTGGCAAATGGCGTGAAAATCACAAAATCAAATTCCTCCTCCGCATTTTCTGTGCCGGTTGCTTCATTAACTACAGTCATACCGGTTGAAGTAATAGTATGAATTTCAGCGGTTATACAAAGCACCTGCAGGCAGCTTTGCCTTGAAATCTTATTCCTGGCATTCGAGAAACGTGAATTGAAAATGCAATGGCCTTCGGCTCCAGGCTATTTCTCAGCCGCATTTGTTAATTTTAATAGAGGAATTCGCAGGCGACGGCAACCTAAGTATATAGATGCTAAATGTGAAGCATGAATGGGGTTTTTATTTTTTACAGCAATGGAAACGGGTGTTGTTCCCGTTGGGGGCTGGGTGGTGGGCAGAAAGCAGTCCCCCCCCTTGTCCATTTGCATGCCCACACTGCATGTCCATCGGGTGCCTTTAATACCGGGATCGTCGGTGACATAATTACACGTCGATTATTGAGGAAAGTGCTGGTCACTGCAATGACTATTTTTTTCTGCCACGTGAAATAATGCAGGTCAGAGTTAGTGATACGGCCTATTGAAAATAACTGTGTGACTGGTGCCTGTTCACATAACCACGATGGTCTCACTAGGATTGTCGCATTGTCGAAAGCGAGAAAAACTGGTTTTCCAGAATTAGAGTCCATTCATGACACATTCCTGGTAAAATTATAATTGATCCTAATTTTAAAAATACATTTTTATCTTTACTAGGTAGCTTAATATGGAAAAGGCGTCTGCTAAATAGGCCTACGTAAATTTAATCTAAATTATTACATTTACCCAAAACTTTCCGTAGTAATTTCCGCAGAGAAATATGTTTACGGAAAAGGTAATTTACTGTTAATCCGCTTTTAATATGCAGATTTTTATTCATACAAAGAATTATTTTCAAACAGTAATATTTACAAACAGTATCCCGACTTTAAGAACAGGTTTCAGGTTGAAGATTATTTTTTTCTTTCATTCATGGGGATGCGGCTTCGCTGGGATTTGTGCCGGACTTGCGCGCCTGCGCAATGCACGCCATCGCGGACGGTCCGGGGTGAATCCCCACCCTTGTGTGACAAAGTAAAGACATAGTCGATCAGGTTTCGCAGCTGATGGTAACAACGTGTTTACTTTTCAGCATCTTATCTGGAAAATTATGAGAGTCCTTGGGGCTGCCATTAGTCTTTTCATGACTGCAATATGATACCGACTTAACTCTCTTTAACCATCCTAAAATACTCATAGTGAGGGGAAGGAACTTGCTGTGTGTATATCATTTCCCCAAACAGGACAAAGGAATGTTAAATGTTCGGGGATAAAATCACTTTCACCTTAGGATGAACCCAAATCATATAATTCCAGATATGGGACCATGGTTATACTGGGTGCGTGTGTCTGCGCTTCATATTGACTAAAATGTTAAGGGTGGTTAAATCGGCACAAGCCTGGGACACAATGTGACCAGTACAATTAAAAGCTTTGACCAGTAAGAGTTGTGTGATGGGAAAATGAACCCTGCCTCCCCCAGTCCTCATCTCTGTACTGGGAGAAGCACACAACAGGGTATCTGAACTTGAGTAAATGATGAAGACCACGCAGGATTCTTTACTTTAATACTCAGACACTGCTTATAAATCATCAGATCACGTTAAACCAGCATATCCCACGTTTGTTCACAGTGTGCGTTACTCCTACAGTTTTAAAGGGGTAACTTTCGAGAGCGAATAGAAAGTTCTGAAGGACTCTGGGTATGTTTAAACATACCACCCCCCCCCCCCCCA
>JAODLC010000140.1:7729595-7750229 GCA_026781145.1 Hippopotamyrus pictus
CAACCCCCCCCCCCCCCCAAAAAAAAAAAAAAAAAAAAGCCTTCTATCGCAGGATTACACAGCGTCCTTGCAAAGGTGACACATTGATTACAGGGCTACACGCCGCCCCAGGAAAATTAAGCGCTAGTTTTCCGCCAAATTCAAAGTCATTGCGCCAGGCGAAGCTGTTCAGTTCGGGGGAAGCGGCGGAGACTAGCGAACTACGGCGGGGACTAACGAACTATGGCGGGGACTAGCGGACAGATTTACGTAGAATTACAGAAGGCACTATTAAAATACGCACACCTTCCTCAAGGTGCACCACACTACAGAGTCCCATTAAAATGGCAAAGCCGACTGGTTGTCACTTTTTTCCCCTTCACTGCGTTCTCTTCTTCCTTTTATCAGTATATTAACTCTGGATGTCCCTTACTGTACGTGACGCACCTGCCACACATTCCAGCCTAAGTAGCTGTAGCCTGATCCAGGCCTGGAGGGTCTGCCTTTAACAGCTGTTGTAGTGTATGCCTGAATGAAGCTGAACTTGTCCCAGTCTGTTGCACAAGGGCACAGATTTGGTTATTCACTGTAGTGACACGCCCCTACCGATATTGTCGGAGTTCCGTGTGTGTTTAGGGTGGCGGAGAATTCGGGGCTGATTTAATCCCTACTAGTGTTGACACCAAACCTACACCCTTGCTCTTAACATAAGGTATCCTTCACACAATGAGTAATTAAACTAGGGGACATTTTGGCAACAGAGTCACATATCAGTATGCTTGGTCATTTTTAATAAAAGTGGTTTACTGTAATTTCAGTTTAATTATGGACACAGAGAAATGCCTACTAACCAAAATACTGTAGTTTGACTTTTCTTTCCAATATTCATGTTTGTCAGTTGTGGTTCCACTACACTTCTATAGCTCTCTTGTCAAGCCCAAAAAAATTTCTGATCATTCTGTATAAATCCTCTGAAAATATATAACAAATTCTAATGGGACACAATCAAGAAATAATTCATGTTAGGAAGCTGAGTGTGAAAGCAAAATACTGTTTACATGTTATTTAGTTAATCGGAGAAGATGAATTACTTCCTCAAAATGTTACCCTCATGCACCACTCCGAAACCCCCTAGGACTAAACAAGGGGTAATTATTCTGCAATTACCATGTTTCCAGCTACCTCAAGAGCTAAACATGCCACAAAGGTTAAACAGGGCCGTTGTTATTGTCAGGGATTATGGAATGGGATTTATGATTTATTTCCTTTATGGAAAATCCTTGCTAACTAACAGTTCTCTGTTGCCTCCCCCCCCCCAACTGTGACTTGCAGTGAAGTACATGCGGGAGGCCACCCCCTATGTGAAAAGGGGCTCCCCAGTGTCAGAGATCGGGTGGGAGACACCCCCCCCAGAGTCACCGCGCCTGGGGAGCCCCCAGTCCGATGCCCCCAGCACCCCCACCCTGTCACTGCAGGGGGATCGGCGCTGCCTCCCGCTCAAGATGTGCTACGTGACACGCGGCATGACGATACCAGACCCCGAGAGCAGGTAACCAGCAACCCCTACCTTCTGACAGGAAGTGGCTACCTCTGACAGGAAGTGCAGTTACCTCTGACAGGAAGTGCAGTTACCTCTGACAGGAAGTCATGGCTGTTACACTAACTACTCTGCCGTTCGATGGTATCTAAGGCTCAAGGGAAGGAGGGAATGTAGGTAAACTTTACTGCTTGAGGCCTTGTAGGAGATACTTTGTAGAGTACTGTACCTTGAGATTATTAAGGGAAATTAAGTTCAGATTTCTAATATATCTCATATTTTCAAGAAAAGAATTTTTTGCTGATACCCTTAATTCAGCAGACAATTTGATACAGAGATGAGAGATAAA
Source organism: Hippopotamyrus pictus (assembly GCA_026781145.1). Lineage (NCBI taxonomy): Eukaryota > Metazoa > Chordata > Actinopteri > Osteoglossiformes > Mormyridae > Hippopotamyrus > Hippopotamyrus pictus. The sequence goes on from JAODLC010000140.1 coordinate 7,731,461, forward strand.
AATCAGTTTGATACAATTATCAGGTAATCATGCTTTAACTTGCAGGGCTTATTACAGCCTTGGTATCAGTATCACAGCACCAGGTTTTATAAAAAGCCTTTTGGCGTGTTTGAGGTCTGCACTACAATACTCACATAGTTTGTCACCGGTCAGAGTTCTTGATGGGGACTAGCATCAAAGGAGAAGTTAACAAAGACTCCAAACTATGAGCACCATGCAAAAACTGGGATTTGCAGACAAATGTCTTTCAGATCTTATGGGAAAACCTTCAGAGACTTTGGGTTTCTTTTCATGAAGGGGGGGGGTGGCATAAATGTAACAAGGTCCTAAAGAAATCGTTACTGTCACCATTTGAGATTTTGACGGTGTCTGTAATGCTTAACTAACAACCGTACAGTTCATGATATGAGAAGTCAGATAAAATAAGTTGAACTCTATTGATTGCGGGTGGATGTTGTGGTGCAGACAGCATTGAGGTACATAAAGTGCAGACAAGCAGATATGTAGTGCAAAACAAGATAAGGTGCATAGACAGGTAAACAGGATTCAAAGAGTGAACAGTACACAAATAGAATGTGCTACAAAAGAATATTAAAGAAATGGATATAAATCAAAAATAAATTGACAGTAGGTGATATGAGTCTGACCACAGACAGGAAGAGGCGAGAAGTCATGTCAGTTTGATCAGTTCAAGGAACCCCGGCTTAATTTCCGTCACTTCAAAAAAAAAAAAAAAAAAAAACAAAGAAAACAAATGATGCTTCATGTCGGAGTTTCAAGGCAAGTTAGACGTCAGAAAAACACAGAATTCCCCATCTGGAATTTCTTCTCTTCAGTAACTTAACTTTTGGATCCTGAAAGTTGTTTGGATCCCTTTGGATGTTTTCATCACGCTCTAAACGTCACTCTGCCCAAAGGCTCTATCAGTCACTTTTTACTGATCAGACACTGAAAAAAGACAATCTTGAATGACTGTTATATTTACGGTAAATATACAGTCTCCAAATTCCCGTTATCTACAGTCCTGTCCAAACTCTCGCCGTCACATTAGAGTGGTTCTAGCTGCCGTTGTACAATGAGCCTTTATGAATCCGACTTGCCGGCCAGCATCCTACATGTTCCGCCCTCATTGTGAAACAGACTGATGGGTGATTATGCTACAGCAGAGGCTGCATGGGGGCGTATTTTGCTGCTAGGAGAGGGACAAATCTGTCCTCCATTCATCTCCTGTCCACGTGGTTGAGAAAGTCCACAAGTCCAATTAAACATGGGCAGAAACAGATGTGGAGACCACCATCATGGCTACAGGACAAGAAGGGATTATACTGAAGTCTTGCCAGAAACTACATTTCAGCTAAAAATAGGTGCCCCCCCTCCAAGGCCTGTTTAAAGACGGTTTGTTTGACTTTCCCCTAACCCTGAGGGGGCGGGGCTACAGTTGAAATTTAAACCGCTGTTTGGTGGAGTGGGGGGGGCTTTCTGTCCAACAGATAAATGCCAGACCTCTCCGCCCCCCCATTACTCACAGAATGGGCTGGCGTGGGAGAGCATCACATCTGGGCTAAAAGCGGTACAAAGGAGACTTCAAGATTTCCCCACCGCGCCGGTGAAGTTCGTTAAAGTGCCACAGACACATCCGTCCACATTCCGGAACGTAGATACGGATCCAGAAATTTGAGGAAGAACGTCCAGAGCTGGATTTTTCACATTATTTTCCTGCATATGTCCTCCCCCCCTCAAAAAAAAGCAGAAATATGTTCGATACCATTAAAAAAAATCGACCACGCTACCTGTGACAAACAGGAAGTGGTCCTTCACATTTCATTCATGCCATATGAGGGCAACTTTGTCAGTTTATTGCACGGTATGAAGCAAAACTTCATATTGAAGGAAGCGAGGAGAGGTGTGTATATAAACGGCGCAAACTTAAACTGCTAAATACTCCAGCGGACCAGTGAATAATGGAGAAAAAAAAGGTGCATGATCAGATCAGCCCTATGACCTACCTCACTAACCCATCTGAGCAAACAGGCTCTCTCCCTGATTGGTTGTCTTCTCAGTTTGATGAAGAGCTGTATTTTGGGCGCCTGCGAGCGATACATTAGTGTGTTATTAAGTCTGCCACGCTGTTCGCCCACAATGCGTGACGCAGATCAGCTACGAGGTGGACACCGCGTGGGCCTTTTAAATATAAACTTAACTCTGATCTCACACTTAACCACAGTGTTGTGTTGGTCTGGGTAACTGTTTTTGCTGAGATTCAGTGAATCACTACAAAGGGCAGGGTAGATAACACAGTGCAGTCATTTGCATTTCCAAAACAAAACGAAGGTTTTCCCCTTTTGTAATAAAATACCTGCAGGTGCAGCATAAGAACATATGATGCTTCCATCCATTACGTCATAATCTCCTCCGTTTGAAGATGCAGCCAAATCGTAGCTGCCTTTGCGTCAGCACTGTTTCAGAGTAAACAGGATATCAGTACCACTAGGGGTGGCTCAGCATCACTGTTGCCTCAGACCAGCAGGGGGTTCGAATCCCACCTCCTCCTGCTGTCTGTGGACCATGTTCTCCCCGTGTTTGGTGGATTTCCTTCAGGGTCTCCAGTCTTCTCCCATAGTCCAACGGCATGCAGATAGGTTAAGGCGCCATTCTAAACTGACCATACTGTGTAAATGTTAGCGTGAGTATATTTGCTTTGGTATTCAGTGTAGGGGGTAACTGCCCCCCCCCCCCCATAACAGTGTATGGGCTGGAATATGGCTGGTGGCTAGAAATAGACTTGAAGAGCATAGGATAATAGACAACCAGACAGTTAACCTAAACCTTAAGCTTCGGACTTGAAATCCGACGAGCTTGAACACTCACCTAGGATCTGCACTTGGGTGCTGCTCGGCTGCGACTGCCGACGAGGTCTCAGGTTCTCTCTGCCCCCCACCCCCCCCCGCATCTCCACAGGCACCTGGAGCTCCACTCCCCAGACGCCAGACACACCGTGGTGCTGAGGTGCGCCGACCCCACCGCCACTCAGGCCTGGTTCGGCGCTGTCCAGTCTGCGGCCACCAGCTTGGCGGCCAAGGTCATCGCGGAGGTCAAAGAGCAGACTGGGAGGAGTGGGATCTCTGGGAGTCGGGATATCCTCCACCTGGGCTGGCTGGCGGAAAAGGTGAGTGTTCTGTATCTAAAGAGGCGGGACCCCATCTACCTTTCTTTGAGATTCATATTAAATAGTGTAAAATGTAATAAGACAAATGTAGTGTTCTTGTGGAAAACTTTCTATTTTCATTAAGATAGCAGCAATGAAATATACAGATTGAAATTCATGCTGCTAAACAGGCTATTTTAGTTTAAATACAGCAGTTTCCTTTATTGTCACAAAACGATAAAAAACAGCATAGTCACTGCAGACTCAGTGTCTGTTAAACACGGAAACAAAAGAGCGAATTGAGAGCTTCAGACGGCTCTTGTTGAATTGGCCCACCTTTGATGTCCGTGTGGGGAGGTGCCTTCATGCAGACCCTCAGCGTTTACCCCGGAAATCTCTCTACTGTACATGCAGATTAACAAAGAAAATTCTGCCTTCTGGCTCACTGCCATCGACGGGTGGCAACTCTAGCTGATTGCCGGGGATTCTGGCTTACGTATTTTCATAATTTGTGTATTCAACAGAAACTGCACATTTACAAAACACTTTGTAACGCGATTCACGTCACTGCCTCCTCCCCCCTTAATTTCTGCTGAAGGACAGCCCCCCCTTAAACCCGCAGGAGCAAACAGACAAGCTACTTTTCACGGTCATCTGCTAGAGTAACAGTTGATCTGGGATGACTCCCCTCACCGTGACTACAGCCCCCCCCTCCTGTCCCCCCCTTATTAAATCCCCTTTCATCGCTCTCTCATTAGTGCCGGTTTGGCATCGATGGCAGCCGCAGGCTTGCGTAGATTTTGCTAGCACACTGCTGTTCAGAACATAATGAGGCCCTCTGATTAATGTCTCTTATTACTGGATTGCTTGCCCCCCACCACCACCAAACTAACCCCCTCTAGCATCCTGTTGAATAATTATATGGGGGGGGGGGGCAGTGTTCCCCTGTGCAGTAACTGCATTTCAACAAGGGCTCGCCCGACAGTTGGGACAGGGTGGTTTCTCACTAACACCTGTCACGGCAGACGCTGTAAGCGGCGACCTCGACAGCGGTGGTGGTGTGTGGCTCAGGGGGCCGCTGTGTTTGTGTCCGGAAGGTCATGGGTTCAAATCCAGGGAGTGGTTTCACTGTCGGGCCCTGAGCGAGGCCCTTAACCCCTGATTGCCACAGAGACTGACTCGCCCTGCTTTATCGCCTGCTAAGTGAATGAGCGTAACTGCAGCGTGGGGTTTGCCCGTGACCTCCTTCCATGCCGGCGCTCAATGAGCTTCATCAATATTAATATAGCAAAAAAAAAAAATAGCAATCTTGCAGTGTGTGTGTCTGTTCCAATCAAAGGCATTGATGGCCCAAGCCTCCTATGTTCCCCCCAGGATTTGCACATCAAGCGTTTTCAGAGATGCAGTTAAGTGAGGGTTCGGGGGCATTAATAAGGCCATCGCACACCCCCCTGCTCCCCCCCCTTAAGGACCACGGAGTCACTGCACAGCCGGGATCCTTTAAACGATTAGTGAGACAGTTGAGGATTCTTAAAAGGGTTAAAATGGGAATTGCAAACTGGTTGACCTTCATAATTTGTATACCGTACAGATAGTTGCCTGTTTTCATGTTGTAGTTCTACTTCTATGCTACATGTGCACAATTTAAGTACATTTTTCTGAATTATGTCAGCATTTACATGTATGTAGGAGATGCTGTCTCCAAAGTGACATATGTTTTGTTGAGAAAGGAGAGTCAGCCAGTCAGTCCCTGGAGGGATTGGGCTTAAGGGCCTTATTAATGGACCCAGCAGTGAAATCACTCAGCTGAACACAGGATTTGGACCAATGGCCTTCGGACCACTGACATAGCACCCTAACGCGCTGAGCCACACATACACATGCCATCCGTATTTTTCCATTATCCAGAACCTCTTACACGATTATTCCTAACTGGCATAAACAAGACACACTAATTCACATAAACTTCATGACACCAGGACACCCAAAAGACACGTACACAAACATGGAGAGAACATGCAGACTCAGCTACCATCTTACTTACTCGTCTTAGTGACTCTAAAGTCACAATGCGAATGTGATGCAGTTAAACCATTAACCAGTAACTTCTCGTGGATTCCAGGAATCCTTGCAGCATTTGTCCATCGCTTGTGCCCCAGTCATAAAATTCATTAAAGTACCATAAAGCTTTAAATGTGTAAATGTTTTTCAGGTTAATGAAAAAGTCCGTTAAACGTAATGGACCATGCTGTGTAAGTCCGTTGTCAGTCTGTCTGTTAATTGACCAAACTCATAATCACACAGTAATTAAACCCGTCAGCTCCACGGATGCACAACCAGAGAATTAATCATGTTTGTAGAATGCTTTAACCGTTCGATAAAATGTATTCTTTTTATTGTCAAAGACGTGTAGCTCAAGCAAAAAGGGACGCTGTGCAAAGAGCAGACGTGCATTTCGGCAGGAACTGAAAGAACTCGTCGACAAAAAAAAAAAAAAAAAAACCAAGGAAATTAACACATTCTCGACGTCTGTATTCAAAGCCGATCACTAGTGCGGGGAGAATTTGCCGTTTAACATAAACCGACAGCTGCAAAGCGCACACACCCACATGTACACACACACATATACAGTGCAGTCAAGGGCAAACAAACATTACGAAGTCGTCTGTCAGCCAGAGCAAGGGCACTGTCTGGGAGGTGATCCGTTCTGTGCGTTTGATTGGTTGACTGATGTCATGTGACTGTGTCGCCCGGATTCCGTCTCGCTCGGCAGACAGAAGATGACAAGCAGCGCTGGAGGCCGGTGCTGGCTGTGGTGACCGAGAAAGACCTGCTCCTGTATGACAGCCTACCACGGATGAAGGAGGCCTGGTTTAGCCCTACGCATACCTACCCTCTGCTAGCCACACGGTATGCTACATCCCACTACATCCTACATACCCTCTGTCAGCCACACAGTATGCTACATTCTAGCTTCCCTCTGCTAGCCACACGGTATGCTTTATCCTACCTACCCTCTGCTAGCCACACGGTATGCTACATCTTATCTATCCTCTACTAGCCACATGGTATGCTACATCCTACTCCATCCTGCATACCCTCTGCCAGTCACACGGTATGCTACATCCTAGCTTCCCTCTGCCAGCCACACGGTATGCTACATCCTAGCTTCCCTCTGCTAGCCACATGGTATGCTACCTCCTACCTTATCTCTGACAGCCACATGACACGCTATAGCCCATCCTGTGTCAGCCACACGGCACACTACAGCCCACCCTGGAGGGCGATGGTTTCACTTCACTTAGGTGAAGTATGGTGCTCTTAGACTAGTCTTCATACAGAAGTAAACTACATGGGTAAGATGTAATTTAAGATATAGTTTAATGTTTACAGAATTAGTAAAGTGCTGCCTCAGAGAGATGGGGCATCTGGGGCATATTATTTACACTGTTTGATGAATCCTGGTCTCTGCCGCCCTTGAAGTTTACCGTCATGTACATCCATAAGTGGGGCGTGCCGCCCCCTTTGCTCAGTGCCCTCTGAGCACAGTGTAAATGTACAGACTCATGCCCAAGATCCTTTCTAGTTCCGCCAGCTTTCTGCAAGGATATTACCGCTGTAATTCATGCTCACAGAACAGTAGCAGGCACACTGTTATGCCTCTGGCATCCATGGTGGTCACCTTAGTGAACTTTTAGTCCTTATAGCAACATGTTAGGTGCCATAGCAATCATATAGGATACAATCATATAGGATGCAATCACATTTGCTTTTGAGGATCACAGCTCCTACTCAAGCATGATTAAGCGTGTCCCACCTTGGCAGGCTGGTCCACTCAGGGCCAGAGAAGGGCTCCCCCAAATCAGGCCAGGAGCTGTCTTTTGCCACGCGCACGGGAACGCGGCTGGGCATCGAGACACACCACTTCCGGACGGAGACCAACAAAGACTTGTCGCTGTGGACAAGGCACATCGTGACTGGCTGCCACACCTCCGCCGAGATGATCAAAGAGGTCGTCACCAGTGAGTAACCAATCGCTGCAGCGTCTCAGCAGTTTATCCCTGAAGAGCTACTGTGAGCTCTGGCTCCTAATGAACTTCCTCATTCCAAGCACAAACGTCTGACTTTTTGGTTAACTATGTTTAAAGACCTTGTCGCTGAACCTTGTTAGTCAGGCCTGGGGATTTTCCCAACTTGCGATCTTGGGGTTACGCAAACTGAAATTCTGGCTACAGAAAGTGAAAAACAACAATTTCTGTGCACTTCATGTTTTTGTACGTTGAAAGAGATTCCCCGAGAGGGCTGAGGTTGACCCAAGTGAAGCAGAGTTTTCCCTGCTCTGAATCGCACATCTACAGTGTATCCCAGAGCACTTCAGCAAGATAAATAGTTCAGACTGTCTACTTTTACTTGGCTTCCACCCCACAAAGGGGCTGATTCTTGAATAGATTGTAAATCCCCCATCTTGCTGCATAGACGTCCATAAATCCGGAAATTGGGGGGGGGGGCGGTGGTGGCTGTCTGCTTCTTTCCCATATGGAAGGAATCAGGGGTTTCTATTTTTAGAGCAAAACAGAATAGTACACTGGATGGTCTTTCTATTGCTTTGGGGGCGGGGGGGGACGAATTCTGACCTGACCACCAAGAGGTACATTCCCCTGATCTCACACCTGAATGCTCTGTGCCAGCTATTCGGATGAACAGAGAGCTGAACACGTAGTGTAGGCGTGTAACTCAGGTATGGGATCGGAGGCAGGTACAATAATTGGTTTTCATTTTGTGACCATGGTTAGTCAGATGATTGCCCATCCATCCCTTTTCTGTAATGGCTTATCCTGCTCAGGGCCGCCGGGGGTCCAGAACCTGTCCCTGAGGCAGGGAACAACCCAGGATGGGGCACCAACCCATCGCAGGGCACAGTCACACACCATTCACAGCTCAATGATTGATTGGCAGCTCCAATCAACCTCAGCATGTTTTTGGACTGTGGGGGACGCCGGAGTACCCGGAGGAAACCCCACGACGACACGGGGAGAACATGCAAACTCCACACACAAGGCAGAGACTCCTGGTCCCAGAGGTGTGAGGCAACAGTGCCAACCACTGAGCCACCATGCCATCCTCAGATGATCGCCCACTAACCCTATATAGCTATCAAGTGTGCAGCATCAAAGTGACCAAAACCAATAGCCAAAGAATTACAGAGACAAGAAGAGTAACAATATTTTCAAAAGATGGCTTTTGATTGAAGGGGTTCTTTCTATATCATAATGCCATCAACAACTGAAAGACTATTACACACAAGGATAGCTGAAGACATTGCTTTATGTTAGATTAGTTTGCGAGGTTGGTGACGTAACCTAGAGACGCTGATTTTTCAAACTGGCCGGCACTTTGCTGTTGCAACAAACAAGCCAGTATTCTGAAGGAAGCTCAACCATTCATGTTTTCTCTGTGGACTACCGCAGGGCCAAAGTCGAAAACACAAATCTCCTCTTCTCGGGGAGAGCTTGGATTTCCAGTCAAACCTTCTCCTGACAAAAATAAAAATCGACCTGTTTGCTTTGTTTACCGACATTTTAAGCAGTCTTTGTATTCTCCCGCATTTTAGTTTATTACCAGAAAAACTTTATCCAGGTCAGCTTTCAAGGCTGACAATTTATCTTGCAAACATTTACATAGTCGAGTGTAACTGCCAAAGTAACTTGATCAAAGATGAAAACTTTGTAGCTCCCACTATTCAACAACACCCTCTTACATCCTCAGCACCTATTTCTGAAACAACAGAAAGGAGTTATATCCTGATACTAGATTATTAGGAAAGTAAAGATATATTTCATCTCATTTGGCACAAACATCAGGAACACCACGTGCTGTGCGATGGAAATTTCTGTAATACTCTGCAGAAAGGCATGACCAGTGCTGGTACACATTATGTTTTATGGCATCATGTGCAAAAGTCAAGGCCCCAAATTATTCCAGCTGGGGTCAGCCGTGTAGAAACAAGATTCAGTTCCTTGAACTTGAGTAACCTGAATTCACGGCCCTCATGTGGGGAAAAGTGTCCTAGTTTGTTGAGGCCCTACAGTGTTGCTACAATAAGACACACTTTGTCTAGACCAACACTTCACAGGTGCCATTTGCAAGTTCAACTCTCCTGGAGAACTCTCCTGACCGTTCTTCTGGAGTCCCTTCCGTTTGCACCGGTTTTTAGATTACAGCAGACGTGCCTTCATACGCTACATGTTAAAGATTCATCACCAAATGCCTGTGACTAGAAGTAAAATAAAATGATTCACGTTTTGCTTGACATCAGAGTCTATTTATGGTTATATCTTGGGTACATAGATTTCTTCACAAATGACGTGAGGAGGAACCACAGATAATACTAGCTTATATGTATAAAAGTTTAGTCGTTTGCGGAACAGATACACAATCCAGTAAACACTTCATCCAAAAGAGGAAAAAAGAAAAAAAAAATGCAGGAAAAATGCAGATAACTGCAGATTCCCATATTTAAATGGTGGTTGTTATAGTAACCAAACCTGATCTTCCTCCCTTAGTTAATGGTGCTCTTGCATTCCCTCACTAATCGCGGCAGATGAATGGAGGGTCTTTGTTCGAAGCTGAAAGCATCTGGGTGTCTGCTTTGCTTCTGCTAGGAAGCTTGTTGACAGTCTTCCAAGGTTAAGGAGTAAAATGTTGCACCACAGGCACAAGAAGAGAAAAAGACAGGCACGCCAGCACAGATGCATGCTTTGTTAAGCAAACTGACAGACTGTTCTTGTATTACATTACATTATAACCGAGGACTATTGGCTTACACATAACGTGGTGCTTAAAAAGGAAATGAGAAGAGCAGACATAATCCTTCCGGCAGGTTAAAGTGGCATTTGCATGGCCAAGATATCAGCAATTACAATGCTTTCGCGTGCATAAATTATAAATATGCAAACTTGATGATCCGCAAAGAAGCACAAAAACAGTGATATATGAGGCCGCAACAAGCTATGATGCCAAGGAACATGCCAAGGAACACCTCATCCCAAAACCCAACAGTTACATCAGTCTTTCCCAATCCGGTCCTCAGGGGCCCACAGACAGTTCATGTTTTTGCTCCTAGCGGGAGCTGGGAGGGAGCAAAAATGTAGACCGCTGTGGTTCCCTGAGGACCAGTTTGGGAAACAGTGAATTTAACAAATAAATAACTCCTGAAATATTTTTTTTCTGCAACAAGTCTGGAAGGCGTCAAGTGAATAGTTTATTGGCAACCCACTGCATCACATTAGCAAGGAATTAGATCTTTTTACAGCCTTTATGACGCCTCCTAATTTAGCACAATGTGTTTATGATCAGTTGTAAGTACTGGTAACAAACATTGATGGTTTCAGGGCAGTTTTCCTAGGGTTGTACATTTTACTGATATTAATGGCCAATCCTGGCTTGGCCTGAGTCAAGCGCTCACATAGTTATCAGCGTCTTATTACATCATATAAATACAAAAATTAGCCAGCAACTCTGACTTATCCTGTATCACAAATTTAAACATCGATCTGGGGGAAAACATACAGCCACCTGAACTGGCATCCGGGCGTATGTCCGACCGGACTCTGCTTGCATTAACTCCCTGTCTGGCTTTGCAGGGACAGAGCAGGAACAGAGGAGCAGAAGTCCAGGGGGTCAGGGAAGTGAGGGCTTTATTTGGGGAGAATACATCCATGAACAGAGACTAAACAAGGACTGACGTCAATGACCAGACTGGGGAAAACATACCTAACGCAGACTTAGATACAATGAACTAAACAGCAACAAGAAACTGCTGGTAAACACGGGGAATCCACACGAGGTTAACGAGGGGGCGTGGCACCCTGGAGGGACGGACGATCGGGGCAGGACACTCCCCCTGCGGGCAGCACATGTCAGTGGTAATAAGCTTTATAATCTTACCTCAAAAACATTTTTTTTTGTTTCCCTCCACCCTGATCAAATGAATAAATTCAGCAGTTTGTTTCTTGACATAGAAGTCACGTCATCAAGCCAACTAAGTTGAACTTAAGGTGTTGAACACCAGGTGGTATTAAATGCTATGCAATGACTAATTTGACTGAAAAGATGAACGAGAATGCCAGATGACTAATGACTAAAAAATACATGTGAGTGTAACCGAAAAGCAACATGGCCAGTACGGCTTTTGGTTTGTGTTCTATGTATGGAGTAGGGATGTGTGAACGGGCACTAAGGTATCAATTCTTTCTATCTGAATGGGAGGAGGGTGGACCGGGACACTCGGGAAATAGAATGATCGATCCACCAGCACCTCCCCAGAAGCAGAAAGCAGAAAATGTTATCGTAATGTAATTGTGAGTGTTGGGCCTGCACTCTATATCGGTATCGAGATTGATATCAGCGATACCCATCCTTGGATAGAATCCAATACAGATTGAAAAGAAAATCAGTGGTTTTTTCTCGACAATAAACAGTGTCTGCCCCGGGCTTTATGCTGAGATTATTTTCCTTTTATCTTTTTTGATGCTCTCAGGCTGCTTGTACAAGACGCAGGTGTGTCAGCTCAGCATCCACTACGAACGCGGCTTCTCGGTGCTGCTGGCTTCCGGGGGGGACGGCTCCACGCCGCGCCCGCTCTTCAGCTACCCCTTCGAGAGGCTCAAGATGTCCTCTGACGACGGCGTCCGGATGCTCTTCTTGGATTTCGGGGGGAAGGAAGGGGAAATTGTAAGCATTTTTGCTACTGTTTGCGTTGCACTTTTTTGCCTGAGTTTTACACGCATTGGATTTGATGTTATGGTGAATCTTGGAGAAAAAGCACAGAAAATATTTCTTACTGAATTCATTTTAATGAATCTTTTTCCTAATTGGGTAAAACACACTACTTAGTAGAATATGGGAATGCTACGGTCACACAAATATTTAAACCTTCTCTCTGAGCTACAAGGTGTTTATGTATGGAATGGTCATGATTTTCAATTTAAATGCACTATGTCATGTTACCTCAGTTACTGAAAATGCTACATCTCTCTGCAATATGCGCTAACATGCTTTCTCGCTGTTTTCCTTTGGAAGCGACTGGATCTCCACTCCTGTCCAAAGCCCATAGTCTTCATCCTACACTCCTTCCTCTCTGCAAAGATTTCCCGACTTGGCTTGCTGGCGTGAAGAAGGTTTTACCATGAAATGGACCAAATCATCCCAAGGCCAACTTCCCCCTCCCCCCTGCATCGAACAGTGTGCACATCAGACTGAAGATCTTTAACAGATCTTTTAAAGGATCTATTGTGATCTACTTAGCTCCAGATTGTATTTTGAAGTACGTATAACGGAATTAACTTTGTCTTGAGTTACCCATGTGACAATAGCAGGGAAATCTTAAGCGCTAGAAATTGTCAAGATTAATACTTAACTGAAATCTGTGCTTTAGCACAATAACTGCAGAGAACACTAACATATTTAATTGAACTAAAGATATACTGAAAGTATTATTTTTTCTTTTTCCCCATCCTAAGACCTTTGTCCTGTAACCTTCATGAAGGAAGCGAGTGGTCATATGACTGCTGCACTAATCATAAAATAAATGGACCGTACACTTCTGGCAGCTATAGTCATCTGTACAACTAAACTGGCTTTAAAGAATAAAAAAAAAAAAAAATCAGTAATACAGTTTAGTCCTATTCCCTATTTAATACCCAAAGCATTTTCATTTCTGGCTTTTCATATTTACAAATATTAGTGATCCGTAACGGATTCTCTGATTCAGAGGAAGCAAAGTGATGGAGGTGAAATGTAAATGATATCAGTTATATGTGCATTTTTTTTAATAGCTGTCACAGTAGGTGCTGGTGGCTCGCTGTCTCATTACTCACAGACAAGGGCATTGTAAGACTTTGAATGCAAGATGGTAAATTAAAGGGCTGCACTGTTCTCCTGTTCTCAAGTTAACTGGCAATTAGAGGGAATGTTTTTTAAGTGCCGAAAGCTCCCAACAGAACAGGCCACAATGCTGCAACATTCCTGTGAGGTTGACTCATTTTTGTAGGTCTCTAAAGAGTCAATGAGGGCAAAAGCTCACCGCCAACTGTTATTGTGCTTGGGGAACAGGACAAAGGAAAAAAAAGTGGACGTCATTTGGCAGGTATAATATGCGATTAAAAATGTATGTCCTCCAATGAGAGTAGAATAAATGCAAATAAGTGGCTCCTGATTGGTTAGTTTACCGAATGTTTTTCCCTATGGGAAAATTCTAGTCTATAACTGACTATGACGAAAAATGCAAATATCTTAAGTGTGCCCTTGTCTTCTGCATTTTTTCTTTGCTGCTGAAATTGACGTCTCGCTCTAGTTTACCCTACTGGGAATGGCATCTGATAAGGATACTCAGTTACTGGTAACTGACCAACGCTACTATTATTTTCCCCCCCAAACGTGTTTATGGCCTCATAAACATCGCTCTGCTTCTTCAAAACAGTTTTGTTAAATGTCTGGCGATGCCTGGTTTGCAGTAGCAAATGCCTGTTTTTATGTTTTTGCGGGGTCATTAAATGCACCATGCACCACATGTTTAATGGGTCAGTAAACCTGGATTTCAAGCTTTAATCATCCAGAATCTGTGTGACTGTTCACAATGAGCCCCAGCAAGGGAAAGTACACTGGTTGTTGGCAACTACTCAGCTAGTTTACAGTTACGGTGAAATACAGATTTGTATTAACCGTCCACGTTGCATTACTACCAAAAAAAGGCTGAAGTGACGAAACAACGTGGAGCCCAGGAGGGAACCGTGCAGAACTCCTGGGATGACTGAAAGTCCGAGAAGTCATAAAGGACTTAAAATCAGTAGTGAAATTCTTAATAGATGGAGAGTATGTAATTCTAAACAAATATGAAGTCCTTCTGTGTAACACTGTCTGGGGCCTCCTGTGTTTGTGATCCCAAGGATAAAATGGGAGGGGTGGGATGTACGGAAATAACATACTAACATAAATTAGGAGGGGTTCTTCAAAGATGTAATCCTGGGTTTGTGATTAACCTCAATAGTGATCCGCTCACCCCTTAACTTGTACAACCGAGAATGCATCCATTCTTTTACAATAATTACCATTATCAATCCAGACCCTCAGCAGCACAAGCAGAATAAGTGGACCTTGGTTATTTTGATGGATAAGCTATGACTGTACATCTCATTCATTACAAAGTTAGCGGAGAGTGATACCTCAGCTCACAGAATGTCAGTTGCTAATCGAAAACTCTTGTCACTTGTGATTAAAGAGCTGAAGCCTGATTACGATCTGTGGCTTTTTATTTGTCTTGCATCTGAAAACAGCTGTGGCCCTCAGCCTTGGTGGTGGAGCAATTAGCCGTCACTGACCTGCTGCCTACCTCGTATTGATGCATTACCGACGCCTCATAAACACATCCCTTTATGGGACATTCGCAATATGAAGAAATCAAACACAGGGAGTTCCCAGGTTATGAATGAGATGTTCCCTCAGTCTGTCCAAGTCAAATCTGTAGATAAGTTGGAACAATACAGGCAGCTCCCCGGGTTAAAGACACCTGACATGGAAAACTCGTACTTACGAACCAGCCGCCATAAATCCTATTATACTAAAAATTTGGGTTAAATACAAAGGTTCGCAATAACAAATGCACACACTACTTTGTGAAAATGCCACACAACTAGCAGACTACAGGTGAAACAATGTTTCCCTAAGAAAAAATAATCTTCGTGACAATCACTTTTTATTGGTGTGAAACCACAAAATGCTCAGAAAAATAAGGTGCATTTCCTAATTTCTGCTCCTCGATGGTATACAGCTCTGGTCAAAAACATGAAACAGCGTCACCCCAACCGCGGTGAAACAGGGAATTTCAGTGAAAAAAGCTTCACCCCGATCGATGTTTTCCCCATTAGTTTCAATGTAAATCATATCAGACCCCGGCGGCTGGTGGATTTTCCAGGTTCAATGGACTCTTTTGGCAAATAAGTCCCACCCGTGACTGCCTACTGTGATAGGGTAATTGTCCAGTTCAAAACGACACACACTGTGGCCAATCACTGCCAATCATATACTGAACACCTGATCTTGACTGTGAGGACAACTTGAAAGCTTCATAAATAACAAAACGTATTACATTTCGTTTATGCAATCTTCATTTTTCAAGCTATGATATTTTTCTGTGAATTAGAAGGATTTGTGACTATGTGTTTTGTCTATGTGATATTTGTTTTAGAGATGGATCCAATTACCAACATTTTGGGAGATGAACGGAATAACATTGTTGATCGCATTTTACAGGATTCTTTCCAGTCTTTTCCTTATGAGAAATTATGTGTGAAGGCAGAGGGAAGAGATTAGATGTGTTTTTTTGGGACTTAGCAATTTTGTAAATGATGTATTGGTGAAATAAACATTACTATTACTTGTTTGTAAGATATGTACAATAATATAGACATTTTTATATTTTGTAGTGATTTAACACTATGAGGGTAGAACAGGAGAAAGAAGGTGTGAGGCAGCAAAAGTAAATGGTAGGGTGGATCTTTTTCTGTAATAGGATTAGGCTCTGTATTGTTTTGTAACATTAGGGTTAATGTGTGTGTCCTTGTCATTGTTGTATGTCTTTGTCAGCTTCATTTTCAAAGAATAAAGAACAAAAACAACAACCAAAACAAACCCTATAGTATAGTAACATCCTTATATAACCTCCTATCATGACCTGTACCTTGAATTCGGGAGTGGGCTTTTGCATAAACAGATCTTGCTGAAGTGTGTGTTTGCTTATATATGTGTGTGTGTGTGTGTGTGTGTGTAATATAAAAATGTATATGTGTCAATGTATCAATGTAATCCTGTGTCTTGTACATATAACCTCACTCTCCGTAAAGCCTCATGAGTGAACGTCAAGCTGTCTGGGGTGGGGAGAATGTCAAGGCAAGGTGCAGAGTTTATTTTTCGGCGCATTGGGGGTGGAGGGCGGTTTGTTTCACCAAAAATTCTGACCAGGAGCCGCCACTGAATGCACTCTGTATTATTTTTCTGACTTACCTACAAATTCCACTTAAAAAACAGACTTAGGGAACAAATCTTGTTCGTAACTTGGGGACTACACATAATAATGTGGTACATATGAATAATTATACATTATTAATAATAAAAGTTACTACATACAGTATCGTACTATACCGCAAGTCAACGAATCGCTGAAGCCGCGCAATGTTTTCACAAGTGTCACAAACTAGAGCATGAGTTCGTTATTACTAATCAGTGTATTTAACGCAAATATTTGATATAACAGGCTTTATGGCAGTCCGTTCGTAAGCTGCGAACTGTCAGTAAAAAAAAATAAAAAATTAAAAACAGCATATTTAAGTATATTCAATAGCACTTTGACTATATTTTAGAAGAAAATTATATTTATTTTTAGCACAAGGCTTTAATAAATACTTTAAGTAAAAGCAGCTCACAATAAAAATTTCACACATTTTTGGCACCACATGGTCATAACCACATTTTCAAAGCCAGAAGAGCAGAATACAAGTATATGGTGTATCGAGAACGACGGAGGGGATGTTAGTCTCTCATGAATCCCGCTGTAGAGGCACCAGCCTCTCCCAAATGGACCAGAATATTCTACTTCTCACTTTCTGGAAGCCTTTTCAAGGACCCACTGGATAACCTGCATTTGACACAAGGCATCAAGCTTGTTTCAGTCACAGGAAAAACTTGACGCTTGTAACAGTTCACCTGAGAACCATCACACGTTCATGCGATTGTGTCATTATGGAAAATGTGTTAGTTCAACCCTTATGGGAGCCACACGCTGTTGGTTGGTACAATTTCGAAAACCGTACGGCACCGAAACGACCCGCCATCATCGCCGATCGGTCACAAATCAGATCAGTTCTAGGACCGAGCTGCACCAGAGAGGCAAAACGGCCAATACGCACGCAGCAAAAGTGCTTTGTTGTCTGAGGTCGCAGGATACGGGCGCTTTAGAGTTACCTGCTTGCAGTTATTCTGGGCGGCTTTTTTCATTTCTTCATGGAGACCTCTGGAGGTTTTCAGATCCTGATTCAAAATGAGAGAAGTTCGGTTACAGAGGAAAGCGCAACAAAAGCCCCCATTGTCCGCACGAGTTTCGGCAGGAACCAGCATGCTTATTTATTCAGCGGTTCCAGAATTAAAGTACGACACCATTACGCCCAGAAAGGAGCCCACGGCACACTGTCAGTTTTGGACACCCGGTAGAGGAACAGACCTTCAGATAAAACTTGGATATTTCGAATAATCTCTGACTGCAGGCTTCAAAGCACTTGTGTTCGCCCGTGACGCCGTGCTGCTTCAGCGTCTTCGCGACGACTTCGTTCAGCATCTGAAACGGACATCAACGGCCCACAGTTACACCGTAGCTCTTTAACGGCGTAATTTGTGAGCCCAGTAGCCTGTCAGTACATTTTGTAGTTTGTTTAAAGCGCCTGACACTTAAAGACGCTTCTCGTCTCGACCAATACCTCATCGTAAGACAGAATATACAAATCGTCACTGAAGAATCACCAGGCAGAGGGCTGTAGCTATAGCAACGGCTTCCCACCCTGTTGTGTTTCTGAGAACGGGACTCCTTGGTCGCATTGTCCCCGGCGGGCGGCTGACTGGAGGTCTCGCTCCGCTGAGGCCCGGGGGCGGGTCTGCCGGAGGTGGGTATGACCTGTGACCTGGCAGGCTGCCGACGCAGTCCTCCAGACGCCAGCTGGGTGCCACTGCTGCCGCCGGACTTGGAGCCCAGGGACTCGCTGCTATCCGATTTGACCAGTCTGTAGGGTGGAGAGGAGTCAAGTGTTTAGGGCTGGACTTGGGGGGGCAGACAGAGAGACAAACGGAGACGTTCCCTTCACCTACACTCTGCGACTAAGGCAAAGCGACCTCCAGCAATAGGCCTTACTCATTAACGGCGCCCCCAGAGGACCCCCTGGTCTCATGCACCTTAACCCGGGGCTGCTCAGCTGGAACTAACATAAGCTTAACAGTGCCATGAAGAATCAATCAGTAATCCGGCCTGAACCCACAGACACACACAGATTCATATACTCCTATCATTGTGGGGACTCTCCATTCATTTCTATGGGAATAATCCTAACAATGACAACCTTAACCCCTACCCAGCCCTAACCTTAACCATAAGTAACCAAACTAAATACAAGCCAAAAAAATCAATGTGGAAAACACACAGACACACACACATAAACACACATAGACACACACACCCCCTTTGGAGCAGTGACACAAGCACAATGCCACTTCTGTTTCAATTGATAGAAAACGCAGAACTTTCTCAGTGCTGCACTTCTCACTGATAAACCGGACACCAACCAATCATGACGCATTACATTAAGGCGTTCCAGTCTTCCTCCACCAGTAAACGATGCAGATGCCCCCCATTACAAGATATCCTTACACAGGACATGAGCAACTCATGTGTGGCTGGTTTCCCTCCAAACTCCCCCTAACATCTTTAACATCTATATGACTGAAAACATTTTTGCAGCTTAAAGTGCGACCCAACTCCATGTGTCCCGAGTATAAATTTGCCGTTATGGGGTGGGGGGGGGGGGG
>JAODLC010000140.1:7750385-7768413 GCA_026781145.1 Hippopotamyrus pictus
GGCTCTGGGGGGTACTGCCCCCACTGCAGCCCTGAATGTACCGCTCATGTTAAAAATATCAGTCGGACGGACAGCAGAATAAGCAAAGCAGCGAAGCTCAAGACCGAGACCGAAAAATCCAGCGACTGGACCTTTCCTGTGGGAACTGTCACAGCGAAAACATTCACCAGACATTAGATCTACCGTCATCTTAAAGATTAACAGCAGATTAAATATTCGAGGGAAGTCAGTCAGTCCCCCTAAAATGGAGAGAACGTCACAATCCATAACAATTCACAGCACAGCTATCAAAGTTTTAAAAGTAAGACTTTGATGACATTCCCACTCCGTACGCCGAGGGACGGCATCGTCAACCCCATTCGGGCTGTAAATGTAACATGCGCTGATCAGCCTTCCTGGGAGCACCAATGCATGGTGCAGCACGTACAACCATTTTTGCTGTCGTTTAACATTTTGAGTGTTATTGACACGATAAGATGAAGTTGACTGACCCAATGGGGGAATTTCTTGCACATACAGCAGCGAAGAACATGAAGCGCAGACATCCATCCATTTTCCGTACTGTTACTGTGTATGCAGGGTAATGGGGGTCTGTGGGTGCTGGGTAGGGAATAGCCCAGGATGGGGCACCTACCCATTGCAGGAAACAGTCACACACACAATCTGGCAACCCCAGCTCACCGTGGCACGTTTTTGGACTGTGGGGAGGAAACCCCACAACGATAAAGGGAGAACATGCAACCCCTACACAGACAGAGGTGGGGTGTGAGGCCCAAACCCGGGTCCCAGAAGTGAGACAACTGTGAACCACTGCGCCCCCATGCCGCCAACAATAAACATGCAAAGAATAATAAAACAAATAATTCTTTAGTATCCCGTACCCAATCAGAACATTCCCATGAAAAAAATAAAGAAAATTAATAATTATGATGCCCGCGACAGCCAGATGTCTCCCTCCTGGGACCTCAGGGAGCTCCACCCACCCCTCACCGTTTGTACGCGCCGTACACACCCCTCACCGTTTGTACGCATGCGCGCCATACACACCCTCACCGTTTGTACGCGTGCGTGCCATACACACCCTCACCGTTTGTATGCGTGCGTCCCATCCGCCTCCCAGCAGCGCCTCTTTAGCCTCGGCGGCTCCCCCCGGGTCTCGGACAGCAGCACCTCCCCGTCCGGTATGCTGCTGGGCTCGGACAGCACGCTGGGAGAAGGGGCGGGGCTCTGGGTGAAGGGGGCGGGGCTCTGTGTGAAGGGGGCGGGGCTCAGGGCGAAGGGCACGGGGCGGGGCTCCTTGCAGCAGGTGGTCTGGGTCTCGTAACGGATCAGACGCGACTGGAGCCTGACGAGGCTCCTGTCCCGGTCCAGGGCCTTCTGCTCATCCAAGCAGAACCTGCAGGGGAAGACCCAGCCTCACATGTACAAGCAGCAAATAAAGTTGCTTTTCATTTTCATTTCTTTACCCTGCATAGGACAAGCAGCTATAGAGGATGGATGGATGCAAAAAAACGATACATATCACAACTCCAGATAAAAAAATTACGTTACAAAATTACAAGAAGCAAACAGTAACAACCTTTACAGGTGAGAGTGGAAACAGAGAGGCTTCAGCCCACAGATGACACCCCCCGCCCAGAGCCAGGTGCTTACTCTATGCCGTGGTAGTGGGACCTGGTTGCTTTGCTGAAGGGCAGCTGGGTCACCTTCCCAGGTGTCAGGTCTGAGGACAGCTGGAAGGGATGCTCCCTGTCAGCAGGAAACAGAAGCCGATTCATTCAGAAAATACAAAACATTTACACTAATGAAGTGATTCGTTAGATTAGCATGCGTCTGCAATGCCATCACCAGCTCTTCTACAGATGGCCCTGCATCAACCAGAAAAGCGGGGAAAGTGTGAAAACCACGTAAAACCGCTGCAAGACGTCAGCCACGTGTCACGTTATGGTCTGAAAGGCAGGAGACACCTGACACGGCCGCTCAGCACTTTTGCCAACGTTCTACGTCGGGTGGCATCAGTTCAAATCACGCCGACGGCCGACCAATCACTGCACACGAGACGCTAGATGGCAAGCGGCACTCTTGGGTAGCTACTGATATCTGGGTATAAATGTGCTTTTGTGCAAATAGGACGGAATGAGACCGTCCCCCTTTAAGGACGTTATATATGGTGGAAACTTCCACTAATTCAACTTCTGGAGGGGAACATTTATCATCTGAAGGAGAAGGGTCTGAACACTGACAGGAGCAAACTGTGTCAGTAGAGCGCTCCTCTGTGCTTTCACAGAAAGGCCGGGGCGCTGTCTTCAAGGTCAACACAAGTTAACAGGAACATTAAGTTCTCACAAGTTTGGCACGATACAGTTCTGGGTGAGAAGCTAAGCCGGTGACGTCGCTAATGTTAGCCAGGTAATACCCGAGCAGTCAGTGGAGGGAGGAAGTCGAGATTAATGCCACTCATTTGGTTACAGGGGCGGCGAGAAACACGCAGATGTTCCACCAGCACGAGACGCAGGGGATGTCGATACGGCTTGGCAAACGGTACATTCTTGGCGCTTTTCCGGTGCCACCAAGACCCGAGGCGTACGGCGACCTGACTGCTCTCCATCGAGACGTATATGAGCCATACCCAAGCTAACATGGCCCTACTTACAGGCAGGGCAGACACAGCGACCTAACCCTGCTTGGCGGAAATGCGTGACGATGCCAGTGTTCTGCGTCGATATGCGTGGATTATCAGGATAAAAGTGCATAGTCAACATATTATTCATTATTAGTAGTCTTGCAAATCACAATGCATCAATGTATTCCCAATAACTCGGAACTTGAAAATGTACAACCACCTAGATAAGAAAGTACTACAGAACAGCTGAACGGAATGGATTCGTAATGCAAATTTACACAAGCTAATGCCAATTCTGCTAGCGTTCGATGCTAACATAAGACGGCAATTCTTAGACATGTTGGTAGATATTAGCGCATAGTAAATCACGATGTACGCCGTGCGAACAGTAGATAAGCATAGCTTCAGTTTCATGTCACTGTTGCTCCCCTAACTCGGCAACGCCTCTCCCGAACTGACCCATCTGCAGTGGAAAACCGAAGGGACCTGGAACCGCGCTGTAACTAGCCAGTGGAAAAGCGCCACCTGATTTCAATCCACATTACGTGACTTCTCAAGGCTTCCAGACAGCTTCACTGGCTGAGATCATCCATCGGGATTTTATACCTCAGAACCACAGTCTGGTGGGACCTTAAATATCACTCTCTGAAGTCGCCCTCTATGAGAAAGAATGACTGTTAATGTCAGACCGGGGTACTTCAAGAGGAACCAGAGGCTCCGCGATTACTCAGGGTCACGCACCCGCGCTGGAGAGGCAGCGGCTGCAGCACTCCGGCGGGATGCCCGTCTGCACTGAAGTGACGCAGCATCTCCTTGGCATCCAGCAGGGCGGGAGTCTCCTTCTGGCCATCCTTGGGTACCAGCAGGCACTCTGAGGAACCACTCGCAAGGCGGAGGCTCGAGCTGAAACGAAGGACCCTTCCACGGTGACCTTCCTCGACCGCGGTAGCTTATTATCAGTCAGCCGTCGGGCTGCTTTAGCTTATGAGGTTTTCGGCCCTTTTGAAACGTACACGACAGTTACTGCTCTCATCCGAGGCTGAACAGCTGAAATATCACCTTCCAAAAAACGGTCTGAAACCTGACTCGAATGTAATACGGTAGAAAAGCGTCCCCTTCAACTAAAAGGGCTTTGATTTTGACAAATGCAGGATATGGCCGTATCTGTGACAGCGAACATTCCCGGCTTACCTCCTCTGCTGACGGATCCTCGCCTGGTTCTCGAAATTCAGGAGCACGCTTCTCTCGGGCAAGTCCTGCGATCCAGCCGTCCTCACGCTTACTGCTGTAAAACACCAGTGAAGGATGACCGGAGGCAGCAAGCAAGGCCTTTAGAAAACTGCTGCACAGACATCAAGGTCAGCGATTATCAAACCAGTCTGTGGTGACCCCACAAAACCGTCCAAGTTTTTGCTCTCTCCCAATTCCCCAAGAGCTGGGAGGGAGCAAAAATGTGGATCCCCGAGGAAAGGTCTGAGAATCACTGATCTAGATCATGTTCGGTTGCCTGTAATTTTTCAAGCAGCCAAAAACCCGGCATTTTCTTTGGACACAAATGTCTGCTAAGTAAATGTAAGGGAAGGAAGCTGGAACATTTCTGAAGGACCCCACGGGACCCCACCGAATGATTTCAGGGTGACACTATGAAAGGGTCTTGTTGCAAAGCAAACACAGAGGGGTGTGGCCTTACCAGGAACCTCCCTGGTCTGGTTCTCCTTCTCTGTGATGAGGGATGCGGCTCTGGGCAGACGGCCGTCGTGCATCACAAGGTACTGCTCACGCGCCAGATGCAGCAGCACCTTCAGGTCGGTGACTGGAATGGACACTGGATTCTGAGATTCCTCCCTCCTCCCTGAGTAGACAGACAGCAGCTGAGGAACAAGGTTCAAAGGTCTCCAAGCCAAAGAACCTTCTATCTAAACTGAAGCTTTCGATGGCCTCCTCAGGTTGTCATGTTAACATCTCTTAAGAACACGTTAAAAAGTAGAAAAACGGAGCTATGCTTAATTTTATTACCGCTCAGCACTGCCCAAGACTACATCCCATAATGCTTACCACAGACACTACAGCATACACCACAGACATCCCAAACTCACTAAGGTATTCCTTCACAGCTAGCGCCTGCACCTTCTCCAGGTTCCGCTCCCGCCGTATCAGCTGGTCTCCATGGAGACATGGCAGCGACAACAACCAGCCGTCCACGCGTGTGCCTGCAGGAAGTGAGAGGTCTTAATAACGCCGCCATTTACCAACATTATCTGGCAGCTCGATGCATATCCACAAGGTCCTGAGTCTTCCTGCACCACAATCAAGACTTCGGGGAGAAGGTGACAAGGGTAGAATCTGAATCACAATCTGAAGCACAGATAATCGTGAGGATCGAAATTTCAAAACGAAAGACCATGTCGCACGGAGAGATGACAACACAAATCTCCACACCGGCTGAGCAAACTTAAACGGAAAGCAATCGGTTTTAAATTGCTTTGTCTAGTGGAAAGCACACGGACACAATGTCCTTTGCCTGGGAACCAAAATCGCGTAATATGCTATTACCCTTAATGCGCTATGGGGGTCAACAAAGAACCATTTTACCTTAAGAGTATCCAAGTCCAAAACAAAGCAGAACAAAGTTTACATTAGTGAACCTCGGCTGGCGATCAGTGAAGAATGCTTCCTCAGTACAGTCAGGGGTGTAGTGGACGGTAAACACAAGTAAACGGCATTTATGCACCTTTATAACTACAAAACAGTGTCTATTCGCATTCTTACAGTGGTTTACTCATGTGGAATTAGTCAAAAATAAACCGCACCGCTCACTGTCAACCTACAATAGCACACCACTCTGACCTTTTTAACAAACTGGCACACACCCCCCACCCCCCCACTTTATTCCTTGACAACGCTGCCAGTGTTTACGAGCACGTCAGCGACAGGTCCCGCGGCACGCATGCATCAGATGGCATTTCACTAGAATCGCAAACCTTCCCAGAAAAACCACAGATGGTTCAAAATAGGAAACAGGCCAAGTGGTTATTTATTTTTCAGTTAATGAGCTAACATTAGTTATCAGTGAGTATAGTACCTTACAGATTGATGTTGTATGCGGTGACATTAGCTGGCTAAGAGACACAACATTAAGTAGGCAACCTGCCTGAATCAGTGTAAATCTATTTCCATTCGTGCTAAGTGGATATGAAGTTACTCATTTCCACACTAATAATAATAACAGCAGCAATAGTAATAATGATGTTGATGATGAGTTGCATTAGCCTTGCAGAGGCGTTGGGTAGTTCATCCGCCTTTTTTAACGGTGCATAAGAAACACGGACATTTACAGTGTGCCCTCCCCTTTATAAGCACTACACCACTGAGGATGCTGATCTTCTCAAAAATGTCCATCAAATAAACATTACTCTGATTCCACAACACTTGCTGCTTTCTGCTACTGGGTAATTACTAAACTAATACACAGATCAGTTCTTGCTAGAAACAATTAAATATTATAGGGAGAAAAACATCTGAATTCCAAAAACACTTCTGCAAACTGCTTCCATTATGGATAGGATATCCAATTCCTTAATGATGGAGGGTATGGTACGCATTCGGCAAGGTATATTACCATCGTCAAAATGAACAAACCACTGCCCGGCTGCTTTTACTTTTACCTGAGAGCGCAAAGTCTTTCTCTCCCAGAAGCCCATTGGCTGTCGCCAGGGCGGCGGCACCGTTTATCTGATTGGCTGAGTGAATCATCCTTGCAGTGCAGCCTCCAGTGTCCGTGCCCTGGACCAGCCAGAAGTACTGACCGAGTTCCCCTTTCACTTCAACATCTGGAACTAGGAGAAAAGCAGTGAGTGCAGAATGACGCATCACTTTAAACTGGCCCCTGTGAACCACACTTAAATAGAGCAGAAGGAGGACATTGCTAAAGCAGTGTTCTTAGGATAAACTCTTATCTTAAACAAAGACATACCTTTAAACATACAGTTAAATCTGCTCTCTCCGGGTCTCTCTTTCCCTAATCTGCTACTTGAGGGATGGCATTTTTGAACTGAATCAGTGGTCAAGCTGATACCCTGTACCTGTACCACAGCCGGATATGTATGGGGTGAGTCTCCTACCAGGCAAGGCTTTGGGTCTCCTGGCTATGAACTCCTTCCACTTCTGAGAGCTGAGCTGTGGAGCTGGAGTCGCAGCCAGGGAGCTGACAGTGCAGGAGAGACTGAACAGAGCTCCAACCTGCAAGAGAAGAAAGCAGCTTCTCAAAAGGGGGGCCCAGGAAGCCTTGGTCAGACGCCAAGCCCCGTTCTCTCAAAAAGGGCGAACACATACAGCACTAGAGGCAGTACGAGAAAGCGGAGACTGTGTAATCTTACGTCTGAAGAACAGCGAGTGGAAAGTTAAAGGGCAACACGTCTACGGTCGATCTACTGGCAAAACCGGTTCAGAAGTCGTCAAACATCAAGCCAGCAGTGGTCAATCTTATCCACAAACGGCCAGTGTGTGTGCAGGTGTTTGGGATAATCTTTAGGCCAGCTGTTCAATCCCAGGTGTGAGGACTCTTCGGCCAATCAGTCCTCTAAGACTCTAATTACGGAGTGGCAGTGAAAACCGACAGACACAGTGGCCCTTTCGGAATAAGGCTGGCCACCCCTACATTAACTCAATGCGTTATTTATACAATATTGTTTCAAAATTGCTGCAGAAGAAAAGATGTGAATAGAAATGTTAATGTACTGCAGTATAAAGACAATGAAGCACTCTTATCTCATCTTATCTTCTAGTCCTTGTGGGCATCTGAAAGATCAACACTAGTCACACTGTTCAAGATATCCATGACTGCTCTGGACAGACTAATGTTGGAGAAGATCAACAATTACGAGAAAAGAGCATCGTCAGTTACTGGATGGAGGAAGGTTCATTTGCGGCGATGGGCAGTGATCTGTTCACCTTTCCACGCAGAGTATTAAGTTGATCCAGAAGCAGCCTAGACCTGGCCGTCTTGGCGGTCAGTCCACTGTTCCGACAGGTTAAGGTACGAGATATTAAGCCCCGTTTCAGAAGAATAGACTGACACACACAAATGATAACACAACAGAGAAACTATGACCTTGTGCATGGCTGAACCAGAACAGCACAAAGAGCATTTCGTCATCTCCAAAGGTAAATTATTAACAATGTCTCCACATATAAATGACAGCCATTGTGAGTTACCCAACCCGTACCAGTTAAATGGCTGCTAACGTTACCCTAGATGATGCATAAAAAAATATTCCTGGAAAAAAAACTGGAAAAAAAAAAGTGTGTCCCCAATTTGAACTAACGACAGCTGTGAAAGCTGAGATACAGCATTACCATAATTCTTCTAACTTTTGAAACGGTACTTTGCAGAATAACATTTATTCGACGTCCTGGATTTTACAAGCATTTCCTCCCAGGCTTCACATAAGGCATGGAGCCAAGGTCGCAGAGGTCATCCAGCAGGGAGCTTGTGAAAGATACAGCTCGAATTCCACCCTGGAATGGAGGTAGACTGGGAGGTCAGGGACACTGACCAGCTGCACCAAGTCCAAGACCGGCTGATAATACTGGAACACCTGTAGGGAGCGCCAGAGAGCAAGGCTAAATATCACAGCGGCGCCAAACACGAATGAAATGTCACACCTGAATCGAGTGAACTGTATTGGGTTTCACTTTACTGGGATAGTAAAAGAAAGAAAAGGGCTATATTTACTCACGGTGCTTTTGGATTCACTACAAATGCAAAGGTAACACGCTACAATGTCGGCTTTGTTCAGGCATTAGAAGGACAGCAAGAAGGAGCCCTAACATGCGATTAGGTGGTTTTCACCAGATCAGCTAAGTTGTTCTGTGGGATAAAAAGAAATTTAAAAATTGCACAGAAGAGGGTGTGTGGAGGTCTTTTAAAAGCGCGATCATATTTTTTAGCTACAAATATCACAGAGAATAGGGCATTTCTGTCACCTAATTATCAGATGAAAATAGGAAATGGGTATATGTTGAGCAAAAACCACATTAAAGGGACCTGAAGCTGGTTTGGTTGATTTCCAGGGCTGTGTTGTTGTACCTTCGAATAAGCTTATAGTACAATTATTGACTAATAACGACAGTCCCCTTTATCCTCTCCCATAGATCTGATCAAAAAAAAGGTTTGAAATTTATAAAGATTTGTTTTTCTTTAAAATGTATGGTTCAGACAAAACTAAAAAGCTTGTTACTGGGTAAACAATCACCTCAGTCCTCGTTCGTTAGCGGGTTGGCTCGATAGTGAACTTCCCATTGCAGGCCAATGCATAAGGATTAACACTGTGACAGAATGTTCCGGGCGCCTCGGCCCAGCCACAGTCATTCCACAGTGATCGTGATGCTGTTATGCGGATGGGAGGGTCAGCCACAGAACCACAGAGACAGAGGTACGGAAATGATCATGTCTTACCACAGCTGGCAGCGAACAGAAAACAAACACGAATATGATGTAGGTCATGAAGTAGAAGGGAGGTTTTATATTCTATGATTGTGTTTCCCAAACTGGTCATGTTCCCACAGACAGTCCACGTTTTTGCTCCCTCCTGATTCCCTGCCAGACAGTCCACATTTTTGCTCCCTTCCAGCTCCTGGTAGGAAGCAAAAACATGGACTGCCTGCGGGTTCCTGAGGACCGGATTGGGAAACACCATTTTAGGAACTAGGGAGTAAAAACCTTCCCTGCTGATTAGGAAAAACTGGAATATTCTCTATATTGTCTGATGTCAAACTAATGAGGGGAATGGGCCATTACTTGTGAAAGAGAACAATTCTTACAATGTGATATTTAAAATCAATAAATGGCACAAAACACCTGACGTATCAGGAAGCTGGGGGTGAATGACGTCCGGCACAGTCTGGCCTGTGCAGGGGATTACAGAGCTGAGCCTGAACCAAGGTGACGGCATCTCTCACCTCCGTGTTCAGCGTGCGGTCCGCGCGGTCCTGGCTCAACGCCTGAGGGGACAGTACCCTGCTGTCACCTGGTCTTGCTTTAAGGCAGAACCCTCCAAACCGCAACTCTGAGAGGAACTGCAGCATGGATAGAGAGGAGACCACACACACGCGCGTACACACAGACACACGCACACACACGCGTGCGCGCAAAAAAAGAGAAAAGAGACTGCCATGTTTATGCACTGTTTTGGGGAAGAACCAATAAAACTCCAGATGGCTATCATGTGACCTAGCCCAGCCCACCATGGGTCACGTGCTGGTTCATAGGCCTCTTCCAGGTGGAATGGGATTTCCTCCCCCAGGGAGGGTAAACACATTTTCACTGTCATACTCCTCATTCACAACTGTGCTCATTCCATCACAGCTCTGCACACAGAGACACAGACCTCCTCATTCACAGCAGAGCCAAATTCCTCATTCATAACTGTGCTCATTCCATCAGCCCTGCACACAGAGACACAGACCTCCTCATTCACAGCAGAGCAACACTCCTCATTCACAACTGTGCTCATTCCATCACAGCTCTGCACAGAGAGACACAGACCTCCTCATTCACAGCAGAGCCAAACTCCTCATTCACAGCTGTGCTCATTCCATCACAGCTCTGCACACAGAACACCTGATTCACACAAGGACCAGATTCGTCATACGGATACTGGTTAACAAAGACAAAAGGCGATTTTCATACCTGCTAGATCAAAAAGTGAATAAATTCATACTACAAAATGAAATGCAAATAATCCCCAATAAGCACAAGATCCCAGAGTACTGTACCTTTTTCTCTCTAACAAGGACGCTTCCTCTCCATAATTCATCCCGATCAATGCAGGACAGGAGCTTTTCTTGGCCATGTATGTTAGCCACCAAGTAGGAGGCTGTTTTCTGCCAACTAGATTAAAAACCACACACAGATTAGCAAGAAATCAAAAAGCTATCTCATGCATTTAAAACACAAAGGGACACTCACCACCATGATACCAAGTGCTAACATGAGCATTCAAAATACGTCCCTTTTACTCCCAGCATCCTATTAGCATTCAATTCAACAGATAATTAAATGAAAAAACAAAACTCATTCGTACTCCTGACTGCACTTTGGATGAAACAGCAACGCACATGGTAAACATCCCCCCCTACTGGCTAAAAGTGGAATATTCCAAGCACGTTCAGGTTTATGCACAATCAGGCAGCCATAGATATAAATCTACACCAGTACCCCGCATTGTTGGCCGTCGCCACGGTAATCTTGGCCGAATGCCATGCTTGCATGTGCTTCAGTGAACCTAGAACTGGAAGGAATTCCTTTGTGCTTGGAGCTTCCATATCGGTTGACAACAAGACAACATCCAGGAGAGCCTGACCTGGGGGAAAACAGGAACATGTCTCAACTTCAAATCATCTTAATGAGCTAGATCTGCAAGCTAAAGGTCCACATAGGTAGGAATCTGGGATTTTTTTAAGCCAGAAATTACTACACTGGCATCTCATCCAGGCTGCACCCCAGCCCTGTGCTCTGTGCCGCCTAGGATAGGATGCAGGCCACCTTGTGACCCTGACCAGCAAGAGAGGTCAGAAGGTGGGTGTGCTACCACAGGAGTTTTTAGGTAAACCTGAAATAAATTTAACACAATGAGACTTACAGCAGATGAAACAGAATGCGAATACAGTGTGCTCTGTATACAGTATTTCTGAATTAAGCTTCTGTCAATCGAAAAACGCTAAAAATGTCTAAATTTCTTCTAGCTTTGGGGGCAGCAAATGTCTCAGCATGTTAGCGCACTGTGCCCGCGATCAGAAGGTTGTCAGTTTAAATCCCAGGGTCTGCAGAGACTTTTCACCACCGGGCCCTGGAGTGAGACCTGTGAGCTCCAGCTGACCCAGGGACAGTCATGTGCTGCTTTCACAAAAAAAAAAAAAAACTGTAAAAATGCTGCATCTGCTTTAAAAAAAACCCGTCAGCATAACAGACTCCGTACGGCTGCACTACAACCATCCTCTCCTTTCGGGGAATATTTTGCAACCCCACCTGAAAGATGCTTCACCATAAGCCCCCACCCCCCTTAATGCAAACTGCATCCAGTTTAATCAGGTAAACTGTAGCGATGGATGGATGGATGGATGATTATTGTTTGTTTACCTGGAGGAGGCAGCTTGTCAGCCAGCTGGTGAAGGCCCTCAGCGGCCTCCTCAAACAACCTGCATTGGGACAAAGATCTCAGGAAGGTTGTTTCTAATCACCATTACAGTGACGTACTCATCACACCCACCCACGCGCCCAGCCTAAGCCTACAGGACGCAGTTATAAGTCTCACTTATCCAGTGGCATTCTCACAGTGCCAGGAATAACTAGCCTATAGCAGTGAAGGGGGGGGAGAAGATCAGACACTGCAGGTATTTATTATATTGCATTCTGTTCTTCATACATACTGCCAAAATGGTAAGTAAAGAGAACACATACAATGGAATATAAATTACACACACTACATGACTTGGCTTGTAAACAAATGTGCAAATAAACTCGTTAGGCCTGTTTCTGGAAGCAGGATATCTTGCTTAGCTGGACAACTTGCCGGATTTAAGGTAGTCCGGGCTAGATGTAAGTGAACGAAGATAAAGTCCAGTTAGCCCAGACTACCTTAAAGTTATCCAGCTAAGCAAGAAGAAATTAACAATGGTGAGAAGAGGCAGCACACTGTTCTGACTTGAAGCAGGAGCCTCATAAATGAACTCTCACTCTGACTGTGCCTGGGGGTCCAGCAGTTCCTCGTTGTCGTCCTCCGCCCCCCTCTCGAGCAGGGCACCCCTGCAGGTATCCAGGGTCGACGGCCCAGCGTCCTCACCGTCACTCCTGTGACATCCCACCCCGAGCTCATCCCATTCAGAGCTGCAGAACTAAACATTCCAGCATAGAAAAGCGACCGTACAATTAATCACAGATCACAACCCTTTCTATCTGTTTGGCTGAGGAGTCATTGCCAGGAAAGGCAGCAACTCACAACACAGGCTAAAACATGGTAAAGAAAAGCTGAATACACAACGCTCACAGAACATCTATGGACGATTGCTTAATTCTGTAAAAATTTATTGGTTTCATGACAAAAGTCTATGGACAAGCAATGCTCATCATATCTGCACATGTCTTCCACACAGATTTTTTGAGGACAATACATTTTTTATTCTCCCCGCCCCTCCTGGGGTGTGCTGGCCAAAAAAAAAAAAATCACTATTTTCTGTTTATCCTGCTGCCTGTGACGCCTCTACTACTTGACGTCCTTCTGGCCTGCCCTCCTGCCTATGACGTCACCTGGCCTGCCTGTCCTCCTGCCAGTGACGTCCACCTGGCCTGCCTGTCCTCCTGCCAGTGACGTCCACCTGGCCTGCCTGCCCTCCTGCCAGTGACGTCCTTCTGGCCTGCCCTCCTGCCAGTGACGTCCTTCTGGCCTGCCCTCCTGCCAGTGACATTCCTTCTGGCCTGCCCTCCTGCCAGTGACATTCCTTCTGGCCTGCCCTCCTGCCTGTGACGTCCTTCATCCTGCCTTCAGAAGCATCATCATCACTGGCCTGCCCTTCGCATTTAGATTTGAGTTTTTAAATTGGGACCATGTGAACTAAGACTTTGTCATCTTGCTCATTTAACTTCCTCTGCCAGCCTCTTGGATTCTGGTTCCTCCCAAAGTTTCTTCCTATTAGGAACTTTTCCTTGCCACTGGTTTGCTCACTGGGGGATTTGCGCAGGGATAATTTGAGACAAAGTAATGTTGTGAAAATGCACTATACAAATAAAACTGAATTGAACTACAATGGAATTTTTAGTGTGAGTTTTTTCTTTTCGACTGACTCATTCAGATCTGTTCTTGCCATTTTGATTCAGTTGCAATTGTAGTCACTGACTCCCAAAGGGACACCAAACAGAAATGTTTGGCATTTTATGTTATTATAAAGATTTACCAATTTAAAAAGCACCCAATGAGACTGATTGTCAAGGAACTTTTAAACTCAGAACAGCTCTTTTAGAACTATAATTTGGGTTTCAATTCAATACTTTTCGAAATGAATGTTTTACTTAAAACCACTGGTTGTTTCTAATGTGATATATTTTTGAAAAGAAATTAACGAAGTAACGATTTCATTATAAAGCCAGTAAATGTACGATATTGTTACTGAATTAAGCAAGTGTCCCAAGACTTCCTGTGAGCACTGAGTACCTACCTTAAAGTGAGCAGCTTGCAACACGTGTAATAAAATTTGAGAGACGGCACAAAGCCATATGTATCAATGAGGCACATTTACAAACACATGATAAAACACAGATCACTTTAAAAGCACTGTCTAAGTAATAGATTAAAACCAATTAAAACAGAAATAAGACATCTATATGACATTTGCATAATAAATTACATAAAATAGGATAAAACAAGAAAAAAAATAAGCAGAAGAAACTGATACACACAAAACACTGGTTATACATTCAGTTTCTGACACAACCTGAAGTATTTGGGGGGGCTGTACCTTTATTTGGAGCCCCCTAACTAAGAAAACTGATGACCGTTTCACTTCCTCCACAAAGCAGGTAATGCGGGTGCCCTAGGCAGGTAATGCGGGTGCCCTAGGCAGCTGCCTATTCTGAATACAGCTGGAGCGGGTCCTGTTTTGGAGTATTCATGTTAGGAGGGGCGTCACGTCAAAGTCAACTGAGTTAAAAGGAACGGACCTGCGACGATCCACAGCTTGCCTGGACGGCAAAGTACCAGCGGCGTCCTGCAGGGACTCTACCGGGCAGGCAGGCTAAACGTGTGACGGAGACACAAAACCATCCACGCAGAATTATTACAAACGTGCTGAGCAATGGGTCTAACGACCACATGCTTAACGGAGAAATTCATAGCATTTTATTTAGACATCAAATTTCGATTATATATTTTCCCACCTATAAAAGCAACGTGGTGTTTTTGTTTTATGATTTTAAATAACGGCAACTGATAAGCTTTGATTGTCCAGGTCATAAGTAAGTGGAGGCTTTACCAGGAAACAAGGAGTGTTGGGGTGCTGAGGTACTGGCGAGACTTTTGAGGAAATCATGAATCTGCTTCACAAGGTCCAGGTCTGTATTTATACAACAAAACCGAGAATCACACAGCTGCACAACGTACATGGCAAACATTAATTAATTCATTCATTAATACATACAAAATACAACAGTTAATTACTTGTCAGCCAAAGCAACGACGGATGGACGAAAATGAACTTGGCAGATCAAAGTTTTAGAGAATATTTACTGTTTTATTTATTATGAGAAATCAGGCCGTTGGGTAGAAACAAGACAAATATCGTAAAGACTATGCGTCTACTTCCTATGAGATTATATATGTACAACTGTACTATTTGCATAAAAATCAGATACAGCATCATTTCACCCGTTAGCCGGAGAAACTGATATCTTACCCTTATCGACGGTCTTGTAATCTCCCTTTTTCGTAAAATTAACCACAAGCACAAATCTATCCATTTTTCATTAGTAAAATTTATTTGTTAAATATGAATCGAGGCGGCGAAACCTCACACAGACTGACAAAAACAAAATTGCCCGCTTTGTAGCCGCAGGAAGTTGTAATCCGTGACGTCTGTCGGAAAATGGCAACGCCAAAATATGCTCGAGCGGAAAAAATACTCTAAACATCAGATATTATTACTTGCTAGGGAATTTACCCATTGTATACACAGTATATATACAGTTTTCAGTTTCTCGAGTACATTAAAGATATTTTACATATAAAGATTATTTTTACGGCTTTGCGTTACAACTGGAACTATTTTTTTTCTATATACGATATTGGCCGACTGATTTACGGTGTTGCACCAGGTTTGAGTTTAGGGGTGAAGCAATGTGATGTGATTCTTTTGGCTTACTGTTTTCTAACATTTTGATCATGTCTAGTTTTAGCAGATCTGCTCAGGTAAGACAGGTAGTATAATGTGTTTTGTGAGACTTCGAAATTGGTTGTTTAGTGTTTAGTTTGTAATGACAGGTAAAGGTCTGCTAAAAGCGTGTCTTAAAATTTATAAATGTATAAAATTGCGTACCTGGACAAAATATCAGCGTTTTTTGTTGAAGACATAAATATCCCTTTTTTACCATAGCGTAAAATGTTTGTTCATATAATTAACCAACTCTGTTCCTAAGCGGTTCTTTTTCCCTGTAGTGCAGCTCAAGGTTAAGGTATCATTTAGTTATATATACTTGAAATTGCCGATGAAAGTACAGTGTCCATGAAATGGGCCTAGCTGTTTGTACATCTAGCTTTCTAAATTTCTAATGTTTTTTGTTCAGATGGCGTAAAATGCAAAATAATTAGACATGCAAGTGTTCAGGCGCTAGATAATGAATGATCATCGACAAACCGGCGGAAGTCGCGCACCCCTCCCCCGTTTATGTTATATTTTCTGTCAGATCAGATTGTTAATGAAGCGGTGGCAATACAAAAGGAATTCAAAAATTCTATACCGGAAAAACTGGTAGAGTGGTATATTGCATTGCGAATATCTGGCACGTAATTTAATATTATTTGGGTGAAAATATATGCACGTAACGTTTCATTCAATCTGTCCAGTGATTCTTTCTTGAAGTTGATGTTATGTAATGGGCTACTACAGTAATTCCGCAATAATTCCGGCAACACTTGTCACTGGTTACCTTATTAACTAAAAAAATCTGTAGCTCTTTCGTATTAATTGCTGTGCACAACGTGATATTAGGTAATTCCTGAGAAATGCATATAGTGTATTTGGAAATCATATTGTACAAAGTGTACGTAAGATGTTAACCGGAAATGCAGCAAAAGCACTTGATATTTGCTGTGCGTGTTCCTCTAGTACCTGTAATAATAATAATAATAATAATAATAATAATAATAATATATTTATTATTGTTTAGTTATAGCCCTGTCCAAAACAACCTAATTGATAAGAAGTACAGTTTAGGCAATGGCGTAGGAGAGAGTTTCATATTGGGGGGGGACATAACTTAATTTAAATACAAAGGTCTGTTTATTGGGGGATGGATGAGGGAAAATTAAATATTGCAGGGTACACATCTTCAACCCCCCCTCCCCCCCTCCCCATTCCTAAGACCCTGGCTTGTGAACTTGCTCATATGCTCATACTGTGCTCACTAATATGCATTCTTTTGGGTGATTGGCCATTGTTGGTTTCCCATAGCAATGGGCTACCTTTGCAAGATCGTGGTATTTAATAGATGCAAGAATGCAGCCTCCAGGAAAGATTGCAACCATGTGCTCTATCAGACTGCAAGGGAAACACAAGCCTATCTATCACGCATTGAGTAAGTATCCATTCATCCATTAATCTTGCTAATCTGCTTATTGTACTGGGGACTGAGAAGCTGCTTTAGCAAACTGTTGATTATGAGCACCAGGTGGCAGTGCAGCCTCAATATATCAGAAACCGAATTATTCAGCCTCATGTTCGTACGGGTACATCTGCAATTTAACTGTGATATTAAAAACATGAAAGCCTATATTTCTAGCTTGCTTTGAATGTTATAATCAGTCTTCTATACTATCTGAAATTCCATCTCGTTTACCTTAAAGAAATTGTTTAATTATAGTCAGGATGAACAGACAGAACTTGAAGAAAAAAAATAAACGATTTTGGCTTCCGCAAGAGGTACTTCCCTCAGGACTCTATATTACTTGCTTTATGCGGACAGACATTGGGACTTTGTCACCTCTCGTTAAGGTGTCTTGTAGTGGACACCTGTTTGGCCATGGAAGATACTAGATCCTTTTAAAGTTTTATTTGCGGTGCTCTTCAGAGCCTGTGATTGCTGAGCTGCCTTTTGAAACACAATCATGCGGCCTGTCAGGGTCAATCTCTACAGTAGAATGGCCCATTATCGAGGCTGTGCATGCCTATTGGCTATGGAGCCGATCTGGCCAATCAGAGTGGACGGTCCCCGGCCCCAGGCAAGTGGGAACCTGCTGGTGCAGACCCATTCATCTCCTGGCTCACCTCTGTTTTTTTTTAGCTGTCAGTCTCGCCCTAACCTCCCCGACCCATGAAAGCACCGTGTCCAGCAGCTTATTGTGCTCCCACTAACCTGCCGTTCTGCTTGCCGACTTATTTATTTTATAAGGAAGCTTCATGGTGATGGAGGGATGGCTGCGCCTACCGGGAGGAAGTAAATTCCCTTTTTTCATATTTTCGCCCCACAGAGGAGGGGCGAGGGAATAGGATAGCCAGCCTCGTGTCCCTTCCCTGTAGCTTTTAGTAAAAAGGTTAGCTGTTCTCGTGTCCCTTCCCTGTAGCCTTTAGTAAAAAGGTTAGCTGTTCTCGTGTCCCTTCCCTGTAGCCTTTAGTAAAAAGGTTAGCTGTTCTCGTGTCCCT
>JAODLC010000140.1:7799697-7847854 GCA_026781145.1 Hippopotamyrus pictus
GGGGGGGGGGGGGGGGGGGGGGGGAAACAGAACAGAGTTCACACGTCCAGAGTTCAAATAGGCCATAGAGAGAGCTGAGGGGGGGTTCCAGAGATGACCCCCCTAATGTCAGGGCTGGATGGTGGGACTACGCTGCGGGTGAAGGCCGGGACCCCATCCAACCACAATAAAACCTTGTGTATACTGTATATATTTATGAGCTCCCCAGCTTTGTCCAAGCGGTCGTGCTTCGATCCTCCCGGAACGTTCCAGAATGTTCCTTACATAGGAGTCCTTGGGTGGCCTTGTGTGCCTGATACTGGATAAACAGAAGCAGTGGGGCTGATTATACATTACCGCAAGCCCCCGTTCCCCTCGATCTCCTTTCGTGCCTCGCTGTCCAGGTCCACCCTGCCGTTTGGGGAAGAGGACACCCCAGTCAAGCCAACCCGCATTGACAGCTCTGCGTGGTTTCCCCGTATTTTTTTATTTTCACAAATAAGTCACCGGTTAGTGATCCTGAAAGCTGACACCAGAAACTGAACCTAACACTGAAATTGATCAGTAAGATCTGCTTTGTTTAATATAGATCATTAGAGTGCTGATTAAAAAATTCAGTAATACACAACAAAGGAACAGATACAGGTAGCTCCGCCCACACCTGACAGGGCCACCGGTAACGAATGGGATGGAGGCCACATGTGATCAACATGCTCCCTAATTGGTCACGGGCCTTGTCATTCACTTCCTTTATAACCCGGTCATATCCTTCCTTTACAACAAAAAAATTATACTTTCGCCAACTAGCCTGTTAACAGCTTGTTAAACTTCTGGGGTGTAATACATGAGCCATAGAGCCTCAGTGGCACAACAGCGGCGCAGAACCCACACTGGCATAAATAAAAAATCAGCAGAATATAAAAACAAGTCTACGGAAAGCCCACCGAATACGGGAGTGGGCGTCACTGGTGCCGAAGTTGCGTAGACAGATGGAAGTGACAAATTTCTTTGATTTATCAGCATCAGTTATGATTACTGTGTCAACTACCAACTTGTTTATGTAGCGTGAGATTTTGCTAGCACCAAAAAGACATTTTCCCTCTCTGTGCACAGAACAGCACCTTCCAAATGAGCTCATTTGTTTGGACGACATATCAGGTTCTACTGGTTCATCACCCCTTTCAGGCTGATGTTCGCCACTCTGTGGTGGCCGCTAGATACGTCATTGTAGAGTAACATAGCGATCGCTCCTTCCCCTCGTAAACGACGATATAAACGTCACTTGGGGCAGCTGCTGACCAGCGTCTGTGATCTGGACGGACAGCTGTGTTCCATCCTCAACATGTTTGGTTTTTTTCTGATCTCCCAGAGATCTCCCTGGCGGATGGACGGTGCTTACTGGAGGTCCGGAGGGTCCAGGAGGACCTTTGCTGTCCTGGGAGCAGGTGCACGCGTGAGGCATGGCTGGGCAGTCTGCCTCCACCCTCTGGAACACAGTGGAAAGTGATGCAGCAATGAGCGCAGAGGAGGTACTAGGACTGGATGAGGAGAACATCCCAAACACTGAGCAGCCAAATCCCAGCTCATTTTACACAAGACCAGGGCCAATTCAGCTAAGAGGGCGAGGGTGGTATCCATTATAAAGAAGTTTGGTTGGAAAAAAGAAAGCTGCAATTCATAGGTGACTGAACCTCAGAGCCTGAATCCAAGAATCATCATGGACTCGCGTGTCTCCATAACTCTAGGAGCCATCCAGCTGCCTTGTAGAATCCAACATCTAGCGCTCCAAAAACTGCAACGAGCTTAAGATGACTGTAAAACTTGATGTGAAGGGGGACATTTAGAAAACAGCTCGGAATAAGAAAACCTTCCTACACCCATCCCCTCACACCATCCTCACCATCAGTGGGGGCTCCCTCTAAAGACCATCAGGGGGTTAGCAAAACACATCTCACGTACCTGGTAGGGGATAAACAATGCTAAAACAAACGCTATTGATGCTTTTGCGGATACCCCTCGAGCAAGGCTTCTAACCCCAACTGTGGCAGACTTGATTGACGTTGGCTAGCCCTGCACTCAGAACCCAAAACATTCTCGCTTATATGTACAAGCGTGCATGTCTGTCGTGGAGATCAAGATGGGATATATGAAAGCAACCAATTTCTCCACGGGATTGAAGAAAGTATCTCTATTCTCGATTCAGTATACCATGAAAGTGGGATGGAGAAAGAGAGACTGAGTTTCACGCAGAATTGTCACGGAGGCTGACAGGCAGGAGGCTACACCCCCACGAGTTTTCTGCATCCTCATCAGGGATTTCATTGTTTGTGGTGAAGAAACTGGCTAGCTGGGGCAAATTTTCTATCACAGACTCAATACATCTGATTTTCTTGGTTTTTGAGGCGCCACTAGGGTATGATTTTTTTCATGATAGCATTTATCGTTAATGTTAGCTAGCGACTTGAGTCGGGAGATCATAGTGAGCGCTCACGCTGATTCAGCCTCTCCTAAACATGGTAGAAGTTTGTTTCGTAAGTTGTGCAGTGACTGTTTATGGTCGCAGTTATCGTTAACATTAGCTAGCGAGTTGAGTCGGGAGATCATAGCTAGAGATCATGTTGCTTCAGCATCTCAAGTAGATGTTTGTTTTATAAGTTGTGCAATGATTGATGCGTGATTTGAGTGGTGGTAAGCACCACCGGCTTCACCAGACGCCCGGGGAGGCTTATAACGTCATACGGTGACCACAGAGGGGGGAGGACGTGACAGTATGGCTGGGTGGGGGTCGCTCAGCATCCATCTTACCAGGCCTGGCAACTCGCAGCACTTGTCCCGGCTGGGCCAGGAGGTGCTACAGACGATGTCGAACATCTGAAGCTGGAACTGTGGAGGGGGGGGGAGGTGTGACAGATGACGGAAAGATGATCACCATCCTGTGCGTGTGCACATGCACGCACCGCTAAGCTTATCTAACAACAACTCATAGTGTTAACAAATGATAGAAAATTATAGAATAATGTAGAATAATCCCATGAAACCCGCTGGTGAAAAACAATATTCAGACTGGAAATGGTGTGTTTGAGTTTAATCACATTCACAAAATTACTATAATATATATGGGCATGCAAAGTTTTATAATACTTAACAGTCAACTTCAAATTCTAGCACGCAAATCCAGTGAAATTTATTTTGGTCATTACAGCAAAATTATTCCGCCAAGTGCTTCTTGATTCATTTTGATTTACGCGTCTGTTCTTGAGTGCTGAATAAAGCCATTTTAAATGTGGGGCCCTTACAAAACGGCCATTAATGGATATTTCGCACTGAGCCACAACACAAAAAGTCCCGCCATCAGCTCGTTCCGCTGTCAAGGCGTTAAATAAGTCCAAACAGCAGACCGGCTGGTAGTAAAGGCGGCGGAACGTGTCCAGACGCTGCCACAGCAAATTAATTGCGAAACTGAGTTTTCCAGTGTCCTTCAGTCACATAGGCTGCAGGATTCCCAAACGAAGGTTTTTTTTAAAGCAGTGCATTCTGGGAGGCAATACATCATGCTTGTTATTAGACTCTCCAGAAAGAGTGCTCATCACATAATCTCCTCTCTGACGATCCATGGATTTGTTCGGGGAAGATGATCGAGACCATGAGGTTCGAGAGCCATGGACACACGGCCTGACTGCTTACCGGGGCTGAGCTGTCCCGCTTCCCACGAGAGCGAACCATCCTGCCCAGCACCTCCACACCGTCCGTGGTGATGTTCCCCGTGGCACTGATGCCCTTCTCCCCAGCAATCTTGCAATCGATGACCACCTTCACATTCGTCTGACTGACAGCCAGGTGCAGCTACAGTGGACCGTGAGGGAGAGGAACACGTGTACTAAATACTCAGGTGACGGAGAAGTGGTTAGGAAAAAATAGATGGATGGAATAATCAGTAGATGGATGGATAGATATATGGATGGATGATAGATGGAGATATAGAAAGATGTATGGATGAACAGATGGATGCATGCATGCATGGAAAGATGAATGGATGGATGAAAATATCAAATACACAGGCAATGAAGTGATTATGAAAAAATGGAAGATGGAAAAATTAATGGATGGATGGATCAAATATCCAAGCAATGATGGAGTTGTGGTTGTGAAAAAAGAGCGATAAATGTATTAGATCAAATGATCAGTGGATGGATGGATGGATGGATGGATGGATGGAAATACTTAGGTCTCTCCAATTAAGTCAAGCTGTTGTGGGTTACAGGTCTAAAATCCATTCATATGCATTGATACACCTATGTTTCAATTATACTAAAACTATTTCAATGCAAATGACATGTTCCAATTCAAATACTCAAGGTTCACACAAAATAGTGGCCCATTTCCAGATGAAAGGTCTGGAGACGTGGAATCATGGTGCTCATATAAACATCATTTCTTCAGATGCCCCTGATTTTGCTTTGCTCTCCAGGCTTCCCAATGGCCTGTTTATTATTACGATGTCACCAAACCCCTAAAATAATACAAATGAAGGACCTTAACATAACCTTCCGATTATCATGCAACTGCGTACGCCACATATCGAGCAATATCGAATTTCAGGAACACCCAGCTGATTAATTCTCAACACTAATGCATGCTGCAGCGCTGTCACGTCAACGAGCGCTCACGGCTTCTTAGGGAAAGTGTGTTTTTCCATCTAAATGTCTTCCTGCCCTGGGGGGGGAGAAGAGACAGATTGGGGAGCAAATTAGCGGCCCTTGGCCACAGTTCTTTTGATTACGAGCGTCCGAGGGAAGGCGGAAAGAAGGCGAGCGTTACGGTCCAGGGTCTGGCTGAACGGGGTGTGGCGATAGCGGTGACATCGGGCCAGGGCAGCCTGGGAAGGCGAGGGCCAGCCCCGCCCCCTCCTCCTCCATCACCTGCTCCTTGGGACGCATCTCTCCTCCTGATCAATCCTGGCTATAATTCCGGTGCCAGCATGATGCATGGTCCCATTTCATGCCGCCTGCCGTATTCCTGATATGTCCCTGCCGCAGGATTAATCCCTCGCCCTGCTCCGGCGCTCGTTTGCTTTTTCAATTTGGGGGGGTGTGGGGGGGGGGGGTCTCTGACAGCGCCAGGCTGGCGGGCACTGACACCTCCCTCCACGTACGAGGTCACGAGCACCCCGCGTTATTGTCCGCACGCAGGCGTAGGGACCGGAATAAAAACCAAGGATGACCTTCTTCAGGACGCCACGAACTATAAAGTAGTTTGCACACAAACATTTCTTTCTAGAATGTTCCGGGAACTGTAACAGGCACTTCTTGCTTTTGGGGACAATGCAGACGACGAAGCCCATTGAACGGAGGTGTCATCGAGCAGCTTAATTAATTACGGCATCATCACTAATTGAATTATAAGACTCGGAGACAAAGGTTTTCTTATCTTAACTTGAGAACGTTCTAACGCTCACCCTTGAAGGGCTGCCCAGTAACACGTGTGGAGACGCCGTCGAGAAGCTTCCGGAGCAGAGGGGACGGCATTGCAGACACGAGGGGACCTTCATTACCGCCACCAGGGCCGTGTTTGAAAATTTGTCATAACATCCCAGACGAATGTGCAGTACTCTCCGCTCGACGGTGTCTGTGGGGTCGCATTCGCTGTCGCAGGTTTATATTCTGAAAATCGGTTCCAGCAGAGTGCTGATAAACTCGGAAATTCCCACATGGGGGCAATGCAGGAGTTTCCCATTAAGAAAACCAAATCACAAACACAGGTGGAATCTCCATGCGGAGAGTTCAAAAAGTCATTAGGAACACAAAGAGACATTCTTAATCATGATTAGTGACTCCCTGTTTGATGATCTCACAAACAGGCAGCAAATAGTGAAGAAGATCAGAGAAGCGCAGTCATTCATACCAATATAAACAGTCATTACAGATCCACAAGCCAAATAAACAGAATAATTGTTTATAACTTAATTTAAACTGCAAAAGGCTGTTAAACCAGGTGAATCCTCTGACTTTTAACTAGGGGATGTCGCCCGCGGGACTGAAAGATGAACCACAGACAGCCCTACATAAATGTTTTTACAGTACATAAACTCCTAGTGAAAAGTCATAAGGAAGAAATGTAATTTTAAGATGACGTGGGGGGGTGGGGGTCCAGGGTGAACTCAGGTAAAATGCACTATATTCACCAGTTACTAATAATAATTTGCTCTCTATCACAAAGTAGGCGTCTGGACCTCAGTGCCTATGGGTCTCCCTTCCACTGAAGCCCAAACTGCTCTTTCATGTTCTTTCAGCCCCCAAAACAGAAAAAAACTCCCCCATTCTGCCATCCCACAGCCCCATCAGGTAGATCTCTTACTCATCTCCCCAGGGCTGGCTCTACCATTTCTGGGACCCTAGGCAAAGCTTTACTTGGGAGCCCCCCCTCTACAAAAAAAAAAATAAAAAATGATTGTTTCACTTCCCCCGCAATGTAGGTAATTCGGGGGCCCAAGGCAGCTGCCTCTTCGGTCTATAACAGGAGCCAGTCCTATTCACTCCGACTGGCTCTCATCTCACTGGAATCTAACAATAAAAGCACTTTCAGCATCTCTGTATGTAAGTTCAGGGCCAGTTCAGGGGCAGAAGCCTCAAGCCTCGGAAAGCTGGGAACTGCTGCGTGGTAACATCCAAACTGAAAACTAAAACTGAAAGTGACTTTTTATAAAGGGGGCGGCTAGACACCCAGAGGCGAGCACAGGAAGCCCGGGGGCAGGAGGTACGGGCGCTGGCCTTCAGATCTCCCGGCCGACCGCTGGCGCCCTGAACTGTGCCCCACACCTCACACTCTCTGGATTTGTTAAGAAGCAGGCACTTTGCAAAAAAAAAAAAAACGCGATTAAATGTCTTAAAAGAGCTATGAACGTAACGTGCCAGCACAACTCTCAGCTTCTCGGAGGGAGAGTATAATTTTTCCTCTCGTGTGGCCCCATCTAAACAGAGGGTGGAGAGGAAACACATGCTGCTCACCGTAATTCATCCACGCCTAAAAATAGAATCATGCGGGGGGAGATAATCTGCATACAGGGGGCGCACTTGAGCAGAATGGCAGAGAGGCCACTTCCCACCGTGACCCCGCACGCCATCTCAATTGGCCTGGGTTGTGGGGGGGAGGGGTGGGGGGAGTGATCCAGGCTGTTGAGGCAGTAGTGATTTACGAGGAACTCTCCGATCGGATAATCTCGCTTTCCAAATCGAGGCACATATGTTTTTGGATGACACAAAAATAAATAACAGACAGCAGAAGAGCGAACATCGAGGATTCAGAAAGTGCCGTGATGTTGTATATGCTTCACGGACAAAAAAAAAAATATATATATATATAGGTTCTGACCTTGTGGAAACTTCCGTGGAAGACTTTTTTTATTTCAGGGCCCTCGAACATCACGGTCTGGGAGTCGCCTTGTTGATCATGGTAGAAAAACGTCAGGGTCTTGTCACTGTCTGGGATTGAGGGGACAGGTAACGACCAGGAGAATTTGTTTTTTTTTTTTTGCAACAAGGACATGGAACCTTAAATTCATTACAGATTTACAGGTCTACTTAAATTCAGGCTGACTGAGAAACGGTGGCACAGCTTTTACTTGGGGAGCAGACATATATCTTCACAGAGAAACGTTTCTTATGTTAAAAAGTTCCACAGCGTTCCTCAGATGGACTGAGCAGATCAATATGTGCTCCTTCCAGTCTTACATCAACCCTTCTTGCCAAGTTTCTGACAACAAAAACGTACTGTCGAGAATGACGCCCACAAGGGGTTCGTTCCTTTGGTTCAGGATCTCCCACAATGCAAAGGGCTCCAGAGGGGTTTCAGGCAGAATGCGAAACAACAGTGTGATGGTGTAATCTGAGGGCAGGCCTTCGGGATGCAGATACCTGATGGGAGAGAGGGGCCTGTCATCAGTCACTGCTAACGTCGCTCAAGTCAACTCACTTTAACTAGAGCCAATTTTATCGACAATAACTGTTTAGGACCCAGAGGTAAGATATGATAAACTTAATTGGATTCTCACTTTAGCCGGCTTAGTGGCTAATTACACGCCAAAATCCT
The DNA here is from genome assembly GCA_026781145.1 of Hippopotamyrus pictus. Taxonomy (NCBI): domain Eukaryota; kingdom Metazoa; phylum Chordata; class Actinopteri; order Osteoglossiformes; family Mormyridae; genus Hippopotamyrus; species Hippopotamyrus pictus. The sequence continues at coordinate 7,807,762 of JAODLC010000140.1, forward strand.
TCTCCGTGATGGAGTTTCCGCTCAGACACCTTAATCTCATCCTTAGAACAAGAACATCTACATTATCTGTCACGCCCGGGTTCCACGTTCTACTCAGAAATCAGCCTTTGTTTGGCACGGAATTAGCATCCGGCTAACAGCTTCATCTGGCAACGTTAGCTGTCATTGTTCGAGGGACATAATGTTGGCGGTGATGGGGGAGAAGCGTTCCGGACATAAGATGCCCGTTTGTTCGCTGGCAAGCAGAGGTCCCCGGCTCTGGGATACGCACTTTGTGGGCTGGGATAGCACTGCGTCTTTGTGCAGCCTGTAGCAGGGAAAGCTGTTAAACGTTCCTGGTTCCATCGAGACGCCGTTGACACTGCTGTACTGCTTCTCCACCAGGCCAAACATCTCCATCATCCTGAAGCCTAAGACGAGAACGCAGATTTACCTCGGAACATCACGGCCTTACACGTCTCCTCCTGCAATGGCGGACTCCGCCCTACACCCTAGTGCGTATATGTATTCTCGTTCCGCTTAAGCACTGAAGCGCACTCTCCCCTCTGCACCACAGCCCTCAGTGGTTAAAACACTGGAAAGAACAGTATAGCGAGCGCACTGCATTCTCCATGCTGAGCTTAGCCGTACGGGGTTTGGCGGGGTAATAATTCAAGCGCAGTGGAACAGAATGGTAGATCGCAATCACACCTCCGCACTGCCCCTGTTTATCAGAACTCCGCTGTAAGCGTCAACGCAAACCGAAGAGAGAACACTATGCCAAAGTCTCTTACCCGCCAAAGTGTTACCACTCATCAGGACAGATGGACAGGCTGAAAGGAGAAAATTCAACTGTAAAAAAACCTAATGCATCAATATACTGTGATGTCCCTAAGTTCTGAAATGTGTACAAGAGATTTATAAACACATGCATGAACATAAAGTATAAGAACAGGCATATATAGACCCCACACTTTCTCAGGATAATTCCTTCCGCAACTTCTTCAGGTATGAATAACACTTATTTTGCCATTTGATGACTGAGGTTGTACTAATACACCCTGACGGGGAGCATATTAATCTCAGAATCCATGCTGTGACAGATCGAAAATCCTGGTGATGAATAGCGTCCCCGTGGAGTTTCACGCACCCTTCGGTTTCCAAAAAGAGCAGCACGCTTACTAGCTGAAGCAGCCTCACAGACCAGCGTTATCAGCTCCTCCTCGATCTTCTGGAAGGCGTCCAGGTCGTCCACGAAGAAGACGTGCCTGTCACTGGGCTTGCTGGCGATATTCACGAGTTCCCCGTAGTCTGCGTCCGCAAAGCCGATGGCAAAGATGATGTAGCCTGCGAAGGCATCAGGGTTATATGACCTGTAAGTTTGGGCACTGTGCAGAAGGTTGCTGATTCAAATCCCAGGGTCGGCACAGTGATGTCACAAGCAACTGCTGCAGGGTCCATCTGACCCGACTTTCTCAATTTGTACGTGACTTTGAATAAAAGAGTTTGCTAAATAAATAAATGCTAAATGTTAAATGGCAGTAGGACCAATTTAAGGCTAATTTTCACCAGTAAGCCCTTAAGAAATACGTGGACCTACCGTCCATCTGCATCTCCTTGGACACCTTGTTGACGTCATCCTGGGAGCGGCCATCGGTGAGCACCACCAACACTCTGGGGATGCCCCTCCTAGCCCCGCCTTCTGTCGTGAAGATGGCTTCCTTCACGTGCCTAATAGCCTTTCCTAGGGGGAGGGCAAGAAAGGAACAAGGGGGGGGGGGTTGTTGTCTGAGCATGGCATTCACAGAGCAGTCATGATCGTGGACGCTGTGGAAAACCCGGGATCACAGTGGACCGACTCAGGTCAAGTCTCTGACTCCAGGATTTGAACTGGCTTCTGGATAAGACCAAAAGTAAAAGTGAAACAAAAGCATGTCACAGGATTCTGCAATCCACTGGATGACTTTACGGGACATGCAGCTCTCGCAGTACCACAGAGCTCTGCACCAGAACCAAACACGACATGAGAAAATTGGATATATCCCTCGCTAAACCAGTAAATTCCTAATCATTTAATTGCACGATAGCTCCTCTCTAGGGTCCCTCGTGCATTCAAATGACAGCGGCAAACGCGATCTGTCACTGCAGGCACTGCGATCACGTACAGGCGCACAACCGCCGTTTCAGATTAAGCCAAATATCAGAAGTATTTTAATGAGCAGCCGTGGCAGCAGGCAGACAAAATCAAACAGACATGAGGAATTGCGAGTCTTTCCATTTCCAATTTCCATTCCTAATCCTCTTAATGTCTAAGGTTACCTACAAAAATCAGCTCTTAAAAATATCTTCCCTGTTCTCCCAAATAATATATGTATCTGCACGAATATTAGAGGAGTAAATGTTACCAGAGAAAATTGCAACAAATTTAATCTGCACCGAAGACACGGCCGAATGGATCCAAGTGTCTTTCTGCGATTTTATGAGGCTCCCTGTCAAAAAAGAATAATGGCAGATGAAAAAAGAGTAAACACTCCTCTGTGAAATGTTTAAGTTACATCTGTTTTAAAATGTCATTAAAATAAACAGGCTAAATTGAGAATAGAGTTTCCAATGAGGCATACAGTGGCCTTTATCAGACAGGAGGTGCGTTTTTGCCACGCCACCCCATAATGGAAAATGTCCTCAGTTGCCTATGTATTCATCCATCAAAAAGGCACCTTTGAAGCGAGAATAATTCACAGCAGATAGGAATGATATTTCTTATAAATGACCGAGAATTCCTTTCTTTTTTTTCTTTTTTTTACGAGTGTGTCAATGGCTTCGTTAAAATTCTGCACATTTACGGCAGTTAAAACCTCAGAAAGTTTGTGCGGGAGTCGGAAATCTCCCATGATGCACTTGGGTGGGGAGAGAACACAGGCTTGATTTTGTCTGGCCCTGGCAAAGGGATCATTTCTGTCTGGCCAAGGAGAGCGGCTAATATTAAATAATGCTAAACGAAAATACAATTCTAAATCAAAAGCTGAATATTGTTGATGCTGATCACAACAATCTTTGCTTGATCCCTTAAATATTAACCAGCACACACAGGTGCTGAAGGGATTAGGGACAATCATTTCCGCATTAAGAGAAAATGTTCAGTCGTTAATGAGTAAATAATCCTGCGACAGACAAAAGCATGCAGATGTTAACGGCCGAATTAAACAACTCGGCACAACCTTCCAGAAAAAAAACAGGGAAGGTATTTTATTGACAGAAATAAACAGGACAGAAAGCTCACTGCAACAGCCATGACTGCTTGTTGCCAAGGGCGTCTGTGATTTTATTCTGTTACGGGGTTGGTTACACTCTGTGATTGTATACAGGGAAATCACCATGACTACGCTTTGGGTACAAATAAAGAGCGAACCAGTAATACCAGAGACATCTGAAACTGAAGACGCTCTCGGAACGTCCCGCGGTTAAAATAAGAAAAATACCCCCACTTAAAAATAAGTGCTATAATAAAGTTGTCAGAGTTGATCAGATTTGCCAGATAATGTGTGTGCAGTACAGTATGACAGGAATGCGGTGAATAATTTTCATAATTAAAATCCAGCTGGCTGAATAAACACCAGCTACCAAATGATGCTACCCAATTAACAAACTGAAAAATACATACACAGAAATAAAGATATATATTTATGTGTGTGTGTGTGTGTATATATATATATATGTAGATACACACACATATATAAATAACACGCATGGTGCCATATTTATTCAGAAAACTACCTGTTTCCCTAACACAGCCACAGGTGATAGCAAGTTTGTAAGGTTGCCGGTTCGAGCCCGGCTTCTATAGGACAGTCATATCTGTGGGCCCTTGATTGAGGCCCTTAGCCCCTCAGCAGGTGGCTGCCCTTCGCTGCCAAGCTTCCTCTCACCTACATGTGTGTCTGTGTGTCATGGGGAGTAAGATGGGGTAGGCGAAGAGAGAATTTCCCCACAGGAATCCATAGAGTATCATTATTTCATTTTAAATCAGCCAGGGCACACGGAGAGCATTACTGCCCCCACCGCGCACCCCCAAAATGAAGACCTTGATACGTGCCTGTCTTGGTGTTCCCCCCCTTGTATGAGATGTGCTGAATGGCGTCCAGCAGGGTTTCCTTGTCCTCGTAAGAGGTGAGCTTGAATTCGGTCCTGGCGTCGTCGCTGAACTGCGCGATGGCGACCTGTCGACGGGGGGGGGATTCTTTAACACCCAGAGCTGTTTCTTTTTCCCCGCGGTTTTCAGGCCCACGCCAGAACAAACACAGAACTGTCACTTGGCCCTTGTCAGCTGTTTTGATTGGCTCCCTCCGCCAGAACCCGATCGCTCACTCCGGCAGGGAGGCTCTCTGGGACCTTCGGAGGTTATTTTTTCCCCCGGTCCCTAATCTTAGGGATCGCTCACCTCTGCCACCGTAATACGAGACACATTCGTTCGGTGCCTTTTTGCTGGCTGCCCTCCACCTCGCATCACCGTCGCACGATTAGGGGGAGTCTGAGCGTGATCAATGTGCTCTCCTCGCCGTGTCTAGACACTGGGCTGTTTTCTCCTGAATGGTGTCTCCGGGGAGCCACACGCCCAGGCTGGCCTCTGACCGCCCCTCCCCACTGATCCAATCCCCAGTACCAGCCAGGAACGGGTGATGTCTTACATATGGATTTCTTAGCCCAGGTGCATGACCCAAGACGTGCGTCAACTTCAAGGGGGGTCATCCAGAGACAGAGAGAGTTTCTCCCTCACGATAACCTGCCTCAGTGCAACTTCAGCGTGGCTCGACTCTGTACAGACACCATTTCCCACCCACAGGGGTATAACAACCAGATGTGAAGCCCCCAATACTTCAACTGGTTTCATTTGTCCTCCTGAAATAATAGACCTTTGTATTTAAATTAAGTTGTCCCCCCCCCAAAATCAAACTCCCTCCTACGCCTGTGCCCACCTCTGTGGTCTCAGGCTTGCAAACCTGACACTTTCCTGCTGTTAATTAAACACAGCCAGGTTTTTCAGAGATGGACAATTCAGCTCCAGAAAGTAAAAATTCAACCAGTTGAATATAAAAAGTCACAGTCACAAAGTGCTTAACTGGTTGACTGAAACTAAATCTTGGTCTGGATTTTGACTTTCGGCACCCGAAATGTCCACTTCTGCTTTTCTTTTATTGCCATCAGAAGAAGGAACATATTCCGCCAGCAGGAACGGAAAAGGGGGGCAAGCCAGAGCAGCCGCACCCACCTGAGTGCCGGCAGGCCCGATCTTGTCGAGGGCACCGAGCATGCTGTACAGGAAGCGGATGATCTTCTGGAAGTTGTCGTCCCCTATACTCCAGGAGCCGTCCACCAGGAAAGCCAGGTCTGCTTTCGCCCCTTTACACACTGGGGAGAAGGGGGGGGGGGCATTCGGCGGGCATTAGGGCCACAGGTGGTGGACAGGGTGCCCGGTTGCTAGAGAGGAGCGGACAAGATTGACACTAATTCCTAGAGCAAAATTCCCTCCGCTCTCCACCGCTGGACATTCGACGCTTGGAGACTATTTCTGGATACTTTGCTTTTTCAGAATAACAATTAAGAAAAGGAACGTGAGTCTTGGTGCCAGACCTCCACAGAGGAAAATAAGCCCTAAAATGGTTGATGCGTCTGGGATGCAAAAGCAATTCAGTGACACTCAAGTGATCCTGAAGTAAAAGTGCTGAGGTCTTTTCAATGAGCCTCCATTAGTGAAGTGGACAGAGCCAAAACTCAAGTGGATAGATAATCGAACCAACTATATCTCGCCAGGGCCCAGTCACGCTATTACTGACTACAGTTTCTGATTTTAACCACAATGGGCTCTGGGGGGGGGGCAAGAAGTACTTTAATTGGCTCTGTGAGTGACCTTTGGTTGACATACACATGGATCTAATTGTCTAATTTTAACTGATGTGCATTAATGTAACGTTCACGCTGTTTTAAAGTTAGTAATGCACTGTTAACGTTGTTTTAAAGTTACTAATGTAACATTCACACTGTTTTAAAGTTAGTAATGCACTGTTAACGTTGTTTTAAAGTTACTAATGTAACATTCACACTGTTTAAAAGTTAGTAATGCACTGTTAGCATTGTTTTAAAGTTACTAATGTAACATTCACGCTGTTTTAAAGTTAGTAATGCACTGTTAACGTTGTTTTAAAGTTACTAATGTAACATTCATTTGTTGCACATTGTGCTGTTAGCATCGCTTTATAGTTACTGATGTAATATAATGTTCATACCGGGAGGAGAGTTTTTTAGATTGATTCGTGAAAAGATAATTTTTTAAATCTTTTAAGCCCATACTCTACACCTCTAAAGGAATCTTGGTAGCATTTTAATTAATGGAACAAAAAAGTATTTGTATGTCAGGTCCTACACTAAACAGTGATGTCATCCAAGCCGCATTGTGTATCACCAACTCGCACAGGGGTGGCCAATCTTATCCGCAAAGGGCCGGTGTGTGTGCGGGTTTTTGCTGCAACTCTTATATTATATTACTATATTACTTATATTACTAATTAGAGGACTGATTGGCTGAAGAGTCCTCACACCTGGGTTTGAACAGCTGACCTACAGGTTATCCCAAAAACCTGCACACACACCGGCCCTTTGCAGATAAGATTGCCCCCCCCGAACTAGCATCTCTCACTGGCCAGGTGAGGCCAACCCCCCAACACACACACTGTCACACACTGTCACACACTGTCATCACCTCCCAGCCAAACAGTCAAAGACCCCCTTGATAAATCCTTAATAAAATCTTCTGGGCCTCCGAAGGCTAAATTACTCCCATGAGGTGCTACTTACTTTATTGTTTCCCCACCAGAAACTTTAAAAGTATTAAAGTTTGACTCGATAATTAGAAGAAAAATGATAAATCATGATAACATGATAAATAAACGATAAAATGATAAGTAAATAAATTATAAAATGATAAAAGATAAAAAGGATCTATCATTTTTATCATTTATTGGATATATCATTTAACTTGTATTGAGTATTAAAAATATTAAAGGTTACCTCAATAATTACAAGAATTGCCTGACTAAAAAAAATGACTTTTCTAACAGGAGAATAATGAATTCTGGTGACTGAGCATGACTGTTTGGGCGGGACGCCTGTACATTTCCACAATAGACCAATCAGTAGTGATTCCTTAGGAGTAGCAAAGGTCACCTTTTACAGTCAATATCCTAATATTTAAGGTGATGAGACTGACCCGTGTGGTAATGCGGTCAAACCAGTGAGGACGGCAGCCCATCAGGGATGCAGGCTCACCTTCTTTGGCGGGGGGGATCGTTGGGATGGGGGGCGTTGTTGGGGGCTCAGTGGGGGGTGGAGTAGGAGCAGGACCTGGATATGAAATAAAACGCATCCTGTTTCAGTGGCTCGTCTCGCGTTTCCACCTGAAAAATGTTCCCTCACAGCTTCCCAGGGGGCGCTGTTTAGAGTGGCGTAAGACGCTCCGTGGAGATTGCCTTATGGAAGCACGCTATCGCCGTGCTGACGGTCCCTGTCATCGGCCTCTCATTGCTGGAACAAGGTGACAACCTCGCTGGAGTGGGGAAATTAACTGTGCCTCGAAGCAAACAGAAACCTCTCTCCACACAATCCGGATATAAACAAAGACACGCAAGGATCCATTAAAACGGTAAGAAGATCAATTAGGAAGATTACGAAGGATCAATCTGACAATTTACCTGTTCAGCAGAGGGTGAACCAGCAGCCGGAAAGCGCCACACTCATTTCCAAATGAACTGATCCCATTCTATTGGCATTTCGCAAACGGCGGCTTAGCTGACTACAATCGTCTTAGCCAACCCCAACACCCGAACACAGCGTGCCCACTCAGACGGGACATGCCTTCTCAGGCAGCACACACCCGCCAAAACAAAGGACAATTACAAACCTCTGAACAGGCAGGGCTGAAGCAGTAAGGCAAACAAGGACACAGAGCAAGGCTGACTGTAGATAGTCAAGTCAAGTCGAGTAGCTTGACTTGACTTCACTGACTACTGGTTGCCAGGAACTGCACTGTCAGAAAAAAGGTTACAATCCTGGTACAGTTTTGCTCCCCAAGGCACAAACAACATTAATGTACCCTCAGCAGTACTTAAATGTTCCTCAGAGTTCATTTCTGTGCCTTGAAAGGTGCGTTTACCTACAGCTAGGATACAATTGGCAGACCCTTGAGGGTACAGCCCCAGTGACAAGTAATTGTTCCCTCAAAGGTTCAAATTGGTGCTTTTTTTTTCAGACAGCGTGCAGAATTACAGTGCATGCTCTCATGGCGTCGTGGCGGGGCTGTTTTATGTGTGTGTGCTTCCCATAAAAACTCCAGCGGCCCACACAGCCACTTCTTCCACTGGGAATTACTCTTCATAGTAGCCTCTCGAAATTTCAGCAGTGAAGACAGGGGCGGGTTTGCTGTTTCTGGGACCCCACTGAAATAGTCACCCCCCCCACCCCATGTTTCAAAAACAAAATAAATAGCTAGTGAGTAGAGGCAGAAGATCGTAGTTAGCTAGCTGGTTAGCAGAACATGCTGCTTCAGCGTCTCCTAAATAAGGAATGCGTCAATTTAATCTTTAGTGGAGTGACTGTTTATGGTCAACGGGGGGGGGCATGCCAAACCTCAGGAGCCTGATGCAAATGTGTGGTTGCGTGGTGGTCAGCACCAACTTCAGTTTGTGTCAAAACAAGGGGATCATTCTGGCTTCAAACACAACTTTGTACAGATCGTAAACACGTTTTTTTTTTCAGTGCAGAAATTCAGCATGGACTAGAGAAGCAGGACACAGGGACTTACGTGTTTTGTCCATGGTGGTCACTGCAGGACCCTCCATGCCCTGATACTGGGCATAGACGCTGATCTTGTACGGGGTGTTGGGAGACAGACCTTGGAAGCAGCGTCCAGAAGCTCCTCCCCCTAAGCTTACTTCCTGCTTTTGTCCGTCTGCAGTTGGAGAAGATGGAAATCACCCATTGTCAAAGGGACAGCCTGAAGATGAGCGGATTCCGTCGAGCGGATTCCGTCGAGGTCTTTAGCTTCTCGGCATAATCCGTGAAATTGCCAACAAACTGAACCATTGTTCCCCTTACTGGACTGAGATGGACTGAGGACCAGACTTAGAGATGCAGGCCATCTCAGGAACAATGTTCAAGGTCTGAATTGACAGAGTTATTCACATGCAAACCAGACATTTTAATTACGCCCAGTAACGCTTTTCTGCCTGAGGACTGGTCTGGATCCAGTGCCTGTGCATCAGATAGTGATTGAACCCAAGCAAAGGCAACTTCCGATCAACTTCACAGATAACAGTAATCGGATCTCATCAATATCCTCCTGAACAAGAACATAACAAAGCCACAGCACATTAAAAACATTCTCTCTCAAAAGCTGATGCAGGCGTGCTCCATTAAACAAACCTTCCCATCTGAGTTTTACACAGACTACGCAACCCTTTGAAAATCCCAAGACCTCCTGTGTGACTCCGGGCAGAACGCTACGGTGGATCCTCCCAAGGAGGAAAATTTCCGTGCTCCTCTCTCCTTTTGTTTTGCAATCACCTCCTTGGGATTCTCCTACTTCTGGCAATCTGGCATGGTGTACTATCTGTGCATCCGTACCCCGAGAGGTACGATTCCTTCAAGGCTCTTCATCTAAGTTTAATACATGGCTCTGCTGGAGTGTAATGCTGCCAGGGATCTATACAGATAACAGGTTATTTCAATTTAAAAAGTGTCCATATATACGTATGCATAACATATTTATTTCTGAGATCTGGAGGAAAATCGAGAGGAGGACTTTCTTTTATTACACATGTGAAAGTGTCACCCCAAACATTGCCAGAACTTTACTGGTTTCTCTCTGGACCATCTACAGACAGTCTCTGGAAGCCATTAAAATGAGTCACTGAGAACACTCGTTTAACTTTTAATGGATCTCTCACAATAAAAATACGGACCACGGCGCTTTTCATTAACAGCATAAAACACGCTGACTGACGGTGACACTGTCGCTGTCCGTCAGGGGGGCGATTTAACGGACGCATTATTTTTTCATAAGGTAGTAAAGTTTTAACACTCCGGCAAAAGGCACCATTGCATTCAAGTAAAGACTGGCAACTATATGTGATTGATTTTAATTGTGCCCCCAATTTAAATTTCATTCAATTAAAGCCTTGCGTGATAAGAAAGTTAGTGACTTTTACTGAAAGTCTTGTTTCCACTAGGCATTCACATTAATCAGATTTATTATAATTGTGCTTTTATCTCTTTAAAATTAATTTCAACTTGTCACTATTTCAGATAATTTTTTTCAAATGCCCTGTATTATCATGGTATGATGTATGACAAATTTGTGAACTGTTGCCGTCTTCACTCCTCATTCCTGAGTAAAAGTTACAATAGGCGATAGCAAAAAAGAAAAAAAAAATTGACACTATTTCAAAATACACTAAGACGTCTGATCTCATCTGGCAATTTGGTCTTTGTCAGACGCCAGTTTACTTTTATTAACAAACAGGGATTATACTGGAAAGAGAGATGGCACCTCAACACCGGTGAGAGTAAGGATAAGTCAGGAATGAGCGAGATGCAGCCAGGAGCTACTTACTGTGCAGGGACTCGATGACCACCCTATAGAGAGAGGCGTGCTGAAGGGGGCGCCACTGAGCACACATGCCGGTGCTCTGTGTTTGGTAGGTGTTCAGGTTTGCCACTCCCAGATACACTGTGTGATAAGGAGACAAGGAAATACAAACATGAACGGGGTTACCCCACCAGTTTAGAGCTGGGGCATAAGCTTCAACGTCTGCTGGGAGACATGCATAGGGAGGAATCACATGATCCTGGGGGAAGGTTCCATTTTCAGATCAGTGGGGGGAGGCTTCGATTTATATTCAGCAGGAATACAGTAACGTACACTGCTAAAACATGTCTTTAATTACAAAAACGGAGAATCGGTTTGTAAAAACGGTGTGGATACCTTTGCTGATATCTAATACATCGACATAATTTAAAACAAAAATGAATAAACTCAACAGTAAAAAACAAGCATCTACCATTTACCTAACTACAAGATTAATTTGTCCAAGACAACATATATTGTGCTGGCCATGGGTCTTGAATCAACAACCTTCCGGTCACTGGCACTAATCTGCTGAGCTACACATCATCGCAACAACTGATTGCCTAATAAAAAAAAAAATTCTTACAGAAATTTGTCACGTTTATGCATGGGAGAATCGGTAGTAATTAAATAGCAAAAACACTGTTCTGAAATACAACAAACAGGTACAATTTAAGCAAAATCAATTCTGGTGAGGATACATCCAAAGAAATTAGAAATCCACAGTATTTTCTTTACTATTAAATGTGCTGTATATACAGCTTGGATTCTGTACCTCAAGTTTATTTTCTTTGTCAGGAAGAAAAAAAAGTAATTAAATCAGACATTCTGTGTATTTGTCTTGGTTGAAAAACCTACAGTCATTTAATCCGATCTATACTGTGTAGGATCCTATTGAAGAAACAGCAGCGGGCAAACGGCTAAATGAACACTCTAGTGGTCGGTGGGGGTGGAGGGGGGCGGCAGAGGCTGGGAGGGTCAGGTGACTGAAGCTTTGTGCTGATTGGTTCCACACGTCCCTCCAGCCCAAAGGGATTATTTATTGCAGTGTTCTGGTTTATTTTATATCTCCTGGTAACCCTTCACTGCAGGTTAGATGGATTTACTAGTTTTCTTCACTTCTGTGATGTTCCACCTGTCCACAGTCCTGTCCAGATCCCCCTTCCCGCCCCTGTCCATAAATAAATGACACTTCCCTGCATAGCCCCTGTACTGTGGTTCCATTAATTTCCCTGGTAAGAGGGACTCTCAAAAATACAGTCGAACCGAGGAGACTTATCTGAAACCGTATTGTGTAACTCTTAAATTCAAGCCCTTAAACTAGAAGGACGTAGCATGTGGTCAGCAAGGCCGCGGTTTAGCAGCACATAACGAGTCAACAAGGCCCTTCAGAAGATGTTCTCCTTGAAGAACAAGATGGAGAACACGCAGGAGCATATGGCGGAATGAGGCGGCTTATCTTAATCCTGCCAGCGCTCCTGAATAATGCATGTGACTGCTGGCGCCCTTCAGTAGCCCGCGCTATTAAAAATGCATGCGTTCACGTACCTGGGCGCGCAACTGCGAGGGGGCTACATATATTATTTTACTGAATTATTCAAATTGGACTGACGCACAAAGTGGACGAGAGTTGCGTGAGACGGAGCGGAATACAGGTGTAAGGAGCGTGTTAATGCAACACACGGAACAAGAGCCGAAAAATTAATAAATAGAAATTTCACGGCTGAAGATGTAATATATCGTTATCCGTGTCAGAATCGCGTTTCTGCTCCCCCTGTAATAACGGCTTGTCTGGAGAGATAAAGATTTGCTGCCCGCACCGGGTGCCTGTCCGGCGCGCCGCCTGGGGACGCGCTCCCGGAGACGCTGAGACGCGCTCCCGGGGACGCTGCCTCCGCCACCCCGGTTATCTCACTTCGCCCTGATGAAAACGCCTCACTCATTTGGCGCGGTGTGATGGTGGAGGTTTTACAAAGAGAAACAGTCTGATCGCATTTTTGTATAATAAAGGTGCCAGAGTAGTTTACGTAGCGATTTTCCTGATAAAATCTGATTTATGTGCAGAAATAATGCGACTCTTTCGATACGACACGATACCAGCGCTTTCTCCGCATCGTTAGTCCTTTTGTGTATTAATCCGTAGTTTGCGTAAATAAGCGTGAATAAGTGAATTAAATGCAGCTGTCCGAAAGACGCAGCAGAGCTTCGCTGCCAGTGGGGTGTGTGCTGTGTAAAACGAAACCTTAAGATACCCCATACGAGGTGCGGCTGTTTGCCACAGTAGCTCGTAAAATAGTGGCTTTGACGCTCATGGGACAGTAGATGCATTAAATGAGTCATTTTACTAGCATCGTGTCCTTAAAAAATCCCCACTCTTAAGTGCTGACACAACAGAGAACACAGAATATACTGACAATATGTATTTATCTTTTATGACCACGTGTAACAAATGTATACTGTTATATGCTACTGTGGGTCAGCGCTATAGCCCTCCATGTGCACAGTCAAAGGATCCCCCCCTCCTCTTGTCAGTTAGATGAGCTGGTCTCTCCAAATTGCTCATCATGCAGGATTGCCAACCAGGATTTCCTCAACCCTGAACCTTGGAAAAGGGAGCTAAGGATGAATTAATCATATTTTATGATATATGGATCAATACAACCACATACCGTATGTCTGTGCATGGAAAGGAGATGAAGTCATTTCCACTAAATGTAAGAAGGTGTGAATGGACGCATTCGCTTTGTAAATCACTGTAGGGATGTTGCCGGCCTTACGTGTCTTGGCTTTGCCAGTCAGTGCGATGCTGCCGCCTGTCCTGTAGGTGGCGACGACCTTGACACTGTATTCGGTGTCACTCCGCAGGTTCATGATGACGAGAGTGCTGACGTCGTCCCCAACGAAGGTCTCCAGGGCTGGTCCAGGGACTGCGGAGAGCGGACAGTGTCTGGGCATAAACTCTCTGGAACCGGCCTCTGTCTTTGACTGTGATTGATTATGGGGGGGGGGGGAGTATCTCGAGGCAAAGAGAATAAGGGAAGAACTCTGCAGGACATTGGTAGAGAAATCACACAGACCATCTCATCACCAGAACCAGAGTGCTTACAGTGACTTAATGGGGGGATTCCCTCTTCAAGTTCATCTCCTAATGATGCTCTGCTTACCCAAAGCAAATCATTATTCCACATGACAGGAAGAGAAATGGTTCATTGTCTTCCCTGAACGATCTGACAGTCTATAACATCATCAGCAGATCTTTACACTCCCAGAGCAAGGACAGTAAAATGCATGAACCCTGCCCTTCATCAGTGATTCACCATTTATCACAATGACAAGACGCTTACCTCGTTCACCACTAACTGCATTCCGGTGAACCGCATTCCTTCTTTATGATAGTTTCAATTAAGAAGGTATTCATATGTCGGAAACAAAACTTAAGTGGACAAATACGGCCGATGTCTTGTGCAAATGCTTATAGACCAATTACACCAAACTTAGGAAACCGCTCAATCGAAATGCCCTTTCACAGTGATTTAGAGGGTGTCCCCATTTTACGACGCAGTTAATGGAACATTTGTTTCTCTAGAAACCTTAAAGGTGCAACATCTCTCCCAGATGGCCCTCTTTCCAGACCACAGGTTCTGCTCAATGCTTGACTGGTAATGGAGATGGAGCGCCAGTCCCAACTGTCGAGTCACTTCGGTGTATTCCGTTTGCCGCTGTGAATGCGATTTCTTGTACTCTCTGCTTCCCACTCGCTCAGTGTTTCCTTCAGGACCCATACTCACCGGAGACGGGCTGGTAAATGACCCGGTAGCCTGCGGTGGGGTTCGAGGGAGGGTGCCAAGTGACACGGAAGCGGTTGTACCATTCCTCAGAGACTCTCAGGTTCGTGGGTGCAGCGAGGGGCACTGCAAGTAAACAAACGCAAAGTTCACGTGGACGCGCGGGGGGGGGGGCGCTTGATTTCCTGCGTCACTTCCTGTGTGCAGCCGGGTGGGTTTATGATCTAAGCACTTGGCTGTGAGAAGCGTGTTCTTTGGTCAGCAAGAGACAATTATATATAACAGCCGATGACGCGTATATATTCGAATGAAATTCATGAAGAGCCGTGATGGATTTATTTGTTATTGAAGCTCAGCATTGTGCCGCATTTTGTTTCGAATTGCGAGACAAACTGTCAGCCGCTTGTCTTTCCTAAGAATGTGAATTATCCTCCCAGTGACATTTAAATCATTACTCGAAAGAGCAGAAAAGACCCAAATCGGTATTCTGAGGTAATAGCTGAGAGAGCGGTGCGTGTAATCAATTACGACAGAGGGAAAAAAAATCTGTTTCACGGGTTTATTACTGGCCGGAGGGAGACTGCTGTTATGAGGCGTCTCCATCATCCGTATTAATGGACGGAATCGATATTTGTCTCCCTGCCTCTTCACATTTACCGTGTCAGCAGTGCAAGCTCAGCGGAAAACCCCCACCTGTGTCAGGTAACCCCAGGACATACGTCGGCCCCACGATAGTGATTATCGGCCAGGCGGGGAATAGTTTACTTTAGGGGTGGGCCAGGGAGTGTAAACACGAGGTAGTGAGCCCGTGCGGTTAGTGTGCGAAGTCGCTGGAGCCACGAGGATCCGCTTACACGTGTGGCCCACAGACGACGCACTGGTCCCATCTCCAGCAGCGTAGATGGGCGTGACTGTCACCTTGTACTCTGTGTCTGGCCCCAGGTCTTCCAGGATGACGCTGTTTTCTTGGCCGGACACAAACACCTAAATTTAAAAGAATAAAACACGATATATGAGATATATGACCCAATAATCACGACTCACTGTCCTCACTTCAGACCAGTTTGCATGATGCTGTCGCTCACTGGGAGGGTTAATGGGAACAGTGGTCCCTCAATCTGTTTCTGATCTCCCTCCCTGCCCATTAATATACCGGACCAATCTAATCATCTGGGCCGCTGTTTAACGGATCTCTGTCTGCTAAACTCGCATGTCCCTTCTGTTCCTCTTGGGCATCTCCAGAGAGAAATCACCAGTCCTCTCAGTTCTGAGACGGCGTCGCTCGACCGGAATGACAGCCCGCCAATCCGAAATTTACCGACGTGACCGAATTAGTAGGCCGTAGTTTGTCTGCGGTGTTTTCTTTCGGCACGATTAAGCGCGATAACAACAACAGCTAATGAGCAAACCGACAATGAACCATGTTCAGTGGAAGAGAAATAATGAGCTATACCGTGCGCAACAGTGCCCAGCTTTTTTGCGTTGTCACACGGAGATTAGCCAGATACTAGCAATTGTACCGTCGGGGAGGGCAATGCGGCTCAGTGGGTCGTCCCTGCGATAGGACGTCCAAATCCTGTGGTCAGCAGAACGATGCCGCCATTGGCCACTTAAGCGAGAGCTCCACCCCCTATTGCTCCAGGAACTCAAAAGTACATCACTCTGGAAAAACATATCTGCTCTACGAATAAAATGTTTTTTATATAGCTAAAAAGTACTGCAGTTCCAATTACTGTTGGGTCATAATGGTCTCATACGACCGCCCACTCAGTGCTTAGATTGATGTGGATGTGACTCAAGTCTGTAAGCATGTATGGATTCTGCTATGACACTCTGTCTGGAGAGAGGATCGCTAGGTTTTACACACTACGGATCACGACGCATTTGCACAGGCTGTCGGAGCGCTGTGTGTCTCTCTGCCGCCAGGAGGCGGCCTTTAAAATTAACGTTTGACCCTTCGGCAATAGAGCACCGTCGCTTCGGGGCGTAAAACGGACACCATGTTTGGCGACACAGAAGTCAACCATGGCTTGAGTTCTACAACTTCCTATCTTTCCAACATCTTTGGAAGAAAAATCATCTTCGTGACAACCAAAATAGCTTCTGGCTGCCGATAACGCCGCGGTGATTAAACGTCAGGTGCAAGGGCACGAGTGAGTTGGACTTTCTCATGACAACAGCGTCCATTGTGATGTCTTCTCTGATCTCGATAAGGATGTCGAAAAGTGACACGTTGGCTCGGGCTGAGCACTGACGTATCCACTGGAGGGGGGGGGGGGTATTAGCGCCTTGGTGCCGTGGAAAACAGAGGTGCTGCTCCTGTTTACATTTTAAGCAGGCGCTGTGTGGTCTCCCCCGTCCGAATGCTTAACAGCAATAAGCATCAGCCAATATCCAGCTTGACAGAGCAATTTAAAAGAAAAAGAAAAACGTCATTGGCATTAGGGGTCGAAAGCATTGGTGTCATTTGGAGGGTATGCCGAACAGTCCGTCCGAATCCAATGTAATTACGCGAAATGAGATTTTATAATGCATGCGCGTCTCATAAACTATTTATAATGCCCGCAATCAATCTAGCCTGGCTGACTGAGCCTTACAAAGCAGAGAATTAAACCGCCATGCCCTGATCTGTCAGTACACGCTCTGACGCTTTTATAAAATAAGGAACTGAAGGGGAGGAGCTGTCCGGCCCGGCGGTGGTGCTGAAAGCCCGCCCGCGCGTCGTGAAGCAAACACGCGGAAAACGAACGGACTTCCTCCCCGCGACCGCGTCCGGCCGACGGCTCTGTTTTTATCTCCTGTGGATATTTCCCTCTGCGATGTTTCACACGCTAACGTAACGTCTCCCGGCGCGTCTCCAGACGGCCGCCAGACGGGAAATTAAAGACGCGGGCGAGGTGGGACCATGTTTACGCGCGACTCTGGTTTTACGCCGCCTCCCTTTACCGCGTGTGGCCAAACACGCCGCAGTGCTAGGGCCACAGGCGCTAAGACACCACCCGGAAAATAACACCCTGCCCTTCGGGGGTGTATTACAAGGCTGCAGCCTTTCTCTTTCACATGACCCCCCCCCCACTCCCCAAGTCAATAAAAGGGCAAACCTAGCAAAACAGTGCCATTCTATTAATGGTCTGGTTTGATCTCCATCCCATTTGGTTCCGCCCTCCCACCACTAAACTGCCCCATATTAGCCCAAATGTCATGCTATTGTTCGGTCCTCAGGAACTAAACCCAGTAACCGGTAAGAAACCTGCCTTCAGGAGCTTCAGTCTGCCTCTAATGAACTGGACCTGCTTTGTGTTTATGACCAAAATGACCCGATGGCCCTGGAGGTCGCACTCACATCCTCCTCATCCCAGTCGCCCTTCACGGGGCCGTACGACACCCGGAACTGGCCGACGCCGAGCATGTGGGGGTCCCAGGATGCCCTCAGGCTGTCCGGGGTCTCGCGGTCGATGCGCAGGTTCCTCACGCCGACCCGCGGCACTGGAAAGGAACGGCCCACCGTCACGAGACAGTCAAGTCAAGTCAAATTAAGTCAAGTGGTCTTCGCTGTCATACCTCCGCATACAGGTACACAGTGCTCCCCCAGGACCACGGGGTGTCATACAAACAGTAGTGACCATGGGGAGGGCTTTTATACACAGTGTAATGTGTAAGTCAACAATAGGCAGCATAAAGGGGTGGAATCAATACAGTAACTAAACTACTAACTAAATTTGTCACTAATAAGAAGTTAATCAGTGCTGGGGGGCAAGGGGGCAGCAGGGTATTTAGTGACCTGAGCTGCCAGCCAACGTGGGGCCATGAATGTTCACCTGCCACAGAAGAGCAAGCTGCCAGGAGCAATTAATGCATGGAAGCCGGAATTCTGCTCAGCGCAACAGCGCAGTTCCTGCGCCGTACACAGAAGTACAGGTTACGGCACCAGACCCCCCTGATTTATCTACCGGTACATCACTCCGCAGACTGGACACAGACATCCGCTACTGAAACAGACCTTAAAGGTTAACTGTCACATCATTAAATATATCTTTTAAATCGTCTCAAAGAAAGTTACGTTTTTGTTTTTCCCCTCACAAGTCCATCCCTGGGAAGCAGTATTTACCTGAGGGGGTAGGTGAAGGGCCAGTGGTGCCTCTTGTCACTAAGAAGAGAAATTAAAATGGTTTTAATATTTAATGCGGCGCCACAAGCTCAGATTCAAACACACGGTAGAGAGAAAAAGAGCAGTTGTCATTTGTTTGCAGCTATATAAACGTCGGTGGAGACGATCCAAGAATATGTGAGGTGAAACGAGGACAGAAACGTAATGCACGGCCTGTGTGACAGAACTATGTTTAAGAAAGTAAATAAACAGAACATAAATACCTCAGGCAGGAGCTGTGTGCCGGGAAAAGAACGAAACAGCAGGGAAAGTACGAAACAGCACCTCAAAGCTACGTAATTACAGCATTATCAGGGCTATGGACTCTCAGACTGGGCCAGGATATTGTGGAAGGGTGTGGGATGCAATACGATTACAAAATAAATATTGTGTTTGTATAATTTTCATATAAATTCATATATGAATTTTGAATAACCCTGATAAACAGATGGGAGATGGATGGATGAATGCATGGATGGATGGATGGATGGATAGGAATTTGCTTTCTGCACATTAGGTTATAGGTTTGATGCCTCCATTATTCCCTGTGAGTGTGTGTGTGTGTTTGTATGGTATTTGCATATTGTGACTGTAGGTATCATCCAGTTACTCCATTTCCCCCCTACAGTGTAAATACACCTGGTTTTTCAGTGAATTTGGGTGTCTGAATTGTCCCTTGGGAATAATTTTCTCGACCCTTTGATGGACCAGTGTCCCGTCCAGGACATCCCCGGTATTCCTGGGACAGACTGCTGACTCACCCTGACAGCTTTCTGGATGAGGGTTATGAGGGAAGATGGATGGATATCTCATTAGTGCGTGTAAGTATAAAGCCCATGGGGGTTTGAGCCCCGGTCACTTCCTCACGTGTGGTCTCCAACGCCGTCACAGCCCGGCTCTCCACGTTGCCCGCGTAGACCGCAGACAGCGCCACCTCGTACCGCGTGCCCGGCTCCAGGTGCGCCAGCAGGGTGCTGTCATAGTCGCCCAAGATCAACGTCTATTGCGACGGCCGCGGGAGAGAGGGTGGAAGCGGTTATGGGGGCTGCTCCGAAGCCGGGCAAATTGGCACAAAGTAAACAAAGCCTTCGGTGAGGGGTCACCAGGTCTTCCTTTGTGGAAGTCACCCAGACCGGCTCAGGAGGGAGATACAGGCTCGGCTTTGTGATATATTCTGCCTGACCTCCCCGCTTGTTATTTTCTGCTCCGGTGCCGCTGAGTAAACATATCGACCTGCCCCTCACTATCTATAAGTCACAGCTGTGCCTGAGCCCGTCCTTGTCACACAAATCCCAACGGCACATTTAGCGATGAAGCCTTCCGGGGAGGGCAGAGCGCGGGGCACGAGGCAGACATCAGACTCCTGAGAGGGTCTCTGCAGGTATCCTGGCAGCTCGCTGTCATTTGAGCCCCACCGCTGGTCAAACCCAAGCCTCGCAGGGTTACAAAAAAACACCACGGGGGAATCCCCACTCCGGCAAGCATGCAAACTGTCACGGCCCAAGCGTGTATCTCCACAGCACCAAGCGTGTACCAAATAATGGGATCATGTAACCCGACACGTACCAAGCAGGTATCCTGTTCCACCACAGGACGGGTATATTTCCCACCACGGCCTTACGAGTCACATCACAGACCTGTTTCCTTTCCCCACCGGCCGCCGGCCTCCAGGACAGCTTGTAGAACATGACGTCATCCGCTGCACGCTGCCAGCCGACCCGGAAACCCTCCATGGACACCTCACTGGTCCTGATGTTGCGGGGCGCGGGAACCGGCTCTGGGAACAACGTCAATAACTCGATGGGGCAGGACTGGTAGGTTAAGTGGGCTGTACACATACTGTACAACATGCGTTAGATTGGCATCACTATATAATTACCCCAAAAAAACAGTAAACTAACGCCCAGATTTATCATTCTGCATTATCACTGAATAGGTGGCACTGTGATGTAGGTGACATAAAGGCTGCTGTTCACCATTTGGTAAGTAACTGCTCCAGTGAAACGTAACACAAAAGTCACACGGGGTAATTGTATCAGCCAAGCGGATCCAGGTTCGTAGCACAGCAAGAGGTGAAAGACAGGGTAGCATAAACCAGTCTAATTAACTCAAATTAAAATATGTGGGAGAAACAGGTGTTATGGCGCTGTGGGGCGGAGGACGGCCCCTTACTGGTGGTGAAGGTGCCAGTGACGGGCTCAGACTGGTCTTCGTCGTAAACAGCGGTGACGGCCACTGTATAGCCGGTGCTGGATGTCAGGTTCCTCAGGGTCACCGAGACGACCTTCCCCACCTTCGTCTGGGTCACAGCACAGGACAGGACGGGGCTTTACGATGTGGACGGGGAAGTGAGTCCTGCCTTTACCTCACAGTGATACCTCGTTCCGTGGGCAGCGGTGGCTTAAGGGTTAGGGAAGCGCACTCGTAATTGAAAGATTGCAGGTTCGAATCCCTGCCCAATAAGGCACCACTGAGGTACCCTGAGCATGGTACTGCTTCCTAGGGGCTGAATTAGTTGCCCCTTGCTATGTCACATTGGCACATAAGGGTTAAATGTGGAGAACACATTTCGTTGTTGTGCTGTGGTGTGTCAACAATGACAATTAATCACTAAATTCTAATTCTAATATGTGTGTGTCCATGTGCATGTCTTCATGGGTGTGGGTGTGTGTGTGTTTCTCTGTGTCATAGCGTGTGTGTGTCTATGTGTCTGTCTGTGGACATGTCTGTATGCCTCTATCTTTGTCCATTCAACTGTCTGTGTCTCTGTCTTTGTCCCTTCGACTGTCCGTGTCTCTGTCTTTGTCCCTTCGACTGTCCGTGGACATGTCTGTGTCTCTGTCTTTGTCCATTCGACTGTCCGTGGACATGTCTGTGTCTCTGTCTTTGTCCATTTGACTGTCCGTGGACATGTCTGTGGTTCATCCTACACCTGCACCCGCCTCAGCACTCACCATGTTGATCCGGGCTCCAGTGGACGTGACATGCGTGATGACGTAACCCGTGACCTTGTCGGTCGGCGGCTCCCAGAACAGCACGGCAGAGCTGTGGTCGACGTCCCGGAACCGCAGATTGCGAGGAGGGCTCAGAGGCACTAGGGACGAGGTTTGATTTAACGGGAGGAAATTATTCCAGAAATTATTTATTATTCCTACTGTGAGGTGACTGCCAAACCCTGGAAAAGCCCGATTAACACACTCTAATTCATTCCTTCAAGGCAGTCAGAACAGCCTGCAGTACTTTTGGGATTCGCTTCAGGTCTTCTGGAGGTCTTTTGTAGGACAAGAGCGTGTTTTTTAGTTTTTTTTTCGACAAATAGTATATGCTGTACAAAAGCTGCAGGGTTCTTTGTTTAGCCGAGCAAAAAAGACGTTTATTCACCTCATTTCCAAATAAATGAAGCTTTTATAATCCTGAATGAAACCTCTCCTGGGATCTAAGAGATGCTGGAACTGCGAAGGCCTAGAGAAGAAAGTGATCTGCCTTCAGGGGGGTAGGGACTCACAGGTGGTCTCCTGGTTTGTCACGGGGTCGCTGGCCTCTTCCCCATGCATGGTGTACACGGTCACAATGTACTCCGTGTCAGGGGTAAGGTCTTCCAGTGGGACGTCCGTCACAGATTCCACTACTCGGATCTGTCAGAAAACAAGTCTTCCATGAAGTCCCCCAGTGAGAGAGTGACGCCGACCCAATGTCGCCCTCAGGATCGCACCTGGAACAACCTCACACGGTAACAAACATGGCTATGAGAAAACCCGTCTGTCTGCGAGAAGCTGGAACAGATTCTAAACCTTTGGGGCCCGCATTTCATACAGGGGCTAATTACCACGTTTCGAGACGGTCTAATTAGCGAAGATGAAAGCGCTCAATAACTGGCTTCTTGCAGGACATCCTTCTGGAGTGGTTTCATTACCTAAGCCCCACAGGTAGTCAGATGCCACAAGCAGGAAAGGAATGGGGAAGGGGTGTCCTATTAGTCATACGGGAAGGGGGCGGGACTGCACGCAGCGGTTCATCCGATCAGAGAACAGGAGGGCGGAGGTCCTGTGCTCACCTCCCTTTCGTGCTGGGAGCCGGGCCTGTCCAGGGGGGCGTAGACCACCACGTACCCAGAAGCCCCCGGAGCCTCAGCCCAGCGGGCCCGCATGCTGTTGTGCGTCACATCATACAGCTCAAGGTCGCTCGCCACTGGCAGGGCCACTGAAATGCAAAGAAGGGGGGGGCAGAGGTTTCCCCCCCCAGTTTGGGTCAGCGGGCCTGAATACGTCTTTACACTGCGCGAGCTGGTTTATGTAACGTGACAGCTGGTAATAAACACACTACGGGAATCAGACCTCGTGCTCCAAGACGGGCTTTGCCTGGCAGTTCACGTTCTCACTATCGTCCCCATTATGAAGATTTCCAACAGGGAACCTCCTCAGTTACAGAATGAGTATGAGAGTATGAGGGCAGTACTGGTACAACAGCTAACAATGGGGTTTCAGGCAGGTACTCTGGATTTTTCCCGCCATTTGTCAATAGAGTGTACCCCAGCCCACTGCATGATGGGATAGCTTCCTGACCTCATAATGACCCCATAACTGGATAAGAGGGTGAAAGAATGAAGGGCTGGATTGTTGTCTTTACACATTTTATAATAGTCCATTAGTATCATTAGTCCATAACGTTATGAATAACTGTTAATGAAAAACAGAAGGAGGGGGCATGGAAAAGGTCTAGGTGGGGGGAGGGGGTCTCACATGTGGTCTCGCTGCCCCGCAGGGCATCGCTGAATGTGGTGGGGTAGACGGCGAAGACGGCGAGCTGGTACTCCGTCTGGGCTTTCAGGTTCTCCAGCCGCACGGTGTCCTCGCTGCCGCTCACCACCACCTGCGGGGGGCCACCGCCGACACCCGCTGGTCAGGAGGCGGCGACTCTACCAGCCGGGAATCACGGAGCGGAGAGCAATCGAGCTGAGATCTTCTGAGGATACCGGCCCGCCAGTCCGGCTGGCATTTGGGAAGGTGGGCGTGGGCAGCTCTCCCCCCCCAGCACCGTCACACATATTTGACATGGTCCTTAACTGATGTCTGGCCAAGAACCCCTCCCCTGTCGGAGATACTCGGCCGTCGGCTTACAGCTGACTCTTACCTCCTGGGGGTCGCCTCCGTCGTTAGAGTAATACACCACGCGGTATTTCGATACTGCCCCGGGGGCGTGGCTCCAGCTCACACGAAAACTATGTGAGGTCACCTCAGACGTGATCAGGTCCTGAGCGGCCCCTACCGTTGGTTTCCCCGATTCTATTGACAACGGCAACAAAAAAAAGCAAGGCGCTTGGTTTATTAATAACTTTCAGACAGTGAAGCGGCCCACCCAGAATTACGACCACACTCTCTCATATTTCCGCCGTGGGAGGTTGGAGAGTCCCCATGTGATGACAACACGGTAATCCGGCTAAAGGCAAGGCCACCCGAGAAGACCCGCTTCCCTTCTCGTAGACCCTCCCCTCAACAAGCACACGCTGCCCACTGCCCCGCCCAGAACAGAAGCGCACAGCTCCCATGATTCCACTCACACATACGTCAGGTGTCACTTTCTAATACGCGGGCGGCTAATACGTCAAACCGGAGGGCAGGATGCACTTTCCCTTGACTGCTGGGCCCTTGGGGACGTCCCCGGCAAGATCACCGCCTCTCATCTTAACAGCGACCGCCCCGACCTCTAAGGAATCGTTTAAGGCAGAAGAGCGGGTGGCCAACAGGCTGGCATAGCATAGCGGCAGGACACCAACTTCTGATCTCCCTGTCCTGTTGCTCGACGCCCTCGCACACGGTCCGGGTGAGGCCCTCCACGATGCTGCTCATGATGCTGAAGTCGGCCACGTTGTAGACATGGGTGTCGTGCGGCTCTGACGCGATGGTCCTCAGCTCGTTCTCGTCGGCGTTCTTCACACCTTGGGCCAGGAGAGAGAGCACTTCCTAGGTTACCGCGACGACTGGACTGCCGCTTCCATGTCTGCCGGTCCGTCCTGTGCTGTGTTCCAGTCCTGCTTCGGTTTAGTCACATATTATTCATGCAGAAATGTTAGCCAGTACTTTCAGGAATGCGCATTAGCTTTAGAACAAAATTCCTCACCCTGTTTCTGGCTTATTTTTCTCCCTTGCGAGCTGGGAGGTACAAATCCCACAACACAAGACAAACTCATTCAGACAAAGCCGCATTTGAAGGCAGACAAAGGGCCCCTTCCATACCGATGGCGAAGAGCTCCACGCCGCCGTCCCGCAGGCTTTGGGCCGGAAGGATCACGTCATCCTGTGATTTGCCATCCGTGATCAGGATCCCGATTTTGGGGACGCCATCCCTGGCCCCAGACTCGGGCTTGAAGCTGTTCTCCAGGATGTAGGTCAGCGCCAGGCCTGGTCACAAACGCAGAGAGACAGGGTACGTGTGACTTCTGCCGTGTGCAACGTACCAGTCAAAAGTTTGGACACACCAACCCGTGGAAAGGTTCATTTATATTATTCTTTACATTTTCGAATAATTATAAAGACATCAAAACTATAATATAACATATAAACAGCTCTGTGAGTTGGAACTCAAAAGGTTGCCAGATCAAATCCCATAGTCGGCAGAGTGATCCTTCCATTGGGCCTCTGACTCCTTTAGGTCAGGCGCCCTGGTCATAAGATGCAACTCTCAGTCTTTGTAGGCGGCTTGTCGTGTCCAAACTCTTGACTGGTACTTTATATGTGATGGCACAGAAACTGGAAGGGTGTCTAACAGCAGCTATCGCATATTTTCACACTTGCATTCCCGGAAGGGGCCACTCTACCTGTCAGCGTGTTCCCTCCCTTGTAGGGTAAGTTATTCACCGCCTCAATCACAGCGTCCTTGCTGCTGAAGGTGTTCAGGTTCCATTCGATCCTGGGATCCCCGCTGTACTGGGCCAGTCCTGAAATCCAAGACTCACCATCACATCTTAAGTGGACCATGACCATGCTCTATGACATTTTAACCCCTTCAACTGTTTCTAACGTAATCCAGCAAGTGTTTATTTGGTAATGTTTCTTATTAATAAAGCTCCTCTGTTCATAGAAAATAGACTACTTGCTAAACAGTTTTTAGAAGACATTAACTGGGATATGCTCAGCTCAAAGGCATGATGAAGGAGCTCCAAAAGGAAAAAATGCGAACGGCAAATTTATTTCGGAAAGCCAAATCACAGATCCAGGACTCGGCTAAGAGCCAAGCGGAGCCCGATCAGACAGAGGCAGGATACTGATCCGGATTCGCAGGTCAAAAACAAAGGGAGGGTCCTAAACAGGAAGTAATGCTCAAAAAGGAGAGACGAGGGCTTTAAACACCCCCCACGCCACACACCGATGCGAGTCTGGTCAGCTCCCACGGTGAAGGCATTGACCATGTTCTCCAGGAACATGCGGACCAGCCGGAAGTTGACCCTCCCGATGCTCCAGGAGCCGTCCACCAGGATCACGATGTCAGCTATCGCCGGGGTCGTGCAGACAAACCGATCTGCCGAAGACAGTCGATATAGAGCGGTTCATTAATGCCAGCATGCGGTTTAGCGAGCAGAGACCGCAAAGAAATTTCAATCTAGAGCAGCCGGACAGCGGCGTAACAGAAGCTCCAGCGTGCAGATGGGATACAAAGCGTTTCTCCACAGGCATTGAAACTGGAAACCGGAGAAAAAAAACAGCACGCTATAAAACATTTGTTTATTCAATATTTATCCAAGGATGGAAGAAATTAATGGCAAGAAGGTCTCAAGTGCAGCAAATGGACACCATTATAACGTCAAAAAGAGAGGGGATATTACTTTACTACCTTATCAAAGTCCCTTACTTATGTTGCGTATCGTGTTTTATGTGCAGTGGAAAACTCCCCACAGCGTGCACCGTAAATGTGCTGGACGGCGTCCAGAGCTGGGAGATCTGTGGACAGCAGTGTGGGAACAGAGCCCCAGCCATGCGGCAGAGCCGTGAGAGATAAGGCCCAGCCTCCGATAAACACATGTGCGGGGCGCGGGACGGGGGGGGGCTCTCCAGGCGGGCTTTGCACAAATACAGCTGTGATACACAGAGCTCTGCTCCATGTTTACTACTGTCTTTAGTTTAATTTTCATTGGGGAGGGGGAGGAGTCTGAGGCTGTCAAAGACTGTTTAAAAGATCTTCATGTTAGTGTAAAACTACTCTATTATGCTGTCAAAGTGTGACACCTTAGCCACCTCAAAACCCCGCCTCACATCACCCCAGTATTTGCAGCGACCATCCAATATGCAAATGTATTTCTGCCTAGGCCACCAGCACACAGGGGACAACATTTGAAAGAGAGACATTTCTTGGTACAGAATCTTCTTCTGGCTGTTCTCACACTAGCAGTGTGGTAAAACTCCATCCTGTTCTCCATGAGAGAGGCGGGCGGTGGGGGGGGGGGTTGGGGCCAGGAGAAGTAGCCCCCAGCAGGGGGGCATCATTCGGACTGAAAGCAAAGGAGCCACAACATCAGATTACATTCATCAAAAGCACATCTGAGCCTGTGTAGTTACAGCGGGAGTGAATGTAAAATCACACTCTGGAACTGAATAGATGAATAACAAAAAAAGTCTTAACA
Source organism: Hippopotamyrus pictus (assembly GCA_026781145.1). Classification (NCBI taxonomy): domain Eukaryota; kingdom Metazoa; phylum Chordata; class Actinopteri; order Osteoglossiformes; family Mormyridae; genus Hippopotamyrus; species Hippopotamyrus pictus. Next base: position 7,834,962 of record JAODLC010000140.1, read on the forward strand.
GGGACGTTGCATGGAGGTACTTCTTGGGCTCAGCCGTAACAGATGTTTACCAGATTCTGAAATTCCAGTATATTTAAGGTGACAGCAATCAGAGTCTTTGGGTGGCGTAGCATTCAGCGCCGGCCACGCCGACATACCCGCTGGTGACATCACAGCCCGATCGGCGAGGCGAGGATAGTGACCGTAGCCAGTTAGCTGTACTCCAGTATTAAACTGGGAAGCAGTGGTGAAAAAATCACGGAGGCTTCTCTGTTAAGGTAAAATCAGATGACAGAGAATCCAGGCCCTGGATTTCCATCTTCCAAAATCCCATTGGCGTGGCTGAGGTTCCGTTTGATCTGCCTGCACCCATCTGAGGTCTCTGCCGTGGCACGCGGCATTGCTAACATAAAGCGCTAGCGTGGATTTCACTCTTTGCCTGCCGCCTCTGACTTACAAATCCTCAGGAGGTTTCTTTCTAAGATCTCACTACGGGAAAAAAAGAAGAAAGTAAATGAGGGTTAGATGAGCTTTATCAGGCAGAACATCTGTGGTATAATTAATATGGCTGGTACGTATAGACTGTTAGCCTAAAGTAAGCTAAATGATTATTGAAGATCCTTTGCACACTATGCTACAATTATTAGACCTGTTCTTTTAGCAACAAAATGACCCAGACAGCTGTCTTTACCTCTAGACGGCAAAACAATCACCCGTGGCCGCTAATGAGGAATGCACCCTACACATTACATTTTCATTATGCATTTAGCATTGTGCCGCCGCGGTAGACAATGGGCCTGTTCTACATGCTCACATACGACGGCTGAATCACTGCACGATTTCTTTGGCCCCCTATCAATTTCTTTTTTTTATGTATGTATATTTAAGCACATTTGAAAAGCACAGCATTCAGTACAGAGTTTACAGCTATTGACCAGGAATAGCTACATTGCCGTGCTGGAAGAGGTTTTGGTTTCATGAGACATGAAACCGAGGTCCTGACTCTCTGAGGTCATAAACGACCCCTGGGCATCTTTTTAAAGAGTAAGGATGGTACCCCGATGTCCTGGCTAATACTGCCCACTGTGGCCCTTTCAAATCTGGCCTCCTAAGCGTCCCCTATGTCTAACTGGTGGAATTCCCTCCTGTTCCTTCACCAGGTTAGTTACTGCACTGTACTGTGTGGTGAGTGTCCTGGCACAGAACGGCTGCCGTCTCATCATCGGGGGGGGGCTACGCAGTGGTGGCTGAAGTGGCTCCCCATTGGATCTGTAAAAGTGGTTTAGGTGCCTTAAAAAGCACTATACAAATGTAACATTCATTCATTCATTATTTTGAAGATGCTGGATCCACCTTTAGGTGACCCCACGAATTACACTAATAAAGCTTAACAACAGACAAAAACCGCTGCACGCACACAGGGCACGACTTCACGGGCCAGGTAATTTAAGGGGGTGCTTGACACAGCTCAGTGCATTTGCCGTGTGAAAGCCGTGTTAAAGGACACTATTTCAGTTTTCTTAATAGCAAGGCAGGTTGCTGCATCAATCATGGCTGCATTGCTGGGATTGACACATGGCCTGAAAGTGCTGAAAGTCCTCCAGAGAGCCAGGGGGTGCTGTAGGCCGGACATGCACTCAGAGCTGCAGCCCAAAGGCTCTAGCATGGCCTCCAATGCCCCACCCCCGTACCTGGGCGGCCAGGTCCTCTAGAACCCCACCACCCACGATCGCAATACTGCAGCAACATATTAGTGCTTTTCCTTTTCCGACAGCTTTTAATTTTTTGGGTTACTTAACTGCAGCACTCAAATTTAAGGCCTCAAAGAGAAGGCACTGATAACAGGCAATAATATTTAACGGCAGCAGTTTCCATGGAGGCTGAGAAAGTCCTCCTGTCCGCTAATAAAAAGTCTTCATTTCATAATTGCTAGTATTTTGTATCACGTGGCGCTTCACCTCGCTACTGATGCACAGCAGGTAATATTAACTCCTGAAAAACTCTGGCTAATGCCCCCCTACAGTACTTCACAGGGATGGAACTGAGATATTTAGTTTTATTCATACATATCTATTTTGCTAACCAAGCCGAAACACATTTTGCTACGCTAGCTAAAAACATAAACACCAGCACTGGGCCAGAGGGCTCTGCTTTCACCAGAACTTGTGGTAATAAATCAAGGGGGAAAAAATATTAAACACATGAAAGCTCAAATGGCTCAATTTTTGTATAATATTCCGTACTTTACTCAGTTTCACACAACTCCGGGAATGAATCAGGCGTACTGGGGAGGGAAGACTAAATCAGCTGAATGCAGCAAATTTATCCCTACGACCTGCGAGCAAACCTGTTGTGAGGGAAAACTACTTGTGAAAAACCGTGTGTATTGAAGAACTACCAGCACATTCTCATCCAAATATAATAAGGACACTTTCCCCCAAAGACTACCTTGGGTGAACAATGGCTATCAGCTAAATAAGTGAGGGATTAGGGGCTTTGTTACATCTCTAAAACAAAAGGACGTCTTTGTGCGATTTATGCACTAGTTTACAGTCACGCGTTACACTCGAGTCTCCAGCTTCTAGGTCATGTTATTTTAAAACAATAAAAATGAGTATAAGACCAGTAAAACCACAGTGACTAGAGAATAATGGGGCTGTGATAGAAATATGCAAATCAACGGGACCATTTAATATTTCTGTGTCAATGCGGAATGGAATCCAAGATCATGGCACAATCCAGTGATTATGTTGGCACTGGAATACTAATATGTGGAATGATGATTCAGACCGGGGAAGGACTGGATAATGAATTTGCTTGGCCCTGGAAGACTATAGTGGCCCAGTGCGAGAGGCTATACAGAATAAAATTACAAAAACTAATTTTGTAAGAAACTACAGCCTGTATCTAAAGCATTTGAAAAAGTTGTGACATCACTGTCCCTGTTTCGATCTCCTCCCAAAGGATGCGGGATGAAGCAAAGGGGAAGCGAGGTCTGGGGCGTCTCACGGCGCTGACGGGTGGAAGGCCCCGCCGGCACGAGACTGCGGAAGCTTGCTGATGGCGGAGGGGGATTCTGAAGCTGTCCTGTTCACGGAAAACCCCGGAAAGAGCTGCGCCCTGCACCTGCAGACGCTCACGGGGAGGAGAGGCGGCCTCGAACCAAGCAGGGCCGCGTTGGATCGACGCGGCTCTGACCCCCGGCTCTGGAACGCGGGGAGGGGATGCCGTAGTACCGTTATATCGCCGGCCCTCAGACAGGCTCCGCGACTGGATGCGTCGGCTGGTTTCGTCGTGACGGATAAATACACAGACGGCCCAGAAGGAGTCCAAAGAATGTGTCTGTTTGTGCTGTTTTTCACATTCGAATAAAGCCCCGTTTATTCCGAGCCCCTGCCTCGCCAACACAAAAAAAGAGCCCAAACTCACGTTCTGGCCATGACACATACCAAAAAAAAAAAAACTCAGATTTTATTGTGCGGAGAAGCAAGTCCGCCCACTGCTGGATTCCTCCTCGTCTGCCCGGCGTAAACGAACGTGCCTCTGACTGAGCGGCAGCCCCCCCAGGCTGGGGGTGAACTGCCCCCGGGCAAATCCATTTCTCCGAAGCCCGTCCATCCTTCTGGAAAGTTCATCAGCCGCCACGCTGGCTGCCCCTGCCAACTTCCCTCCGCAGAATGACGCTGTCACATTTTCAAGTCCGCGGACGGCATACTTCCTCTCCTTACTCATTCTCGACAGGCAGCTGATACATACGGGTTATGAATATCTTCCAGATCATTCCTTTTCTCTTCTTTCCAGCCAAACGTGAAATATGAAGGAACAATGTGGGAATTACACAGTTTAGCGCAATTTGACCTTTATTAATCTAATAATAATAATAACTCTCTTTATTAGAAATCGATGTTTTTTGTCCTGCACAGACTCTGAGGTTTCCGAGTGGGTGCTGGGGAGGGAGGGGCTGGGGAGGGAGGGGTTTAGCTGAATTTCTCTTTTGCACCAAGAACAAAGACGGGTTCAGACCCACTCTGGGACTCTTGGCTGAGATAACAGTCATAATAAAACAAGTGGATCACCTGTTCATGTGTGACCCCAACCACATGGGGGTCGTCTGACCCTCACCCCACCCGTGGTCGAACCTCGGCGTTGTCTTCCATGGGACCTCCGTCCCACGCAGGCAGTTACAAACCCGCGAGCCGCTCGTTCACTCAGTCGTGCGGCTTCTGCTCTGACTGAAAAAAAAACCCACCATCTTTGTTCCGTTCTATAAACAGAGACTTGGAGCACCGAGACTCTCTAAATATTCGGCGTTTAAGAGAGAATCTCTGCCTTCAGTGTACAATTATCTTCTGAAATACAGAGGAGAAGCTCCCTCTTCGTCATTCAGTGCCCATGCATCGGCGACGCATATGCACATATCAATGAAATCAAGGGTTTGGCTCCAGTGGTGACAGTGAGAGCCATCGCTCAAAATGGCCCAGCGTGTATGTAGTGATATAGGGTCTGGGGGTGGGGAGGGGGCGGGGCTCAGCGCGGCGCACAGCTGACAGGAATGTGAATTACGCTGCACAGCCTCCCGCGGAACCACAAGAAATCGATCCACCAGCATCCTTTCACTTCCACAAGTTAGCGGCATAAATCTCCCTTCTTCTGACTGCGGCTAAATTCCAGGCCCGCCCGGATTCGCAGATTAAATCTGCTGCTGCTATTTTGGTCATTTCTCTCCCGTCCACATCACATCACCCTTCCGATGGGCCTGTCCTCCGCAGCTGCTCCCCAAATTATCGGCGGAGCGATACTGGAAGAGGCCATAATAATTTCTCAACAATTTTAAAACGGAAATCCCCCAGTCCCACATGACATCCATCCTTCCGCGAGATTCCATGCCTCGTTCTCGGATAAGCTATCCGCATTTTGGGAAATGATTGACTCGACTCCGAGCGGCACATGATGCAATCAAGGGGTAATGAAACGGCGGCGTACAATTAAGTCCGGCCGCTCATGTTAGCATTGGCACGAGCGGCCTGGCTTCCGGAAAATTAAATGGAACGTATGGATGCTGGACCCACTGACCTCGCTTCTTAATGGTGACTCGAGGAGAAGCCTGGGCTTGACGGAGGTAATGCAGTCAGACAGATGGGCCGGTTCTCGCCTTCCTGGGGTCACAGGCATGCGGCAAGCAGGACGACGCTTCCATAGCGCCCCCTTTTGACGAGCAGGGCAGCTGCACCTCAAATTGGGGGCCCACCATCTTACTGGTATCATTTACATTTTTTATTATTATTTATTTAGCAGAATCTTTTATTCAAATAGACATATAGGTTTTAAAACGCAGTCCCTGGGGCTACTGGGACCTTATGGTGAAACCCTAGGATTTGAACCAGCAACCTTCCCATCAGCGAGACCAAACAGAATGCCCCCGGTATCACCCATCTTCCAGCCTTGTGCAGGGCTGTGGTGAGCTTATGCCAGGAAGCACAGGACGCATAGGGATATGTCAGTAATGTCAGGGATATTATACAGTATCTTTTATTTAGCTAGTGGGACTTGTCACTGGTAATGGCTCCATTAATATGAAAAGATGCAGGCTTTCAATGGCTCAATGAAGAATGAGGTTGGGTAGTCACCCTCGCTGTCAATCAATGCGAACCTCAACAAGAGCACTCAGGAGATGCCCTCTTCGAGCTCGCCGGCCTTCAGCTTAAAGTACCGCAGGACCTTGGAGGGGCCTCGCTGACGGGGGGAGGGGGGGGCAGTTATTCAGCCAATCGCGTCACATCACTAGCTGTACTAAACACTCGCACCCCCAAGGGCATTTCGAACAACAAGGCTCAGCTAAAGGGGTGGGGGGAGCAGCAGAGGGCCAAACAGGCAACAGAAGTAATCATGAGCACGTCGATAAGCTCGAATATCTACCTACAGCTCGTCAGCGGAGCGCTAACGGGTATGAAGTAAATACCTTATCTTCCTCTCAGCGCTGGAGAGTACGGAACGTGCAGGATTTCAGCCAATCACCCAATAATATACCAGAACTTATTGGTCTAGATTAGCCAAACAAGAACTCATTGGTTAAGCCCAGATGTGTCGCTAACAGCTGCGAAAATAAAATAATTCAATTTTATGGATCATGCATTTTTAAATTTTGTTCTGAATTCAAGGAATACAATCAGCAGTTTAAAAAGAGAAGTCTGCTTTTCAAACTCAATAATATTTTGATCCAGATGGAATATCTTACCATTAATTAAAAACGCATCAGCAGCGCTGGTCCAGTTCAATTAAAGTCCACCACCAGCTGGCAGAATAGTGAGCATATCCTCTTCCTCTGGCCTTACTGGCTTGTGTTCGTGCTGCTCGCTGTTTTAAGGGCTAATAACTAATCTAATGCTCACTGTGATTATTATATATCAACCTGCTTTTATTATGGAATCTGGCTGTTAAATCCGCTCTGTATTTTTTTAAATGTATTTGGAATCGGGTTCACCTCGCTCCCGACCGTCACGCTGGGGTAGCAAACCCCATCCATCTCTAGCTAAAAGGACTCAAAGTCCAGAAAGGATACCCTTGAATCAACAGTAAGCACCGGAACGCCAAATCCTTGGGTCTGTTGCCCGTTTACGAGAAAGGGAGACAGAAGGCCAGGGACAGACTGACGCACCACAGGTTTCGGAGAGCTAACGAGATCCAAACTCCACGGAAGAGGGCCGAGGCAGCCAAAGCGCTCCCCGAGGCAGGAGGACACGCGTGTGATCTGTGACACGCACCACCAGCTATGAATTCCCAGAATAGGCCCTTCGTTCTACCATCAGTCTCAATAAAGACATTGTCTAACATTATTCTTCTCCTGATGTCTTGGGGGTGCAGTTTTCGCTCACAGCTGCACACTTGGAGAAGCTGCTCTGGTTCGTTTATGGGATTACCTCAGCTAGGCCTCCACGTGGGACCTTTTAGTCGGAGTCCCCGGGGCGCTTACCCCAATACGGCGTGACACGTGACGGCGATGTGTCACCTTCCTGCCTGTGGAAGACCGAACAAGACAGGCCAGCATTCACAACCCAGGCCAGGATCTCCGAGGGACCGATCTCCATGGCTTCTCGAAAACAGAAAGTCTGTCAACTGATCTGCCAACTAGATACGCAGAAATACCACCATCCATCATTCACGCACGACACATATTGGTGTGACAGGCAGTGACATCCGAAATAGACATGTTCCCTAATAACTCGACATTCCGCGCAGCTGCTAGGAAAAGAGCGGTTTTTCATCCAAAATGACAAAATGAAAGGGGGGAGCTGTCTCCCCCGAGGCACCAGTCACTACTGTACCCACATCACTCATGCCAAACGCTGTGCCCCCCCAGGGGCACTGTCTCGGCCTCCCACACATCGTTAACCACAGCGATTATTAAATCAAGACTAATGCTCATTAGCTGCAATTTACGCCCCAATCCGTGACAGATCCTTCTCCCGTGCTTCAGAGCTCCTCGAGTGTGACGCGACCACACGAAAGGGACAGAGGGAGGGGGCACTCGGAAGCACCCGGAAGACGGCAAATGCAAAAACAGCACACGACGCGCCGAATGCCAAGGCGGCAGCGGGCGTGGTAGAAGGATCCGCAGCGGCGGCTCAGCGTGTGCGAGGAGGATGCGATTCCACGACACATCCAGCAGGGGGAGTCAGCAGAAAGCCCCAGGTGCCGGCGGCCATATGGCCAAGAAGATTACTCCCCGAGTTAGGAACGTAATCAAAAGCAAACTTCACATGCTCAGAGCCACCCGCACTCCATCGACGCCAGATTAAGGGGGAACGTCAGGACTTTCGTCCTCTTTCTGCACTCACTGGAGACTAATTTCATCAATCTGCTTAAAGAGTGAGCTAAACCAGTGAACGGGGTTGAAGGGCAGCTGTTCTGTCGACTGCTGGCCGAAAGTTTGAAATGTGGTGGGAAAGTAGCTGGCCGGACATGAACCGCACCAACGGATGTGTTTATTAGGCCCTCAGAGTCCGGCCAACATTTTAGAGATGCCAGAGCCTAACTGAGTTCATAATGAGGGGCATAATTACATCACTCTGCTCCTGCCTACCAGCGACAGCCGGTCCTAAACCCAGAATTAACAGTAATTAGATTTTCTTTTTTTTAAATTGTTATTGAATTGAGTCGTGAAGGGAATAATCAAACAGCGGTGGAAAGCGTAGCTGTGTTTCAGTACCCAGATGTTGCAGCCCCTTGCCGGTGGCTGAAACCGACGTTGATACGGCGATATTTCTGACGCGAAGGCTCGCCAGGATCCTTACGTCTCTTCGGAGAGCAGCACAGATTGAGATCCGCGCAGGCCGGCCCCCGAGCACGTCGATGGAGACCAGCAAGGTGTTCCTGTTTGTGGACCTTCCTTCCCGGGATTGGTATATCACGCACTGTAGAAGCTCGAGGCAATGGGGACACACGGCAGTCTGACTGAGAGCACGGGGGCCCCGATGCACGGGGGGGCCCTGATTAAGCCGTGCATCACTTCCCAGGTCGTTCTTTCCGTCTGCGGCAGTACGGGGCAGGAAAGCCGTCAGCATTATGAAGCCCCGGGGGCTAAAGGGCGGCGTTTGTCTCATGTATTTCACCTCACTGTGTTCATTACATTAGATTAGTAGGTGCTGCAATTCCTCTGCAACTGTCACTACTTCCTCTCAAGTGCCCTGCTCTTTAACAAAGGAGGCAGTTAAAGCCCATCATCAGAGGCTTCTTCCCCCTGCTGTTACAGCAGGTTACGTCTGTGAGGGCCTGACTCCCGACCTCTGGAAGGTTTAACCGCTGGTTTGGACAAAGGCAAACCAGGAAGGAGCTTTAACTGACTCTGTCCTCCAAACACATCACTCCCCCGAAGGTAACCCCACCCAGATGTTCAGCGTTTCCTGTCTCCACAGAGACAACATGGTACCCAAAAGTCCACCAATTTCACCCCTCCTCCCCCCCCCCCCCCCCGATAAATTAATCAGAGGTGAAAACAAAGATTTAACTGACATGAAGAAAAAAAACACCACATAGAGAGTGAATTTGAGCAACTGAAAGAAAACTCAATTTTTGCCACTGATTAGTCCCTTTGATATCTGCGCTTTAACCTCTTTGATCACACGTCATGTGCGCTTAACCTTCCTCGGTTCTGAAAATCAGGAGTGAGAAAAGCTTACCTTGGCTTTGCTCTTCCCACCGTCACGTAACACACTGTGATGAGTCGTATATCCAATCAGATGGTCACAGGTCCCCAGTGGCCCAATCGGATGCAGTCCTGACAGAAATCCCGCTTCCAGCTTTTTCAGACAGTTCATTTCTGATATGTGCCACCGTGAGTCGAGTCCAGCATACTCACTTGTGGTGGAAAACCGGGGGTCTTGATCAAGCGCACCAGAGCAAGGTCTTTTTCCCAAGATATACATTTCAGACGTTGTTTAAAACATCTGTCGCACAGCGAGCTGAAAGCGTTTATTGTACAGGAAGACAAAGAGGATACCTTCTTGAAAGTACTTTTCAATTATGGAACCGCTGAAGATTAGATCCAAACGTAATACCCAGGGTTTTCCAAAAAAACATGCTTTGGCTGAAAACTCAATTCAACGGCCTTCAAATCTGATGACTGCAGCAGGAGATCAAATTCCCACTTATATGGCAACGTATTGACTTTGAAAGGAGTTTGCCTTGCCGTTGATCTCCTTCCCATAGCTCGAGGATGGGTTGCCAGTGCTTGTACAAGTCAGTTCATTTGTCAGCTTGAGAAAAACGCGGTAAGCTCTCTCTTCTCCCTGGGATGAAGGCTTCACTCAAATCCCACTGGCTTGGCAGGATAACACAGAGGTGTGCTAATGAAAGAGCGTTAGTGCATGCCGACCCAGAGGGGGCCCTGACACTGAAAGCCCCACCCCCCCTCCATTGACCGGTGGACTTTGGGTGCCCTGTACACTCTGATTGAAAGCTCCATGTTGAGCCTCTTGTATCATCTTAGCATTCTCAGCAGGAAGAGAAGGTTCAGATTGCACATGAATGCTAACAACCAGCTTCGGGTACCACGTCCGAGAACCACAACTCATTAACATCTCAAGCACGAGGGCACTGATAAAGCATTTTGACCATATTTTGGGTTCTAACAAGAACATAACCATTATTCGCATGTAGATCATCCTCTAGTTGCATGGCCAATCGGTTCTGCAGAAATGCAATCCAGGCATCATTCGTCTTGCGCCACGGTAACCTAACAATTATACGTCCAGTTTCTCTGAGCCCTGTAATAATGTACCCAGCTACCGTATAAAAAAATCTTTTAGTATATACTGGGTTAAACACAAATGATAAATACATGCCAATGAATGGCTTGTGTTACAAGAAAATTCATTTTTCTTTACACGTGTGGTTTTAAAGTTCTAAAAGTCAGCATCTAAACTGTCAAATTAAGGGACCTCGTCATCTTACCAACATATCATTTGTTAGACATGTCTGGGATATAATTGAGCGTCGAGTAATCCAGATTCTGTCCTTTATGCCACCCATAAACATCGCTGCAAATACCGCTAGAGCCTGTATGTATATTTGGCCCCGAGTAACTACGGTGCTACGTGATTATAGGAGTTTCTCCTGTCAGAATGGTGAGCAGATCCATGTGAGGATGGTACGGCAGAGCGGGGACTTTGCGTTTGGAATTTTACAAACCGTAGCGGAGGAATGAGTAGGAAAGACGGCCATTTAGAATTTAGCAAAGGGGGAACAGGGTGTGAAAATGCGACAGCTATCAGGTTTACAGATGGGGAGACCCGGTGTGGGGGTGTGATCTATTGGGGGAAGGGTGAGAGAGTCTGCTTTATATTAATATAAAATAGTTAAATGAACGTTCACGCCACCCCTGTACACTGTTCTACACAGCACAAGCTGGATGGTTGATATCTTACCTCCTGAGATCTCATTGACGTCCTCAATGGTGCTGCTGTCTGTCAGCTTATTTGGCTGCACAACCTCCGCAAGCTCTGGCGCTTGGGCTGCAACAAAGAGAACCTCCGTTTCAGGCCATTCCGTGAGGAACGGCTGAATCCACAGTCGCAACGCTGCGGCTCGTGGCCCGAGAGCCAGATTCTGGCTGTTTCTTGTGATTAAGGGAACAATTCTTCACAGAGGGAAGCTAGAGGCTATTCTGTGCCAAAATTGTTTTGGTCGCCACAGAAAATTAGATCTGAGCTTTTTTTCATTTTTTTTTTTCGATATCCATAAACATCACAAGTGATAGAGTATTTATTTTGACTATTTAATTTAAATAAGGTTTTACATTTTGGTTGAGAGTGACACTGTCTAATATCCCAAACTCCAAAAGCAAACCAATGCAAACCAAGCAAAAAAAATAAAAAGTCCTGAGTTTTTAAATAAATGGACATGTGCTGTTTTGCAGAGTAAGTCATTCTGTGTTGACTTTGGAGAGACCCAGGAACATAACACAGTTAATCCTGGAGAGATGTAACCTTTGCTGCTGGTGTTCGGAATAAAGAATCTTCTGTATATGAGGAGAAGTTCCTAAGAACGCCCAGGATGCTGACTTGATCTCCTGCATATTTGCAATACAAGCTGCTGGTATTATAATTAAAGCTATATTATATTATATTATATTATATTATATTATATTATATTATATATAAATCCAAGAAAATCCTGTCGGCAAATTCTTCACTTACCTGAGAATTTCCCAATTAGTGGTTTGCTCTCTTGGTTTCCTTTCAAAGAAATAACTCTCACTATATACTCCTTAGAAGGGTCAAAATTGTGTATTATCGCCCGACTCTCCCCCTTCTGTATGCGCAACACCTGCTGCTGTCCTCCTACGACAGAAAAACAACAACAAAAACATCATGCCAGGAATCAATACTTCAGGCTCCTGCTGTATAAAAACACACAAATTAAATTCCTCTGTTCATTGTCGTCATTGTCACCTTCACACTGGATGCTGTTGACACTGGCAGAGCCACTAGACCCTACCCCCGACAAACACCCAAACCCAGAATCTATTGTAACAAGTGTGGCCCAGCGAGACACTGAACCCGCGCACTCGGTCAGATGTCCGACGACTCGCGGCTATGCGATCCACACGGCGTCACGTAAAATCAGCCCGTTCGGCTGAAGACGGGACTCTCCGCTCAAAGGGACTCAAAGAACTCGTGCCCTGTTCCAGGGAATCGCATCAGTCTTCAGCTTATATGCACAGCCATAAGTAGCAATCTACCACTAAATCAGGTCCACAGTTTGCCAGCAGTCATTACTCGTGCTCAGAAAGAGGACTCACCTCTTTTAAGGTTTAAAAAATAAAACCACTTTTTCTGAGCTGTGGTTGAAGGCTTCTCTACCACTGAGCAGGATTAATACGAAAGATGTTCACATTTGAAGCTGGACAAGACATCTTATAAATATTTATAAGATTTTGACGCATACAAATAAAAATTTTTAGCTCTTTCGATACTACTCGCATATCCAGGGAACTTCTAATGAAAAGAATATAGTAAAAGGACATGGGGAGAATTACAAATGAAAATAGATCAAAGAATCACAGTCAGCATTAAGTTCAATGAGTAAAGAAGACAACAGGCTCTCAGCTGAATGCACATGCTATGAGGTTGTCTGGGGACAGATAGAGGACCACCCCCCCACAAAAAAAAAAAAAAAAAAAACAATCTTCTGTTTCACTGTGGGATAAAAAGTGTGTTTGGCATTCCTTCGACCCCGGCCGATGGAGACCCTCACCACAAAGCAGGCCCTCCCTCCCTCAATTATCGACCAATCGGGCCGATTTAAAGCCACGTGAATTGGAAGGCGAGCCTCTCGCTCGATCAGCATCGCATTAGCAGTCCGGACAAGTCAGAGCCCAGATCCCTCCCAGAGCCGGGTGGCTTATAGATTAAGGC
>JAODLC010000140.1:7877565-7904279 GCA_026781145.1 Hippopotamyrus pictus
GTGTGTGTGTGTGTGTGTGTGTGTGTGTGTGTGTGTGTGTGTGTGTGTGTGAGAGAGAGAGAGAGAGAGAGAGAGAGTGAGAGAGACAGACGCCACAAAATAGCTCTACTGCCAGAGAAGCCAACCCCCCCTGGCTAAGTAAGGAAGGGGCCCAGGGCAGACGTCCGCCTCCCCAGGCTGAGCACGTCCCCCGGCACAGAACGGCCTGTCTGTTCCCCCCGGGAATGGGGTGTCCGTCTTGGCCGCAGCCACTGCCCTTCCCACTCATTTGTGGGGGGGGAGCGTCCTGCCAGCTCATGACGCTGCTACAAGCCCGGAGTGTGACAGTTACTCACAGACATTTTTCATTACTCCACTCTGTCCCAAACCACGTGACTTACTACCAGATGTGTCTGTAACACACTTAACTAATGCGGTTTGTTTTTTAATTAAGCGATTGTACATATACTGACTGGAGCTGGAGCTGGAAACACACTGTCGTTCTCTTCATGTTAAACTGATTTATGCGGAGTATGTGACACATTAATGATCGACTGTCAGGACTAACAATTTAAGACCTGTCTGAAGTTAATGTGCCAAATCTGTAAAATGCACCTTGTGTGCTATAGGTGCTTTTGTTTATCCGGGTTTTGAAATACTACAGCTAATACTTTCATAGCCCAGGCAGCGAAACGGAACCACTCCGTACCCCTCGCTACGCTGCCTCTTACTGGAAACGTCCTGAGTGTTTTTTTCCCTCCTGAATATTTTTCACTAGCAAGAGCGTTAGAGGAAAATGTAAAGAATCAAGCTCGCTGAGAGACTTGGCAGAGCCACTTGGAGGGTAATGGAACAAAGGTCACACAGCACAAAGTGCCTGAGTACACAGATCTCCACCCGGCCAACCCTGGCCATTTGTAACAGTGTAATTAACGAGGGATGATCTAACCCGGTCCGCCACGGGGGGGTCGGGTTGCACCAACAACGACTTCGTCACTGAAAACAAAACCACGCGGCCGGTGGATCAGATCTCGCCGATGAGCTTGGGCTTTCTGCCCCCTCCGACACACTGGGGGGGTGGGGGTCTCTCGAGACGTCGACATCACAGGCTAACCCCACTTACTACCTGATGCCATCTTACAGAGGGTGGGGTGGGGGGGCCTCACAAGTCTTTTGCGGTAGGCGTGCCCACCAGCTCCAAGGCACAATAACCACCATTTTCTGTCCAGCTCTGGGGCCCCAGTGTGGCAAAGAATCCCAGCCCCCAAGCAGACAAAGGCCTCTCCAGAGGGAGGGGGGCGACTGGCAGAGCCATGCTAATGTACAGCGCTATTAAATACGCCATACATCCTAAGCAGTCACCCAAAACACAGCACAAAGCCCGTCGATCCAGTTTCCCGTACAACTCCAGTGAAACATCAGCAGTATCTTTTGGATTCTTTGCTCGCCTTCATATTTGTTGACCTTTTTTGTTTCCCATTATGGTTGGGAGACTGAGTCCCCCCCCCCCCATTCCTTTGTGCTCAGGTCCCTCAAGAGTAGACGTTCGCAGCCTTTCGATGACCGTGACCGGTACACGTCGTTGTAGATTACACACGACTAACAGGAAAATACTGTCAACATCACAGTGATTGCTAACTGCTTACTAAGTTCTTTGCTAACTTTTACTTACCACTGCTAGCTCCTGGGGTCGTAAAACTAGCCAGTCAGGGAGGGGGGGGTCTGGCGGTAAAACTTGAATCGATCCACGTTTTACCACCAGAATCAATTGGATTTAATAGATCAGATTTAATAAGTTCCGCCATTTCCATTTGTTGTTTTCATGTGCTCAGAATGCAGCAACGTCAGGGGTTGTAAATCAGGCGCGGTTTCAAAATATATGGGATATTTTTAGTTTATATATGGAAATTATACAACCCCTCCCTCAAACCCTCTGAGACCAGCAGCCCCTTAGAACACTGCGCCGGTCCGGAGACCAGGGAGGGGATTATCGTTTCAGTGGAGAGTCAGCGTGACACAGTGCTGACCTCTCCATCCCTGTCGTAACACTCTCTGATTTCATGTACAACTCAGGAGCACTGAGTGATACTCAGAAACCACCGAATTGCTCAACAATCATCCTACAGCCGTGTTTCTCAAGCCGGTCGTCGGGGACCCACACACAGTGCACGTTTTTGCTCCCTCCCAGAGAGTCCTCAATTCTGAAGAGAGCTGGGAGGGAGCAAAAATGTGGACCGTCTGCGGGTCCCCGAGGACCGGGTTGGAAAACACTGCTTTAAGGACTCCCTTCGATTTCTCCAGCAGCGTGGCGGCCCCGGGGGGGGGGGCCTCCTTTGCTCCTCACCTGACTTGGGATTGCACAGCACGGGGGGGCTGCTGCTGAGGGTGGGGCTGCTGCTGTAGTACCCGCTACTCCCGCAGCTGCTGCTCAGGCTGCTCCTCCGCACCGCCGACACCACCCTGATCTCCTTGGAGGGGCTGACTGGAGGAGAGAGAGAGGTGGGCGGGGTCACAGGGCGTCATGGATACCGGGGGCAGAAGGAGTGCCGCTAATTTCCGACAGACACACACTGACAGACACACACTGACATACACACACTGACAGACACACACACAAGCATATTTTTCTGGCAACTTCTTCTTTTCGATTTCATTTAGCATATTTTTAAGAAAATAGGACGTTCTTCTGTCATGGTTTCAATGAATTTTATTGATTTTCAAGGGTTACTCTCTATTGGGGGTGGGGGTGGTATCTCAAAAGAGAGCTACCCTAAAAGAAACGAGCATGCATTACGAAAAGCAACATCTTTGGTAGCTATTTTGATTCCTATCCGCACTAATCAACCGCATTCAGAAAAGCCTTTAAAAATTTAGAAGTATACCTCTCTGAGAAAGCTGCTGAAATTGAAAATTTGGGGGGAGGAGTAACTTCCTGAAGAAGCCGATGGCTGTATATCTCTTGGGAATTCACCAACCATAAGGACAGTCACGTGTTCCGATAAAGCACAGCGACTGCAGCAGTCCTACAGGGACTCACTCACAGGCGGTTTGCTAAAAGAAGGGCCTTCCTGCTGCACCTAATTCCCATTCTCAGTCACCTTTTTTTTCAGTTCAGGGCTGAAACATGACTAATCACCCCCCCCAGCATGATTCACTGTACATTGAGATAAAAAATTACCTTTCTGATTGACAGAGTCAGGTCAGACCGGGATACACAGAGAATAAGATTAGCAACACTTAGCGCGTCAACAATGTCTTCAGCGTCTATGGTTCTGTAAACGCCTGTTAGCAGTAGCTACCTGTGACTGACAGCCAAAATGCCGGCATGTCCTGCAGTTAATCATCGGACAGGACAGGGAGCAGCGACGAAGGCTGAAGATGTTTCCTTAGCAGGGGCACGAAGCAGGTCGCCAACTCTCATGCATCTGGCATGACACTCACGCTTTCACATTCTCACGATCGTGCAAGAAATCATACAGCAAATCTATATTATTCCATTATAAAGCTAAACTTTGCTCCCTCAAAAGTGTTGGGGGTATTTGCAAAACTCTACAGACTATTTACAAGGTAATAAAACTCTTACATACATGTATGTTACATACATATATGTAAGTGTGGGCAGACTAGTGTCGAATTGAAAATCTCACTCCAACCAGCTGACCAAAGTTGGCATCCCTGACAAAGATGCCTATCGACACACTCACTGACTGCTCCACAGAGGTACAGGAACACGACTTGTACGTAACTACATGCTTTTCCGTCAGACTTTTAGCATGTAACCAGCGGGACCTGGACCTTCATGCAAGCTCCCACTTCACCATCCCACCCTTCGCAGAAATATTTCTTCCTACTCTCGCTTATTTTTTTTAACGTACCTGCCAGAAAAGAACCCCCAGTACCCAGATTTGACTGGCACCCCATAAAAAATGCAAAAACTGAGAAACCTTCCTTCATGAAGCAACACCAAGGTTCTCTTCAAGCCTCATGCCATTAGATAAAGAGAAAAATTTAGGGAATCGTAAACAAATTCCTCCGTCCATCTTCTAACTGGTAACCCTACTCAGAACTGCAGGACGCCTTGGTACAATCCACGCAGAATACAGGCAGTAGCTGAAAAGCTTTCTAAGAACTTACGGAATGACCTGGAACAATCTGGAAAATTCTGGAACGACCTGGAACGTGTCACACTGGTAGGAAACATGATGCGAGAGTTCTAAGCCCCTCCCTAGTCAAACTGCTAAAATAAACAGAGCAGTTACACCAAATACAAACCATGCTGTCCGGATACTGGTCTCACTGAGCCTGCCATCTCTCCTCTGAGGGACACTGACAGCCAGATCCCAACAGAGCCCAGTTAGGGATGTAGTGTAAATAAGGGAGAAGAAACACAGCAGGTCCTAAGAAAACAGGAAATCCGATGGCCTAGCTATCTCACTATTATGATTTATGCAGAAATTAGGGAAGATTTCACGTCTATAGTGGAAAACCAGCGTCCAGTCACCTTCCTATCTGCCAGAATGACACCACGAGTTTACCAATGTGTCTAACAAACTACAGTCAATCTTTAGCAATCAAAGAAAATGATGTCGAAGTGATCTTCGTGTTGGTGTGAAACTATGATTATATGGCTGTCAAAGTGTGTCTGTTTAGCCAAATCAAAACCTCTCCTAATGTCAAGAATTTGAAGTTACCATTAAATGCGTCCATGTATTAAGGTGGAATGGCTGGGCCGCCCTTGAGGAGAGTTTCGGGAACTTAAGCTGTATTCTTCTAGGCGTCCAACAAGATATGAGTGACATTTTAGAGAACAGAAGAAGTTCATATTAGATGTTAAGCTGAGCAAATATACAGGCAGTCCCTGGGTTAAAAACGTCCAACTTGCAGCCAACCATAAAGAATACTATATAAAACAAATCAGGTTAAATACAATGGCTCGTAATAACGAACGCACAAGCTACCTCGTGACGTTCGTGAAAACATCGTGCAGCTTCAGCGGTTTACCTCAATGCACGGCTCTGGAATCACTCCTGGAGCGGAGCTGGACTCTATTCTACTGTGGAGTCGCCCTTGGTGAGAGGCACTGGGTAGGTGTGAGTCTACTCATAGCCCACTGATTCGGCGCCAATACGTTGGAGTTCACCCTTCAACTGAGTGGATACGGGCTCTGCATTGAACGTCAGTTCATGTATCCAACCTGGAGGAGGCCCCAGGACAGACCCAGGACATGCTGGAGAGATTATCTCTCTTCCTGGAGGAGTTGGAGGAGGTAGCTGGTGAGAGGGAGGTCTGGGCATCCCTGCTTAGACCTGCTGCCCCCCACGACCCGGCAACAAATAAGTGCTGGATGATGGATGGATGGATGGATGGATAGCTAAATAAATAGCTTTAAACATTTTCTTTGTAAATGACTTTTTCACAGCACCGTACATTTTTTTGTTGTTTCAGTCTTGCTTTTCCTCTTATCTATAACATCACAAATCTGACAAGCAATCAGTCTTATCTTTGGGATTCATTCAAAGAGGAGAATCGTAAAACAAGTGCAGTCACGCTAGCTCGTCACTATAAAATCAGTTTATCTTCGAGTCTGAAGTCCACCATGCCCGTGCCATTCTGTCACACCCAGAGGTCTGACTCTGAGACTGTTGGCAGGACTTTAAATGAAAACACATGTGGGAATGTGCAGGCCTCGCTGACGAATGCTAAGCGCGACTGGCTGTATGCTAAGCGTGACTGGCGGTATGCTAAGCGCGGCTGGCGGTATGCTAAGGGCGGCTGGCAGTATGCTAAGGGCGGCTGGCGGTATGCTAAGCGCGGCTTGTGTTATGCTAAGCGCGGCTTGCGGTATGCTAAAGGCGGCTGGCGTTATGCTAAGCGTGGCTGGCGGTATGCTAAGCGCAACTGGTGTCATGCTAAGCGCGGCTGGCAGTATGCTAAGCTCGGCTGGCGGTATGCTAAGGGTAGCTGGCGGTATGCTAAGGGTGGCTGGCGGTATGCTAAGCACGGCTTGTGTTATGCTAACCGCCACTCCCTATTAGCTGGTCACTGTGTTCATCACCCATCACTGTACCCAACCTGTCACACAGCGATTAGCAGGTGAGGGTTCGGCTCCCGTCCTGCCCTCTAGCTCCCTGTGAGGAGCTTGTACGGTCTTTCCCCAGGTTTCTATCCAGCACTCGAAAACATGTTGTAACTCTATATAACCCACAATGCATGAGTGTGGGCCCTGGAGTGAGGTAGCGCCCTCCCGAGGGTGCCCTCTGCTGGCTGGGCAGAATCTAGGTTTAGCATGATTCTGCAATCAATTAGCGAGTGTGGATGATGGATGGATATGTGACTGGAGGACAGAAAGTGTTCACAAAGCACTACAAATACATTTATTCTTGCTTAATTGATTCTCTGATCAAGGAAACTCTATCCTCTCGGGGAAAGTGCAAAAATGCCTCGAGGTTTAACTGTAGGGTAATTGCTGTCTTCCGTATAGATCTGTTAAAAGCTCAGGATAGCAGAGCATGCTAACCTTTATTAAAGGGGGCAGCACACGGACGGTCCTGCATCGTACAATTAATCTGACAAGTACCTGCCAGCCTAAGCTGTGTAATCATCCAGGCACTGATCCGCTACAGGGTGACTGGGGCCTGGAGTCAGGCAGCAGAGGGCAGAGGGAGCGGGGGGGCGGGGCAGGATGGGATGCCAGTCCAGCGCACGCTTGTGCACCATCACGCACCGAGATGCCAATTAACCTTGGCGCCAGAGAAGACCCTGGACTACCTCAGAGAAACAAGGGAAGACCATGTAAAAGCCATTTTCATACAACCAGTCAATCTACTGCAATAAACAATTTGAGCCAGAAGAGGTGGACACCTCAAAAGGTGGAATTTCAATGCAAAATAGTGTTGTGATGGTCATGTCTTCTGTAAATTGTAATCACACAATCTTCTTGTGTGATTCTTGTGTGCACCCCGGGCGCTGAATTAGCTGCCCCCTGCTATGTCACGATGTCACATAAGAGTTAAATGTGGAGGACACATTTCGTTGTTGTGCTGTGGTGTGTCCACTGATCACCAAATTCTAAATTCTAATTCTAATTCTTCATCATCATCATCATCATCATCATCATCATCATTATCATCATCATTAATAAAAATGACAATAATACATAATTATTATTATTATTATTATTATTGATAATAATAATAATAATAAAAAAAATAATAATGATAATTATCGCAATAATTTGCCCTACCCAGGCTGATCACATTCAAAAACAGATTTTACGTATAAAACAAACTCTACAAACGTGAATAAAAACTTTAAGTTAGTTTTACCTTCAACACTCTGCCCAGTCACTGTCATACTCAGGTGCACCAGTGCAACATGTGATACGTTCGCTTTGTGTGAGGTGGAGGAGGGGCATCAATCAATGGGGACAATGAGGGTCACGTGACTCACCCCATACACTATACACACCATGCTCTGTACTACACAGTCACATGTACACCCTGCGGACATGTTCCCTCTGCCCCCCCCCCCCCCGTGGTAAGACAAGCTGACAAAGAGGCTCATTTACATATGTATACATTCAGACACTCTTACACAGATTACATGTTTTTTTACTAATCCATGTGACTGTGAATCTCACTTGATAGATTCAGCATGTGCACCTTCCTCACTATAAGAACACAATCCGCCCCGGGACTGCGAGCCTGCAGGTGACTATGCCTCAGGGCCTAATATAATACACACATGTGAAGGGGGGGGCTGGCCTCCTAGGACTAAGCTGGAGAACATTCTTTTGTCCCACACCCTATATTTTGATGGATTGCCTTCCTTGAAAGTGCTTCTTTCAGGGATTTAGAGATTTGGAGCTGCTAATACAGCTGACACGATTCGTTTAAGTCACCGTCTTCCGCTGAGGCGCCTCACCCCACCAGCAATGAGTTTACCGCCACAGACGACCCCCTCCCCAACCACCCTCATTATGTATGCATATATACATTCCTTAACAACAAGGCCTTAGCGACTGGGGCCGATTCCTGCAATAAGCATGGGCGCCAATGCGAGGAGTCGGTCTCACAAAACGGAGAACGGGCCACGTGGGCAAGGTGGCCCCCCCCCCCCCCGATGCTGCAAATAGGGCAAAGCAGGCTTGGGATTTGTTTGGCAAACACCAGCTACCTTCTGTCAGCTTCTTGGGACCTTGCCAAAGAGCATTACCACTCGTGTGGGGAAGCAGCAGTATGAAGGAGGGCAAGTCTTCACAGAAATAACTGACGCCTGAGCGCATAGGTATGGACCGGTACCGGTGGGTCGAGGAGGGACAGACTCTGCTGTACGTAGGACGGGAACCCGGTGATGGTTTGGGGTCACCTCGGCTGGTGCCACGTCACTGTCGAGACACCTTGGAGGTTTCGGACTTGGGTGGAGGGGGCAGTACTTACCCGAGAGGAAGCTGGTGTTCCCCCCGTCGGAGTTCTGCTTGCGGAGGCAGAAGGGGCTGTCCTGGCTCTCCGCGATGGCGCGACACCGTTCGTTCAGGAGCTCCATCAGGCGGCGCCTGCGGCGGTAATTCATCCTGAACTGGTACAGAGGCCCCCCGTCCATGAAGTGATGCTTACTGGTCACTGCAGTGGGGAATCACGAAGGTCCGTCAAGTGTTTTGCACATTCATACTCAACATGCCCTTCTGGGACATACCCCAAAGTGACGCTCCCTCCTCCAAGGTAAACGTGAGCAATGGGGTGACGTGAATAATTCAGGATAATTTAGTGCATACTTCTAGCAGTCTGCGGATGCTGTGCCATTTTGGGGCCACAAGAAGGGACTCAACCAAAACTCAATAAACTGATTAAAAAGGCTGCCTGGGTTCTGGGAATCCACCTGGACAACCGTCCAAAAGAGGACACTCAAGAAGATTTGCTCCATGCTGGACAACGCCTCACACCCCCTGCATCACACCCTGGTCAAACAGAGAAGCACATTCAGCGTCAGACTCACACAGCTGCGTTGCTCCAGTGTATCTAAGGCCTTTTCTCCCAGTGGCCATCAAACGCTACAATAAGTATCACCCCTGACCCAACAAAGTACCACTACTGGTGTATTTTATCAGCACTGAGACACACTGAAGATGTTTTTGTATCACTTTTACGACGATTCATTTAGCAGACGCTTTTGTCCAAAGCAACGTACGACAGAGACAGCAGGGTCAGCCGGTCCCTGGAGCAACTGGGGTTAAGAGATTAATGCATTATCGTATGATGCGAGCCGTCAGTTCATCTGCTGTCAGATCTGCGGTCAAGCCTGCATGCAGCATAAAGCCACAGGCCTGACATCCAGGCTCGCTACCCGGCCCGAATCTGCAAAGGGACCCTAAGATTGGCCCCAATGTGGGAGGCGAGCCGGATGTTCTTATCCCAAGAGGTATTATAATGTTTTTTTTTCTCTCTGCAGAGCCTTAACTGATCTAACCACTGGAAAAACAGAATGAGGCAGGATGTTCCGACGACCTACAAACGCAACCAACAGCTCATTTCAGAATCAGAAGCGGCAGAGCGGCTACTTAACCGCACCTAATTCCGATCACGAACCTCGAAATATTTATTTTGCGTACCGTTTCGAACGACGAGAGATGGAAGATAGGGGCAACGGCAACAGGCTAACGGGAGGACTCCATCGCGAGTGCCTTCCTGATCGATGTCATCGGCACGTGCAGGCAAACCATCTTTGCTCCCTAGCCTGATCTCCATAACGTCGCTAATCTCCAACAGCTTGCCTGATCTGATTGCTATCCCAATAGTATAGATCCGTAATTACACAATGACCTTCTTATACCACACCTGGGAAAATCCAAACTTGGATATTTCCTGTAAAAACAGACCTAATTTAGTTTATCTAGTTAGACTAAATACATTTACAATCCGGAAAAGCTAAAGTAAGAAAGGAATCCTAAGGATTTTATCTATAAATCATACATATTGCGCAACACAGTGTAACTAAGAATAACACAGAAATGTTTGTAAGATACAGTGTGTGCAGCTGAGGTGTGAAGGAAACCAACTTGGTGACCCTGCAGAGACTCTCATCTGATTATCCACACCACTTACGAAGTCACTGTATGAGCTTTCATGACTACAATGGACGTCGCAAAAATACGGCCATTAGCGCAGCGGAAAGCTCGAGCGAACAACTGCGGCATAAACGCCATGCGAGCGAGATTTCCTTCCCTCCGAGCCTCCGGCAGGCAGACACAACGCAAAGTAAACACAAAGTAAAGCTACCAGCTTCAGCTGGAGGGCCATTTGCCCGCATATAATGTGCTCCAGATGAACGTTCTGGAAATAAGGATGCAAAACCGAGAGCGTGGGGCTGCTTTTGTAGGGGGGGGGTAAACGCCCCCCCCCCCCACTCCCTTACATACAGGCCAGCTGCGACTGTCACTCAGAAGGTGCCTGGAAGTGGGCCTCCACCCTCCCTCACTGGGCCTCACGGTCCCGCAGGTTGTGACAGAGCCTGGCGAGACGAGCTAGGCCCCACTAAACACAAAAACACACCCACACACACACACACACACACACACACACGGTACACAGACAGTGACAGAGAACAAAAGTCCAGGCACCGAGTTTAATATCTGATATTTCAAAACCTGTACACTGGAAAACTTGCTTGTCCCGACAGGCCTCGTGTGAAAGTGCGGAGCCGTTAGCCAAACTAGCAGCGTGTTGCTTTTGAGTTATTGTGTCCCCATTAATGGTAGCGTAGCCCCCACCCAGGTTTCTGTTCGCACATCAAAGCCAAGGAAAACACGCTCCGAAGAGGGATTATTTCCCTAGGAGCAGCCTGGAAAAAAAAACCGGCCGATGCCCTCCCAGCGGAACGCGTCAATGCCCATCGCGAGGAGCTCCGTTAGAATCGCCCTCGGGTAAAAACTCAGCCAGCAGCCCCAAGGAGAGGCCGTGAAGGTCACGGCTTTCAAACGGATCCCAGGTCGCTTTTCGGAGTGAAATAGCAAGACCTTCGAGTCTTGGTTTCCAGGACAGAACCTCAGGGTCATCAAAATCCCCAGACTGACTCTGGAACACTTGAAGAGGAGCACCACCCAGTCCCATGCAGGGATCTATGACATTTATTCCCATTAATTTATTTCACAGACACATTCTTCCAAAGCAGCTGGAGCCAAGAGCAGCTGCAGATAAGGGTCTTGCTCCAATGATTATCATGATGATTACTCTACCTGCCATGGGATTTGAACCCATAACATTCTGAACATGTTATTTTGTATATTTTCTGACAACTGCTTACTGCATGTACATATGCAAGTCGTATTCATACATCATGCATAGATTGTAAGTCAACTCTTCAAGTAAATATGTTATGAATAATTAAAAATCTAATTATCACAGATTTTGTGTCCTACTGGAAGACAATAAAGACATTATACAGTAGCTGAATTAAGAAAAAAAAATCTGCTCTAGAATGGACACCTAAAGATCAAAATATCGATTGAGGCCAGAAGCCACTCCAAACGGTAATCGGCCAGGAAGAACAGAACACAGAACAGAGAAATCAGGAGGGAAGGACGAAAATAGACGAGAGGACCCATCCGACTCGGTCGTCTAATTCAGCGCCTGACAGTTACAGGGGTTGCCAGGGAATCTCGATCGAAGCTGGAGGAGATCACTGAGCAACAGATGGCCACTGTTTTTAATTAAAGGACGCGAGTCGTCGCGCTGGGGCAGACACAGCCCGGAGAGCGATCTCGAAACCCGCTGACGCTCTCTTTACGTCCTTGAGGGGGCCAGAAAGGGGCAGAAGTTTCCGTCAGTGAGCCGAGCAGCGAAGCCCCCGCCTCCATCGGTAACCCGGAGACCAGGTGTTGCCACGGCGGCGGACGCAGTCGGTGTCCAGCTCACATCTGTCGCTGACTGTCAGTCCACATGGCTCCGCACCGTTAAACAAAGATCAGGGAAAACGTAACGATAGGAAACAGAGACAGCAAGCATGCGGTCTCTCTGACACACTCTGTCCGCCTACCGCATTCAACGCACTTGCTGTAACGTGTTTACGACAAGTGCCCTTAAACAAATCCTCCTAAAATCTATCTGTAAGATTCAAACACACCCCCACAGAAACGCATAACCAGAGCTACATCTGCTAAGCAACAGGATAACTTCGTAACAACGATGAATACATAGCATATAAACTGGCATTTCCCTCAGCCGACCATCTGCAGTCCAGCGCACAGAGATCTGACGTCTGAATTTCAGTGACTTCAAATGCAAATGTCACGCGCGTGAAAAACAAACAGACTTCTTAACGCACTATGATTCTAGGTACTGTGTTTATTGGCTTTGGCAGACTTCATTTGGAGCGCGATATAATTTGCAAGGTGCTGCGTTACAGCTTCACGCAGTGCGTAGCAGAGACCCTGAGGTCTTCAGCGCGTCTCAATTTCAAAGAAATCCTGACCCAAGGAAAATCGAAAGGCCTGCAGAGGTGGGTCAAGGACACCAAGATGTTTGGGAACTCGTGAATGGGCTGAGAAGCGAAGAAATGGTTGTTTACTGAAGAAGGTTCATGAGGGACCATCAAGGCCAATTACTGCCCTGAAGGCCAATGGGTGAAGCCGATGCAAGTTCTATTTCACACGGGCAAAAACGTGTAGTCATATATTAAACATGTTTATTTAGCAGATAACTTTGCTGAAAGGGATATAGATTTTTGAGAAAGCAGAATCAGCCAATCCCTGGAGTCGCTGGGGGTTACGGGTCTGGCTCAAGAGCCCAACAGTGAAATCACTCTACTGACCCTGGGATTTGAACAGGCAACCTTCTGTCCAGGAGCCCAACCCACTGATGCACACACATTGGGAGCACTGGGAATGCCTTAACACGGCCTGTATTTTCACACAGTCCAGTCGACGGAAACCATTTCACCGGTACTGTGGCATCTGGCCCAGCCCTGGTCCTCCCTCCCACATCTCACCATGCTGGATGATCCCATGCTCCAGTAGCCTGCGGCCCAGTTGCTCTGCCTCCGCCCTGGTGGCCGCTTCGCCCTCCTGCAGCAGCCAGTCTACGAAGTCGGAGCCTGCCAGCGAGCGTTCGAAGGTGGCGCCGTCCTCGTCGCGGCTCTGCAGCGGGCTGTGCTCCATGCCCATCAGCCTGCGGAGGGGGGGCCAACACGGCAGGGGAGGTGATAAGCAATTGGCCGATGTTCCTGCTGTGGCCCGATGCCGAACGTCAGGCCGTCGATCATCAATCTTAGCTCTGCTCTTAATTAACGCCACTCGCTCTGCCTCAGCTCTTAATTACTTTATTGCCGCAATTATCAGGATTACAACTCACCCACCCTGACGTTTCTGGTACAAAGCGGCTAATTTAAAGGAAGATAAAAAGCGCATCTTGTACCAAATGCAGCTCTGGAGACGCATGCGACGTCACCTTGGCAAACGACTCCTCAGCATCAGAGCGGGAGATTTACAGCCTCCGAGCCTCGCCTGGAAACTCACGGGCAGCATGAGCGAAGGAGTGCACTAACGGCGAAAGCGGCTCCTTAGGCGTACAGCTCCTCAGCGCTCAGCTACTCCCTTGCTGACGTCTTTCCCCTGAAACGTTGGCCTGCTTGGTGACTTCAAGGCAAATAGTCAAAAGATCTGGAGCCAGACTGACAGGTGTCGGGTGCATTCCGAATACGTCCCGCAGTAAACAAATCCAGGCAAACTGTAAGATGCGGGGAGGGTATGGAGACGTCGGAGGGAGCAGGACCAGAGGACAAATCCCTTTACTCGCCGGCAATCAGTCATCAAGGGCATAAATAAAGCCTTCATTTTGTGAGAGACAAAGGGACAAGACTGATGGTCTGCTTCTCAAGGTTTTCCAGTTCGCTTTTCGGTTAACGCAGTGCAAGCAAAACAGCTACTTTTCAACGGCTGTCCAGAAAAACGAGTTCTTCACATGAACCACCAGGAGTTCTCAGAAGGTAAAAACACGGGCTTGCCAGAGTATGAGCACCCTGTAGGTCAGAGGCGCAAGTAATGTTACTCTGTGCTTCGACAAAACTCTCCGTTACTAACGGCACCATTCCACGTACAACTAGGTACTCCCGATTTAAGCCCATTTATGGACACTTGAGCAATCGCAGGGTTTTTTTCTCCTCACCTTAATTCCATCCCACTTCTAATTTGTGGCTTTCGGCTATTTGGTCTGACCGAAAGGACTGTATTTGAACACCTCACATCTCGAACAAAAGTGCCACACAACAGGCCTAACTAGGTTCTGTTTTAATGGATCCCTTTAACAAGTGAGTGGAGCAACTATGTGGAAGTTCTGCACCTCAGACAGGTGATGGTGGAAAGACCTGAATCAGGTCTATTTGGTGCAATCACAGTTGGGCCATCCTACAGACTAAGCCTTCCCAAGATGGCCTCCGCCAACAGCGAGACCGTAACTTCAGGGAGCACCAGAGTATCGTTAGCGTTTATTGCTAGCTAACCCGCGGGACGGGCGCATCTCACGTGCCAGTCACGAGCGGGGAGAGACGCGCCAAGACACGGAGGAAGCCAGCTCGCCCGCGAGGCGTCACATGACACCGTGTGACTAACAGCCAACTGGCGGACGGGAGCAGACGCCCTCCTGGCAGGTTAATGAAGCCATCGCCGCATGACAGTCCTTCGGAGATGATGTCACCGGGGCCAACGTGCCAGGCAGCGTTAGTCGAGGTACAAACTATCCCCAGTCTAATGACAACAAATTTCAGCTCATTAATTTAATGTATCCAGCGTGAAAAACACGATTATTCATTTTGGGTATGATTTACATTTTAACTGCAAAACTCTTTTCTGGTTCACAGTACAAAGGTAACTTGGTAACACTGAGCCGTAAGTAATTATACTTTCTGATACTGTACACTATAATTTTAAGGATCTTATTTTTAGTTTAACTGAGAAGTTTAATGAACTAAGAATTGCCTGAGGAAAATAAAAGTTTGGCATTTACAGCCTTCAGAAAAACACAACCTCCTCTTGGGGGGGATAATAGTAATGTACAGGATACGTAAACCCTTTCAGGTGTCCAGATAAAATCAGGCAGTTTGGGCTCCCCAGAGCAGGCCAGACACTGCATTCAGAGGCCTATTATTACCCATGAGTCACACACAGTGGAATGTAAATCGAGTAAGATGCCCCCCCAATCCTACCGGAATCTGTGGAAACAATATTCATCAATCAAAGTGCAGCGACTTTGCTTTACGGCTCAGTTATGGCCGCGCGAGGGAATCGGCAGGGGGGCGTGGTCACTGCGCCGTGGGTGACGGACTGGGGGCCGTTACCCAGGTCACATGGAGATACCGGACTAGGCGCTTCCTCCGTCCTTCCAGGTTTCCGGAAGGTCATGACTGATCCAGCCTTGCAGGGATCCCCTCATACCCCGCCCCCCCGTCAAAAACGGGGAAGCGAAAGCCCACACGTGACCCCTTCGAAAAAACGGTTGTGGCCGCGGCTGTTAGCCAGACACAGCGCTGGCAGATGGCTGCCTGCGGACGGGGAAGCTTCCTGTTACGCAAAGGCCTGCGGGGCTCAGTGCAGGGGGTCAAACTGTCACCTCTGTCACCACTGGCTGTCAGGGTGACACAGTATGACAGAACCTGCATCGCTGATCAACGCACTCAACGGACAGGATGTGCGTGCCAGTTTGCGTAAAGACACAGCTACCAATATTAATGCTACATTCAGTTATTATTATTACTGCTGTTACTGTTACTGTTATTGCTAGAGTGTTGTGTTACTCTATATGGATATTTCACCTAAACCATTCTGTATGTCGCTCAAAGGTAAAACAGCAATACTCCCAGGTACGTATCCTTAACCCCGTTCCTGTCGACAGCCCCCTAGCCGTTCCGACCGCTCACTCGCCACCTCGTTCCCATGACGCCCACCTCCCAGCGGTCCGAAAGCACCTGCTGTCGCCGGCACACGCAGGAATCATGACAGAATGTACGAGTGGACTCCAGGGTTTCTATGGGAACAATTAGCCCTCTTAAGCTGTCCAAAAACAGCTCACGCCCATCGAACACCGAGCACGGATTGGCGTGTTTACCAAAACGCGACTGTTTACGAATGTCTCCGGCATGCTTAGATAAACAGTCCGGGAGTCCGAAATGCTTCTGATTCTTAACTACACTCATTAAAAGATGTTTTAAATGTACAATATCTGCAAGCAAGAAGATTCATCACCTCTTATTTTGTGATATTGATTTTATCATTAGTTTTCTTATCACGTCAGCCTGCACGTTAAAACACTTTTAATTTACTCCAGTGTCATTTTAAAGATAAATCTGAACATACTTTTCATACAGCCTTTGTCCCCGCAGGAAAACCTTCGCATCGTTATCCAGGGGGAAGGTCCCGTCGTCTTTCCGGAAACGGTAGAAGAGCTTCGTGTCCTTGAATTCTCTGTGCTCGTCGCAAACTGCAAGAAAGAGAGGCCGTCCATAGATGTAAGCGTGCATACTTCTGGAACGCGGCTTGATAAACGCAGCCAAGGACTGGATCAGCTAATCTGACACTTGGCATC
Source organism: Hippopotamyrus pictus (assembly GCA_026781145.1). Classification (NCBI taxonomy): domain Eukaryota; kingdom Metazoa; phylum Chordata; class Actinopteri; order Osteoglossiformes; family Mormyridae; genus Hippopotamyrus; species Hippopotamyrus pictus. The sequence continues at coordinate 7,894,113 of JAODLC010000140.1, forward strand.
AACTTGCCGAAAGTAAACCAAGCCCTCTGGCAGATCCTTAGAGAGCGATGGTCTTTGCAAATGTCTGCCTATTTATTATGTATAAGATCACGTCTGGGTGTTGCCCTTCTGAATTTAGTTAAACTGTATTAACGGAAACAGGATGGGAAATGAAATGCGAGCGAGTCCATTTCTGGAACATTCCGGCCTGCGAAACATCAGCCCGTGACGTCGCCACCGAGAGGCCCACCGTGATGGACGATGCTCTGATCCAGGAGCTTCTGCATGATCTTGATGGCCGTCTCACGGTCCGAGGCTTCCTTGTGATCTATTAGCCAATCGATCAGCTCCTTGGCCACGAAGCAGTTGGGATAGGTCCTGAGGTGATGCCTCCGGTCCTTGATGACCTTTCCTTCGTGGAGGCGGAGCCTGCATAGTGAGAGATGGCCACGCGGAAAAAACGAAACTAAAAGCCTGCTTTTCAGCATCAGATTACATATGAACAGCAAAACCGCTCTTGAAGGCTCAGCCTTGGGTTTATTGCCATATCTTTATGACTAGTCGTCTGCCAAAGGGGGCAATTTGCAGAAAAACCAGAGGTTACACGGGTCCCCATGCATTCCAGTAGCCACAACAGAGAACGGCGACTCCATTCTGCTCGCCTGGGGTCCTATTTCTATTCTGTTCCACAGGAAGTGAGTCAAACAATGAGGGAAATCTGGAGCAACCGATTCACGTGGTTAACAAGCCCAGTAAAGAACACGGGAGAGCTTAACTTAACCGGATGAGGGGCTGCTTGGAGGAAAAGCCACGAATGTCACGAAATCATCTACCCTTCATCCGTCAAATATAGAAGACAAAGAACAACTGTGGGGAAGCAGCAGCTACAGACACGCAAAGTCCATCTTAACCTCATTACCAGGACATTTTGAAGAAAAAAAAACACCATCCCACTCACTCACGAGCAGCCAAAGGAGAATATGGCCTATTTCAGTCATGCCTTTACATGTCTTCTTTACTTATTTAGCAGACGCTTTTATTCAAAGCTACATTCATTTTTGAGAAAGGAGGGCCAGTCAATCCCTGGAGTGTAGCGCCTTGCTTGAGGGCCCAATGGTGAAATCACTCTGACCATGGGATAGGAACCAACAACCTTCTGATCACTGCATCTGTTAAACCAAACACCGCTTTGTCACATATGATCTTCAGTAAGGGTTAAGATTAGGGTTCTATTGGTTACTCATTATGTAAAGATAACAAATCTGTATATAATATTTATTTTGTTACCAATACGTGCACCACAAAGTCATTAAATGATATTTGTCAAAAACCCCACACTCTATCAACGCCTGGAAGGGTCTCTCTACAGAAATATGCCTCTCTCTGTGTTTCCAACAAAGGGTGTTAGGGTTAGAGTTAGTTTACTCAAATTCTCGAGTAGATCCTGAATGGCACGGAAATACGCTGCAGGTCATAGCGCAGGGATTTCTGCCTCGGAGGACATTCCCTGGAGTCTCCGTTTACACCACGACGTGACGTTTCTGCAGTCGCAGGAGCTGGCGACGCGCCTCTGAAGGTGACGGACGTCCCCAAAGGGGTCGATGAGGCGTGACTGATGTAGCTGGAAGCTGGCTAACTTTCAGGTACCTGCCTAGAGAGCATGGGAACCCTGTAATGGACTGGTGTCGTTTACTGGGTGCCTTGGGCTTCCTGGGATACGCTCCAAGCCCACTGTGACAGTACAGGAGAATTAGCAATGAAAAATGGGCAGACGGATTAACTACGGCAAAATAACGACATATTGGGACACATATGTGACCAGAATCACTCATGATGCATATGCAACCTGCTATGACCTTTAGAAAAACACACGAAATGCTGCAGTGAGTTAAATATATAATTATGACTTTTCCTATATTGAGGCCCATAATTCCCAAGTGAAACTCCCGCCATGTACTCAACAGAAATCCCAAGACATCTATCGGGACATTCTGTAACTTAAGCCCGGAAGGGGAAAACCTATAAATCTACTATACTAGATGTATGTCATCTCCCACTATAATCAACGATAAGTCTCACTTCTGCTGCTCAAAAGGACTTCAGTCTGCAAGGCAAAGCAAAAGGCGTTTCCATATTTCCAGCAGAACTGACAGAATGACAAGTGCTCTATTACTTTACGTTAGGGCGTCGGGTACGGGTGCTGTTTTCAGCACATCAATCCAAGGTGACATCCCTAGTTATCCTGTGTAATGACACGTTACCCAAATGCTTTTCTCCATTTGTTCAGCCTTTTGTTCCCAACACTTGCTCTCACTCTGAAGGACTCTTGAGTAACTTTCAGGCATAATAAAATCGACTGTTCAGTTGCTTGCCCAATCCTTGCGCAGCTGGATGTACCAAGCAGGGGACTCTTGACCTTTGACCCATGATGTACACTTGAATCGCTGCTGACATTTCTTTTGATGTAAACCAATAAATACACATCAGGTTTGAACATCTTGTTTCTTTTTCATAGAAAAGTGCCATTTGGGGTCATCTTGAAAACTACACCTTATACATGAACTTAGAATTTTTTAGGAAGTTCCACTTGGAAACTTGATCCGGAGGATCATCCATCCATTCTCCGAAACCGTTTAGGCTATTCTGGGGGGGGTCCGGAACCTATCCCAGAGGCTACAGGCGCAAGGCAGGGAACAACCCAGGATGGGGCACCAACCTCACAAACCAGGGGAACGCTGGAGCACCTGGAAGACACCCCATGACGACACGGGGAGAGCATGCAAACTCCCCACACATGGAATCCTGGCAGAGACTTGAACCCAGGTCCCAGAGGTGTGACTCAGCAATGCTGACCATCGCGCTGGCCTCCTGGGGACCAGTCTTCATTATTAAATGTAGCATGAATTTCATTCATACCTTCTATATTTCAGGGATCTCCTTTTAAACCTAACTTCTTGTTCAATCTAATTCCATCATTCCTAGCATTAAATGCTGGATGTTCTTACCGACTCACAACCAAACGCTGCCGTTTGTTTTCAAGACTTGACTGTCACACTGATCAGTATATCTAGCAAAAAATATGTCTGTGTGTACTCACAGTCTGCTGCGAACAGATTACTTTTCACACAGTTGGATGTCACTGGAGATGTGCATTAAAATCCATCCTCAAAATTATCTCCTGGGAACCAGGAACCTTTCCCTTAGAATACTGTGCTGCAAGCGCTACACAGATCCTGCCAGAACAACCAGGGCAAAGTCAAGGCGTACCATCTACAGCTTTTTCTGTCTCAAAGCTACATTTTTGCCAAACCGGTTCACTGAAAAAGCATATGATAAGCGAGCGAGGTGTTCCCACAATTTGCAAAATCATGCTTAATTTGGCTTGGAGTAGGGGGCACGTTGCACAATCATGAATCAGCTACTTGGGTATCCAGGCGGATTCTCTAATGAGTTATTATATTTAGTTTATTTGAGTAAGATATTTGTGTGAATCTAGATTGCTTGTTGCTTATTTTTTCATTCTTATGTATAAAAATGCATAAAAGTATAAAATATGTATAAAAGCCAAAACAAATATCTAAGAATCTCAAAACAAAGCATCAAAATATAAATTAAAATAAAATAAGTATTTTTCCTGGTATAATTTGTGATTTTTAATGTTCAGGATAGTATTTTGTGGACAGTGTTTCAGTAAGACAGTAAGGCAGGAACCAGCAGAAACATTTTCCTGTCATTCATGGCCCAGAATGTTTGTGGTCTCCAGAAGGTTCCATCTCCTGCTGCTAACCAGCGATAAATATAAGTGTTCCTTTCTATTTGCAGTGAATGACCCTCCACAGGCTAATGATGTCTTCATCTGGACAACAGAAGACCAAGATGAAGCAAACCTGGACCCTGCCCTCTGAAGGATGCGGCAATCCCTAACCCCGGACCCATTCGGCTTGTGAGTTTTCACTCTCCAGGAAAATCTCTACCATGTTCATTGTGAACGTCTGGCCAGCGTGAAATGTCTGCCCCAAGACACCTCAACATACTAGAAGCAGAATTATCTCCAACCTCAATGTCTCTTTAACCGGCTAATAATCTCGTCAAGCCAATTATTTACTTTGCAGCTACTGTACCATGAGGGTCTCTAAGGCTCTAGAAGTTTCTAAGGGTATATGGTCTATTGCACACCTTACATAGTGCCACTTTAAAACCCTGTTATTTTGACAAACAAATTCCATTCCTCACACTGACTTTTGATACAGGCAGGACTTCATAGCGGCATATGTGCTGAAATATGCAAACTTTTGCCTTTACAAATTTCGAACGGTATGCAAACTGGTAAAAACATGCTCCATAAACAGACAGAAACCTTAATGGTGGGAAGTGTCCTTTCCGCTAAGGGCGTACACTAACGCACCTTCTTATTTAGACTTTACCAAATATTCAGTCTCCGAAGTGACTTAAGAGCAGCGATTTCTTTATAAAATCTTATGCCTGTATGTCTGTTAAAGGGTGCTGAGCTTCATAACTTTACTCAGAGGATTACCAAAGTCGCACCTATCGATGTAGTTACTAGCAATATAGGAAAAGGCTTTAAATCCCATTTTGCTCTGTGCTGGGAGCTCTGGACCAGCTTACCACACTTCCCATTAGGTAAAAATGGTGGCGTTAATGCTTTTTTACTTCATTACAATAAAGTCTGCAGGGTATTTTTTTCTAAAAATGGCAGTTTAGTACTGTGTGTCATACTTAATTTGACTTTAGTTGCTAGTCTGCAAAATTATATCTTTTTTTGTTTTATGTCTTATTAGAACAAAACACTGGAGATTGGTCAGGTCCTCACAGCAACAGAAGGTGGAATGATGATTAAACACCTTATACTGTGACCAGAGAGTTGCGGGAAGAATGTGTAAATGGCTTAAAGTTAAATATTCATTCATTCATTTCCATATCCTGTTTCCTATGGAAGGTTACAGGGGCCCTGACCCGATTCTGGAAGACACAGGTGCCAGGCAGGGAATAACCCAGGACGGGGTATACCAACCCCCTCACAGTCAGGTAAATATACTGCTGCAAAACTGAGAAAATGTCAAACCCGCTTTGTGACCTTTCAAGCAATTAAGTAAGGCGTAAAAAAAAAAGTAGCGTTTACACCGTGGAGAATTTATATAACGTGCCAAATAAAGTCCAGGCACAAAAACAGGCGAATGAGTGTCACATTATACCTGATAAATATTCAAAAATGATTCACCACAGTTTCCAAGTTTACATTTTTAGTAATAGTAAAATTTGCATTATTTGTTAAGGGCACGGTATTGCTGACTCCTAGCTTGCAGTTTGCGAGCATATGAATAAACAAAAGTAAACAGAAGAAATGCACACTCGTCATACAAATACTAGGACGTGTGTCTTCAAACATAACACGACAATAAATGCTCAGGTTTCACTGTAAACATCAATGATGAACTCGCAGTAAAAACTGCGGCGATTTTACGGCAAAAAAAACTATGTAAATACAGCACTATACTGTATAGGCTTTAACTGATTAGTTTAAATACTGCCGTAAGATGCACCCGTGCAAAGACAAAGAACCACTGCCACCTAACACTATCTGCAGAACCTGTTTGAGAAAGGGCTGCAAATACGTATCGGTATTACTGAAATAATTCCCTATGTCATACTGGCATAGGAGGCGCCCTTTTATTTTAAATGTGCTTTTTATCGCACCGAGATAAACAATAGCCAAGGACAACTATCTTGCAATAAGCAGGAATTATTTTTGCAAACCCTCCCGCTAAATAACACATTCTTTTAACTATTTTAGAAATATGAACACAATTGTCAGTATTTTACTAATGCAAGTGGTTTTATTTATAAGAGTCAAACGCCTGGTGTGAGTACAGAAAGAGCAGCCGTGAGGAAACGCACACGCCTGCCTTTGTGGAGCACGCTGGTACAGTAACCCACAGGCTGCAAATCATTTCATACCTCAATTGTTCCCCAGTAATGAGAACTTCAGCCATGCGCTCCAGTTCGGTAACCTTCTTCTGCATGCTGCTCCCGATCCCGTCCATGTCGCCGCGCCTCTTTAACGGGAAACAAACGGCATGCGTGTAAATGCCCGAAGTACGAACTGTATTTGACATGTACATGTTGTACCTGATTGCAAGTATGACATCGCTCCCCACCCTCCCCGGCACTGACAGCAAAAACAATAAGTCGAGATTTACCGGGACTGATCTCCAGCTGACCGATCTGTGCACAATGAAAGGACCAAGTCTAATTTATTCCAATAGGGTTTAAGTAAATCGAGCAGTAACTGCGTGCGAGATCAGTCCGTAAATCGCACATGCATTGTCCGAGTACTCTGCTTGGCCGTAGTTCGCCACTCATCCGAGGATCCGCCGTACGGACACATCCCCTTTACTGTAGGTGCTGCATTTATAAAGTCTTCAAATGAACGACTCGACATTGACCAAAACTCCAAAAAAAAACGGAACTTGCCAGTTATCTACTCGGGAAAGAGAGCATAAATATCGCAATAAAGTTAAACAGCCCTGCATCCCATAAAAGTAACAATACACTTAGTCGGTCTACTCTTTCGATCGCATTAAAAAATATATTTAGCAAAATTGTATAAATTAAAAGTTTAGTAAAGAATAGTCATAATCGACCAGTATCCCTTCCCTTCTCACTTGGAATCCCGAACAATGATTAGATCAAACGGTCTATGTGCTACCAGGCAGTAGCACATACAATTTAATGCAGACGTATTTACATGAAAGTTGTTAGCGATTCACGCAGACATGCAACCTGACAAGCGGATCCCCGGCTCTCAGCTACATGTTTACCGCCCGGCCCAGCAGCGCACGCCGTTAAAGAGCTGCACAGCGCCAGCCCTATGGCCCCCGTCACCGGGGGGAGTTGGCCAGCAAGGCGTGGCATATGTAGATATTTTTCCTCCCTGAAAAGTGTCCTTCGGAAGGAGCGTCGCGAATGTATGTATTGATGGCGAAGGGAAGGTCATTTCTTATAGGACTTGTATAGAAGGAGCGGCCGGCATGAAGCAATTTGATGCTATCGGTAACTCACTACACGTATTGTAGTACATATTTCTATATCAGCTTATTTACGTTTATAATCAACAGGCAAAACTCCATCGAACTGTTGTTATTCGATTTAGAATTGATAACGTTTATAACTGGGAAATGAAAAATTAAATGTTAAATTAGATTTTAATGGAAAAGGATTTCAACAAATATTTGTATTTTAAAACTGAATTTGTGAACTAAAGAGATCATAAGAACTTAAAAAGCATTTTATGATCAGTAGCAGTGGTCTGTCCCCAACTTGGATTCAGAGTATCTGGATAAACCGCCACCAGGACCACGCAAATCCGCACAACGTCACGAAAGCCTAAGCAATCTCAGGATAACAGTTTCTTTGGAGCAGTTTGAAAGTCAGGTTCCGTATAAATAAGGCCAGACATAAGGAAAGGCTTCGCTATGATTCAGACTGCTCACGTATGACCTGATACATCAGCCCCCTTTGCATGAGTATACGCAGCTTAAACTGAGCAGCACCTGCCAAGTCCTGGGAAATCTGTTTGATTAGGTTAAGGTGTTAATAACACCAAATAGCCACTGAGCTATCACATTTAAGATTTGATTACATCCACTTGATTTTTGTGCTTATTGATGAGAAACACTCATGTACAGCAATATCATACCCATGCATGTATAATTGAAAGTGTCCATTGTGTAAAAATGGACATAAATGAAGCTTCATGAAACATTATAACCTGTTTTATTCCAGATTCTGTTATATGAACTCTAAATGAACTCTTCCGGCCATTGGGATGTGTGAAGCTGTGGATTCAAAATGTGGCTTTCAGAAGTATAGTTATTCATTAAGACAAAAGAGATTCATGTAGAATTAACGAGAACTATAACACACCACCATGGCTCCGATTCTCCATTTCAGCTTTTATAGTTAAGCACCCAAAGCCATTCAGCTTGGGCTGCAAGCATGTAACACAGCTCAGTTTTCATATCCCAGTAAAACAATATCTAAATACCATGCATTTTGTGAGTTACTGTGTTACTTTGGGGCCACAGTCAGGAATCAAAACATTGTCATTCAAACTGCAAAAGACCACGAATTTCTAAATATTTCCCCATTATCTTAAGCTATACGTTTAATATATGGTATTATTGAGTTTATTAGTTTCTGTTACGAAAATTCTGTATCCACATTAAATAACAAATGCCCTACTTTCCAGTGAGATAGAACATGTGGAAAATTTCTAATTTGTCCGTACGCCTGCAACGTACGAAGAAAGCGCCTTTAGCAACGAAAGTTACGTAATGGTCATAACAGAATAACCGTGTGGAAAAAAGTCATGTGGGCAGATATATGGTTATATGATTGGCTCCGGAGAATGTCAATTATATCTGACAGCCAATCGTTATGTGCTTCCGGAAAATATTGCGGGAACGTTAAAGAAGGGAACTTGTCTATGAATTTTCGTGCGAAAGTTGTAGCTGCAGCTGAATTTGGTTTTAGGGTAATAGCTGAAAATGAGAACGATAGAAGAAGTTCAGGCTACACTTCAAATAGCTAAACTTAAAGAGGAGGATTTCCATCCTACAGTTCATTGCTTGTCATTTGGGGAGCACGTATCCTCTGGCGATTACTGTCTTATGGAACTTGATGAAACTTTATGCAAGCATATAGAGGCTGGCAAGAGGTAAATATATAGCGACGTTTTGTCTGTCTATAAAGCTGCATTTTTGCTTAACAGAAATTATGTTTCTTTATCACGATCCAGTCGATGAGTAGTTACTTTAGACACTGTCACTTGTAATTAGGGTTTCCACCCGTCCTTTATAATACGTGAAGGTCCTGTATAATACAGGATGCAGCACTTTATTTTCCAGTACGGGACAATCCCGTATAAAAAGACAGTTGACAACCCTGCTTGTAATGTGAGCAAGAGTAAGACGAGTTAGGCAATAACAACATTTAATGCAATTTATGCTAATGCGAACTGAAATGGATGTTATTTATATGCACGTCAAGAAATGGCATGTACAGAAATCAGGCTAAATGTATTTTTATTTGTAAACGCCATGATAGCGGACAGCTCAGCTTCCACTTTGTGAGTTACATTCGCGGTATGAATCTGGGAAAGCTATTCTTAAAGCACAGGACCCACCTCACTTCCTTCACCCTTTTTTTTCAGTGAGAGTTCCTCTAACCAGGATGGAAGATTACATATAAAATGACATTTATTCCCTCTGCATTAGCATCTCGATGTCCCAAATAAGTATTGTTATTGGATTTGCCATTTTATTTGATGGCTTTGTTGTCATGTATGAGCGATGTCTAAGAGGAATGTCTGTTATTTTATACCAGAAAATAAAGTTTTCTTGAATCTTTTTCTCTTCCCTTCCCAGTCTCACTATTAGGGGAGATAAAGATGAGCATGCAGTTCTGTGCAGCGAAGACAAGACGTATGACCTGAAAATAGCAGATACTTCCAACCTGCTTCTCTTTATACCAGGCTGTGAAACTCCTGATCAGTTTCCCAGAGACCAGTCCGCTCCAAACCTTGTTCATGCACAAGTATTTTCATTTTATTTATCTTTTTCATCCATTGCTTACATATTATGACTTCACCAAAGAAATAATGCAATAAGTGTGAAAGACCAGGCAAGCAGCTCAGGCAACTTCCTTTTCATCAATGTGTTCATCGGGTGGGTAGAAATTAAATGTTTGCTGATTGATCTCTTACAGGTTTGGGGTTTTTCCAATAATTACTGGGAGCTGAGGAGGCAGCATCCCAGGCTGAAAAAGCTGAAGAAGCTGCTGATGGAGAAGCCTTACACTGGTCTGCTGGCTGGAGTGGAGGAGGGATCGGATGGGAATACCCTGAGGGTAGGAGGAAAGCATCTCAGAGATACGTGTGTGTGTGTGGGAGTGTTTTATTGTGTGAAGTATAGAGGATGGAAGCCCTAGTGTTTGTGATCACTGTCACAGCCTCAGACTCCTGAGCTTAGCTCCATCCACCCATCCATTTTCTGTAAATGCTTGTCCTATCAGGGAACCCCAGAGGCAAGGGAGGGAACAACCCAGGATGGGGCACCAACCCATCACAGGGCACAAGGCAGGGAACAACCCAGGATGGGGCGCCAACCC
>JAODLC010000140.1:7909676-7929417 GCA_026781145.1 Hippopotamyrus pictus
TCCCCAGCTAAACTTCCCATGGGATGGAAAGTTTCCGGAAACTTCCCGGAAACTTTCCGCCCCTTTACAACCCTAGAGAGGAGTGACCCACGTTTGACATGGGGGTGGCCCAGAATAGCTGGGATGAGGCCACGTCTCTGTGCCAGTTTGTGGCTCTCTGGGTTAGGACTCTGTGTCTCCAGTCATCAGGGGGCCAGTTCAAATCCTATGGTCGGCAGAGTAAGTTCACTGTTTAGCCCTTAACCCCGTTACTCCAGGGACCGTCTGACCCTACCTTCTTAATTGTATGTCGCTTTGGATAAAAGCTTCCACTAAATATATCTAGCATTGCTCAGGGGAGCACTGTGTCATAGTGTTATTCACCCCGCAGAGCTGAAGGTCCTGAAGGTGTACATCGAGTTCTCCCTGGACCAGCCCAAAGGAGGCCTGCACTTTGTGGTGCCCGACGTGGAGGGGAGCATGGCTGAGAGAGGGGCCCACGTCTTCTCGTTTGGATACCAGAACTCCACACGGTAACGCCTGAGAGCCAGTGCCAATGATGTTCAAATGGCGTTTTTAATTTAAAAAGTGTTCCCCGTTTGGATGCTACGGATTCTGAGAATATGAGTTTGCATGGTGCGTGAGGATGTTCAGTGATGGTAACATCTTCTCACTCATTGACAGGTTTTGGTTTCCTTGTGTGGACTCCTACTCGGAGCTGTGTACATGGAAGCTGGAGTTTACCGTTGACGCATCCATGGTGGCTGTGTCATGCGGGGACCTGGTAGAGACCATCTACACCCACGACATGCGGAAGAAGACCTTCCACTACATGCTGCCTATCCCAACTGCCGCCCCCAACATCTCCCTGGCTGTGGGGCCGTTTGAGATCCTCGTAGACCCTTATATGCACGAGGTAAGAAACGCTGGACATTGCGATTTGAGATGTGAGGTTTGCTTTTTGGGTACTGGAAGGCACTTAACCTGAGTTATGGATAGATAAATGGTTATGGAAAATGGATGGTTGGTTGGATAGTCAGCTGGGTTAAGAAAATAAATTATGCTAAAACATTCACTGTCATGGAAAACAAAACTGGCAAGCTTTGCTATTTTAATGACTGCTTCTCGTCAAGATTATCTCTTGTTAAAATCAGTCTAAAATTTACTGTAAAAGATACGCGTCTTCCGCTGTATGGAAATATTTTGGATACCACGAAGATATCGAGTGAAAGCAAGTGTTTTGTTGGCGCTACTTTGTCTCTGTTGGCATGACTTGTGACAACACCACCAACATATGTGACAGACTCCATTGGCAGATAATTAGTTCTATGGCTATAGTTTATTTTGAGTACATTTTCAAATCCTATTTTTGCTTCATAAATATCACAGTAGTTATAAAAAAAAAAAGTTTTGCAATGTGAATTTGTTTCCAATATCATGCAGCATAATATTGTAACTGTAATGTACTGTCATTAATGTAACTAACTGTCCTAGACCCATTGCTATCCAGCTTCTGGCTCATATTGTGTGAATGTTGTTGAGCTTCTAGTTCTGGCCAATAGAGGGAGACATCTGCTATAATGTATCATTCCTAGACTTTGAAAGAGGGTTACCATGCATTATCTGATTATCGTTAACCGGGTTAACCCAATCCGGAGCAGTAAATTGACCAGCAGTAGGAGGGTTAAGCCAATCATTGGGGCTCAGAGTTTCATTTTTCCTTTCACTGCTGCAGAGTTGTAGATGTTATGTTTTCACTCTGCCAGGACAAAGGTTCGAGGTATGAGTGACATCCTCTGCTGCGGCATGGAGAGCTGTCAGCCGTAGCAGCCAGCATTTGGGGATTTGTTTTTAGCATATTTTGGCAGTATTAAGCTACAGGAATACTGGTGTGTTCTATAAACAGTGTTGTGCTGCCAGGGAAACGTCAGACTGTTTGTGGTTGGTGTGTGTTTACCAGCAGCTGTGAGACCTGTAATTTCAGATCTGACGTGGTTCATTTTCATCCTGTTTTCATGGTTATTTCACTAACTGTAAACTTGTAGGCACATTTTTATTTATTTATTCGCAGATTTTATTACATTTTATTATTTCTTGCTTAAAACACACTAAGATATATTCCTGTCTGTTTTTCCCCTAAGTACTGCATTAAAAATAGATGTGAAAAGAAACATCCTTTATTTTCTTGTATTTCAGTGAGACCTCCTATTTTCCAGGTTACACATTTCTGTCTGCCTCAGCTCTTACCCTTACTGAAGCACTCCATGTCCTATCTTCACGAGATCTTCGAGTTCTACGAAGAAATCCTCACCTGCCGCTACCCGTACTCCTGCTTCAAGACCGTGTTTGTCGACGAGGCCTACGTCCAGGTCTCCTCTTATGCATCCATGAGTATCTTCAGGTATCAGTCACGCAATTTTTACTTTATTTATTTATTTTTTTTTACCCAAAAGCATCATTCAAGATTTATTGTGTAAACTTGCCAAGATTTCTGTGGATGTGAAGTTCAGGTGGTGTCCATGGGTAGGTGTGGGGGTTATGAGCCTGGTACTGTCACCTCATGTCTTCTGTGTCAGGGGTTCGAGTCTGGCCTCCACTCCGCGGATGTGGAGTTTGCATGTTACCGTTGCCTACTCTGCGTTCCTTCTGAGGTCCAGAGACATGCAGCTGAAATCCGAGCAAATCAGAGTTTATTTGACGCAGGCACAGTTATACTCAGTACTATGTGCATTGAAATGCTTGCTTGCTTAACTCCAAATCTGTGGTTTCCGGAGACATACTTATAAAGAGAAAAAACATTAAAAAATAAACTTTAAACTTTCATTGTACATTACCTTAAATAGTGTGGAGTATCAGGTGGTTGTCCACGTGTCAGGGAATAGGTATTTCCGTACAGAAATGTTCATATGGGGCTGGACATGCAAGTTGTAGTGGAACATGGATTACACAAAGGTCCAAGTCCCTATTAAGAATCTGAAGTCCCTGGGGACAGAAGCTCCTCCCCAGGCCTCCTGTGCTGGCCTTCAGGCGGCCAGAACCTCAGCACAGAAAAGCTGGAGTGGCTGCGATCCCTAATGATGTTCCTGCACCCAGTTAAGCTAATCGATGTGGTCATGTGATTAGGTGTGATTGGCTGACATCCCATGCAGTGTACCCCAGCCCTGTGCCCTGTGGTTGGTTGGCATCCCGTGTAGGGTACCCCAGCCCGGTGCCCTGTGTGTGCACTGAACCTGTTAAAACGCCGAGGGAGGCCATTTTTAATATTAGATTTTGAAAGAGCACCATACCTCTGATTCGTTTATTTTGATATTTTAGTCGACCTGATACTGTTACACAGCGACTACATGCCGTCAGCGTGTCGATGGCAGCGTCCTGGTGTTTTAAACACGATTGAGGGCAGTTTTCAGGTCGCTTGCGTCGACTCACCACATCCCCCACCCCCCTTCTCCCCGCCGGCACGCCGACCCCGTTCCGGAACCTTCAGCACCAACCTGCTGCACAGCGCGATGATCATCGACCAGACGCCCAACACCAGACGCTGCTTGGCCCAGGCTCTTGCCCACCAGTTCTTCGGCTGCTTCATATCCCGGATGTCGTGGTGAGCAGTCAGGCGTCATCGGCTCCGATACGGGGCCCCCGGCATCTCGGCTCACTGACTGCTGGCTTACGCTCCAGTCTCCGCTAACCCTATGCCCCGTGCGCTCATGATGTACTATCTACCTTGCGTTAATGTCACTAGACAGTAGCATCTGCTTTATAAATAAATGTGATGTAACATCTTGCTGCACGTCGACTTGGTGGAAAACACTTTAATATCATATATTGAGTGTCGGTAAATTTTGCCTAGGGCTCAGGGTTCAAAAGATGGACACTATGGCTGTGGCCTCCACGTGGGTAAATGCCCTGTACCCTGGATTACCCTGCAATGATCAGGATGTTTCTGCAGAGGCTCTCTGTTATTTTGACCTTCTGCTAAGCCACTAATTGTAGTAATTTGGCAGCAAAAAAAAAAAAAACAGAAATGTTTCTGTTCGTCGCTGGAAAATCTAGATGAAACTGGTTGTACAATAATATTGTGCATGAAGTGAAATGAAGCTGGCATGAAACTGGGAGGTTCATTATGTGTGTGTCTGTGTGTGTATAATTGCTTTGCATCAGTGGCTGGCATCCCGCCTGACGTGATGCGAGGCCTCCCCTCTAGCCCGCTTTCTCTCCGACGCCGAAATTTCGCAAGGGGCGTCCAAACGTTTGAAGGCTCGCAAACAATAGACCCCCTGTGAGCAAAGTGGGCGCGCAAAGCTAAGTCAGATGTGGAAGCTCGGGTTACCCGCCTTGTTTATTTGCGTTTCGTAAGCCCCCCTCAGAAAACCCGAGCCGTGAGGCCTTTGATATAGAGGCCTGGCGGCCTGCTAGCAATTAATCGTGTGGTTTAATTTCGCTCAGGCCTGTAATCAAAGCCAGCCCTTTTGAGACTGAGCTCACTTTTGGCCAGTGAAAGAGGGGTTTGGGGGGGCCGTGTTACTTTGTGCTTGCTGGGGCCCGAATGAGTATGGGGAGGGAATAGGTGGCTTCAAGGGTCAAATGCTCAGAGGGCCAGTAAGGAAAGAGCCACCGAAGATGAACAAATTGAATCAGCCTGTCGGGGTTGTGACACTGCTGTAACAGAGCGACCGGTGAAAGGGAGAGCCAGACATCGCTTTCGGGTTTTTGCGGCGATTAAATGCTCGTTAGAGTTCCTTCTTGTCCCTCTGCCATTCCGGAGAAGACCTCCCAAGGAGCCGGATCAGATACCGGCTTCAATCGTGGTGTTTCTCAAGGATTTTGTACTTGGGCTGATTTAATAGTCTTTTCTGCAGCTGATGCTCAGTGTCTCTTGAATCCATCCCCACACCTTGGTTCTGAATGAGGGCTTTTAGCCGCTTTAAAAGAGCTGGCTAGGTCAGCTGGCTAATGACCATCGCTCGTGTGCCCAAAGATCCGGGTTCAAGAATGAGGCTGGCCAAGTGAAAACCATTTGGGGGGCCGTTTGAGACTCAGCGGGTCAGGACGCTGTGCTTGTGATTGGAAGGTCGCTGGTTCGAATTTTAAGGTCGGCAGAGTGATTTCACAATTAAGCTATTGAGCAAGGCCCTTAACTCCCAATTGCACCTCAAATCATCACCCTGGATAAATGTGTATGCTGGAAAGAAATGAGCGCCTCTGCCTGCTTTGCCCCATTTCTTGCCCTCTGCCCCCCCCCCCCCATCATGCCCTTCAGGTCTGACGAGTGGGTACTGAAGGGGATCTCGGGCTACATTTACGGGCTGTACCTGAAGAAGACTTTTGGCGTGAATGAGTACCGCCATTGGATCAAAGAGGCAAGTGGCCGGGGCATCGCGGGTGTGCGGGAGAGGTGACCCGGTTCGGGGGGGGGGACACACTGACCCGCCATGTCTCTGATCTGCAGGAGCTGGACAAGATCGTGGAGTACGAGCTGAAAACCGGGGGCGTCTTGCTGCACCCCACGTTCGGGAGCGGCAAAGAGAAGGACAAGTAAGACAAGGCCCCCCTCCCACCCCCGCCAACTGGAGTCTGCGTGCGCGAGCTGTCAGCAGATATTTCCTTCTAAACGAAAGCAGGGGTCGTCCTAGGTTTTGGGTCTGCTGACTGGCGCGTGGGGGCTCCTTTGGGGGTGCCTGATCCCAATATGCTCCCCTAAAACATCAGCGAATCCGGGTTTCGGCCAAGAAAATCATCTGTTTTGCTGTGACATGGGCGGTCGCAAGCGGCCTGCCGAGTTTCCATGGATGACTAAGACTTTCCGACACGGAGCTTTATTGGCCGACTCTTGTTCTTTTATTGTAATGGTTGATAACATCTCTGTAACAAAACACACCGTAGTCTTGTGTCCCGGGGAAAGCTGTGTGAAGTGGAAGGCCTAGTGGTCTTGACCCTCATAAGGAAGATGCTGGTGTTTGTCCCTTTCAGCCCGTCCCCACACCTGCACTTTTCCATCAAACACCCGCACACGCTGTCTTGGGAGTACTACAAGATGTTCCAGTGCAAGGCCCACCTTGTGATGCGACTGATCGAGAACCGGATCAGCATGGAGTTCATGCTGCAGGTGAGGCTCCCCGCATGGGTACTGGGTTTGGCCTCGGCCACTCGTTTCCAGGTCCTGGTAGCCATTCAGAAGGTCCATTTCCTTTCTTTATCAATGCCAAAACTCTTCCACCGGAAAATGACTCATCGCTCCAGTAGCAAGAAGAATGATTATTACGTGTACTTAGTCTGCATAGGTGTAATATCACTCTAATCCAGGCCTGTGGATCAGAAGTTCAGCAGAACTTCCACATGCCACTGGGAGAGTTGGGCTCTCTGGCCAGTTGTGGCTGGGGCAGATGGCCTGGCTCAGGTGACCTCTCTTCTCTCCTCTCCTGCTGCACTGAAGGTCTTTAACAAGCTGCTGAGTCTGGCCAGCACAGCATCCTCTCAGAAGTACCAGTCCCATATGTGGAGTCAGATGCTGGTGTCCACCTCTGGCTTCCTCAAGTCCATCTCTAATGTGTCAGGCAAGGACATCGGGCCCCTGATCAAGCAGTGGGTGTATCCTTTTTCCTCGCCAGTCAGACTTAAGTGTGATCTTTATTTGTGTGGCATGCAATGCGATCTTCCACTTGAAGTTGTATCCACAACTAGAGCTTGTGGGTATTTTATAACGTTTTATTTGAATTCTGAACAATGTTTGATTGCCCCTTTCAGTCCCTGATGAGTAACATCTGGGAAGGACTTGGCAGTGTTGATCATCTTAATTTTCATGACCTCTGTCTGAATATCTTACCATGTTAGCCCAAAGGTGAACCACAAGGTCCCTCCTTGACTCACGATCTCAGAGACCAGAGTGGGGTTGTGAAGTTCTTTGGTAGCTTCGCATTTAACAGGAAGAGGAATGTCTTGGAGCTGGAAATACGACAGGACTACACCTCATCCGGCACCCAGAAATACGTGGTGAGTTCCTTTCTGGAAATAAGTCTGCATTTCGTCCTTGCTCAGGCTCCTAAGCGCGAAATTATTTCCGTTTTCCCCAGGGCCCCATCAAGGTGACCGTGCAGGAGCTCGATGGCTCCTTCAACCACACGCTTCAGATAGAGGAGAACAGCCTCAAGCATGACATCCCTTGTCACTCAAAGAGCAGACGGTCTGCCCCTTGCCATCTTTCTGACGGTCGCTTGGTGGTTTTTAATGTCCTTGAAAGTTCTTCTTTGACGAGCTTGATGGTTTCCGGTTGTTTTCCTGACATCCAGGAACAAGAAGAAGAAGATTCCCCTGATGAACGGAGAAGAAGTGGACATGGACTTGTCTGCCATGGAGTAAGTCCGCCTCAGTCGACATGGCCCGTCGATATTGGCCTTTGGCTGTTGCCCAGTGGTGTTGCCCAACTGCTTAGTTCAAACATTGGACATGTATATGTACAAGCTAATGGGTCAGGCCTTTTTTCCACAGAAGGCAGGGCACTAGAAACAGGAGTAGGCCCCAAAGTGCTCTGCGTCAGCTAGGGTCAGTGTCTCCAGGCGAGCGGTGAGGATATGGACAGCCGTGGTGGGCAGGATTTTGGAATGCCGGTACTGGTAGTAAAGCGTATAAGCATACATACTTAGGGTTCCCAGTGCGCTTATGTATGTTTGTTCAACTTGAATGAATCTTAAATGAATCCTAATAAAAATACAGCCAAGGGTTCAGCACAATGTGGGAATGATCCTGTAGTCGGTAGAGATTAGGCAGCGTACAATAACAGTAGGATCATGTTATTCACGGAGTCCCAGCAGGGAAGTGAGCTTGATGAGCCGTCTTTTCTGTGAATCCCCCCCCCCTCCTCCCAGCGCTGACTCCCCCCTGCTGTGGATCCGGATCGACCCGGACATGTCCATCCTGCGGAAGGTGGAGTTTGAGCAGGCGGACTTCATGTGGCAGTACCAGCTGCGCTACGAACGGGACGTGGTGGCCCAGGAGGAGGCCATATCGGCGCTGGAGAAGTTCCCCACGCCGGCGTCGCGCCTGGCTCTCACCGACATCCTGGAGCAGGAGCAGTGCTTCTACAAAGTGCGCATGCAGGCCTGCTTCTGCCTGGCCAAGGTCAGGGGGCGCCGCTGCATCCCGCCGTACCGTCTCATTATCCCGCGCTCCTCCGGCCGGCTTCTGCCTGGCCAAGGTCAGGGGGCGCCGCTGCATCCCGCCGTACCGTCTCATTATCCCGCGCTCCTCAGGCCTGGCCTATAATTTGGTGTAGAGTAAACCCCTGCTGCCGAAAGGCCGCATCCCCGACGTAGACGTGCCGCGCACTTCTGTAGCTGTCGCCAGTTTATTATTCCGTTTAGTTCTGTCTGCGGCAGGTGAGCACTACACAGCAAATGTGTGCCTGGTCGTGCAATTAATTCCGCTTTTGGTGTTTGCATAATTTTTTTTTTTAAATCTGCAGGTGAGGGGGGTGCATAATGAAGCCATAGTCCTTGCTGCTGTGTCATTGCAGGGATAGATTTGGGTTGATCTAGTTACTTTCCAACAGTAGCATCAACGAGCACATGGAGTCCCTCCAGGCACTAATCAGAACTGTCTTGACTGGCCTCTTTCTTCCTTTCTTCCTTTCTTTATTTTTCTCAGAGTTTCCATTTCTGATTTTTTTTTTTTGACAAAACCAAGGAACCGACAAGGGTCTCGCTTATGACACAAGCCTTTAAGGGGATCCTCAAATTTGTCCTGTTGGGGCTGTTCAATTATGATGATACCTTTGTTATTCCACAGAGTCAAAGTACCTGTTTCACATTCTTGACAGGTGGTACCTTTCTGACTCATGGTTGGCCCTGGTGCTTGATGTCCGCATGTAAACACCCAGGGTTGCGTTTTGTTACCCAGCCTGCTCTGAAGCGGCTGTTGTCCCTCTGACTAGCGGTTGTCTCATTTCCATGGAAGATCGCCAACTCGATGGTGAGCACATGGACGGGACCACCCGCCATGAAGTCCCTGTTCACCAGAATGTTCTGCTGCAAGAGCTGCCCCAACATCGTCAAGACCAACAACTTCATTAACTTTCAGAGCTACTACTTGCAGAAGGTAATGCCTCCATATCCAGGTGTCTATCCATGCGGCTCCAGTGTTGGGGACAGGGATGAATCTTCTGGCTCAAGCTCAATGGAAATGCTTTCCGCAGGGGTCTTGCAGTTCACTGTTGATTTACAGTAATGAAATCTCATCAGTAGTACAAAAGTAGACTAAGGCTGCCACTAACGACCATTTTTCAATAGATTAATAGGTCGACTATTTTATCAATTGGTTGATTAATCTAAATGATTGTTTGCTTCAGAAAATCAACTTGACCGTTTAAGTGCATTTTATTCTGGCAGCAAACTGTATGCCATTGCAGGGCTTTGGGTAACGTACAGTGGCTTTTCAGCACTATATGCACATTAGTTTGGCCCACAATTTGATAAGCAAATCAGTGCTATGCCTAAATGACATGCGTATTGTGATGCACAGAAGTTAGTAATCTGTACGAATTTGGCGTATCCTCATGGTTAATAAATTCGGTTACCGGAGCACGCCACAAGCGATAAACACTGAAGTTGCGACGAAGGAAGGGTCAGATTATACTTTTACAGATTAGAGTCCGACTTTTTTTTTTGTTAATATGGTTTTCATTTTTATTTCAGTTCACAAATTTTTATTTCGTCTGGTCCCAACAAGTCCAACGTGCACGATCACCCACACTGGCACCGTCAGTCAGCGTAGAATAAGACCAGATTTTAGCCTAAACGTTTTCACAAACACTTATCCAATGAAGATTCTAATATAGCAAGCAGACAACTTTATGGCTTTAATATCGAGTGTGTTTAGCAGCTTCAAAAGCTATTAAAAAGCTCTCCATACTAATGGTAATTTAATAAACATGAACAGACAACACGGTGGTTTGCCGGTGTAGAATGGCGCCTGAGTGTTTTCACTTAAGGTGCTCGTGCATAGCGCTAATACTGGCGTGCTATGCCGTCTCACTTTGCACAGTAAAATCACCTTTTTGTTTTGTGATAATTTGAACTGCTCCCATAATTACGTAGTGATATTAAAGGAAAACATTTGTTATAATGAACTGAAGTGTTTTAGAAAACATAAAGGTAATTATATTAAAATTAAAAAATGATGCATCGATTTAAAACATTGATGCTGACAGATTTTCCGCGTCGCCTCAGCTAATCGCGGCAGCCCTAAAATAGACCCGAATTCCTGTATTTAAGGAGCGGTATGGCATTACATATTTATTCCCTAATATATGGATTATGATAATTAAAGGGAGAATGGGGGGGGGGCACACGGGGGCAGCATGTGGCCAAGTGGGTTAAGCCTCTGTGCCTGTGATCAGAAGGTTCCTGGTTCATGTGTTGCCTCTGTGGGTCTATGAGGCCCTTTACCCTCAGCTCCCGGGGCGCTGCTACGGCTGGCTGCCCTTCAGGGCCAGCTTGCCGTCGCGGAGAGCAAGATGGGGGGAGGCGTAAAGAGAATTTCCCCACAGAGATCAATAAAAAGTATCAGTTATCATTCCGCTTGGTCAACTAGTAGCAAAAGATTCCTGAACTGGTGTAATTTTGCACAAACTCTTTGGTCCCTCTTCCTTTTTTCCTTTTGCACTGATTTATGCACTGTTTCTGCTCCACCTGATTGCAGACCATGCCAGTTGCAATGGCTTTGCTCAGAGATGTTCAGAATCTTTGCCCAAAAGAGGTTCTGAACTTCATCCTGGACCTTATCAAGTACAACGACAACCGGAAGAACAAGGTGAGGAACCTCTCATGAGTCAGTCTATCCCGTGAATGCCCCTGTCAATGGAATTTGATGCTGACTTCTATAAGAGCAGAAGGGGAACTTAACCGGGCATATTCATTGTCTGAATCTCCCAGTTTTCAGATAATTACTACCGTGCCGAGCTGATCGACGCCCTCACCAATTCACTGACCCCGGCGATCAGCATCAGCAACGAGGTACGCACGGTGGACAACCTGAATGCTGACGTGCGGCTCATCCTAGAGGAGATCACGCGCTTCCTCAACATGGAGAAGCTTCTGCCCAGCTACAGGAACACCATCACAGTCAGGTAACTGGAGCAGGGCACAGTCAGGACTTATGGGAAGGGGCCCCAGCTGAAAGCTGATTGGCCCCTGGAGTGTCGTCTCGCTTGTCACTCACCGGTTCAAAACATATCATTGGCTTATGATTAAAAAAAAAAAAAAAATATCACCCCTGGCAACATTGACCTGAGGTCTGCTTTTGTTCGGTTCGGGTAACTTTGGGGACAAGAAACTTAAAGCTAGTGAACAAGTCTTTATTTTACGCCATTAGAAGGAGAGATTAGTTTTCATAGCTGAATGTTCTGGTGATGTCAGCCTTTGTTTTTCTGTACCACCAATGGTCCGGTGAACATCTCATAAGGGTGAGCTGAGATGGATTTCAGTCCTCGACGGCGGTATTAGATGTCTTGTTTGGGCACACGGTCGGCTGTATAATTCAAAACGACATCTCCTTTCCCAGGTGCCAAAAACAAGACACGAGTGAGAATAAATCTGAAAATTTGTGATGTATTTGTGCCGGTGGTGACATCACCCACCCATTATGAATCACCCACCAATGCTTAGAGCAAATGAATGTAGGGTTTAATCACAGGGGCGGCGATGTGTGTGTTTCAGCTGCCTGAGAGCCATCAGGATGCTGCAGAAGAATGGGCACATCCCTAGTGACCCCTCACTCTTCAAGTCCTATGCTGAGTACGGGCACTTTGTGGATGTGCGCATCGCCGCCCTGGAGGCCGTAGTGGATTACACCAGAGGTACTGACCCCTCGCCTCTGATAAGTTTGGATTGAAATCCTATTGCACAATGTGAAATGTGAAAGCGATGGTGCCATTAATAATTTCTCAGAAGTATTTTATACTGGATACAACCTTTCAAATATTTAAAATGTTGTTTGTGAGACTCTGTTATGTGATAGACGTGTGGGATTTACACGCATCTGATTGACTACCTTTTGTGCGTTTTCTCTGTAAGATGAAATAAAATGTTTAAGCCTGAAAGGTTTTAATTACAGACCTCGTAGGTTTACTGACTTTGTTTTTGGGGGAGATGAAAACATCCATTATATTTTATGTGGAAAAAAACCTCAGTGAAAAAGTGGCACTCGGGATTTACGAGAAAGGACGACCCGATCGTCTTTCAGGCTGTTTGTTTTGAAATTCAGCGGTGTCTTGCCAATTAGAGGAGAGAGATAAGGTGTATGTCCCTGGGGATGCTGCTGAAGACTCCTTATAAATATTTTCCTCTGAAATTTGCCGTTTTTTTTGTCCAGCCTTACGAGATACTAGTAACAGATGTGGAGCCAAGCTGAGTGGGTTGTTGCCTGACCTTTTCGTTTAAGGCCGACCTCGAAAGCTTGTGATGAACAGACAGAATTTGCATTTGGTTCCCTTGAGTGTCCCAAACACACGGCTCCTTTGAGCCTCTTTTCGGATCTTTCCTTGTAACGGGGCTTTTCCCGCCTCCAGCGTACGTTGTACAGCCCCCGGTCCCATCCTCCTCTGCCCCCCCCCCCCCCGAGGTAAATGGCAGCTTTTATTCCGAGACGGGCTGTTCGGTGGGGATGTGGGGACCCCCCACTGCGTTCGCACCACCAACCCCGCCGCGTGCCGCGTCATTAGGAGAGACCTCGTTAATCAGCCACACGGCCTGCTGAAAGACCCTCTGTAAGGCCTCCTCCACCTCGTGTGTCTTGGCAGTGGACAGGAGCTCCGGGGAGCTGCAGTGGCTTCTGGATATGGTGCAGAATGACCCCGTGCACTACGTCAGGTGAGCTCTCCTCCCGCTCCCTCCCGCTAGCTTACGTATCTGAAATGCTGGTGTAGCGCATTTGATGCTAGGTCATAAACTACCATTCGGTGTCTGATATGTAGCATTTCATATGAAGGTGGCATCTGCGATGGCAGATGCAGGATTAGCATAGCAAGCCCCAGTCTTGTCACTCTTTCACTTTTAGGCACAAAGTCTTGAGCTTGCTGGCTAAAAACCCGCCGTTCACCAAGGCGGCCGAATCGTCCCTCTGCAACGAGGCGCTGGTGGACCAGCTGTGGAAGCTAATGAACTCAGGTGAGCGGCCCAGCCCGCCGGATCCCAGCTACCTGCTGACATCAGGCTGCCGTTTGCCCTGTTGTGTGTGACCCTTCCCCTCTACCAGCAGGCCCCACGTTCCCCCGAGACGTGGAAAAACTCATAAACCTTTCCCTTCAAGCTGACGGGTGGGGGAGGGGGGGAGAGAAGAGCGGTTTATGACCCGTTTCAGATTACTGGCCGCACTCGAGAAAATGAGCTGTTTTACAGCGTTTGGCCACTTTTGGGTTTATGCTGCGGCTGCGTTTTGACGGCAAGGAAGGAGCCTTTTCAGGCAGAGGTGTAAATTTTAGCATTAGGTTTTACTCCTGAGCGGACCCCCCTCCCACTCGCCCTCTGCCAGACTATGCCAGCTTTCGGCCTCTCCGCTTAATGGCCTATTGATCACGCTTGGGGTGTTATTCCCTCCCTCCCCCATCTTTTGCAAATTAACGGTAATGGGGTCTTGCTTGGCCTCCTAGCTGTGAAATTGCCCTCGCTAAACCTAAGCGTGTGATGCCGCATAGGTAACACTGTGGTCAGGAACGTGCTGGGTCCAGCCTACTCTGGCAGACCTGTGGCATTGAGGGTCCATAATATCAGCTTTCTGGTTTGTTGTTATTTCCAGGATCTGGGGAGGAATATCCTCTGGTGTTGTTGTCTTGGCAGCTCCAGGGCCATATTAGCCACTTCATTAGCTTCTCCTAGCAAGTACTGTGTAGGACCCACTGTTGCTTCCAGAACCTCCAGGTACAGCCCAGGACCTACCAGTTTAGTGGGAGCTCATGAAAGGAACTGTGGCACATTCCTGCCGTCTGTAGTGCCAGGGTCACCTCCTCGGGCAAAAGTCAACGACCCTTTAGCCTCCCTTACTAGGGTTGCAGTGAATCGTTGTGGTTATATATGGGTCACATTACACCTTGATTAAGTTTTTCAGTGTCACCTGTCTGTGAGGACCCAGATCAGAATAGGTCCTCAGCACCCCCCCGCTGGTCATAAGAGGCGGCAAATTGGGCAACTCGTTTGCTGTGTGTCGCGACCCATGATGTTAGAGGAAGATGTCGTCGTCCTGAGAGCGGTTTGCTGTGGCTTCTTTGATTAAAAAAAAAAAACTTCTACATCACCTAGACCGGAGATTGCAAAGACCCAGTTCAATCAAGACACGTCCTGGGAAATTTATTCTAGGATGCACTGGCCAAGGGCCGGTCGAGTAAGTTAAGCAACTTCTACTCCTTTGATAAAGTAAATCATCCATAATGCCTAATCTGCAGTAGGTCTGCGACCCTGTGCATCCCCTTGTTGGCCTCCAAGGTGGGCGGGGAGTGGAGATGGTAAACTAAAATTATTCAAATATGGCTGCACATCCCAAAAAAATTGTTCTACACCATGACGGTGCCAGCGTTTTGGAAAACAGATTTACGACTGTCTCAAATAATTGTCTCTGGCCAAGGTTTATAATAATAGAATCTCTGTCACCTGATATGCTTATGACCAAGCTTCCTCTTTTTGCCATGCAGAGAGGCATACTGGGGACAGTTGGCACTTTAAAGGATATAAAAAACCTGCAGTCTGGCCAGGCGCATGTTGATAGTTTGCTGCATGCTGATTTGCCTCCTGGTGTCGGCCTAAACGCAGCTCCTCATCCAACTTTAAACAGTAGTAAAGTTGTGATCCACACCGGAGAACTGGATGACGTGGATGAGGAAGAGTGGGTTGTTGAACTAAGGCAACGAGGTGTGATAAATGTTAGACCGATAATAATTAGACAAGAAAACTGGATCAAAACAGGAACTTGCATCATCCCGTTTAATAGGCCACATCAACCAGGATTCAAATAGGCTATCTGGGTATTCTGGTGGATTTGTTTATTGCCAACCCTCTCCAATGTTTGTTGCCAGAAATATGGCCATGGATTTAAAACCTGCAAAAATAAACGTATCTGCTGTAAACATGGTGAGGCAGGTCACGAAGTTGAAAACTGCCATACTAGTGAGATTTTGCAATACTTACAGTATCCATTTGACTTCTTCAAAGGGATCACACTGTATGGATTAGAGAAAAGGAAATCTAAATGTTAAGTGTGTCAAAAGAGTGAATTACCTCGAGGCACGGAAACAGGTGGATTTATCTTTTAACCTTATCAAGTCTTCTGCTTCTCTTGTCAGGAAGTCCTTTAGAACTAGACCGAACTGACATGGGCGACCAAAGATAAACCCTACTCAATAAATAACAGCAGGAGTTCTTCTCTTACTAGAAGCAAGACAGTGAGTTCCCAGAATCACACTGTCCAGAATTAAAGATCCTCTTCAGAGCACAACTAGAATAATACAAGAAGTAAAAAGAAAACAACTACTAAAGCAAACCATGATGACTCCCCAAACAAGCAACAGATAAAAGATATTGAAACGGGAGAGGAGATGTCCATGTGAAGCCAGAGTCATTCTGCGAAAGGCAGCACAAAGGGTCCTGTCTACAGTACAACCCGCTTGCTCACTTGATGGGTGGTTCTGTTATTCAGTGGAACTGTTGTGGTTTTAGAGCAAATTTTGCTGAACTTCAGCGCATGGTTGCAGATTTTAATCCGTTTGCCTTCTATCTTCAGGAAACTTACCTGGCACTTTAACAATTAAGTGTTTTAAATCAGTGTTGCTGCTTTTCATACTTTTGGGTCCCTCCTGCTTGGTGATACGTCCATTTTTGTGAGACAAGTTCTTCATAGTCATGTCTCAGTTTCTAGCAACTTGCAGGCAACAGCAGTCTGTGTTATCACTTCATAAAACCGTGACCATCTGCTCTCTCTGATCACTTTCCTATAATTATCACCCATGAAAAAAAAGCTGAGGAACAAGATACAGAGAGATAGCAGCTTAAAAAGGCTTAAAAGAGATTATGCAGTGAGCAGCAGAATGTGCAGGACCCGATTAAAGTCTTCATGGATATTCTGATTTCAATAGCCTGTAATACCATCCTAAAAACTCCAGTAACCTCGAACTGCAGATGTGTGTCGTGGTTCAACGAGGTGTGCAAAAAAGACGATTGTGGCTCGAAAAGAGGAAGAAAAGGGTATTCTTTAGACTCCCCACAATAGAGAACTTATAAGGCTTAGACATGCAGGATTGTCAGTGGCACCAAGAGACAGGGTTTCCTGCTTAAGTGCTGCTACCCCAGCAAAAAACCACGTGGTACTTGGTGTAGATGTTGGGCAAGGGAGCTGGCTATTCAATTTGACATGTTAAACGACAAGGCGCACGCCTAGCCTCTAAACAGGGAATTGCAAATAAACTTGCAGAATCTTTTGAAAAGATTGCCTCTATAGAAAACAGCCTTCCAGAATTCCAGCTTAATCAAGCTTACCAGGAAGAGAAGCTAATTGATTTCTCTTCCAATAACCTGGAACCCTAGAACCAACCTTTCAACAGGGTGGAGATTCTACAGTCTTTAAACAAGGCAAATGAGACTGTCGGGCCTGATAAATGCTGTGGGGCCAGATAACATTCACTGTCTTCTTCCTCAAGTACCTCAACTCATCATGGCAGTCAGGAAACATTCCACCTTACTGGCTAGAAGCAGTGATTGTACCTGTGTCTAAGCCAGGGAAGGATTATAATAACCCAGGTAATTACTGTCCAATTGCTCTTAAAAGTTACTTAAGTAAAACTATGGAAATGATAGTCAGCGATGACTTGTTTGGTACATGGAGTCTGTCAATAGTGACACCCAGCATGGTTTTAGACGTGGTCAGGGAACTTAGTTTGGAACCCTATGTACAGGACATTAGACAATAGCATTTTATTTCTGCTTTTTTCTGATTTGGGGAAGGCTTTTGATATGACAGTATGGCATGTTGAAAGTCTTCACTGTTTGGTTTCTCAGGGACATTTGCCCGTCTATATATCAAAAATTTTTATCCAACCACACAGTGGATTACGGGAGCGTTGTTTATGGTTTTGTTTATATACGAAAGTTGTAAATGAAGTTGCTAGTCACTATCCATTACCAAGGTATGCGGCTTGCCTTGGGTGTTTTCTGTACATCCCCTGTCCAAGGTTTGTATGTAGAACCTAACCCTAACCCTCCATCAAACAGATGCTTGAAATTGGCTCTGCAGTATCTAAGATTATGGTCAACACTCAGATTCTAGCTTAACCTCAGTTTCCATCTGAAGTTGTGATATCTGATTGAAAGTAGGGTAACACTTTACTTAAAGTTACCGAAAGTAGAACAAAGTACAACCATTTTTACTAAGAATCAAAACCTACTTAGAAAAACCGGTATTGACCTAAAAATTCTAGACCAGACTCTTTTTCTGGAGTTTTCCTCCCTGGAATCTACAGAAACCAAATGTCCAATCCCAGGCTCATCTTAACACCCCCCCATAAGCAGTTGTTGGACATTAGGTAAAAGCTTCCATCTGCCGTCCTCAGATATATAGATGGCTCAAAAGTTGGAATTTAATCTCTGCTGCAGTCGTGATTAACCAATCGAGTATTGGTATCCAACAGGGGAAAGTTCTAGTTTTATGGCAGAAGCTTGTGTCCTACTGTTAGCTTTCGATTTTATTAGGGATAAACAGCAGCAGGCTTATTTATCCTTAACTGATTCAAAGCTCTATCAGGTCTAAAGATGGATTGTCTTCTGATGGTGAATTTTTTAAGCAAGCTGTCAGTCCTGGATGCACAGAAAGGCAGTACACATCTCTGTTGGGTGCCTGGTCTTTGCGGTATGTTGGGGAATGAGCAGACAGATATCGCTACCAAGAAAGCACTAAACACAGATACACAGCAGTGTTTAATGCCACCTTCACATCTCTCATATAACGAAGATTCGGCAAGCTGAATGGGATTGAACATGTTAATAAGAAAAAATGTACGAAATCAGTCCCATTATGAGAAAGGTGACAGAAGTTAACTTTCAAAATCATTGGGACCTCATTATAGAATGCTAGAAAGCTTTTTATTTAGAATGTTTTAACTGTTCGAAACATAGTTATTTATTAAGTTTTTTACCTTTTTGGTTATTCGGTATTTTAACACCGATATACTCTCGCCATGAATGACTAGGCCTTGGTGCAGGCATGGCGCTAAGGGTCAACATAACTACCCTCCAGAACTGCTTCAAGGGTAAACAAGATGTGCAAGTCCGCCCGTTCTCTGACCCCTCTCATTAACGAGGCGTTTTCAGCCACCGAACTGCCTCTTTATAACTTTTTTTTTTTGTTCTGAAACTGTAAAATCACTCTGCCGTCCCTGGGCAACCTTCTGGGCAACCAATGATCACAAGGAGCTGCATCCTAGCCCGCTGAGCTACACGACGCCCCCGTGTAAATGTGCCCCAGCAGCTACATTAAAGCAACTCAGGACCTGGATACGCACCAGCTGAGTGCTCAGGGTTTGAGCTTGTTGTGAGGAAGCTGAGGTAACGGTTTTAGAAGAAGAAGAAGCGGTTTTATTGTTGCCGCTTTTATTATAGTAAATGTGAAATGGCTTGACTCCGCTTTAGCCGACTCTTTCCAGTCATCTTTTAACTCACAGATATCCAGTCCAAGGTCCTTTTTTCCACCACTGCAAAGCTTAATGCGCTTTGTACGTAATGTGTTTTTGCAACCAAAAACGCCATGGGAACACTCTTAAAGCACCGGTATCCAATTTTAGTAACTTGTGAACTAAGCCTATTCTAAGCATAAAATGAATCTATCTTTTAGCCAATTATCTAAGTCAGTGTCATTGGCGGGGGATATCCCACAGAACATTAATGTGTAAAGTCCTTCAGTTATTGTATATATCAGCGTTTTTCAATCCGGTCCTCAGGACCCGCAGATAGTCCACGTTTTTGCTCCCTCCCAGCTTCCAATAGCAGTGTCTGGCAGGGAGCTGGGAGGGAGCAAAACATGGACCGGCTTTGGGTTCCCGAGGACTGGATTGGGAAACACTGATGTGTGTTTGAGTTCGTGCATATATGTGATTTCATGTTCCAGCAGCACAATAAGTAAAATCCAGAGTGAGAAGCTGGTTCAGTCTCTCCCCTAGCGGAGGTGGTCTTACCGCGACTTACTGTATGCACGCCAGGGACCTCCCACGACTGGCGACTGCGGTGCGACGCGGTCAACCTGTACCACACGCTCTTCGGCCTGAGCCGGCCGTCCTGCCTGCCGCTGCCCGAGTTGGGCCTGGTGCTGAACCTCAAGGAGAAGAAAGCCGTGCTCAACCCCACCATCAAGCCCGAGGCGGGGGGGCCCGGCGGGATGGCGGCCGCCACGGAGCTCAGCGGCAACGGCAGCATCGGAACCCCGGTCACGGGCTTCCCCGGCAACGTGAGTGCGGCCCGCAGCCACGGGCGTCCTGGGCGGGTCGTTAATGCGCAGGAGTGAACCCAGCTGACGACCAGTTCCATTTGAAATTGAATTCCGTTTTTAAGAGATACTGCTGCGATTTCAGGTATAGTAATGGGTAGGAATATCACAGTCAAGTGGCACATTGAGATATTTTAAGCTCCGTTATCTGTCATTGTCCAGCATCATGTAAACAATAGACAGTTTTTAGTGCCTTGTACATGGTATTTATTTTATGTAATCACTCCCCCCCCCGCCCCCCAGCTGGAGGAGGAGCACC
>JAODLC010000140.1:7929517-7945148 GCA_026781145.1 Hippopotamyrus pictus
CCCCAGCTGGAGGAGGAGCACCTTCCCATGGACCCCCCCCCCAGCACCATCGTTCCACCTCCCCTAAAAAGGAAGGCGGACACACCCCTGGGTTCACCACCAGAACCTGGACAGGTACTGTAGCCCGACGGCGGCACTGAAGTCCAGTGTAATATCAGAATGAGGAGCCCCCACCCAAGGGCGGGATTGTCGTCTCTGCGGCCCCCATCAAAAAGTCTGTATGAGTGGTGGTGATCACTGGTGCTGGGGCACGGTCGACCCCAGAATCATCTGCAGTAGATCATGCATCTGTCTGCTAACTGGTGGAACACGGCACATTTTTTCTTAAATATTCTATAGTCGTGGCTTTTTCTTTAATCCTCTTTCCAGTCCAGGGTCACCATGAGCCCGAACCCTGTCCGCAGTGACACCCGGGTGTATATTCACCCTGAAACGCGTCTGTTTATTTAGCCAGACCGAGGCGCCGTGCATCTCGATGCGTCCCATTGGTTGGCGGGATGATGTTGACCGTGTGCATCTGTCTTGTCCAGTTCAACGTCCAAGAGGAGGAAGACATCGACATGGACACGGTTCATGACAGCCAGGCCTTCATATATCATCACCTCAATATGCTGGAGAGACCCTCCACGCCAGGTTGGGATGGGGGACAGTGCTCATTTACCTTTATTTATGGTGGCGGTGAACTTTGAACTGTCTTTCAGCTCTATGCATGTTTTTTACTGGGCAATGTCAACAGCAGATGAAAAATGTCGTCCACGTCCATTAAGCTGGCTGATTTATTGTCCCCCCCCCCCCCCCCGGCAGGTAAAGAGCCCCCATCGGTGGAGCCCAGCATCCTGTCCTTGCCTGCCACCCCCCTCCCGATTTTCAGCAAAGAGTCTACCAGCTCCAAACACAGCGGCAGCGAGCACCACCACCATCACCATCACCACCACGACCACAAGAAGAAGAAGAAGAAGCACAAGCACAAGCACAAGCACAAGCACAAGCACGAGAGCAAAGACAAGGAGCGGGAGCGGGAGCGGGACGCTCACGCCTTCACCAACAGCCCCGCCAGCGGCCGCTCCCTGCGCTCGCCCTCGCTCTCCGACTGAAGGAGGGGCTCGCCTCTGCCCTCAGGTACATCACCGGGTGCTGCCCCCCCCCCCCTGCCTCCGAGGGGGCAGCTATCAAACGCTCGCTCTGCCCTCTCTCAGGACGCCACCAAAATTGAATGGAACCTCCGATACCAGAAGGTCCGCCTTTCGCTCTCTGTCAGGGGCCACCCTCCCCCCCCCCGGGCAGCTTGTCGACTGTATGGCCCCGGGGGCGGGCGGGGGTGGGGGCTGGCTGGCCTTTAATGAACAAGGAGTGCTTTGGAAGTAGTTCTGTGTGAGGGAGCTCTCACCGTGGAACGGCTCAGACCTTTCCTGCTGACAGCCATGAATCTTTCCAGTTTTTTAATACTTACATGTACAGTCCTGGACGGCAAATCGCAAGCTTCTTAGGAAAGTAGAACGTTTTTACCTCCATGTTTGGTTTAATAAAAACATGCATCAGTCTTGCAAGGGGGGAGCTGTTGATGTTCTTGGCCAGAATTTCGTACGTTTTTTAAAATGTTCCATAGAATGTCCTCCTTGCGTTCATGTCTTGTGATTTTGATATTCATGCAAACATTAAGGACCTGAGGATTTTTTATTTTAATAAAACAGGCCACCCTTCTGTTTTAGGTTCTCAGCTGGAATGTGACATTAATCCTTAAAATTCTGCTCCAGACAAAAGGATTAGAACCTGTCTTTATTTATGGTCATATTTGATGTACGGTTGACCTTATACCTGTTTAATGCATTGTCTCTTCAATTGGTTTTAATCCCGAAACTATTTTGTCATTTTTCTTACATTTTCTGTGTTCTCTTTTCCCTCATCCTCTCTTCATTGTAGTTTTTAGGTTTTTTTTCTTTTTTTTTGTATTTACATTTTACCAACACCATATGACCACAACTGTCAGAAATAAAATAACCAAATCAGCCAAAGGGTTGGTTCACATTCTTGTTTTTTTTTTTTTTTTTTGAACAGTGGAATCCCAATTTTAAAGAACTGTGTATTTCATTGGTATCCTTTACATTCCTCCCCTTGCTTGTAACTCACCCCCCCCCCCACCTGTCTGTGCCAGTGATGGCCGACAAGCGGAGGAATACAGCAGACCTGAGACCTGAGTCCCCGGAAGCATGGAGTACGGGGGCCAAAACTGCTGACACACTGGGTCGACGTCCTCTAGCATCATTAGAACAAGGGGTGTCAACCTCTAGTCCTGGGGGGCCGGAGCCCTACACATGTTTGGGTTTCCCCTCATTTAACACACCTGATTCAACTCCTCGTGCTAATTACCACACAGATCTTGAGCTGAGTCATTTGTGGTGGGACTGGAAAAGAACTAAGCTACACAGGGCTCTGGCCCCCCAGGACGGGAGGTTGACACCCCTGATCTAGAGCTTTGTGGCTTAAGGGAACCACATGTGGCAGTCCTGGTTAAACTGCCATGTGAACAGATGTTAAATGTGGCCTTTATGATGGCCTGAATTGCTTATGAATGCAGTAGGACCCAAGGAACGAGAGGATTTGAAACTAGTTTATCGTTCTGTGGCCTGCCAAATGACTTCTCCACAACTTAGGAAGATTAGTTGCCATTACCGCAGCGCTGAAATGTTAGACCCGCACTGAATTCATCAGACCCTCTGTGTAATACATCAGGCACAGTCCCCAGTGGGGGGTCTAGCTTTGCTGGCGGAGCTCTTGGCCCACAGCACAAAAGCCCCCCTGCCCCCCCAAGTCCCAATTCCTGTTTTCACAGACCTGCAGTGCCACATCATGAACGCGTAACAGGACGAAAGAAGCAGATTTCAGTGGTGCACTGCGAGCGACGGCAGGTGGGCATTTATCAAAGTGTGGTGATGCCCTGGTTCTCATTCAGGTATCGGGACAAGCTGACACCAGGGTAACGTGCAGTGCGCTTGGTCTCATTTCCTCATCGTTCATGCCGTCTCCTGCATTTTTCGCTGGTCCCTTGGAAGCTAGTGGATCAATCCAGTAGTGTGTGTGACTCGCCTTAACCAATAAATGCCTGTTCAAAAATTATGTGTTTACAATTGTGTGTGTGTGTGTGTATACTGTATATATATATAGAGAGAGTGTGTGTGTGTATACTGTATATATATATATAGAGAGAGAGTGTGTGTCTATATCAGTGTCTCTCTACCCAGTCTTTGGGACCCTCTGACAGTCTACATTTTTGCAATCTCCCAGCTCTCCACATAACAACATACCTGAACCAAGTATTCGATGTCCCTTTTTGGTACATGGGAGCTGGGAGGGAGGAAAAATATGGACTCTGTGGGGGGTCTCCAAGAACTGGGTTGAGAAAAATTGATCTTTATTGCAGACCTCTGACAAAAAACATATTCTTAATATATAATTTTAAATAATTTGTTTTCTAAAGGTTAGACAGACGCTCCTCTACTTACGAATGAAATACGTTCCGAACAGCCGTTCAGAACTTGAAATGTTCGTAAATCGTTATTCAACATCATTTTAAGGGTATACGCAAGTACTAAGAACTAGGATGCTGGGAGTACGCACGCTACGCTGCTGCGCGGCGGGAGTAGCGACCAGAAATCGTACTAGGCGGAATTGCCGCGCAGAAAAAAAATGATGTTGCGGACAGGAAACGGGAGCCCAATGAACACAATTTGGACAGTTTGGAAGAGTCCTCTTCCTTCACGTGTCTTAAAGTTCGTAAGTTGAAAGTTCGTAAGTAGAGGAGCGTCTGTATTTGTTTTTTTATCATTTGATCTTTATTATTTATTTGTGTAATTAGCCAAATATTTTGTCCAAGGTAGTGTACAATTGAGCCAGACCATATAGGCCTATCATCTATTAATATTTGATGTTTACTATGAACTTGGTGATTATTTCATTGAAGTTACAGATTAGGCATGCAATCATAAATTAATGGAAATGAATGTAAGATTAGGAGAAGAGCAGAAATGATTCTGCTTTTATTCTGAGCGGATCTTTTGAACAGATTAGGATCGACAGACTGGGGTCCCTCTGAAATACCTCTGCCTTGTGGCAATTAGCGGTTTGGGGTCTGAGACCTTTAGTGTTTGCTTTATGTAAGTGTTGATTTTCTACTGTTCATGTTACTTTTAAAATTCCAAGCTAAAGCTGAAATGGAGGGGAGAACATACTTTCCTCAAACCTCTTCGAGTAATCTGAAGAGGGATACGTGTTTATTTCCGTAAAAGTAAATATTTCCTAAAAGAATATATTGAAATTACAGTAATCCTGCATTTACCGGATGAAAAAGTCGCTTTACAATAAGAAACACACGGACTGCCGAAACTGCGAGTTTTGTTTTTCTTGTAACTTGCATATATTCTTACGTCTATATCCAGTTTGTCCTAGGACATGTATTTCGCAATACGAATGTTTTCTTATAATTATGAAGCTGTCTATTAATTTACAGCACAGCTTTCATTTTAGCAATACACTCAACAGATTTCATGTTTAATTTATTGGCAGTCTTACTTAATCTACTCCCACCCCCGTGCAAGGGACTCCGTCCAGAAAGTGTAATTTTAATTCCCTTACATGACTTCGAGCTGAACTTTTTTAAAAAAAAAGAAAGAAAAGAAAAGAAAAAAGAAAGAAATCAAGTGGCTAAAACCCATCAGGTAAATCAGTTAACTCCAGATTTTGTACCCACCAGTTCAGTTAGTCCTACAACCAGACCAAGAAGCCAGAATCCACGGGGGGCGGATCGGAGTCATTTGGTACCACAGTCCAAGCCTCAAGTCACTCCTGCTTTCTTAAAAAACGTGGATGTTAATCTACGAGGAGAACAAAACGCCATCAATGTTACAGTGGTGCACTTTCACTATTTACCTCTCTAATTAAGCCAAGTGACCGAAAGCGTGAACGGCTGTAATGCCGACGACGCATGCAAGGTACTTTATTAAAAAGAAAACTTGTTGATCAAATGCTATAAATGTATTGTCCCTCTTTCATCAGGAACAAATTTCACCATATAAAGAGAATCACTCATCCGAGTCTCTAACTCGGCTTTTATTTTGCATAGGAAATGTCTCGATCTTTAACCTGCTGCGTCGATTTACACTTCAGGCGCTGACAGCACAGGCCACTTCTCGGCGCTATTGTAATTCATCACCGGTTAAAAGAGGAGAAATGCGCGCACATAAATGCATTAACAGAACCCCAGCACCCTGAATGGATTTTTAAATTACATTTACAATGTCAAGCGTTTTAAACACACGAACATTCAAGAGCAAGGGAAATTGTTGAAGACCCTAATCCTGGCCATTAGAAAAGGCTTTTGTCGTACGTCGGGGGGGTATAGACCACATCCCAGCACCGTCGTCCAATCAAAAGCAAACTGGGCTCTTTACAATCGGTCCCATTGATGCGGAGCCGGTTCCAAAGAGCCCGGGTCGGTTTGATCAGTGTGGGACCGGCGCGATTACAAAACCAGTGCAGCCAACGGCAGCGCCAGCAGTTTGGGTCATTGTTCAACACCAGGCAGCAACTTGGAACTGACTTGTCAAAATGGGGAAATACTATCTGTCTATTAAACAGGTATCTGGCTCGAGCCGATAGACAATATTTAAGGATCCGAATTGCACCGACTGGGTGCATTTTTCTTATTTTGTTTCTTAATTTTATTCCTATTCTAAAAAGGTCACATTCTTATAATGTTTTGTGAGCCGTATAGGGGAACTACAGCGTTGCATATTTAGACGCTATTCTCGGTGTCAGCTTTTATTATAGACAATTATAACGGAATTTGATTGTAATATTTCTTTTTAACACATTATTTCTTTTTCCCGAAGGTCTTCTATGTCTTCACCTTTGTCTCTACCTACAGTAACTCGTCTGGATTTGTATTTAACCGACAGAGACGATCAAGAGAAGGAGACGAAGCCAAAAGTAAGACACCCACTTTGCAATTTAAGTTGCTAGTTTGTACACGAGTTCCTGCTGTTTTGTACATGTGTTTGTACATGTGTTGCATGCATAATAACAGAGAAATGCAATAAACAGTTACACTTTGGTTGCTTAAACGTATTATCGGTTTTGCTGGAAAAGAAAAGGGGACTTTGCTTTTACTTTTCACATCGAAAGTGAAACCGTAATTTTTCCGTGGAAGACTCCGTTATTCAGGGTACTAAGGACAATTTTCACATGGAAACAGTTAATGGAAACCTGTACCCTGCTGCTGTAGGAAAAGCTGGACGTGTATGTTCGGCAGATCGTGACATTGTGCTCACAGAGTAATGTGGATAAATCAGCCTTCTATTTTTTTGTTTACGGAAAGCCAAGGTGAAGTGTATTTTGGACAGGGTTTATTTATTTTGGCCGTTTTACCAGCAAGAAACTTTGGGTCAAATTTGCTAATGCCATTTTAAATATGTCAGATGTTAAAAGAGAAATATACATCCGCGTATCCAGCTACAAGCTGCTTTCATGCCTTTCTGATTAAAAGGAAGCTACAAAATTAATATTAATTGAAATAACTTATAATGCAATTCTTGTCACAAATGATTATATATAAACACTCATTACAAATACATAGTAGCTCAATGTGTAGCCTATATAGGTGCACCGTGCTGTGCCCAATTCATTAATCATTTTGATTGACATTTGGATTTTTGGAAAATGTCAAAAGTGTGTCTATATTCACCCGTACATAAACATGTTTGATACCCTTAGCTCACTAGTGACTATAGGCTCTTGTGAACAGCATTGCAAAACACGGCTAATGACGCGCAGGTACGAACTTGTGCATTAGGGCTTTTGCACTTTATATAATATACACTATTTGGAGTGAATATGGACTAGTTTGTGGTCAAAGATCCGCTTCAATCGGTTGTATCCGACGCTAGCCCCTAACCTATCATAACCCTAACACCCCTTTCAGACACCCCGGTAATCAGCACCTCGGGATCGTGTAAACACAGATGCTTCGAGCTGGAGGAAGCCGAAGCGCCGAACTGCCGGTGCGACAACCTGTGCAAGACGTACAACAGCTGCTGCTCCGATTTCGACGCACGTTGTCTGAAAACTGGTACGTAGAATCACCTTTACTACTTAAGAAAGGTACAGATTTCCACCTATCGTCCTGCACATTCATAACTACCTTCGCTGTTCTGAATTTAGGGTGGGACCATTATAAGGGTGTAATGGTGTCAGAGTTTAATTGCCGACGACCGTGACCATGTAGCACTCCCGTGTTTCCGTCAGCTGGCGGGTTCGAATGCACCAAGGACCGCTGCGGGGAGACGCGCAACGACGAGCACGCCTGCCACTGCTCCGAGGACTGCCTGGCCGCGGGGGACTGCTGCACCAACTACCGGACACTCTGCAAAGGTGCGTGGGGGACCCTCCGCCCTCCCAGCAATGGGCTAGAGAGTAAAAAGTCATCGTGTTAGTGAAGGTAGCAAGGTCAGGGGTGGGGGAGAGAGTACCAGTCGAGTGTGCGTGAGCTTAATTTATAAAGTCCCTCAGTGGATAAATTACGGAAGAGGATTAGGGCCACCATGAAAACATTATTTGAATTCTGACTTTAACCTCAGAATTCTGACTTTTTTTCTAAACTCAGAATTCTGAGATTAAAGTCAGAATTCAAATAATATTTCCATGGTGGCCCTAATCCTCTTCTGTAATAAATGCTTCCAGGCGTTCTGTTGAATATATGCATGGATCACAAAAAACTGAGACGTCTGAAGTCTGGATTTTCAGTTGCGGCACTGAGCGTCTGCGCTGTGTGGGTTGCGCCTGTGGATCGTGTCTTCAAGTGACGGATCTTTTGACCAGTCCTTGCTCCCCGTGGCAGGTGACACTTCGTGGCTGCAGGAGGAGTGTGAGGAAATTAAAAGCCCAGAATGTCCGGCAGGGTGAGTTAGCGTTACCACAATTACCACTTCCTCACCTCTCAGTGAGTTTTTGTCTGACTTCATGCCAGTACGAGTCGCTTATTGATGTTCTCTTTGAATTTGTGTGTGGATTTCTTCATGGTGAACCTTGGTTTCTTCTCTGGGGAAGCAATTCCCGCCAGTGTCATACTGTGTTTATTTTCGGGTTGGTACCTTTGCAATGGCAGATGATCAGAATGACAGGCTGAACAATTTGTATCCTGTCTTGACGCTGTGCCCCGTCAGGCTCTGTGGTGCCACTGCTTTGATGGGGCAGTTATTGCTGCCAACCCAACCCACCACAGACTGAGAAATGCCCAACTCGGTCAATTAAAATTAAAAATAAAAACTTGACACTTAGCTTTTACTTAAAACACTACTGAAAATGTCTAAACGCAGAGCTAATATTCTCGTGTTGTCAGATGGGTTAGCTATAGCTGGAGCGTGTGCAGGATGAGACTCGTTCTGTAATTATTATTCTTGTTTCTTCGTTAGCTTTGTCCGGCCGCCTCTTATCATGCTCTCTGTGGACGGGTTCCGGGCCTCGTACATGAAACGGGGCAGCAGTGTGATCCCCAACTTTGAAAAACTCAGTAAGACGCAGTCCTCACACCCTTTCATTTGCATTGTGTTCTTTAATTAAAATAATTCGCTACGTTCAAGTTACTCCACAGCTGATCCCGTAGCAGTCGGTCTCACCACTCTATATTCTGTGCCTGTTGTGTGGTTAATTTTCAAGTTCTGCATGCACCTATTAACGAAAAATTACAATATTTATGAATTAAAACTATATATATAAAAACACATCACTTCTGTCCGACTGCAAAAATGCGTGATGTCCGACGTGTTTGTCTTCTTCGTTGGTTTTTGTGGTTTTTAGGAACCTGTGGCACTCATGCGCCTTACATGAGACCCATGTATCCCACCAAAACCTTCCCCAATTTATACACCCTCGCAACGGTACGTGTTCACAGCCACTGCACTGGAGGTATTCCTGCATTCGTTTGTACGCAGCCTGCATCACTGTCAAGATATCGCTGGATGTAGCATTTAAAAATGACTGAAGTGCATACCCATGTAGGACTGACATCTCATCTAGAGGGATCACCACACGATAACTGAAGATGCATGGATGGATGAATGGATAGATGAACAGATTATAGATGGGAAGTGTAACTCTTTTCCTTCCCTTTTGCTGATCCGTTCCCTTTTTTTCCCTTGTTAGGGTCTTTATCCTGAATCCCATGGGATAGTAGGCAACTCCATGCACGACCCCGTCTTCGACGCCAACTTCCACCTGCGAGGTCGAGAGAAGCTGAACCACCGCTGGTGGGGTGGGCAGCCTGTGAGTCCTGTGCCTGTCTCTCCCCCAGGCGCGTGAACTGTGTGAATGGGAAGAAGAAAACTGTGTCTGCATCTGTGAGCGATTGGTACAGCCTGAGCAGCAGCTGGACGCCTGTCTTTAAATCTGAGCTTCTGTTCAATCACGGTGGGCTTGGGAAACATGCCACAATTCAACCACCGGTTTTGTTTTCATTTTGAAAGATTCATCATGTGGACCAAGCAATCAGTGCTGCCACAAACTGTTTTAATGATTCTAGAACAATGATGTAAGTGAAAAAGTGTGGTTAAGCAATTACCAGGTTAGTAAGCCTCGTGTTAATTGTTCTATTTTCATGGAAAAATCCGAACCAATTCATGAGAAGCTGTTGTTGAAATTACGTTTCCTGGTTCGTTTACGTTTATTTTAGTTGATTAATTGTCTGCGTGATTTTACCGGCTGGGCTTTAACAGCATGTTCTCCTGTCAGATTTGGATCACTTCCATGAAGCAGGGCGTCAAGGCCGCCACCTTCTTCTGGCCCGTGTAAGACGCCTTCCTCCTCCGCCGATCATTTGTGGTTCTGGCTTTCCCGTTCTTCCTCTGCACATGAACGAAAACGGCCGCAGGACAGACCCCCCAGCCATACTCCACCAGGCGGGAAGCTGCCCCCCTCCCCATAAAAACACATCACGGCCCAATTATGCTTTATTACATTGTGTCTGTGTGTCAAAGCGGTTTTAGGGGTGGAGGTGACATGCTTGTCCTCACCTTACCAGCCACTTGGGCTAGCCTTAGCGCTGGCGTTAGCGTAGCACCGAACACAAAGACTAACACATACTCACACACAGAAGCTTTTGACATGTTTTTTTCTAGAGGTACAGGGGGGGATAATCAAAATTATTTTCCTAGCAATTTGTGCAAATTATCATATTTATGTGGAGCTGGATGCCTCTGAACTCTGGCAGTTTCATGACAGCCCCCCCCCCCCCCGATGGTGCCTACCCCCATTTGGGGTTGGCTGATGATACATCAAGCTAATGAGAAGACCTTTGGTTGGTGATTGGAACCGGATTGGTCTCCATCCTGTGAAAAGGAGCTTATTTATCTGGGAGATTCAGAGAATCACATGTCTGTCAGGCCCCTGTGCCGCTAGGACCCGCTCTGGGTGCCCGAGTTGCCTGAGGCATAGACAAGGGCATCCGTTGAAGAACTGGAGAAGAAAAAGCTGAATGAAAGGAATGATACTTCATTTAAACTGACTGTGTCCTTGGCTCCTCAGCCTCTGTTTCGTGTGCCTGCTTCCAGAGCAGATTGAGGTTTTCAGGAAGTTCGCACTGTGCCTCGAAGCACGAATCAGCGAATCTCTTCGCCGCTTCTTTCACTTCCTCATCTTCCTTCGTGTGCCACACACAAGAAATGCAGAAATGACTCTCTGTCGTTCAAGTGTTTTTAACTGGACCTTAATCTTCTTGTTTGAATATGATGTTATAGCCGAATGGCCGTGTCGTGTTTTGCACGATTGTGTCTTTGTGCATCGCCCTTCTGTTTTGCTTATCGCTGCTTTGTTGGTCTCTCCTATAAATAAATGCATCCCGTTGCCGCCGTGCTGCCCTGGCAGAGTGATTCCCCTTGAGCGGAGGGTCCTGACCATGCTGCAGTGGCTTCACCTCCCGAACAGCGAGAGGTCAGCTCCCCCGCGCTCACTCTCCCTACCGCGTTACGCCGATCCCGCCGTCTCCTAGCCGAATCCCACGGCCATAACCCATGTAGTCTGCATTAGCGTGAGGAGGAGGGGATTCTGTCAAGGGAACGTTGAGCCATTTTTCAGGAACAAACATGTCATATAGATATAACCACACAGGCAGATCGTGACAGTTGTACGTAATGCGTTGCTCAAACTTTCGCACGAGTCAGATTTTATGCAAGTCAGATTTACCTTACCATACCATTCAAGACAGCTTATAACGAAAAACATATAAGCCAAAAATATAGTCATAATACATATTAAAAGAGCACGCAAAATAAATGAAATTTTACGTACTGGTGAATGTCAACTTTTTGCGTTAGTGCTTTCGTAAACTCTATGTACCTCCGATATTGTTTTGCATATGTCTGGATTTACGTAAGCCGGTTTTACGTGAGTCGAGAGCTGCCTGAATTGAGTTATTTGAATCCCCCCCCGCCCAGGCCATACGTGTACGCGATGCACTCCGAGCAGCCAGACACCTTCGGACACAAGCTGGGACCTCAGAGCACAGAGGTGAGCGCTGTTGAACCATAGACTGCTGTGTGGCAGCTGGCCCTTTAAGAAACACCGTTATATTAAAAATATTGTTGTGTCTAACAGCTAAACAGCCCACTGAAGGACATTGATAAGGTAGTCGGACAATTGATGGAGGGTCTGAAACAGATGAAGCTTCATCGCTGTGTCAATATCATCCTGGTGGGAGACCACGGTAATCCCCACATTCTCCAATAGGGGGAGCTAACTGTGCTAATTATCTAATTGCTAGCTATTCTAGAATCTGGTAATAGATGGTAATATGTTTACAATCCTCCCATTTCAGTGCTCCTGTTTTTTTCTTATTTTCCAGCTGTGATGTGATGCCTGTTTGTGGTTCTTACGCAGGAATGGAGGAAGCCCACTGTGACAGGACGGAGTTCCTGAGCTCGTACCTTAGCAACGTGGATGACATAATTCTGATACCCGGATCCCTGGGAAGGATTCGCTCCAGGTCGCCCAACAATCCCAAATGTGAGCGAAAGGGAGGCAGCGGCCCGAACCGAAGAAGAGCGCGCTGAAGCGCTGGCGTTTTACGCCCTGATCCGTATCGGTCCCTGATGAGTCGTGTGCAGTGCTGTGTTAATCTGGAGTAGGACAGGGACAGGACAGATTACGGATAAACAGCTTGTCTTAGAGTATTTCCATCCCAGTTTGCCATTCATACCTGTGTATTAGTGACTTATTCAGTATCCAGTTATCCACAATTACAGACACACACACATATTTACTACAACAGTGGTATGAGTAGCATAAGCCCTCAACAAACGGGCAGACAGATTAAAGATTAGCTTGACGTTGACTAGCTAGTTATCTTAAACCGCAGGTGAAATGCAGCAGTTGGTTGATTATTTTGGCATATTTTTCCACATGCGTATGTAACGTGGTTTCTCTCCATCGCCAGATGACCCGAAAGCTATTGTGGCCAATTTGACAGTGAGTGTCTTCTTTTACCTTTTCTGCTTTTCAGTATTATTTTCCCCTTTTTGTGGGAGCATGTTTACCTGCTGAGTGACCCCCCCCCCCCATTCTCTCAGTGCAGGAAGCTGGACCAGCACTTCAAACCCTACCTGAAGCAGCACCTCCCCAAGCGGATGCACTACGCCAACAACCGGCGAATCGAGGAAGTGCACCTCCTGGTGGACAGAAAGTGGCACGTGGCCCGGTAACTCCTCCCCCATACAGACAGGGGGCGCTAGCATTAAACTGGATGGCATTTCGGATGCCTGCTTTAACACCTTGGGCCGAATGGAAACTTGTAATATAAACCCATGAGGTCATGCCAGCGGTGGGCAGGGTGTGCTTGGCAGAGGTCCTATACGGGGAAGTCCTCCTGTTTGCCTTGGCGTGCAAAGCAGAAAAATGAAAGGGACCTTTCACCTTTTTGTCTGGGGAGATGCAGGCTGCCTGATCACCAGCACGAGACCTGGCAGCTCTGCAGTAGGAGGGTTTGGAGTCTCCGCAGCTGGGAGACGAGAAGCCGGGTCTTTCGCTTGCTGAAATGAATCACAGAGTTCATGTTTACTCAAGACAGAGCGATATCAGCCTCCACGTCCCTAACAGTTTCATGTTTAACGTAAACATTTCCTCCCATCTTCCTCCAGGTCTCTAGAGTGTCGTTAATGCAGTTTCCCCGCTCATGTTATGTGCCGAACAAAAATGCCGGTGAAGGTCCCAGGAAGCTTTACTTGAGGGTGCCTGCCGTGACCTGGTCTATGCATCCTGCTTTTCATTTATGATTAATTATGTTTATCTTAGAAAAGCTCCCGAAGGCAAGAAGCATCCTGGGAAATGTGGTTTTTCTGGCGACCATGGTTACGACAATAAGATCAACAGCATGCAGGTAGGTTTCATTTTTGGCTTTTTAACTTTTATTGTTGTTCATGTTATTATTACTTTATGTGTGTTATATAAAATAAACACTTTATTGTGAGTTGAGATATATATTTTATTGAATGCACTTTTCTTTTCAGACTATATTTTTGGGCTACGGTCCTGACTTCATGTTCAAGACAAAAGTACCTGTATTTGAAAACATTGAATTGTACAATGTCATGTGTGGTAAGGACCCTTCCCATGCATGTAATTCAGGCGTCCTGCTGGATGCCTGTTTCTTTATTTACACCTAACCTGTCTGATTCTCAGACCTCCTGGGCCTGACACCGGCCCCCAACAACGGCACGCATGGCAGTCTGAACCACCTGCTGAGGACCCCCTCCCACAAGCCCACTGCCCCAGAGGAGG
The DNA here is from genome assembly GCA_026781145.1 of Hippopotamyrus pictus. Lineage (NCBI taxonomy): Eukaryota > Metazoa > Chordata > Actinopteri > Osteoglossiformes > Mormyridae > Hippopotamyrus > Hippopotamyrus pictus. The sequence continues at coordinate 7,943,333 of JAODLC010000140.1, forward strand.
TGTCCAAGCCCTCCCCCTCTATACCCGCAACTGCCATCACCGATGACCTGGGGTGCAGCTGTGACGACAAGGTCAGTAGGGGGCATACTTGTTACATCTTTCCCATGACACAATTTTACTACCTTAAACGAACTAGTAAAATTGCTTAATATGTTTGTGTACTACCATTTGAACTTCAACCTTTTGGCATCTTTCATGTTTTTAAGCTTAACATGTATGTTTATTGTATAATAAATTCATCTAGATCTGTTTTACTGTCTAGATCTGTTCTCTATTCTAGATCTATAGAACATCATAAAGATCATTACATGTGCTTCATGAAATCTGTTCAGGCTGCTTATTTACCATGAGCTTCAGTTTTTGCTGAATCTTTGTTGACGTGTCTTTTATAATTGCTTATAATACCTGTCAAATGCTCTTGTAGTCTTCATTGCTGCCGTCTTGTCTTTGCAGAGGTGAATCTCTTTTGCGAGGCATGTTTACCTCCCATCTTTTGCAGTTGCGTTCAAAATATAGGGGGCAGAGAGCTTTGAAAACCACCCTTGTAAGAGGCTATAACCTGGAGTCTCTGTGGCTCTGTCTGTTACAGAACAAAGTTGAAGAACTCAACCAAAGACTGATGCAAGCTATAGACGGTAAGACTTTAGCTCACTGCTCATTATAATGCCGGTGTTCAGAATCAGAATGTGGTTTATAGGCTGAGCATGTTCACACACACCGCCAATTTGATTCCAGTAGATACAGACACAGTTAAGACTGTCTAGTTGACACACAGTGTGCATGTGTGGGTAGCTGTAGAATAATGTGACAGTGTAATGTTGGAGTAAACGAAAGATATGCAATACAAGAAATACTGTGAGTTATTCATAACAAAGAGGTGTGTGGCTATGACTCATAAAATTTGTGTTGTTGGAATGAAGGCAGTTAAATGGCAGTTGATTTTTAAATAAACTTATTATTTAAAAACATTCATTTGAATATGCTTTTCCGTTTTTGGGTCAGGTCTTGTGTCTTTGCTTTGATGTTTTCCAGACAGCAGAAACCTTCCGTTCGGTCGGCCGGCGGTCTTGTTCCGCACCAAGTACAGTGTGTTGCACCACAGCGACTACATCAGTGGGTACAGTGAGGTGCTCTCCATGCCGCTGTGGACGTCCTACACGGTGGCCAAGCAGGTAGATCACACGGTGAAGAAGAGGATTACTGGCTGTGAAAAAGAGGATTACTGGCTGTGAAAAAGAGGATTATTGGCTTTGAAGTGCTAGATATTTAAGTAGTACTGCTATGAATCTCATGGTGCAACAGGAGCACAAGAACTAACTAGAAATTAATAATGTAATTCAGTTTAAATCTGCTACATTTATGTATTTTTCAGACGCTTTTATCCAAGGCAAGATACAATTCAGAAAGCAGGTCAGACGGTCCCTGGAACATTTCAGGGTTAAGGGCCTCGTTAAAGGGCCCAGTGGTTACATTGTCAGCCATGGGATTTCATCCGTCAACTTTCTGATCACGAGCATGACATCACAACCTGCTGAGCCACCCCCCACCCTCACTGCGTTGATTCATGTTCTGATAGCATTAGCCTTTATTTGGTTTAGTTAGAGCTGTAGAGTTGTATGGTTTGGTTAGTTGAGTTGTACAACAAAACTGATCCCATTGGCTGATGTTCTGTCTTGTGACCATTCTGTGTCACTGGCAGTGGTCATTATTAAGTGATCCTTTGGGCCACTCCTATATTTTGATCCCATTGGCTGATGTTCTGTCTTGTGACCATTCTGTGTCACTGGCAGTGGTCATTATTAAGTGATCCTTTGGG
>JAODLC010000140.1:7945248-7971716 GCA_026781145.1 Hippopotamyrus pictus
CCACTCCTAAATCAGTGACATTACTTAAATTGCCATCCAAAGCGGGTATGTAAATATCTATATGCTGCTGAAGTTACTTTTTGGTTATAGTTACCCAAAGCGAGTTCCATTTTTTACCTGTTTGTGTGTTTTTTGTGGTGCACTTAAGGTTAAGCTCCTTGCTTAATAGTACCTTAGCAGGCCTTGAACCCATAACCTTCTGGCAATGGGTGCGGATCGTTCACCACTGACTGACCTGCTACATGTTTGAAGAGGACCTTCATGTTGACGACCTGATCATGTGACCTGATCATGTGACATGTCCTCTTTTTCAGGTCGATGTCGCTCCCCTCCCAGAGTCCATGAACGGCTGTGTGAGGCCGGACATTCGCGTCTCCCCGACTCACAGTCAGTCCTGCTCCGGGTACAAAGCGGACAAACAGATCTCCTACGGCTTCCTGTACCCCCCACGTGAGTCCCCCCCCCCCCACCGTGTGTGAGGGACAGGCTCACTTCTAAGGGGGCCTTAGCCTATTTTGTGGGACGAAAGGGAAACAAGCAAGAATTTTTGCCCAGATTTTATACGTTTAACAGTTCCAGGGTCCCTGATTGGCTGTAGCCCATAATAGCCTATGCAGCCATCAACCCGGCGCTGTGCACGAGGGCCGTCAACGCTAACAGCTTTTGCATTAATCCAGCACCAATTTTTTTCTCTCATTTCTAGAACTGGCCTCTTCCCCTGACGCAAGATACGACGCAGTCTTGATAACAAACACCGTTCCTATGTATCCAGCCTTCAAGAGTGAGTACAGCTTCTGCTTAGTTTTTAACGAGGAGGCTGCTGGCACAGATGAGCTGTGTCACAGCAGAATTACCATGGATATTCTGGCTTGCTGAAACCATGAAATATACATTTTATATAAAAATGTAGTTACCAACCAAAGATTTATATTAGCGTCAATAATATGAATGTGCGGTTGTGTTTGTTTTCTGAAGATCTTAAATCAGGCCGCTGTGTTTAAAATTTACTACATTACTTAATTTATGTTAAAATGAAGACATCTCGAAATTTCCCGGTAAATTTCCCAACACTTCCATCCCTCGCTGAGCGTGAAGACCTTTTTTATGTCACAAAGCGACGCGAGACAGCTTTGGCTGAGCGGTTATAATGTCCCATTCATGGCTAAGCCTCACGCCAGCCAATGCACACACCCCAGTTCAGTTTAGGACAGCGTGTTCCCCCGTTAACACCTCGGCACTTTATATACAGCCAGAGGCGCATCTTGTCAGCAGCCAGGGCAGGCAGCTGCTTGGGGCCCCCAAGCCACTAGATGGCGAACGAGAGCCAAATTTATTAAAATGATGACAAAGACAGTGAATTTTTGCTTGGGGCCCCAACAGACCCTAGGATCGCCTCTGTATACAGCCAACATCGCCAGGGTCGGCCTTCATCCCCGCACAGCGCGTCAAAACCGCCAGGCCGATTTTTCACTTCGTATCACGCTGTGTCGGTTGCCATGATGGGCTTTGGCCCACAAAAGGCGGTGGTGGGGGGTGGGGGGGGCTTTCTATGACAGAGCCTGCCAATCTCCTCCCTCTCCCTCCACAGAGGTGTGGAACTACATCCAGAGGACACTGGTGAAGCGTTACGCCAGTGAGCGGAACGGAGTCAATGTCGTCAGTGGCCCCATCTTCGACTACGACTTCGATGGCCTCCGAGACACGTCTGAGAAACGGAAACAGTAAGGCGCCATCGGCCGAATCTGCTAACACACCAGAAATGCTGCATATTTGTCAATGGCGTCGTCTCCTTAAAATGCTCATTAAAAGTTAGCTGCCCTGGCCACGGTTAGCCTTTTTTAAATTGTTGCTAACGTTACTTTAGCGCCACCTAATGTCTATAAATTGTATTGCGACATTTGAAGCCGCGCAAGTGCTGGCGACCAGATGTTTTGTTGCATGGGAAGTGGGTGCAGAACAAAGTCAACCAAGAACTTGCGTGCTACCTGCATGCAGTGGTGCTTGCATGCGCCTCGAAGATGCAGCGAGGATGCAGCGTGTTCTTGAACTGCGGTGTGGTAACTAGGACTGCACGTGTCTGTGTGTGTAAAGGTACGCCAGTGGCTCGCTGCAGATCCCCACTCACTACTACAGCGTGGTGACCAGCTGCCTGGACTACACCCAGGCCGTGGACGGCTGCGACGGCCCCCTCAGCGTTTTCGCCTTCATTCTCCCCCACCGGCCCGACAACGACGAGAGCTGCAACGTGAGTCCTTCTCAGCGCCGTTGTCCTGCTGGGACCCACTTTTGTCCTCACGCGCAGTGATTTTCGCCTGACTTTGACCCATTTGGCATGACGATCGAGAGACTGATGACTCACTGAGTGAGCAGCTTCAATAACGACACAGAGAGATGTTAGCGTTGGTGTTTCACAATACGATAGGAAAAAGTTAGATGTAATATTGGAGAAACTATGCCAGAAAAAAGTGAAAAATTAATAATGTTACGTTTTTATCCTTAGCATCTTAAGTTAATTTTAATAAAGCTTTCTGCTTTATTAGTATGTTAAATGGGGCCCTTCTCAGCCTCAAACCATTACCATGCTTGGAGTTCAAGTCCTTGAAAACTACTCCACCATCTGACCACATTCTCAACCAATCAGCTGTCATGCCTGCATGGCTGAGCATCTCCTATAGGAGGAGGACTAGGCTCCGCCTTCCCTGTGTGCTTGCGAGCGCCTCGATAGGCTGACAGGGCTGCTGTGTCTCCTACCTTCAGAGCTCCGAGGATGAGTCCAAGTGGGTGGAGGAGCTGATGAAGATGCACACGGCTCGCGTGCGGGACGTGGAGATCCTCACCGGCCTAGACTTCTACCGCAGGACCAGCCAGAGCTACACCGAAATCCTGTCCCTAAAGACTTATTTGCACACGTACGAGAGCGAGATTTGAAGCGTCTCTATTGCGCTTCTTTTAACTGGGTGTATATTTTTTTTATTTGAGTTCCTATATTTATTATTCCTGCAAGTGTTTACTGACGGTTAGCATTCTAATTTTATGTAGCTATTTCGCTTTTTATTACCAAGCATGAACTGACTAATGTCTATAACCTCTAATTAGTGTTTTTTTTAACAGAGATGCTGTTTATTGAGGAGTGTTTTGTGTGAGTCTGGTGACACTGCGTAGGTAAACGTGTTCTGATACATGTACTGTACACATTAATGGACCAGACATACTGGTCTTCAGCACTATACTGTTACTTGGTTGGCTGCACACACAGCTCACGTGGCATTGCAATAAACATTTACTCATCCGAATGTCGCCCTCTAGTGGTGCTAGGCGTGGGAGCACTTTTCCCATTGACGTAACTGTGCATTTGTTCAGGTTATTGCTGGCAGTGACTGTTAAAGGCAAGGTAGTCATGTGGCTCTCGATATATGTATAATATGCAGTGCATTTTGTTTTTAGATGGGTCTATAAAACGTGTAAATAAGTATTCGAGTGTTAACTGTTACATATGCAATCAGAAATGAAATATTGCGACTTTATCTTTTCAAAAGTACTATGTGAAGTAAACATACAAGACAAGTTTTACACGCTTAAAATTAATGCTTCGTTTGGGCCGTGTTATCTTCTCATTATACTGCTTGTGAAAGGTAAGTTCTGTAATTTACATTTACTAATTTTTATATAAAATTATTTACGATGAACAAGCATGTATTTTTTTGTACTAACATTATTCCAATTTAATAAAAAAAATTCAATCCTCATATAATTGCAAAGCTTCCAGATTTTAAGGCAGAATACATACATGTGTATTGTTCTGAAATCTTAAGTGATTGCCGTGCAAACTTTGTGCCTATTTACGATTTAATTTCACATACTGTACAATGAAATAATGTCCTTTTATGATGGTTTTCACTGTAAGACAATTAGAATTTTGATATAATTTCCTTAATGGCTCATCGTAGGACATTATCATATCACAAGGTACACAGGATGATATAAGATTGTATATAAAAATACGTATTTCTTGAAATATTTCAACACTATATATAATAACTCAATAATATAATAATTCAAAACTATATATTGTGAACATATATACAGGTAACATTTACAGAAGTTCACTATACACACACATACACACACACACACTGCCTGGCCAAAAACAAAGTCACTGCTTGAATTTAAATTAGCAGGTACTTAAAAGCCAATGATGAAATATACACATTTCAAGCATATATATATTGCACACTTTTACTTAATGTATTAATTAACCGAAAACTAAATGTTACGTACTGACCCATGTTTGTTCATCATTAATCTATATTAATGGTTCATGTATTTCATGAACCATTAATATAATCTGTGTTCCTCGAGCGAGCCTGGTTTGTTCCCACAGTCGACAGACATGATGGACTGGATGTCGCTACAATGTTACTCATACTCTCACTATAATGTTACTCATACTCTCACTACAATGTTACTCATACTCTCACTACAATGTTACTCATATTTACACTCATACTCTCACTAGTGTTACTCATACTTACACTACAATGTTACTCAAACTCTCACTAGTTACTCATACTTTCACTACAATATTTCTCATACTCCGACTAGAGTGTTACTCATATTTTCACTACAATGTTACTCATACTCTCACTAGAGTGTTACTCATACTCTCACTTGATGGCTGAAATTCATGGAAGTTCCTGAACATCGCTTCTACACCTCAAGCGAAAGCACTGAACTGCTGTTTGCCTGGTTCCCTGGTGCATAGGTACCGATCGCTAACCTAAGTCTGTGTCTTTACACATCAGTGGCTTGTGCTTTCTTAACATATTTGAAATAGTTGTGACAAGTCACATATCTCAAAAACCAGACACGAGGAACAGATGAATATCGCCGCTCCTGCTGGATGAATCTGTTTGACCTTTAAATCCGTGTTTGTCAGTATCTTTCATAAGAAAACGTGCTAATCTTCTGCAGCACCTCAGTTCCCTTCCCACGCAGACCTTCTCCATCCAGCTACCCGCTCACCTCCTTGGGATGCTGCGGCTCTGGTTGGGCAGGTGGTAGGGAGCGTCCTCCAGGGGGCAGTGCGAGTGGCAGACGCAGGTGTTGATAAACATGACGAGTTTCCTCAGTGACCTGCCGCCAGGACACCTGAACGCGACCTGCACGGTCCTGGTGCTATGTGGCGTGCAACAGCGGTCGTCACTGCAGGATCCGCAATACAGCGGCTTGTACGCCTGCACACTCGTGCAGTTCTTGAAATTGAAGTGGGTGGGCTTCAGGGTCCTCTTCGTTTTCTGGCACTCGTCCCCCTTCTGTGGAGAAAGATTAACCTCAACGAAATTCTGTCACGTCCTGACATGGCCACCAGAGGGAGGCAGTGAGACCTTCTCCCTCCAGTTCACCTGCTTACTATTTCATTGCCTAATTAGCAGAGGGGAGCTTTTGTAATTTGGAGCCTAGATTGGAAAATACTAAGCAATAGTATGAGTTATATAGTTATATCTGTTCTACTCTATGTCTCTTCTACTAACCAGGAAGTCACGTGACAAATGTATATTCCTGTGTATAAATCTTTAGCTTACATCACACCATTTACCTTTATCTCATGTGACTGTTTTGTCCTTTATTATATGATCATTTCACGTTACCTTTTTGCAATATCTGTTACCCATGTCTCTAATTACTCATTTCTATTTCCTTTTTGACTTTTTTCTTATATGTAAAGCACTTTGATCTGCATTTCATGTATGACAGATGCTATATTATAATTACTATAAGTATAATTAGTTATGGAGTCACCTCACTCCGCTGGGGCCTGGGTTTGAGTCTCCGCCTGGGTCGTGTGTGTGGAGTTTGCATGTTCTCCCCGTGTCATCGTGGGGTTTCCTCCAGGTGCTCTGGTTTCCCCCCACAGTCCAAAAACATGCTGAGGTTGATTGGAGGTACCCAATTGGCTATAGGTGTGTGTGTGTGTGAGTGACTGGTGTGTGAGTGACTGGTGTGTGACTGTGCCCAGTGTTGTTCCCTGCTTTGCACCCGTAGCCTCCAGGATAGGCTCCGGACCCCCCGTGACCCGATGCAGGACAAAGTTTGGGGTTAAAGCATAGATGGATTATGATTATTATTATGATAAGGATTTGCTGTGCTGTGGGTCTGACCTCAGCTTTCTCCCCTTCGGATCACAGAGCACTATGGCCGTTTTCAGAAATCACCTCATGAAACTCTCAACACCACTGATCCCTTATATCTGAAATGTACATCTCACAGGAGACACCTGCTAGGCAGGGAGTTCGAATCACGTCCCAGCTCTGTGTGTGTGGAGTCTGCATTTTTGGAGATGCCAGCTAACTGCACGTCGTTAGATTAAGGGAGGAGACCAGAGCACCCAGAGGGATCCGGCACAACATACTCGCAGACGAACGTTGCAAAAGAAGCACTGATTGTGAAAAGGCTTCCATCAGTACCTCCGTCGTCGTGGCGACGTGCTGCTTTCGGCCGCAGGGCCTGACGAGGCAGAGGCGGCTCTGCTTGACCATCTCGCAGCGGCGGTTCCGGGTGGTGACCCGTGTCGACACCCCCAGGCCGCACGTACGCGAGCAAGCACTCCACGCCGACGTCTGCTCGATACAGTTCAGGCTGGGGTCAAAGCCCAGCGTCTCCTCCTGCCTGTATGCTAGATTCCAGACAAAAAAAAAAACAACCGTCACGCATTACTGTCATGGCTTTGTGCTCAGAAAAATTTTGCCTGTTACCTTAAATCTTTAACGATTAAGACAGCTCTGTATGCCTTGGGGAAAAGGGGCGTGGCTACAGCTTTCAATTTCATTAAAATCAGCCCCCTCCTTCATAAGTCTCTAATGAAGCTCCTACTTGAAAATCTTCCCGGCGACAAAGACGTAAATAAACCACGATAATTTAAACTTTTGTTGCAGCGACTCCCTACTGCGTGTCGCCCTCGCAGATTCTCACCAGCCATGGCGAAGCCCCCGAGGAGGCTGGCCTCGGACGGGGGCTCGGACGGGGGCACGCAGACCCACTGCTCGCAGCACTGGCCTGGGACCTGCACTTTACGGGGGGAGGGGCAGTCGGGCCCCGGCAGCATGACGTCGAGGTCGCAGCGCGGCACGCAGCCGATGTTGCCGTCCTGGCAGACGCACTGGTACTTGCAGTTTGGGAAGAAGGTCTCGCCGTCCCGGTAAACGACGTCGTCAAGGCGACAGACCTTTCCTTCGCGTGCTGTACAAAACAGACACAGACAGGCCATTCAGTCACAGGGCTGTTCCTAAAAACATTTTTTTCCTCACGTATTTATTGACTATACAAATACAATGCATAAAGGCAAAAAGTTGTCTTTTGTGTGACACGATAATTACTTTGCAAAATGAGCAGTTGTTAATTTTACTATGTCATTACAGTTGTAAAATTGTAGTTCTACAGCTTAACAGGTAATAGGTGCATTTATTGCGGAGTCCTTTGCAGGCCTCATGAAAAGCTACCCATCTAACCTTAGCGTTATATTATTCATAATATTAATATTTATTTATGTATGTATATCTACGTAGACCCGATTTTTCGTGGCGCCTTCAACTCCATGGGTTCAAGCGAGCCAGGGAAGATACTGGGGCGTTATGGGAAATGTACTGGTTGTGCGCTGGTGAATCCGTGACCCCCTTGTGTATTTTAACCCATCAGTCATGATTAATGATTCGGTAAAACTAAAATAACCCGCCTTCCTTAATTACTCTACTTGCGTATGTAGGGGGCACGAACATTTTACCGCGACACGCCAGTGATTTCCTTCGCCTACTGGAAATAGGTCTAAAGTGATGAAATGTAAATTTGTTTACCAACTCAATCAAGGTCTGAAAAAAAACCCATAATACCAGTGCTTGGGTTTTTGTAAAATCTGGAACTGTGTAATTTAGTCAGAATAACGTCAGAAGTCTGATTAAGACCGAAACTGCAAAAAGAAACTTTGATCAAAACAACACTGCAAACGATAGCTTGCACTTATTCTGAATTATATATTAATTTGGGATCAAGTACGAGTACGTCTTAAAACATCTGCCAGTTTCTCGGAATTTCTAAAACGGCCTTTTACAACTTAAACTGCAATAATGTTGATCCGAATTACTGACTTTTTCTAATTATAGGCAACCGTAACATTTTTAGATTCTTAATCGGAGTCATTAAATTTATGGGCGGAGCCACAATTAAGTTCGTAATAATACTATTAAAACAGAGAAGGCGCTTTATTAGGCACGCAGTGAATAAAACCATCGTCGGTACTTTTAAAACAAAAATGGTTTTGCAAAATGAATGGAGGACGGTGACGGATTCTGGTGCTGCAAAGATCATGTAGTTTGTAAAATGAAATTTACTCCCAGAAATAAACTGCAGAGAAATGCACCGAGTCGATCGGTTCCTCATCGCGGCTTTTCAACGTCAATATGAATTACAGCAGCTCATAAACATCGAGTTTGATGCTGATTACGAGGCTCCCGGAGCGAGGGCTCACCCATGCAGACCCCGCTCCTCCTGCGCACGTTAGCGGCGTAGTCGCAGCGCAGACCCCGGCGCGCGTCGCACGGGCTGCTTTCCGAGCACTGCTCTCCCCTCTGGCGGGCGCACGCGAGGCAGCACGCGCAGTCGTCCAGCACGAGGCGGACACCGGGGGCGCACGCGGGGGGCTCGGCGGCGCAGCGGCAGCGGGACGGACACTGCTGCGCCCACGCCGGGGAGGGTAGCTGCAAGGGAGGCGGCGTCCATTAGGCCTGGCAAAATATGAACATATAAACCCAGAATAAATAGATTATTGAAAAATACACTTACCTGTGCTGACACAAATAAAACAAAAAAACTAAAGAATTTCCCCACAAGGTACATCATCCTTAATGCTACCACTGGCGTGTACCTCCAAAGGCACGTACGCGTCCCTAGTCCGGGTAAATACCAGTCTGCAGGAGTATTTATAAAGCTCCTGACACAAGTCAAAATGGGTGGTTTGGGAGGGGGAAAGACTCGCAATAATGTCCTTGTGTTCAGCACAACTGACTCTGTTAAGAGTGAAATTCTCAAAGTAACACTGCAATGCAAAAGTGCCGAACACACTTGACCCAAGCACAGATGCTCCGGAAGAGACGGAAGTTGTCAGGAAGTTTTATGGATGTTCTTTTTGTAAACAATGCGGTTTCCAGGTAAAATTATTAATCACAATCAAAAATGACACCCCGAATTCAGCCCTGCCTGTACTTAAATGCTTAATTGTGCATTAATTGACACATCACTGGTAAATGACCCAGCTCACTGCTGCTTTTTTGCCACAGTGGTGATTCTTGATGACGCGCTTTATGTTGTTTTGTGAATGTGATTTTATGCTGCTTGATGCTGTTTCCACGTAAGCATGATAATCTACCAGATATGAGAAGTTGAAGGAGAAAACCTCTGGATTTTTGTATAACACAACATGTCTGTGTGATACTTTTAGAAGGGCAGGGTACTGTTGGGAGACTTGGCATCTCTAAATTGCACGTAATGTCAGAGGTTGTGTGCATGTGCCCCGTGATGCACTGCCGTCCCTATCAGGGTGTACCCCAGCCTTGTGCTCTTAGCTTTCTGTGACGGGCCTCAGGTCCCACTCACATCAGACCAGAATAAGTGGCTGGGTCATGCGATAAATGACATCTTTGTTTTGCAATTCAGTCTACATGTCACCGCTGTTGTACTGAGCAGATGCCAAGCAGTGCATGCTTAAGGCAGGGCCGGGGTTGTGGGAAGACTAGAGACTGCAGGGTGATGGAGGAAGAGGCATCGGGGAAGGTGACTGAGCTCAGCAGTGATGGGGGGCTGTGCGTCCTTGTTAGGGCTGGTTGATACATCTCTGCACAAGCGCAACACCCGCGCATCCACGCTGCGTATGCGTACGCGGAAACGTACGCAGTGCTCCGGTCAAGCCGCGTACCATGCACTTGCGCACAACGTGTTGTATTTATATTCTTATTAATAATATAAATTATTATTCTGACGTTCCCTGCACACGTACCACAGCAGTGAGATTTGTGTCCGTTTCTGTGTTTTACAGATTCAGAGTCCTGCCCACTCTCACGGCACATGTAGGGTTTGCGAACCACCCCAACGCTCGTCAAAATCTTCCACGTTGGTATTTAAAGTGGACGCCAGCGGATCGATCGGATGCGCCGTGTGCGCAGAGCTGCGGGGTAACAAATTGGGAGCGCAGCTGACGTCGGTTCGCAAAGGCGAAGCGACGAAACGCGCCGTAAACGTTTGAGCAGACACGTCTACTAGAACCCGAGCAAAGGAGCATGAGCCAGCCTTTATGGCGTCCTTGTCTCAAAGGGCCTTGACGAGTGGACCTTTCCTGTGGCTGTTTACCAGCACGGCCCTTCCTGGGTAATAGGCTGGGATAATGACTCAAAGATTATTGAAAAATCAGCCCTCGAGCCGTTCCCTGTTTTTCCGAGTTTGTCATCAGTGCGGTTGCTCACTTGCCTGACTCATTCAGTCCCTATCTTTTTTTTCCGAATGGCAAGTGCTCTCAGGAGGTATGTGACCTCACCATTTGAACACCCCACCCCCCACCAAAAAAAGAGGATGATTTGTTTTTGGATCATTATTTTATGGCTATGTTTTCCCCGCTTGAAATGGTTAATGGACACTGCTGATTAATAGACGCAGCAACAGGCTGATGGACGTCGTGCATTTAAATGCTGCTTCAGAATAAGCTTTAGAATGGCTTTGTGGATTTTCTGCAAACGATATTTTTTGAATACCACTGAATGGTGCCGTTAGATTCCATATCTCTGCATTCTTTCCATTCTTCATCTCTATCTTTGTCCTAAATAAATACCTAGCTCTAGAGGATATCCAAAAATGGACGAAAAAGATCCACCCTATTTCATTGTAGGTCCAGCCGATGGTCACAAGGAAATAGCTGGTGGATATTTGGTGGTTGAAACTGTGACCTGACTTGCAGTTAGATAAATAGTTTCACGCTGGAAGCTGAGAAATGTCAGGCTCTCCGTTTGCAGTCCTGTGTTTGCTAAGGGTGTTTGGGACGTTCTCCTCGTATCCGAGCCCGAAAGTAGCAGGTCTAACTCATGGGTTAGAAAACGAATTGTGGAACTTTCTGGATGGGGAGCCAGTGTGTCCCACGCCAAGTTGGTGCCCAGTCACATGCTGGGGCCAATTTCGAGTCACTGGTCCACCTGCATTCATGCCTCAGGACATTTGACAAGCTATTTATCTCCCATTGAAGCAGGAACATGGAACATACAGTATGAACATTCACGTGGAAGGCTGTGTCTTGAAATGCTTTTTTGTAAAAAATTTGTAGTGTTTATAAGCAATTTGTTGGATTTATGGGGCTGCTGTAAAGTATTTGGATGACTTAATTTCATGCCTTAATTTTATTTGACACATTAGTTTGACAAGACAGGTTAATATTTTGTGTTCGGTTTAATGAAAGTGTAGCTGGGATAGTTACAGGCAGGTACCCTGTGAGATTAATAAATGTTATATTTATAGACTGAAAAATGAAATGATTGCATTTTGTGAGCCGGTTTCTATGATTATGTTCTTGTTACGTGTTTCAGTTCTCATACATTTCACAAAACAAAATTAACTTTTTCATCTTGGGTTCCCCTTTATGAGGAACTGTATGTGTTGGACCACAATTGGTTTGACTTGTGTATGTTTTTTTTGTTGGTTTTAGCCTTAGATACAGCGGTTTTTCTCCAGGGAGCTGAACCTGGGATTCCCCCCCCCCCCCCCCCCCCCCCCCCCCCCCCCCCCCCCCCCCCCCCCCCCCCGTTTAGCATAACCGCTTTCACACAAGCTTGTATTTCACAGGAATGAGATATGGAAACCTAACTACGCACATTAATGCTATCTGTGAAATATTTTCGTGGTATGTTGCATGTCTCAGTTAACAGAAAATCGGTGGGATGGTGGTATGTGGCTTAGCGGGTTATGGTGCCATGACTCTGATCAGAAGGTTGCTAGCTCAAATCCCAGGCTCAGCAGAAGCCGACACAAGGTCCTTGACCCCCAGTTACTGCAAGGACTGACTGACCCTACTTTCTCAAAGACACATAATAGCAGGGTGTTTGCTAGATAATGGCTCAGTCAAGAATTTGACATACAACCATTTGATACAGGTACATCTGGTATGCTAATTTTCTTCCATTATGTTGGAAATCCATTTTTCTTCTGCAAAACACTGTAATTTGGTGCAATATACTGTTAGAACCTTCCGGAACGTAGGCATCAGGCCTGTTCATGTCTCGTTACACAGACTTGGGAGAGGCCCCTTACCAAAACTGAACTTACTGAAGACATGAAGCTTTGCCGACACTCAGCAAGTTCAATAAAATTCCAGTCAGATTTCGTATTATATATTTTCTCCTGACGAGGTGTAAAATGGCAAAAATACTGCGGTTGCTAATTGCCTTGTTTTACTTTTGTGGTTTGCGGCGCAAACCTGGCTCTCTCAGAATGAGTCCGCTTCCCCGTCCTTTGTTAAGACGGTGCCTGACTGAAGTCCACGAGTCATAGATAATAGAAACTGCATTAAGAGGGTCGGGGTTAGGGGGCGCCGATGAGTGCTCAAACAGAGACTCCATAAAATACAAACCAGCTGGTACTGTGCAGCCAACTGGACAAAGAGCGTATGGTTTGGGGTGGAAGATGGTAATGAAATCAGGTGACTTCTTCTAAGCAGGTAGTGATGCATGGAAGTGTTTCCCAAATTCTTACATCTCTAAAGCTCCTTAAAGGGAGATATTTTTTTCTGCCTGCTGCTTATTAGACATTTACTGTATGTTGATCTGTGGGGTTTATGTTCTTCTCAACAAGGTGGACCTGGAGTCTCGTTTGAAGACAAGGGGACCTCTTGGTTCCAGTTTATCTCTTTTCACACGTGAGATGGAGAGCACTTTGCTAAAAATCTCCCTGTGTGAAAACGCAGAGGAAAACATTCAATAAGAGGCTGGAGAAGCTGCAGCAAATTTGTTCATATAAAACATCCAGCTTCCAGGAGGTTTGAGCTCATAAATTTGAGGTGAGAACTGAGGTTTAATGTTCTTCTGTTAGACTGAAAATAAATGCTTTGGTCGTGTCTCAGTGTGTAGGGTCAATTATCTCCGCTGTGTTTCCACCAACCTGCAGAAGCCCCGTTTCGTGATGGATTCTCTTGCACTGAACTTTCCATCACGGTGTCTCTGGGAATGCCACTCAGTCTTTGGGAAAGGTGGGGGGGAGGGGGTGTGGCTCAGCAAGTTGGGATGCTGTGTTCAGTGGTTCTGATCCTAGGGCTGGCAAAGTGACCTCACCCTAAGGCCCTGGCCCTTAATTCCACATTACTCTGGAGACTGTCTGACAATGATCACTTTCGGCTAAAAGCACATGCTTAATAAATGTAAAATGTGGACTGTTCACAACACATACCCATGTGACCAGTGTGACCATGGCCGCCCAACCTCACACAAAGCGAATCTGACAGCGGCGATGATCAGCTGACAGTTCATTGGTCCGAAGGGGCTTGTTATCCGATGAGATGGAGAACCACCCAGAATGTTCCTCCATCCCGCCTATGAGCTTGTATATTTACTTCTCCAGTGAAATGCGACGGGTTCCACATAAATCCATGACACCCCCCTGACACTTCATTGCCAGTTTAGCTTTTCTGACTGTCATCATTATTTATCTGAGGACAGCTCTCACTCTGGGGAATCTGCCTTCTGAGCACAGTTGAGTGAGATTTGCTCTGCCCTTTTGAAAACCCCAGTGAGTCAGAAATACTTTAGGCATCCAAAAAGTACAGCAAACTGTCCCTAATCTGTAAGAGAGATGATTAAAAGCCCCGGAGGATGCAAGACACACAGTGATGGAGCCCAGGACGAACATGGAAATATTCTGAAGATACATGTGAGCATAGCTAGTGTGCTACCAGGGCTTCATGTCTCTGTAGAGAGGCTGATGTAATATTTTGTCTGTATATTTCAAAATACCTTTCATTTGAGAGTAAAATGTACAAAAGAATCATTATTATTGCTTTTTCTTGTGGCTGTTGGAAGAATGGACACAGATATTTGATGTGTTCAGGCATTATCTGGGTTAGTCTTCCTGTTTATAGTTGGTTACTAGGGGTCACAGAGCTGAACTCCAACTTCAGTTTGTTTGTAGTGAGTGTGGCACCCGAGTTCGGGACACAAACTGAGCTAATTTACAGCCATTTTTAAGCCTCTCGCTTGAATACAAAAACGATACAGGCCCTGGAAGGGAATCTGTGGAAAAATGCAGACAGATTATTCTTCAGAGATGCTCAGTCAAACCCTTGGAAATGTCCTCTGTCTGCATGCGGCCCCCTGTCAGCTGTTTGGAAATTGATGGGATATTAAACCGTGGGGGGGTGGCAAAAACAAAAGTCGATTTGAATTTGCTGTACTAGTATGGAAACGCAGTTGAAAGTACATTTTGGAGGGAGGGGAAAAACATTTCTCTTTCCTTGTGGTCTCTGTGCAAAAAAAGGCGTCGGAGGTTAGCCAGGAGTTACCCAGAATTTCTGGGTGGTTCTTCATGTGTTTACAATCATTCTGTGTGGCTGTTTTTAATGCCATTCTTTCGCCTCTTTTGACCTTTTCGAGAAGCAGATCCGCCATTGTGGTAGACTACACCGTTTCACAATACACAGACCGGCAGACATTTGCATATGATTTTCAGATGCAGAAGACTCATTGATTTCAATATCTCGTGTTATTCTTTCAGTGAACTAATCCAATCCGGTGTGGCAACCTATCTGACAGTCCTATATACGGTTTTCCGGTTGTGAAATGACTGACTTTAGGACCCAGTGTCTTGCAGCCGCCTCTCACCCTGATGTTAACCGGTTACTGGGCACACTGGTCTGTTAGCGCTTTGTGTTCCTGTGGACGGGACATTCCTTCAGCTCCCGTTTCCCAATGGCAGTGTATGTATAAACAGGCGCCTGTTTGTTACCTCGCGTGCACGTGGCCGTCACTGCAGTGTTGTGATGAGGGAGCGTAGCCAGAGCTGGCCACATAAAGCTTATCTGTCACTCTGCACTGGGCTGTTTCTCCTGGAAACTCCCTTCATTAATGGTACCTCAGGGTGTGGTGTTCATATGCAGTCATAGTGGTGCTGGTGTTGACGATGACCACGCAGGTATTGCACCATCTTTCATTCCAGGCATGCAAACTAAGAAACAAAGATGCTGTGAGGATCCCCACGAGGTCTGAGATGATCTCTCAAACGATACAATTAATAGACTTTGTACTTTAATTGTCTATCAAGAACTACATTGTATAGTGGCACATAACATCTGATTGTGGAGGTCTGGAATCATTAACACATTGTTCTACTGGAGCTTTAGATCTGTTGACGTTTCCTTCAGGTTTACAACTTGTTGTGCTTGTGTCCGGAGAGGAATAAAAGCATTACGACACAACTGAGCCACATGTCGGGTCCAGGAGAGCTGCAGGAGATGCGGGTCAGAGGAGTTTCGTGTAGAAAGTCGACAGAGCCGGGGCCCAAGAACAAAGGGATCGGGGAACGGGAGGGTGGGGAGAAGCGGCTCCACGACGGCCGGCACGCAGCAGACTCTCCGTGGAGAGATGCTCCTCACCCAAGCCAGAGGTGGCGTGTCTCCTAACTCGCCTGCTTTGCCGTCTGCGCTCCAGACTCCCGCTTCTGCCGTAAATCAGGCGCTGCGGCGCTGTGGCTGATGTTTTTGGCTATTCGGCACATCTGGATGTGTGATGCAGGCTGGCTCCGTGTGCTGCCCAAGGAATGGGGAGACCCCGGCCAAGCACAACGTTCGGAGTAAATCTCCATCTTCATGCTTAAAATTTACTCTATTTTTGGCATGTGCCATAATATTGACCCTATCATGACATTAATGCCTTGGGGGGGGGAGGACGTGCAGAGACCAGAGACCAATGGTCATCAGGGAAGGTGCCCAAAGACGTGGATCCATTCCAAACGATTCCTTCAATCCAGACACACTAAAAGGAGTCACAAGGCTGTGGTCCAGGGCAAGAATAAGCAAAGAATGTTATTCTCCTGCATTCAAGCAAACTGGCTTTATTAGTTTTACTGCTTGGTCCGGATAGGATGCTGCCTGGCATAAATTTGATATTTATTTTTGCAAAAATTGTGTCTTTTTTTAACACTGAGTAAATACTTGGAGCCACAAAGCATATGTGAAGCACAGTAAGGGTTAATTAAGGGGGTTGTCCCGTGTTAATCTTCAGCCTCAGTAGGTTTTAGCCCCGGTAGCAGCCTGAGATAGTCCCTTACCCTGTCAGATTTCTGCTCCTCAGCTCACAAGGTATTTCAATGGCAGCCTACTGCGTATATAATTTTTGTCCCAGGCTAGTGTTTTAGATTTATTTAGAAGATACTGCTGTCCAAAGCAACATACAAACGATGAAAGAGTCACAGTGTAGTATCAGGCTGGATCCAGCATCCCTGGAGCGGTTGGGGTTAACAGTGATGAATTCACCAGTCACGGGAATCAAATCCACAACCTCCCGGATATAGGCACAGATCCCAGACCCGCCGAACTACACACTGTGGTTTTTGGTTACTACACAGCAGTACAGGGTGCGAGGAGGAGGTGTGGAAGGGATGGATTATGTCAGATGGGGTTGGAAAGCTAAAGAAACACAAAGCCACAGATGTGTGGGTGACAGGCGCTGCGTTATCCAGCAGGGGGCACTCCACACACACTTTCAACAGTTTTTAAAAGTTTTTGTTTTAAAGATGCGAGTCTCTGTCTTGGAGCTGAACTATCATGTCACACAATGTGTGTATTGACTCCCTGTGAGAAGTAGGTTCTCCACCCGCCCCCCTCAACTCCCCACAAGCCTATGGGAAATGCACACTCTCTCATAGAAGGTCAAGGTGGGCCAGCCAGGTGCAAACTGTAGCCCCCCCTCCCCCCCGGACAGACCGGACCACACTGCAGAATAGGGGAGTCTGCTTGCAAACGCTCATCCAGAATGTCCTTATCAGTAGATGGTTCGCAGTCTGTGAGACAGGCAGACACACAAACAGGATGCTTTGTGTTGGCATGACTAATGCCAACTTTTTATTTTCACGCTTTAAATGCACATGGTAATCAAGGTCAAAATTACATATTCTCCAGCTTTGCTTATTTAATATTTTAAAAACACCAGAAATAAAATATGGAGGGCCTTGAAATTGAACATTTATGCAAAAATGTTCAGTTTTATGCATGTAATTAAATGCACAGTTATCTATTGCTTAGTAACGGGGAGGATAGACCACAGCACGTACAGGTGCAGGATCGGGAGAATCCGGGGAGGTTAGACCACAGCACCTACAGGTGCAGGATCGGGAGAATCCGGGTACAGCTACCTACAGGTACATTTCAAAAGTTTATTTAAAAAAAATGCAACACATTACTTGAGGGGGCACAAAAAATACTATATAGTTACTATATTTAGAAGTTACTATATTTGTTCATGGTTTGTACTTGAGTAGTAACTGAGTTCCTAAGTTACTTGTGCCCTCTCAGTAAAGTGTTAGCAAAAAAAAAAACAACAGAGCAATAAAAGCACACAAGAGCCAGATGGACACCGACTGCATTTTTTGTGATTTGCCACATAAGAACCATGCAGCACAAGGCAGAAAGTTCCTAACGTGGGCTCACTATACATAAAAAGCCAAATAAATAGCCTACGACTCGTCAGAGCACTGTAAAAACGATGGCAATCGGAGTAAAACAATGGAGGAATCCATTCTGTACATTAAACTGCTATGTTCAAGTGCACAGAAACACTTCTTTTTTTGGAACACGCTTCTTAGATAATACCGACATCAGCTTTGCAATCCTCGGTACCGAAAATCGACAGTCCTGTTTGTGTGAGAAGGGGTGGGGTAGGCATCGTGCGAACCCTTGGGGGAGGGGGGATGAACGGTTACTTCCTCCATCTTTTGAAGCCCATGAACATGCTGCAGCCGTAGAGGATGGTGACCACAAACGCAAATATCTGCAAAAGCGATTAAAAACCCATGACGACAAACATCAAAACACAAAAAATGTTGGCAATATAACAACAAAAGACAACAGTGTAGCTCCTGTCACTAACAAGTTTTATCACAAGAATATAAGGTAACAAAAACAGACATTGTCGCTATTTACAGGATTTTATTGACTCTGAAAATACAGTGCAGCTTTTCAAATTACAGTACTGTACACATTAAATTACTGAACTGTGTATAATTCAAATACGCTATAATACAGTACTGTATATAAAATATAGCTTATTGTAGTTTTGCTACTCCATCTGGGTGGCTTTGACGAGTCTATTTTTGTCACTGAGAGATAATGACTTTTTCCCCGTCATGTTTTCTGTGCACGAAGCATTAGCCTCAGGTAGCCGGATGGGTTGCTGCAAGTCAAAGCAGGGCTATTAAAATACATTTTTTTTTTTTTTAAAAAAAGAAAAGAATTATTGTGGTTTTATTTTTTCCCATATGATATCATGTATGAAAAACCCAAAGTGAACACTGTTAGCGGACTACTTGATTACTATAAGTGAATTATTTAAACAGTGTTTGTACAGGAATGATTTTTGATCCATATAAGCGGTTGATCACTATAACCATGATCACTATAAGCAGGTTCCATTGTAATGATAATAGCAATATTATATAAGAAAGCTTGCTTTACATTGATTCATGCTGCATAGGAAGGCTGTGGATTTGTTCTGGATGAAAACAGTTGCAGTCGCTCATGTCCTGGTTAACCGCACTTAAACCTAGTCAGCTTCAGAGACACACGTGTGCAAACAGTCCATTGTCTTGTGTTTACAGGACCGACATTTACCTAAATCAGCCAATGACCTGAAAGTCACTGGAATTTGCTTAAGAGCACCGTGCTGTTAGTCTACTGACCACCGCGAGGGAACACCCTTGCAACTGTGACCACTGGCGTGCTCGCTGACGCGCTGGCTACCGCGTAAATCCGTGCGAAGAGAAGCGGGGAGACAGGCGATTACGTACAGTGGCTATAACTACGTTGACTCACAAACCGTTCCAGGCAATAGCCATCATATTTGGCAGGACAGAATTTCACCACTGATATTTGATACGTCTAGATGACAGAGCTTCTTGCTCATGGCTAAAATGACACAAAACCATAACGTCTTAGACTCTGAGCCTCACTTAGCCATTTATTCAATTCACATTATTCATCCCACGTTTATGCTGCTGTACTTATCGATTACATGCACATTGCGCTACATATATAAGCTCTCGTGTCCGGCCCCCCTGTTTCACACTGTCTTGTGTTTTGCACTTTAAGTCCTGTGAAAAGCCTTCCCTTGTCACTAACAGTCTGTCCGTCACACTGTGGTCGTTGGGGAACATTATTTCATGTTACTTTATTCCTGTATACAGATAGTATGACAATAAAGCTCAGTTTACTTGACTGTTCCATTTAATCCAGATAAAGTTCTCTTATAATGACAGCTTTGTAGTAAATTACAGTTCTATCATTCTTCTGTGTGCGGTTTACCCTCAAGACAGGATAAGTGAGTAAGCTTTTTAAGGGCGTACGTGGCGGGATGGTGAAATGTCCTGAGGAGAAGGCTCTTCTGCGTTGCATCCCAGTGCTTTCATTTCCGCTGTGCTTCGGGATCACAGCCCATGCTCGTGGTTTTCCTAGCCGCCTAGCGCTGCTCTTCCTGCACTCCAAGCCCACAGAATCGGAACAGCCCCCCCCCCCCCAATGCTGGCCCATCCTGCATCTTGAACCCGTCGGACTCGATGTGGTTCGCTGCCCCGAGCACATACACTGTCAGAAGAAAAAGAGCGTCGATTTGTACCTTTGCTTGTCCCTGGGGCTGTATTCTCACTGGTCTGCCAATTGTACCATAGCTGCAGGTTAATGTACCTTTTAAGGTACAGATATGGACCCTGGGGAACATCCCCAAGGTACAATCACCATTAATGTACCCCCAATGGTATTTCTGTACCTTAAAAGCTACATTTACCTGCAGCTAAGGGTACGACTGGCAGACCCTTTAGGGTACAGCCCCAGGGACAAGCAAAGGTACAAATCTATACCCTTCTTTTTTTGACAACGTATTGTAAAAGTCTGTCTGATTCATTGAACTGCAACTTGATACTTTTATTTTTCTGAGATACATTTGAACAACCAACATCCAGTGCCCGTGAGAGTCTGTTCAGGTCCACATCGGCCCACAGACGTCCACATTAGCACGGATTAGCCCGACAAGGACTTCTTGAGACACAGCAGCGAGTGTGTACCTAAAACTGCTGTGGGCAACCGGGGTGGGCTTCGAACCCTCAGCACTGGCAGTGTGTGGCAGCAGAACTGTCCACTGTACCGAAAAACTCAAGGATGTCTCACTTATCAGTTTAGGATTGCTAGACAAGTAAAATAATAAACCAAGCCATTTATCTAGTTGCTCTTTATGAGCTCAGTGCTTCCTCAACAAATTATCTAAAAAATAAAATCGGGTAGAAGAGGTCTTTGTGTGGCCAACAGGTGGTCAATGAGAATCGCAGTGCCCCAGTGCAGTGGGGGGGACACTGTGCTGTAAAAATGGCATCGTCCCTCAGATGAGACGTAAAACCGAGGTCCTGACTCTCTGAGGTCATAAACGATCCCTGGGTATCTTTTTAAAGAGTAGGGGTCGTACTCCGACGTCCTGGTTAATACTGCCCACTGTGGCCCTATCAAATCCGGCCTCCAAGTCATCCCCTATATCTAACTGGTGAATTATCTCCTGCCCCTTCACCGCCTTCGCATCATCCAGGTGGGGGCTACACCGTGGTAGAGGCTGAAGTGCCTGTTCTGTAAAACACTGTGCGTGTCTTGAAAAGTGTTATATAAATGTAACGTTCATTCTTTCAACATTCATACACGCTTGGTGACTCTGACTGCGCCCAAAGGGTGTGAGGGGACGGACGCGGTCGGTCTGCTGCTTACTGTGGCTGCCACGTTGATGCTGTACTGACGCCTGTCCAAAAAGGCGATGATGTTCTGCTCCGGTTTGGACACGCAGGTCGTGTCATTGCTGCCGAAGCTTCCGGCGGCCGTGGTCGCCGCTTCAAGCACGAAGGCGCTGAAGTAGAGCACCAGGGCGCCAAAATGGTACGCCATGTCCTGTAAACACCATCGAGTTTTAAATAAATTAAAAAACATGAGAAATGCGTTAATAAAACCTCAGCTCCTCAGAGAGGGATCGCTTGACGGGATTTACTGGGGCGCAGCAAACCACAAACTTTATTTGATCCATCATTCCTGCCATCTTCACCCCATCCTTAAATGTAAAAGAATAAACTTCGCATATCCATATACATAATGGATCAACTGGATTATGAGGGTAAACGGGGTGACATTGGGACCCTGCTTGTCACAAGGAGGGGCAACACTTAATCATTTCATTGTTGGCACTGATCTTTACAGGAGCTTCACAAGTCATTCCCTCCTCCCAGTCCCAAACGTTCCCACCCTAAAAGAAGCGCTTTACAAACAAAACCGACACTCCCCAGTGTCCTTGTGCTGTCACCGTTGACAATTGCATTTGGTTGATGAAACTCGCGAAGCCACGCCCGACATTTGTACCGCCCGCTACGTTAGGCCAGACACCACAAAAGCGTAAAAAAAATAATGAACGAATAATAAGCAGTCAGGAGACGCGATGCGGTTGCAGCCAGTAATCCTTTTAGTCACATTGCCAAGCAAACGCTGATGTGAGGGGCTTTTAATTATTGCAGAAAGTATTCATATTAAAAGTGGCATGCATCCAATTATTTTTCTGCGTAGCAATACAGTTTGCAATACATTTTATTAGACTGGGGTTGGCGTCCGATAGCTGTTTGTCGTTGCGAAGGTTACAGCTGTATCATACTGACACACACTCTTGATGGACGAGTAGAG
Source organism: Hippopotamyrus pictus (assembly GCA_026781145.1). NCBI lineage: Eukaryota > Metazoa > Chordata > Actinopteri > Osteoglossiformes > Mormyridae > Hippopotamyrus > Hippopotamyrus pictus. The sequence continues at coordinate 7,967,225 of JAODLC010000140.1, forward strand.
CTTGCTTTTCAGGGTGGTGTTCGCAGAAACAAAGATTTCCTCAAGTAGCAATTGCAAGGCAGACCAGTAAGTTAAATCTGAAGGCAGAGCCTACGGTTTTTATTTTAGCTTAATTGATATCCGTAAGTTTTCAGAGCACACGATCAATATGGCACGATCAGCTTCTCGGCATTCCTGCAGACGTTACACAGAAATGATTTATACTCTGTGGACAGTGATTTTATGGAGGTGACGGTGCATTGATGATGCTCACTAGGCTGAGCAGCTGCATGCTTATAAGGAAGACCTATTATATAAATCACGTATAGTACGACCGGACGTTTCTATGACAACACGGGCGTCGCTAGACCCCTTTTACTGGGGTACGTGTCCCAGTATTTAAGTGCAATGCCCCAGTGAAATCTAACGTTCAAATCATATGGGTAATGGGGGGGGGGGGGGGGGGGGGCTGTGTCCCAGTACATATTTATGTCTAACAATGTCCCTGCCTGTCAACAAATGATCAGGAGAAAAAATGGGAAAATTATACACTGGCAGATAAATTTTGACAAGTGACAAGCAGGTCGCCGGTAAAAACAGCCTCCCCCATGAAATCTGATGCACCTGAAACCAGCTTTAAAAGCTCACCAAGAAATTCCAGTCCGTATTGATTTTGTCCACATAGCCCAGAAGAAACAGCAGGAGGAAGGCGGTCGAGAAGAAAAACAGGATCACTGAGACAAACAGGACCCAGCCTTGCAGCAAGGGCACCGGTAAGTTGGATGAGGCCACCAGGATCCATACTAGTCCTCCGAATATCTGCAAGGACAGAAATGACCCCTATAGTATACATCACAACGTGCAGGCCCGTGCCTGTTCCTCAGTAGCATTAAAATCACCAAGAATTCCCTAAAAAGTCAGTGCCTAGTTACTTATTTACTTCGGCAGATCGTTAAATACCGATTAACACTTTTGTAAACGTCTCGCCAGCAGTATCAATGAAATAAATCATGCTCGTTATGTCATGAAACATTTTTTGCGACGTTAGACCGTGCCTGTCATTTACCTGAAATCATGTGTTTTAATGCATCATTTTAATGCATTTCTGCTTCCAGTTAAAAAGTGCAAAAAAAAAAAAAAAAAAAAAAACATCGTCCTGTGCCATCAGCAAAACTACCCGTACCGGAGAAAAACCACCTGTGCTACAACAAACTTTGTCAAATAAATAATCAGAATAAGTCACTCACAATTTCCAGGCAGATCAGCGCCCCGGAGTATGTCCTCAATATGTCTAGCCCGATAGGTAAAGAAACAATCGGGGCCGGGTAGGACGTTGCGGCGGCGTTAGCTGGATCCGACATGCTTTCCGTGAATCGGAGGGCTTTGCTGGCCGGGATCGGAGGTTACAGGCGGATTCCTGTCGGATCACGTGGGCCGCACAGGTGGGACAGGTGCGCACGGCCACGCCCTCCGCTTGCCGGAAGCGCGCGCCTCTTGCTAAATATTAATTGAGCTTAAATGTGTAAATAAAACCGTCTGACTGCAAACCGCAATAGCAAACTGGTCCTTCGTGTTTGCTGAAAGGTGCACAGAAATCTGTAAAAGCGGGCATTTATAATACAAATAAATCATAAATAAAGGCTTTGTTTAAGATTGTGGTTTGCCTGCAGCGTTGACCTTTTCTGACAGGGCAGTCTGTTATAAGCCTTTCAATGTGCTGTAGGCCTATGTGGTTTGTATCTATGCCACAAATGAAACTTTTAAAGTGAACTGCAAAGGTAAGTGTTACATTGAGACACATAGGCTAATGGCCGCAAATGAAAAAAACTATTGTTTCAGACAGGAAAGATGTTTTTTTTTTAATGCCCGAAGAATGAGAACTTTAAAGTGCCTTGAGAATAGAAAGAAAGAAAATGCATAAAAAGTGGAACACGATACGGGTAAGATCAATTTTAAACAAAAATACAGGCTTTGTTTACATAGGCTAAGCTCCTTTAGTACAGTTAAGCACACAGAGTGTACCAGAAAGCTGTGAGACTGGTAATCATATGGCTATACATACTGTATATGTGTGAAAATAGGCCCATAATTTTTCTTGTTAAATATTATCCTAATATAAAATATTAAAACAAAATGTTAACGATAGTTGCCAACATCGTGAAGATAGTGATGTCAAATAGTTTGATTAATGATCAACTGGTAGGCCTATAGTTCAACAGTGTAATGACCGGTTTGTGCAAAGTACACATGCCATCCCATTGAGAAATGACCGCTAAGCAGTGAGACGACGTGTGTCTTTCAGCAAACCATAGCAGTTTTATACAGTAACTGTTTGTGGGTATAGAGGCTTGGACCTTGTAAGCAAATGGAAGGGCTTTGCTTCAGCTTCAGAAGGATCTTAAGGAAATCAAGAAGTAACAGCTTGATTTGTGTGAATGCCTTTGCTTGTATCTGTGAGGTTTGCAGTGAGAGACCCTGGTTTTAGATCTACCGCCATGATAGCAGAGTTCATGGTTTATTATTATATTATTTTGTGTAGTTATGTTAGTGGGAACAACTCCCTATAACGCCAATGTTTTGTATTTTATTAAGGAAAACAGTGCGTTCTGAGGTCAGGACGTGTTTCATAGTATACATTTTACAATTAAGAATACAATTATGTTAATTTAGGCCGACTGAAAAGTGTATAGTTAAATACGCCTGTGATTTTTCTCTTGGTTTTGCTTATATTGACATATACCTCCTAATAATACCTACCTTTATAGTATTCACCAGTGTTCATCTGTACATGCATTTATTATACCTAATGTGTTAGGTATAGATCGTCAGATCTGAATCTTCCAACTGCACTGTGAAGTGTGTCGGTGGGAATTTTTGCCCATTCATCCAGAAGAGCATTGTGAGGTCAGGCACTGATGTTGGACATGAAGACCTGGCTCACAATCTCCATTCCAGTTCATGCTAAAGGTGTTTGATGGGGTTGAGGTCAGGGCTCTGTGCAGCCCAGTGAAGTTCTTCCACATCAAACTCACCCAACCATGTCATTATGGACCTTGCTTTGTGCACTGGGGCACAGTCATGCTGGAGCAGAAAAAAGGCCTTCCTCAAACTGTTCACAAAAAGTTGGAAGCATAGAATTGTACACAATGTCTTGGTATGCTGAAGTATTAAGAGTTCCCTTCACTGGAACTAAGGGGCCTAGCCCAACCCCTAAAAAACAACCCCATACCATTATCCCTCCTCCACCAAACTTTACAGCATGATGCAATCAGACAGGTAACATTTTCCTGACATCTGTGAAACCTAGACACATCCATCAGACTGCCAGACAGAGAAATGTGATTCATCGTTCCACAGAACACGTTTCCACTGCTCCAGAGTCCAGTGTCAGCGTGCTTTACGCCACTGCATCTGACGCTTAAACTAGGTGATGTGAGGTTTGCACGCAGCAGCTCGGCTACTGAAGTCCATTCCATGAAGCTCCTGGTGCACGGTTTTTGTGCTGGGGTTAATGCCAGAGGAAGTTTGGAACTTTGCAGTTACTGAGTGTTGGCAAGTTTTACACACTATGCACCTCAGAACTCAGTGACCCTGCTCTGTTACTTACATGGTCTGCCAGTTCATGGCTCAGTTTCTGTTGTTCCTAAGCACTTCCACATTGCAAAAATACCACTTAGTTGACCGTGGAATATCTAACATGGAAGAAATTTCACAAACAGACTTATTGCAAAGGTGGCATCCTATGACAGCACCACGCTTGAATTCATTGAGTACTTCAGGACGACCCATTCTTTCACAAATGTTTGTAAACCTGACTGCATGGCTAAGTGCTTGATTTTATAAACCTGTGGCAATGGGTCTGAATTAAACACCTGAATTCATTGATTAAGAGGTGTGTCACTATACTTTTGTACATACTTATATTACGTACGTATGCGGCTCAAAGATCCTCTCCCATGCAGCAAAAGGCACAAGTTGAGCTGGGCAGATTCATAGCCTGAAAAAAAAAGATAAAGGGCATAGAATGCAAACTGAAAACTAATTTTAATAAATCATACGAATATGTTGTTGGGCGTAACACTAGAAAATGACAGTAGCTACAGCTTGTCGCTGGGTGTTTTCTCTAACAATCTCATTGCTCATTTAAGGGAACAAAAAGATCTGTCGCAGAGTGGAGACCATAATCACTGCCATCTCTGACTGTCAGTGTTTACATTCTGTAGCCTGTGCTGTACTTGGTGCCAATGTTTCAAGTGGTCAAATAAGTTTACAATGCTTCCAATTCTAGTTGGCACAAATTTTCAGCCGTTTATAATACATAGCTCAAGTCTGTCGCGTGTAGGACTTCACAAATTGCAGAAGTACTGCCACACAACCAGCGTCTTTTACCTTGTTAATCCACCATAGGTTATTCCGCGGCAACACTGTAAATTTCCGGTGTTATGCCGAAAAACGCATCCCTGCCGAAAAACGCATCCCTGCCTTAGAATGCATGCCGGTGTTCTGACGAGTT
>JAODLC010000140.1:7971816-7982685 GCA_026781145.1 Hippopotamyrus pictus
TCAGCGACCAATCGGTCATTTAGAGACAGGCATGCATTATACGGCAGGGATGCCTTTTTCGGCATAACACCGGCAAGGGAGAGCTCATCCCTCCCATGACCCACATGACCCACCAAAATCAGGGCTGTAACGAGAGTTTGAAAAATAGTGAGGGTCTCATAAATCCCATTATTGATACCGCCCCCTTCATAGGATGTTTATTTTTTTATTTTTATTAGTTATGTGAAACGTTAGTTAGCCTATTGTTTTTTAATTATTATTCAGATGACTATTTAGCTTCAAATTTTATTTTTAGCCCTTAAAAATGACCGAAGCCCGAACCTCGGTGACATCATACCATGACCAAAACAGTAGCACGTGGCCTAATCCTCTAATGCAGTGAACCTTGTTGTGCGTAGCTTGTCCTCTATTAAAGGCTACTATATGATTGGCTGGAATTGCTGTCATTTCTGTGATGTGTTGACGTGCCATCAAGCGATGTATCTTATCGACAGTTTGCCACATTGTCTCACTATAATATCTTATAATATGGCAATTAGTTGGTATATCATTTATATCGCCCAGCCGTAGAGGACAGGGGTATATGCCTAACTGCAGATCTTTGGGTTTTGTGATGTAACCAAAGATCCCGGAAGAAACCTGCGTTTAACACAATGCGGGGCAATTAGGGACACTCACCCTCACTAACACTTTCCTCATTTTCACTACTCTCATTTTTATAATTCGTTTTAATATAATAATTCACCAGGTGGCGCTGTGTAGCACATTCAAGCAACTGTGGAAAATAAATTGTTTCAGGTATTTATTGTAAGCTTAAATTATACAACATTTAGTAGCGAAACAAATATATATTACGAGTTACACGTGCTCTTGTTTGGCTAGACTGACCTGGTGAATGAAATGTTTTTCAACAAGTATCGCATCAATGAAGCGCAGCAGCCTCCAAAATGTTGCAGCTGATGCGGGATATTTATACTACAGATCTACTAAGATATACTTTATGGGCACATTTTATACGCTATATACTATATGTTTTTTATTGATCCCGAGGGAAATCCTTTAATAACTCTAGATATGCAGACGTCACACGGCGGTGCTGGCTACCCTGCCTTTCTTGGAAAACTCGCACATGTAGTACATGGCGGCGTCGCAGTCCGCCGTCGTCCAAGCTCCGGTGCTCGCCATTTCCACGCAAGTTCCGTTCCTCTGCGCGCTCCCGACCGTGCTCCAGGAGGTGAAGTTCTGCAGCGGCGAGCTGTCCGTGAACGCGTGCTCGCCCCCCGACTCCGCGGCGCTCAGCCCAATGTACGCGTGAGTAAGGCTGGCTTGGTTGATGTAACTGGCGATCAGGGCGTTTGCCGCCTCGCTTTTGGGCATGGCCAGGGTGCCACCCCGCAGCTGGCAGCTCAGCAGAGCGTCTTTGTACTTCCTCGCCTCTTTGACAATTAGGTAGAACTTCTCATCTGTCTCCTTGATTCCTAAAATGACTGTAATAGTAAAACACATTCCGGTAAAGGTAAAAATGGGTGAACTGCAGTCAATTTGCATTTTGCCAGCATATTTCCCTCCAGTTTGCATGAGTCTGTCTGGTTTCCTTCTGTAACCCAAAAATATGCAGTTTGTTGAACTCCTGTCTCTAAATTGTGTCTCTAAACTCCTGTGATGGACTGGCATCCCCGGGGGTGTAGGAATCTGGGAACAAAGGGCACGTCCCCTTCCCCAAAATCAAACGCCATCCTACGCCACTGGGCATCCCACCCAAGATATCCGCTGCCTCATGAGCTCTGCTGCCTGGGAAACACTGGATATGGAAGAGATTATGGAAAATCTACAGATGGATTGATAATAATAAAACAATGGGTTTCGTTTCTTGCAAACAGACTGTAATACTTCACAGAAATGTAAAAAGGCAGTCACCCTCATACGATGGCGAGGGAACACAACCTGCGGTGTGCGTGTCTGGCTCCGATCATCTTTGGGGGTCTCGGTTCATCAAGGGCAGCCAAATCGCACATGTTAAAGTCACGGCAGAGCCGTGCATAGCTTCAGTGTGAGAGTGATGTGACGTTACCGCTTTTCACGAAATTGACGGAGTTCTTCAGCTTGCCAACGTTGACGTCCAGCTGCCCAACAACCTTCCTGTAGCGCCCGCAGTCACAGGTTGTGCCTGTCGGCAGAGCAAATGTCTTACATCTCAAATGCTTTTCATAAATATATTTCTCGAATGGTTTTGAGCAGTATTGAAATCATTGAACTGGCATCCAGTCCAGGGTGTACCCTGCCCTGTTGCCCTGCACTAACTCACGATAGCCTCCAGGAACCCTGCAACCTTGTGCTGGATAAGCGGTTGGAATATAAATGGAAAGATAAATCAATGAAATAATTAAAAACTTCAGAATGTAATTGCAATTAAAATGCATTTCATGTGTAATTACAAATCAACTGCACATGCAACTGAAATGTAATTAAACAACAGTACCATCATGTTAAGTACAGCTGTATTTGAATTAAAATAAAATAAAATATTAAATATTGTACCAGGTCTTCCTTTAAGTCCCGGAGGTCCATCAATGCCACGTATGCCTTTGTCCCCTGAAATGATAAAAGTCAGATAAAGATCTTAAAGTAACTGAATGCCCAACCATAAGGCTGAATATCAGCAGCATGTGCTGCCTGTCCTTCTGGATTTCACAAATGATTTAAGGATAAATTAGAGATGTGAAGATATTTTTGAGATGTGAAGTGTGACAATCCCTTTTGAGAATTGAGAAACAGAAGGTTTGAAAAACTGCCTGTCGTGCCTCATGTACACCAGCAGATGGCCACACTGTACAGTAGGTCTCCTCAAGCACTTGGTTAAATATGGATCCAAAAGCAACAACAGGTAGGGAGATGTTTTCTTCCATGTTAAAGTGTCTGTCTTTACATGTGTGTGTGGGGGGGGGGGGTTAATTGTATCACAATAGCAGGTGAGATATCGATTAAGTACTTAAAATCTACAGACAAACTGTTACATTACTGGTTCTGGCTGAAGTTCTTAGACCCTAAAATGTGTCAGCAAAAGACCTAATTGTATAAGACAGTAAATTTCTTAGTCACTTTGAGACCTAACAATTAAGCAGTAAAAATAATGACAGTGGTGATACTGATTGTGAACTGTAAAAGTTCATGGTTTTTCCCATCTTGTAAAATCAGGTTCAATGAATTTGACATATTGAGAGTGCTGTCACAGCTGAGGAGAAAAACACATAAAAACTCTGCTTATATCCATAAAAAAAATAACTGCTTATATCCACACCCTGAATTCGGGCCCTTAATAGCTTCCTGTGCTGGATTGGACTGCAGACCATGTCACAATCAGGCCGACTGTTAAACTCCTGTACACTGCACTCACACCTGGATGTGGTCTGATGTTAAGTAAACACGCGCGTCAAAGTCCTTCAAAGTCCTTCAAAGTCCTTCCAACTCCCAGTCCAAATTAGAGGCTTTTGCTGATGATAATGCTGATGCGTTTGAGACGCGCTGGACTGAACTCAGGTGTGGAGGGGGGGTGTCCTGGTGTAAAAATGGCGTAAAGCACTGGTGTGAGGGAGCTGCCTCCCCCAAGCGGGCCAGATTCGGCTTGTTGGATGTTCGGGACTGTACCTCTTTCTCCGGCTGGGCCGGTCTTCCCCATTGGCCCAATGTCTCCCTGGCTACCCAGCTCCCCCCTCAATCCTGCAATAGGACAGAGACAGAGCAAACGCTGTCATGGAGGGAAGGCGCCTTCAACGTGAACGACGGACGGATTCGGAAACGGTCGTAAAGCCTTCGGAACTGCGTTGTCTCGCTGGGTTTGTACAAGCCTGTTGTCTAAACCCAGATGACCCCCAAACTTAGGATTTCACCAGAAATGTGTGGATTTTCTCACAAAGTCCATCTGCCTGGCTGTCTCAGCGCTGAGGTGTTGGAAGCCATCTTCCCTGATAACCTCAATTCGGTGAAACAGACCACAGTCAGGCGCATCTCACTTGCCTGACTTAAAATTTCTCATCTGATACAGTTTTAGAGCAATTTATTGATGGGAAAGGCCTGGACTGGCCTTGGTGTTATTTACTTTAATATTCCTCAGTATCTGCTTACATTTGTATGGGTGTAATGTTCATGTCTTTGAATTAAAGGGTTTTTCCACAGAAAATACTGGGATAATTTCGCTACTGGTAGTAAATCTGAACCAGACTGCGATTGCCTTAGGTCATTTTTAACTGCAGCATCTTTACATGTAAAGCGCAGTTTTGCTTTTACCTACATGGTTGTCGTGTTCTTATTGGGTAGAGGAGTCCTACAGGAAACTGAGTTACATGGCAAATAAAGACTTTGATTCTTGACTCTTGAATGATCACGTGACATCAGAATGGGAGATGGGTTTAACAAAAAACAGTGGTAAGGAATAATAACAGAAGACAGCTGTTTTAGGGTCAGCATAAGGGGAGACAAACAGAATATGTGTTGGGGCACAGCAGGGGGTAGGATTGGCCACTGGGGGGGTCTGAGGGTGTTTCCAGGAGTTAAGAGAGAAACAGAGCTCAGTCATAATCAGCAAAATAAAGGAAGGTCAGTTTTAAAGGATGCAGTTCCTCTACTTAAACACTGAGTGAAGCTGTGCATTTGGTACGTGCCACTTGCATGCAAAGCAGCTTTCGGTATCCCGAGATAAACTCGTGTGCATGCAGGGTACGTCTGGTAAATGAATGACTGTATACGTAAATACCGTCAGATAACAGAGGTTTTGTTTTTGGGCTGGCGGCTCAGACCACGTGACAGGTGTTTCCAAGGAGACAGACGTATTTGTGAATGAAGGCTCCACCTTGAAAACAGCACGGGCGGGGGTGGAAGGTAAATAAATAAACAAAAAAAAAAAATCGCCTCGCTTCAGCCCCGACAGGGGACGGCCGAAACTGTGACCGCAGCCGTAATTAACGTGTCTGCCTCGCTTGGGAGCAGGCCCTCGGAGTTTCCTGACTCGGGTTTGCGTCACAGGATGGCCCGCCAGGCTAACGTGCTCGTCCTCGGCTGCTCGGCGCTACTTTCCAGATGTGGACACTTTTCGCTTAAGCGTCTGTCCAGTTGGCAGCGTACAGTGTGCCGCAGCGTCGGCTTTCCAATCAGGACGCTTACCTCAGGCTCATCGACATGCAGCGTAAACATAATTCTGCCGTTTTGCAGTTTCAACAAACAAAACAAAACGAAACGGAAGAAAAGCACTGGAACCTGGCTGCCCAGTCGGTCCCGCTTTTCCCAGCCTTCCCTGCTCCCCCGCGTCGCCACTGTCACCCGGCTCTCCTGTCGGCAGAGAAAAGACGCACGTTTTACCCCCCACGCTCCCTGGGTGGTTCATTTACACAAAATCATAATCAGTTTCCTTAAATGTCCCAGTACTGATTAGTAAACTAGCCATCATTAGCAGGAAGCATTAGCATTCAGCACAGTCTCAGTAAACACAGTATGCAGACGAAAAAACAGAGTACTATTAGTAATGTACAAAATACTCTGACGTGGCCTTTAGAGTAACCCTGCACTCCATTGTCAATGCATGGATGGATGGTCGCTCTTTGTTTTCCTTTTGTCCACACACTTAATTATAGAATGGTAATTAACAAATTATATATTTCCTTAATTGAAGAAACTGAACTCCTTTCAGCGGCTTGAGGGTTGCTGGAAAGACCCATCGCGGTTGGAAGACGTTCTGGTTTATTCTCCCTCCCATGGTTCACATGAACCCGTTACAGAGAAATAAGCAGTTTTATCATGTTGCAGCTGTACAAATAGAGACTATCGCGCCATTGGACGCGTGGCAAGCTTGTTTTCTTTCAGCAGAGTAGGAGAAGTTGCTTTGTCTAACGGTTTTGTTCTTTTTTTTCCTTGCCACAGTGTTGGACATGATGCATGCTACTATCACTTTGGCTCTTTGTTTGTCAGCTAACGGGAATCGACCGTTTTTTCAGCACAATTCCTTTGTGGCTAAGTAAAAACAAGCGTTCGGTGGCATAAACATTGCTATGGACTGTCATGAGAGGTCACCTGTCATGCTCATTAACAAAAAACAACCGAACCATGCTATTTTGAAGCGTGGTTTTTGTTTAGTGATAAAAGCGGGTGTTGCCGACACAAAGAGAAAGATGTTTGTGTTGAATTATTTAAAAAAGAAAAACTGAGTCTCTCTCTGTTGTGGCTACAGAACTTTAACTCAAAATATAGAGATTAGTAAACACTGCAGATAACATATTGAATAATATATAGTATGTATACTTGTTTTTGAAAAACAATGTGTCTTCATCTGTGCTGTTAGGTCATTTTTGTTTTTAATACTCTCCATAGTATGTAAGCATGTAATACTCTCTGTAAGCGCGGTGTTTCCTTACCTTTCAATCCTAGCAGTATTGCATTTGAACAAACATCTGTGGCACCTAGAATTGCAAAAGCTTTGAAAAGTAAAAACAAGAAGAAGAACATCCTTCTGCAGTCCAGGCCCCCCATACTCGATCTCCAGCAGGACGGCCGGCGGCGAAGATGGATCTCAAGCTTGTTTACTGGACCTTATCACTTTCCCACAGAGATGTCATGCCACATTATCCAGGACACAAAACTGCTTTTTCTGCCTGTGCATGTAACACATTACTTTATTGGCTCTTTGGCCCCAGAATGGATTTCAGCAGCTGCCTACAAATGCATAATATTAATTGAGTTGCCTGTGTCATGGAGGGTATAATTCATGTTTGTTTGCTTCTTTCTTCCAGCATAAAAAAAATAATATATCAGACTTTAGGGTGGACTGTTTCTGTTAATATTTTGGTTAAGGGCCATAACCTGATTGTTGTTATTGTTGTTCTTTGTTGTTGTTGTTATTGCTAAGTTGTATAGTTACATAAGTGAAACTTTGACTCATTTATTCAGCTGGATATTTTTAGGAAAGAACATCGGCACTCTACGCAAAGATTCAACAACAGGGACTTGGTTGCACGTCCCGTTCCAGCAGGCCCTAGCCTACCCTGGGGAGCCAAAAGTTACCGGTCAGCGCTTTCGGAATGATGTTCTGGCATGACGGCTTGGCGTGGATCGCTGTCGCAAATCCATAATGGCCCTTAAAAGATGTCCGTAAAAACCTCGCCTCTTCTGATGAAGGAAAATCAGCCTGGTACTCTGAACGGTTATTTTTAATTGGGCTTATCAGCCATCGCGTTGCTGGCCAGCGTTTGTCCAGTCCAAGTAATTATTAAAGGGTGGTTTTGTGTGTGTGTTTCTGGTAGTATTACTAAATACTACCAAAAAGAACTCCTAGTGAGTCATAGAGAGGAAGAAATTCCTTTTTCTGTTTCCTTTCCACAGCAGGAAGCCAGGAAGTCACCCAGTCTACGCTTCTTTCAATGGGCTAATTTGGACATAGAGGTGGGCTCACAGCTAGCAATTATTACGAAGGCTAATTGTAGACATGTGGGGTAATACCAAGCCTTTTATGTAACCAACAAGAAGGAGGGTGATTCAAGCTTTTATGCTGAAGTTTAGTGGGTGGTAAACCATTATGTTACGCCACAAGCCATTCACAACATGTACGACATTATGACATATGACGTGGGTGAACAGAAATTCTCGGAGAGGTTTAAGAATTGCAAATTGGGGTAAAAAAATCGTTCACAAATTATTTTATGATATTTTCTTGAATAAATACTGATAGTATGCTATATGGGAGTGTTGGGTATTTCAGGTACAGAAGCAACAAATCCAGACCAAGATTTTGTTTCTACCAACCAGTTGAGTTCTCTGTGACTGTTTATTCTCAACTGAATCTCTCAACAATCTTGGTCTGGATTTGTCGATTTTGGACCTGAGATGGTCAACACTGCTACAGTGATTAAAAAGGGGAGTGAAAGCCACCTGTTCCTGGTTTGACTATCATGTTATAGATAAATAAGCTTAGCAGGCCTGAGCAGGTGTTGGACTGCTTGAAGCGAGGGTCTTGCCATCAGGCCAGCTGTCACGCATGTGTACGCTTTGGGTTTTCAGCTTATTCTGCTTCAGGTTTGTCTTCTTCTCTGGTTAAAAAACGGCCCAGGCTCCACATCCCTGCTGTCACACACCTCAACGACCCGCCACACCTTATATACAAATTCGAACCGACTCATTTGCTTATAAGCATTGAACAGAGATTTTGCCGTAAACCCTGTCTCTGTTGGCTTTTTTTTCGCCGTGGTAAAACTTTAACTAGGAATTCAAATGAACACCTGAGTAAAATGCGATAGCATGTCACCGCAGAATGTGAGGACGTGCTCCCTGTTATCTCTTAGCAGTGCGACGTCATCGTTTTGGTGCGTACAGGTTGTTTTTTGTTATTTATAGATTATAATGCTTCCTGTTCTGTAAAGCAGACCTGGCATAAACGTGTGTGTGTCCATCTTCAGTCAACGGTTCTGTTTCTTCACTCATAAAGACGGGCTGGTATATAAATATAGATATGTTATGCAATTTGGTCACAGAGTAAATATTTTCTGCATGCTAAAATAGGCTACACTTGATTCATAATGAAGTCACCATCTGACTTGTCATAAACCAGGAGTGACGGTGACCACTAACATCTCAGTCACCGAAGGGCAATTAGCTGCAGCTAAATTTGCCCCGCTGGATGCGGGACGGCCGTCGTGCCACGCCCCTCTTCCCTGGCAACCTTTCACGTGGTAGCATCTGGAGAAACCCGCCCCGCGTTTTGTTTTCTTTGCATGACCTCGTGCTCTGGCTGAGTCCGCCAGATGGCAGAAAGGCCTGCGTGTGTCTGACACGCTTAAGGGCCCTTTGAAGGCGTCCCTGCCTACCGCGGACCGGGCCGTTTCCCTGGACTCGTATTCCTCTCCGCTTCTAAAGTGGAACTAAATACAGTTGGCCCTCCATATCTGCGGGTTCTGCATCTGCAAATTCGGCCAACCGCAGATTGAGAGAGAGAGAAAAAAAAATCCAAATTCCAAAAAAGCAAAGCTGAGCGCTGCATTGAATCCGCGTGAATGCAGTGATGTGTAGGCATACCCTGCACAGTCGCTAAGTGTGAAAAGAAAGAAAATGTTACATTGTTGCTAACATGCACTACAGTATGTAGCTAGGCCTGCGATGGCTGCATCTGTACTGAACATGTACAGACTTTTCCCTTGTCGTTACTCCCTAAACAATACAATATGACAACTATCTGCAAAGCATTTATGTTGTATTAGGCATCATAAGTAATCTAGAGATTTAAAGTATACAGGAGGATGTGAGTAGGTTATATCCAAAAATTATGCCATTTTATACGAAGGACTTGAGCATCTGTGGATTCTGGTATCCTGGATCCAATCCCCTGCAGAGAGACGATTATATCATATGTAGTGAAAACATGATAACATTTCCTGGATTATTTCACATATATCAGACAATTGGAAGGAGATGTCAAATTCAGCTGGAAAATACTGTTTATTTGTTGTTTTTTATACTCTGTTATATCTATATGTTCTTCCATTGATGAATCAGAGGATCAATCTGAAATACTGCTATGCACAGATTCAAGTGAATTATAGCAATTAGGCAAATGGACCCCCCCCTCTACCTGAAAAAAACTGATTATATAGCTCTGCCATGGAACTCCGGGGGGGGTTTCACAAAGCAGGATTTCTTCATTTCTTCATTAGCCAGATAACTTAAGCCAAATGTAAGGATTGTCCAACAGGAAGGTCACGTACCTCTCTTCCTAATGGATGGTTTTCATGTTAGGCTTAAGTTATCTGGCTAACTGAGAGATCCTGCTTTGTGGAATACTCCCCAGGTCACAGCTGCCGTGTTTCAACAGAACTGCATTTTGGGCTGTTTACAGCAGCGTGTGGCTGGGATGGACGGCGTTTTAAGTGTGTGCTGGATGAACGAAACAGTGCAACTAATGGCTCCTATGTCACTGAATCAGTAAATCAGCACAAATTTGGTTTCAGTATTGCACTATATACATTACAACAGAAAAGCTATAGTGTAATTATTCTCTGAAACTTCAAAGAAAGTTTATGAGTAATGCTCCTGGAATGTATATGTAAAGAGTGAATTTTGAGGATGGTCTCTGATGTTGCTGGGGGGTTTTGTTTAGAAGAACTTAAGTGTACCATGTCGAAGTTCTGTCTAAAATTTCCCTTTATGGATAATGAAGAGGTGGATCCCCTTTTCTGCACAGCCACTTTGAGCCTATCTCTACAGATGGCATATATGGTAATGACAGACATGATTTACAAACGTGGCACCAACACAGATGAATCTTGTCATGGACACGGTTCTGCACACAGGCAGGTTTACGGTGCCTGCCTTGTTACCTCATTGGTTGTGCTGTTCTTTAAACACGATTGCATACAGTGTTCACAGAAAGTCTTGGAACGCTTGTTTAATCCCAAACGACACCGAACACAAATGTTTGGTGTTTTATGTTATTGCAAAGGTTTTACTAAATAGAAAGCACCCAATGAAACTGATTGTCAATGAACTTTTAAACTCAGAACAGCTGTTTTAGAAGTATAATTGGGTTTCAGTGTATTGCTACTTGAAACGAACATTTTACTTAAAACTACTGGTTGTTCCTAATGTTTTTATATATATATGTATATATATATATATGTATGTATATATATATATATATATATATGTATGTATATATATATATGTATGTATATATGTGTATATGTATATATGTATATATATATGTATGTATATATGTGTATATGTATATATGTATATATATATGTATATATATGTATATATGTGTGTATATATATGTATATATGTGTATATGTATATATATGTATATATGTGTATATGTATATATGTGTATATGTATAT
>JAODLC010000140.1:7982785-8010256 GCA_026781145.1 Hippopotamyrus pictus
AGGTACCTCAGTTTAAATGGTCTTTATCTTCGTTCACTTACAATTAGCCCGAACTACCGTAAATCCAACAAATAATCTGACTAATCATGAAATCCAATTCTAGCCTGGTTAATTGCCATTGTCAGCAATATCAGTTGATAACACATTACGAGCGGCCCACTGTGCTGCTCCGAAATATTTCTCGGATCTCTGAGAAACGGGAGCGCGCATGTTGTCACTTCCGGCTTCAAAACTCCGAACTCAAATCCGACTCGGAATACGAGTTCCGAGGGCAAATGGAACGCAACGAAAATGCCCGAAATGGGTTGACAGAGACATTTTAGGGATTTTGAGTCATTCTGCACTGCAGATGGGTTAATTGCATAAAAATTTTTAATCAGATTAATCACAATGATGGATTAATCCGCGTTAACCCGTTAATTTTGACAGCCCTAAAATATGTATATATATATATATATATATATATTAGTAAACAAATTAATAAAGTAATGATTTTTTGTTATGAAACCAATACATTTCCAATATTATTGGATTGCTTATTTAAGCAAGCATCCCAAGACTAAGCAAGCACTGTATATGTTTATAAATATGCAGGGGATGATGCAGTGATCGAATGTGGTTTTATGCTAAAACAGGCTTGCCAATACATTGAAATATGTAGTTCAACCCCTTTGACAAATGGCTGCATTCTTTAAATGTTTGGGTTTCATTTTCTCAGTGTTATCATAAACACTTCCTAATATGCAGTCATTTAGGAGGACATTCTGAAATGTCAAGATATTATCGGCCAAACAAAACCATACCATCAGTAAAGGCCTCGGTTAAACCACTTCAGAAGAGCTTTGTATGTATATTGCATTTATAATAATATTTTCATACCACTTTGATGACAAAGTTATTGCTTATTTCTCATCTCTCGATAACAGCCAATTAGGCTCGAAGTGTTTTTGGAAATCTCGTCTTTCCAGACTTTCCAGTTGGAATTTCCTATTATTTATGGTCAAAATACAGCCTTGGACTGAGAAGGATACTGTTTCCTTGATTTGTATTATAATATTAGTAAATTCTGAAAGTAAGTCATTCAGTGGTAAAAACGATACATTTATATGGTAAAAAATACTGCATAAAGAATCTTCTACATTTTTAAAATATTCATGCCTCTTGGAAAATAACATCCATTTCATTACATTTCTTAAATAGTTACGTCAGTGTCTCGCGCGTAAATCGGTCTAGCTGGTATTGTATCTGTTTTTCCGTTCATGGTAATGTTTTTTGGTGTGTCCACTATGGCACCTAAATGAAAGCATCTGTGGCCTGAAGGGTAAATGACAGAAAACAGTGGCAACATCAACATTTTATGTCTCTCGTGGTCCGTCACTGTGACCGAATTAACATGAAAAAATTCCCCGCCTACCCTAGGACATTGTGAAATCCAAGATCCCGCTCGGCCATGTCTTGGATCTGTTTGTTGAATCTCATGCCCATGGAGAGTAAGTGCTACATTCCACTGGAAACAGCCGCCTGCCTTCCGTCTCCAGAACTTTCTGAACTGGAGTCCGGTTCAAAAGCCGTGACATTTAGTGTGCCGGTCCAAAAAAGTCCCCTAATTCACCGAACAAAAACAAAGAGTAGATACAAACAAAAATGAGTACGACATAAAGGAAATAGTTGGTGTTGCTAGATTGTTCTATTAAAAGTAGTGGTTTAAGGCTTTATTCTCCTGACCTTTCATATGCTTAGTGGCAATTTACACCATATTCTTGAAGTCTTAAAAACAAGTTGAAATTAATTAGTGGGACGGTGCAGTTTTTACAACTTGGCTACTGTGTATGTGGTATGTGTGTGTGTGTCCGTTTAAGCGTGTGTAATTTTTATTACGATAATTATAGTCTGTCTATTGAATTGACCCCAGCTGGATGATACAAAGACTTCCCATAATAGTTCCTACAGGTCTCCAGACAAATAAATATGAAACCAGCCCTGCAATTGATGTGCGAGTGTGTAATGCAGCACTGACACGGGTGTTCTCCTGCGGAAGAGAATGACTTAGGAGATTTTAGCTGTGGTATCCGGTTTATGAAACATTTCCATTAAATGGGAGTGGGTGTGTGTTTTTGGGGTGGGTGGGGGGGGGGGATTTAAGGCTCCTCTTCGCCTAGTAGGTGTAGGTCTTGGCCTTGTCACGGCCTAATCTTGGCCCCCTTGTCTTGGGGGTGGGTTGGGGCTCTGTGGGTTAGGACGCAGTACCCATGTCTAGAAGTTCTGCAGTTTGAGCTCCATGACTGGGAGAGTATGTGAAAAAGTAACCTTTTGGTGTACTTAGGCTAATAACACAACAAACAATTGTAGTGCTTCATGTCGATCTTGAACACGCCCATTAAACATTTACGGTGCTGTGAAAAAAGCAAGTGAACCCATAGATTTCATGACTGGTCGAACATCTTTTGGTATCAATAACCTCAAACAGGCACTTTGAGTACCTGGAGATCAGAAGTGCAGAATGTTCAGAGGGAATTCTAGACCATTCTTTCTTATAGAACTGCTGCGGCCCGACCATATTCTTTGGATGTCTGGTGTGGACGGCTCTCATGACATTCCACAGCATCTCTTTTGGACAATGGTCTGGGCTTTGGCTGGGTTACTCCAAAAGGTGGATTTTTTTAATCCGTTCAGCATCAGATTTACTTCCATGTTTAGGATCATTGGGGGACAGCTTCAATGACATTATCCTGAAGGACACCTTGATAAACTTTGCAATTCATTTATCTCCGCAAGCTGTCCCGGCCCTAAGGCAACAAAGTAGCCCCAAATCATGACGCTCTCTCCACCGTGCTGTCTCAAGACTGGGTTAATGTTTCCATATTGATTCAAAGTGCCCTTTTTATGCCATACTTTTCGCTGTGTGGTCTTCCCAGATAATTCAACCTTAGTTTCATCAGTCCACAAAACATTTTCCCTGTAGCTTTGAGGAGCATGGAGGTAGTCTTTGGCAAACTACACATGTTATTTTTTTTTTTTTTTTCAAGAGCAGTGGCTTTCTCTGTGGTGTCCTTCTATGGACACCATGCCTGTTAAATATGGTAGCTTCATGAACAGACATGTCGACCATGCAGTTCGTATGAGGAGATTTTTTTTTACCTCATTGAGCATTCTGTGTCGTCTTTGGAGTCATTTGGAGTCTTTGGAGACATCTTGGCTGGGCGCCTACTTTCTGGGAGAGTAGCCCCAGTACTAAATTGTCTCTGTTTATACTCAATTTGTTTAACTGTGGACTAATGAATATCTAAACTCTTTGAGATTACTTTGTAACCATTTCCAGGCTTATATTAATCAACGATTTCGCAATCATCTCCAATCTCATTTCATTGTTTGGACTCCAGTATTGCTAACTCCTGACTCCTTTTAGCTTTTGTTGAGGCCATTAGCCTGGCAACTCTTTTGTGAACGTTTGAATGATGCACAATGATGTACAATTCAGTAATCTGTATGGTTTTAGTCAATTGTTTTTGTCCATTATTGTAACTTCCCTGCTGGAAAAAATCAGCTAAAAACTAGAAAAGCTTATGCTGATAACTGGTTTTTGCTGGTCTAAGATGCTCTTTGATGGTCATGTCCCAGCTCTTGCGGCTCTTTGATGGTTTAGCTGGGTGAGTCATCAGTTTGGTCATGCTGGTGTGGTCAGTCTGTCAAGCTGGACATGTTGGTATTACCAGATAAACCAGCCAAAATGACCATCATTTGCATGTATGACCAGCTAAACCATCAAACCATCATGCAACGACATACCTTGAGCTGGTCAACTATAGTAAACTGGTCAACCAGCTTAACCAGGTCAGGCTGTTTATTTCAGCAGGGTCTGATGAAGATCAGAACCTATATTAAGAGAAACTTTTGCATAAATGCAGGTAATTTTGAGAGGTTCATATATTTTTCTTGCTATTATACCTGAATTCATATTTAACTAATCATTCGTTCTACAAATCATCAGATATGAAGTATTTTATTCCCATGTGTGAACATGTGGCAGTCAGGTGTTGGGCGGTAAATTCTAGGTTTGCGTTCTTCTAGAGTCTGATCCAGCACCACCTAGGTCATGACCAGGTCATTCTATGTTCTGAGGTACCGGATGGTTGCACCCTCAGGTTCATCATGATAGACCGTTTCTGGGTGACACATTGCCAAACCATGTGCATGGGTCTGTGGATTAATCAGGCAACAGGGGCCAGAAAGGAATATCAGTGAATTTACTGCTTGGAAAAGTTTTCATGTGAAATGCAAGCCAGCAAGTATGTGCGTGACACTTTAAACAGTACTTCGGATTTATGTAAACAGTATATCATCTCTGCATTCAAATGTGTACACATAGACAAAAGGTCTTTTTAATTAAAACTTGCCTTACCTGAACTGAATAAAAGGTTTTGCTAATTTGCTTCCTTTATGAAAATGTTAAACATGCTGCTAATTTGTTTAAAACCTGATTCAGTCAGTACATCTTGTTACCATCTCTCTTAATTTCAACAAAACCATG
This sequence comes from Hippopotamyrus pictus, assembly GCA_026781145.1. Taxonomy (NCBI): domain Eukaryota; kingdom Metazoa; phylum Chordata; class Actinopteri; order Osteoglossiformes; family Mormyridae; genus Hippopotamyrus; species Hippopotamyrus pictus. The sequence continues at coordinate 7,987,314 of JAODLC010000140.1, forward strand.
CCATTTGTTCGCTTATTTCAGTCCAGACAAAGAAATTATAGAGCTGAAGTGGCAAGTTGTTATTTAATTGGTTGAAGTATTGTACTTTATAACATTTTAAATTTTAAAGAAAAAATTCATATGCTACTGAATAAAGATGCTTAAAAAATAGATTTAGAAATAGCAGGCAGTTCATTTATTTTTAAAGGCGTCATTGGAAATCTTTTGTCTACTTTTATTTTAGTACGTAAAACCACAGTTTAAACACCAGTTGGTTAACAGCACAGACTAATGTTTTGCGTAAAGTTTGTACAAAGTATGAATGTGTGCAAAACCCATCTAAGTGCAATACAGCATATTTTAATATGGTTCATCAAAAACCACAGTCTAAATAATCTGATACCATAGCAGAGCAATGCGGAATGTTTTCTCTGACATGGAAGTAGGTGCAAAGCCCCCGGGTTGTATTATGATAAATGAAAGCAGGTGGGGGGACCATCCGCTGGACAAAAGGACCGATATGGGGTTTGTAGGCGGTGTGTGAAAGGTGGACGTCATTTACACAGTATTACGCACTGAGTTCAGTAAATATCCCCAAATGCTATAAAATGGAGATGAAAATATGCTATTTAAATAACCGTCAGTGATACCACACATGAGAAAAACCAAGTAACAAAATGTGCTTTCTTGTCAGAAAGACCGTAGTTCTGTATACTTTTTTATACCATATACGGCGTTTACCGAAGTACCGCTAAGATACTGCTAACCACATTTTTGTCATTTTTTTTTTTTTATTAATGTCAGCAGGAAGTAACATGCTTTTTGTTACATTATGTGATTAACACAGAAAGTATCATGTTTTCATTCCCCTGATAATATGAAATATTAAGTTGACTGCATTCCTACGGTGGCCATAGCCTTGTCTTGTCGCCTCCACCCTCAGGAAAACTGCACACAGTGCCCTCCCCAGGGAGGACCTCAGTAATAAGTTCCGGCTAATGCTAGGTCAATCTAGATTTACTGTGAGCCCTAATGTTTTTTTTTTGACTCGATAAGAGGCTTTAATGTGAGACTCTAATGCTCCAGTGCCAGCGACCAATATTTGTGAAGGACTCCAAACCACTCAAATAGCTATCAGCTAGCTATTACCGTACCAGACATGCTCCCCTGTAAACTGTCGCTATCAGCTAGCTATTATCGTACCAGACGTGTGGTTCCCTGAACTGTCGCTCCCAGCCAGCTATTATCCTGCCAGACGTGTGGTTCTCTAAAGCATCACTCGTCTAGGTCTCAGGGTCCTGTTAGATACTTGTCAAAAAAAATAAATAAAAAAAATATTTAACACCCCTGTGGCGATATGCAGGCCAATTCTCTATGAGTGTGTGTGGTTTTAGGAAAGCCTTCCAACTGGAAATGCAATATTTTCTCTTATTCTTTGAAATTATTGAAATTTAACATGAAATTGACTCCCAAATCCCTGGAAAAACACTGTTTTGCTAACATGCAGGATTCTGCTTAAGTAATTTGCCTTTACTCTGTAAGCTGATGGAATATGTCACATAGCTTGGATTTACCACTCATGAATTATAGCTTTTTAAGTGGTTCTAAATTTTTTCGAAATAAATCAATATGTAGGCCAAGCCATGTGATTTCCCAAGTAGAAATTATGGGTGACAGAGAAAGAGGATTCTATTCGCAGACTGCGTACCTCTGTGTGTTTAATAAGCCCGTTTAGAACTTCACAGTCGAGTGTGAAGAAAACTGACAACGACCAAGTGGCAAATATGACGGGAGTGACAATTAATAAAGCGCAACAAATGAGTAAACAGCCAGGGAGACGTTATCTGGATGGAAGAGCGAGTCGCTAAAGACTCCAATTAATTATTCCCAAAAATTTTCACATCTGCAATGTTTTGGATGATGTTTCCTGCACCAAAGCCCGTTACTCTAATTATTCATTTGTGCTCTGGCCCGCAGTGAAAATCCCCAGAGCCCGTGACCCTTCTGACCCACATGAATGGTACTTTTCTCAGTGCCATTTTTGTCCAGGTCACTTCAGGATAAGTCAACACTACCATATTTATATCTTTTATATCTGTAGCCAGAACATTGCTTCTTTGATGACTATATGATGACTGTTAACTTGGATTTCCCTTTATTTGGTTATTTATTTTTTTATTTGGGGTTGTCTTATGACACAAGAACATCTTCGCAAGTGTGGGGAGGCAAGTCTTGAATATGGTTCCTTGCCGTAATTCAGGGGCGGGGATGGAGGACAGACTTCCCGGATCACACACGTTCCGAATTTAACACGGCGGCAGCTGAAAAGCTGAGGGCTTACGCCATCCGAACCGGGCAGCACGGCACGAACGGGGCTGGATGTGAGCAGCAGAGGCGTTAACCAACATTCACACCAGCCGTCTGCGTGGGGCCCCTGAGGTTTGGGAGGCCCCCTGTTGGCAACAGACAGTCAATACACTAGAAGCGACTTTTTGAATGGAGACTCAGAAGCATCGAACCCGTCCCTGAGTCTGAGAGACACGCACGACATCCAGTTGCGTTAGGAATCGTGAGTGTGGAGTATGACTGCCGTTGTCATTCGGAACTGGGATCGGAATAGTTAGTCTTGGCCACCCGTCAGTCCATTTCTGCACATTCTGTCAGCCCTTGGTTGGAATTTACAACAAGGGCAGTCAGAGTATTCGTAGTGAGACTTGCGATTGGTCGCCATGTCACATTCAGAATCATACTCTGTTTGTTTCTGTCGATATATGTGAAATGATTAGATAGACAGGCAGACACTTTATTCATCGCCAGGGAAACTGCAAGTTTGCAATAACACAAAACACACAGAAACGGTAAAAAGGACACTTAGACATTATTGGTGAGTGACCATAAATAATAACAATCAACACTGACAGTGTAATGGTCTGGGGTCTCCAAACACAGGCCCAGCGTCGCCTGTCACATTAGTCACTGCTCGGCGCGCCTCGTTTCAGCTTCTGTATACATTTATTACATATACATAACTGCTTTTATGTAACAGGCCTCTGAGAGATTTTCATTTTATTTTTCAGCGTGGTATCACTTTTCCTTTAATTTCCTACGGACGTCTCTGTCCGGGATATTTTTTCAGTACCGCTCGGGATGACTGTATACTTGCGCGATGATTTCATTTGGATTTCAGACGTTTAATTTAGTGGTCCTTTTATGTAACTGCAAAAAAGAATGGAAATTGGAACAGCATGTAACCACACCGAGCCTGCAGATTTAATACCAAGTAGTAAAAGTATAAGGGAGGAAAACAAAGGGCCGGTACTCGATGAAGCATCTCTTGTGCAACATCCCAGGCAGCTGCAGGCTGGAGTAGGGCGTGTCTGTGGCGGGAGGGACAGGAGCTTTCTCTGAACCGCTGTGTCCCGAATGCCCGAGGAAGCCCTCTGTGGCGGCCGGCTTCCAGGCAGCTGGGATTCTTGGAATCTGTCACCCCTTCTCCTTGGGAGTAATGGCTTCCAGTCTTTCCTTTTTCATTCAGCATCAAAGCACTTGCTCCAGCTCTACTGTACCGGGAAGGGGCTCGTCTGGAGGACCTGCTGGCTGGCTCCGTCGCAGGCCCGCCCGCTCATGCATTTGCTCTGACTTATTTAACAGACGCTTTTCTGTAAAGCGACGTACATGTCTTTCAGAAAGCCAGGTCAGACAGTCCCTGGAGCAACAGGAACTGATGACCTTCCAATTCCAGGCAATGTGTCCTAACCTGCTGTGCCGTACGCCATCTTTGTAACATGATGTGTGGAGATGGAAGGATGAATGAAGCAGGCCCATTCAGCTGGAACAGCCCTACAGTTGCACGACTGATACATCCAAAGAATCATTAGGCCTCTGCTGGATAGGTACGACTCATAGGAGCAAATGCCCGTAAAGTTCAGAATGTAAAGGCAGCTAATGAGGACATCACGGTCCCTGAAATTCTGTGTATCAAATAAATGAGCAATGACTCAATGGGCAAAAATGATCAAAATTTTTGCCAACAAAAAGCTTCAGTTTTAGTTGTTATTAAAACAGCTCGTCCATAATGTGATTTTAAGTTTTGCTTCTAAGGTAAATTCTAGTCTTCAAGATATGGAGGCCATTGTTCTACTTTCTGTGTACATAACGCTGCAGAGTTTGCAAACCAGATTTTAGTCAATGTAATTCAAAAGATACAGTATGGTAGTAATTAGGTTGTATATTGGGTGTATCTTTACGTGTCATGACAGTGATACCCAATTGGTTACAACCAATTAGAAAACAAAAAGGAATATTTGTCATAAATGCAACTGATTGTACACCATCCATCCACCCATCCATCCATCCATCTTTCAGCCACTTCTCCTTTATCCACTGTCACTAATGACACATAGTTGAACTAATTATTATTATGGCAATCAAAAACTGAACTAATACGATATTAATAACATGATGCATGTACGTCAACCGACACATGCCTTTTCGGCGAGCAGTAATTCATTTACGGTGACTATGCTGCAAAGCCTGTTCTCTGGCCTGCAGTCAGAGGGTCCTCAGACACCAAGGCTCCTTCACAGTCATCCTTTTGCCAAAACTGTATATCTTTAGGATAAAAACAGTTCCAGAAGAAGTGCAGAGGAATTATGGGAAGAATTTGGCAGCGCTCAAGACCTGAGCATGCTGACCCTCCAGATACGAGCTAATCTAGCATGATTCTGTCTGGGTTGTGACAGTGACCCCTCTGGTGAAGGAAAGTATGCAAGATGTACCAGTGCATCATACAGCAGAGGTTAAATGTACAGTCAAACAAATCAGTGTGATATGTTGGAGGGGATGGGTGGATAACACTGGGGTAGAAATGATAAATTCAGTGGTTTTCACCACTGTTGCACTGAAAGACAAACAATTGGTAAGACCCAAAATATGGATGAAATCATGACAGCGACAAAGATGAATTATATGAAGGTTTCATGAAAGATTGGAGCAAGGATAAGCAAACCAAGAAATATTTCACAGGGGAAAAATCTAAGTGACCTTCTGGTTTTAACTGAAACGGGTAAGTCAGGACTCATAATGGATCCCAGAGAGAAGAAGAGGAAATGTTATTCTTCCCACCATTCTGTTTAAGGCTAAAGTTTAAACCCTTTGGAATTTTATGACCACCTTCAATGGCTATTTGAACCTGTTCTTCTGCACGGAGACAAATGGACATATATAAATTGGCTGGCACTCTCTTTCATCACGGACCACAATCTTGGAGGACTGGGAAATGAGTACGATGACACAGAACTCGCCTCAGCCAAAGGGGGCACTTTGAAAGTAGGATTTTTTGAGGACCTTTTCGAGTTTTATTCATACTCTGGTGAGCCACAACCAACCCCATGCTCCGCTCTGAAGTTTGCCCATCGAGCAACAGATGTGAGGATCTCTGGATATTATATTTGCTTCAACAGATGAAAGTAAGTGAAATATGGCCATCGAGCGTATACTAAGAATTGGGCCAAAGAGATAGTGTTCGATGTCCTTTCTTTAACACGGAAGACAGCATAATGAAGATTCCGCCTTCGACTTAGTCTCGTTACTTGAGCAGTAACCCAACTGATTGTCATCTAAAATCCTCGGCCCATCTGTGTAAATTTCAGGCGTGGTGTCCATAAGGCAATGAAGGAAAGCCTGATGTTTGCACAGGAAGCTGAGACGTGTACGTACTCTGGCCAGTTTCTGACAGCCCGAATAATAAGCAAGACTCTTCTCTCTCAAAACTCAAGCAATGCTTCGTTATTGGATAAGATCACACCACCAGTAACATTAATCTGTGGGGTTGGTTTGAGAGCAGTGCATCTATACTGTACTTTGTAACATTTTGAAACCTGGCTAAGGTTTGAGAGGTAGACCACGAGTTGTATGGTAGTAGACTGTCTAAATTATGAGGTGAGGTGTTCAAATAATTTCTTGGAGCTTGGTTCATGGAGGGGCCCTACACTTCCTGGAGTGCGTAGGGGTAATAACCAGCTTGAGTTTCCCTTGCCGCTTGGTAAACACCTCTGCGGTTCAGACCCAGTTCTGAACCTGCCATTCTGTAGAGCAACATCTAGCCCTCCCTTGAAGACTGGAGTTGGGCACCTCAACTATAAGCTCTGTGAGGTGCTTTAGATTAATTATAGCTGCTAAATAAATGAATAAGTACCTGCATATAAATCCCAAAGGAAACTCTTACTTGGACTGCTTGTGCTAAAGTTGTCTGTGTTTGGGGCTAAGTCTTGACCCACATTTACGGTGGCCCCCACAGTGACCCTACTGACCAACCTCAGGGCTACCACTCAGTGGAGAGCCCAGGATCAACGGTATGTACTATATCCTACTCTCAAAAAGAGAGGTAATGTTTTGCTACTCAAAATACTCAAAGTTGCGGCTGCCAGAGTTGTCCTAGAAGTGTCCTTCACCAGACCTCCAGACATCATTACCTGCTACTGCGGCCTACCCAGGGACACCCAAGCGGTGAGTCACGCTAGGAGAACTTTGACTCATCCAACTGCAGGATTCTTTTCCAATGTACAACAAGGAGTCCTAGCAAGTGTGAATATAAGGCTTGTTCAAAGTACTCAAAGTTGCGGTTGCGAAAACTCCTAGATGTCCTAGAAGCATCCCTCACACCAGGTCTCCTGACATCATTATCTGCTTCTGCAGCCCACCTACTGACACCCAAGCAGTGAGTCAAGCCAAGAGGGCTTTGACTCACCCAACCGCAGGATTCCTTTCCAATCTACAACGAGGAGTCCCGGCGAGTGTGAATTTAAGACTTGCTGTGGTTTTTGGGTTCCTCATGAGGGTTTTTCTGCCAGCCCGCACGGAACGCAGGAACAGCGAAGGCGTCACAGGGCTTCACGGGCCGGCGCAGCTGACGGCACACGGGACTGCGTGGGGATAATCACCGGCTCGGGCTCCCGTCGGCCGTTTGACCGACACCTCTGCAGGACTGGCTCGGATCCATGACCTATCACCGACGATCTGGGCCCCACAGCCCTGTCTGCCACGCACGTACTGCTGACTCACAGTGAATTTCCAGTGAATGCGCTACCTTACGTTAAGCCAGCGCCCCTCTTTGTGGAAATACTTAGATGCCAACCTGCAGGAAATGGAAAAGCTTCGCTGTCCATTTACTACATCCCCGGGCTCCTAAATAGACCAACCACACCGCATCGGCAGGGGGCGTGCTGTGTCTATAACGAGCGACAGCCGACGTTTGTTCTGCTTGATGATGCCGAAGAATGCATTTACTTTCCATTCGGTGGCATCCCTAAATCACTCCTTCACGTTTTTATTTGCCTCCGTATTGCTGAAGGCAGTCATATCCCGCTGCTCTAGCCAAGCTCCTGTTGCTGTGGTGTTTCTCGTTAACGACTAATTTACAGGAGTCTGGGTTGGGAGGTCCTGTTGGGGGGGGGGGGGGGTTCTGTTAATATGTTGCCTGACTACTGGTTCGGTCCTGAGAGATTTACCGCATATAAGCAATAAAAAATCGCCTCGGAATGCTTGACGTGCGTATGTGTAAAAATCATTCAGTTATATTATCGTGGAAAAAGCAAGCCTGTGTATTGTAAATATTTAGATGTCACCTGCTCGCTAGACGGGATACTGGTGCAGCCGGTTGAGTTTAGTGGATTTTATTCTTTTTTTCCCCAGTTTGACCTTCTTAAGCCCTTATTTTTCCATCCATATCCTTGGTGCCCTTTAGGGAATGTACGTCTGAGCCCCACCGGGACAGTCATGTATAATCTGATTCAGTGAAGTCAGCCATTCACGTCCTCTGAAAATGCGTGGAGGTGCCCAGGTTATCCCCCCCCCCCCCCCAGACGAGTCATCGTCTTTGGATTCTCCTTCAAAACACTTGGGTTCCCCGAAGCTTATTATGTGGTCAGCTCCTGCTTCCAAAAAAGACGGACTGGTACGTAACATGGCCGCGGGCTGACCGACAGCGTACCACCAGTGTGGTTTAGAGGAGATCTCAGTGCAAACTCTCTGCGTGGACTTTTCCTGACAACCCCTTAAACAAATATGGGATGGTGAAAAACCAAGAAGTCCATTCACTGATATTTATTTTTTCCTTCCAAACTGGATTCTCCTTTTTGAATGAGAGACTTATTTCCATTTTGCACCTATCAATTTCTACTGAAGGATTAAACAGTTTCTTCTGTTCTCGTTCCAGTCACAAAACCTCGGCAGACGAATATAGTTTTCAACGCCCTTTTACTGGCAGTGAATTCACTTCATTTAGCCCGCCTCACTTGCGGCAGTCAAAGCATCTTTCTGTTAAATTTTCTACCAGTTTTTTTTTTTTGTGTGTGTCAAGAAACTAATTCAGATTATTAAAACAGAAATAAATAAACCAATTGTAGTGATATTTTAATCAGCTAAGGCAGCTAAAACGTGACTGAACCAGCCAAAAATGTGAAGAGGCCAATAACAGTCAACTTTTATCTAAAACAAATTGATGACTGTTCCTACAAGTAGATTAGTGCATCAGTAGTTAATGGTCATAAAGATAAGATAAAATTCCAGGGGGAAATTCATTAGTTTATCATATAAACATGGGCAGTACTGTTGTATGTTAATAATGAGAATAGCCAAACCATGCCTGCTTATGCATGCTGGAAAGTTTAATCTTACATTTAACTAACCCACAATCCCGCTTTACCTCATACAGACAAATGCCTCTGACCATACAGTATCTCACTGATGTGGTGTTAATGATTTTACTTATTTTGTTCAGCTCGCATTTTACCTTTAAGTTTCACACCCAGATGACATGGCAATTCTATACTGTAAAAAAATACCACGAAATAATCGAACTTCAGATGTACAGTCCATGTTACCTTCAACCTCAGCTGAATTATACATAGAGTGCGAATTGCTTTTCGGGTTGATGTGACTATCAGGTTTCTTAAGCTGAATTTCGGCTCTTTTTCACGCTGTACAAAGCAGTGCTCCCGGCGTTAACGAATACGGCTACACGGATGTATACATAAATCCATGCTAAACAATCTGTTTGTTGTCATTCATTGTGAAAAGTCGGACAAAATGAAAACTATATTTCACTGGTATGGTGTTAATGACTGTATTTATTTTACCCAACATGCATTTCACCTTTAAGGACCATCCCCAGAAACCGTGGTAATTCTACACTGCATAAAAATACAGCTAAATAATCAAACTAAGGATGTTCAGTTCTTGTATCTTCGACCTCAAATGAATTATACATAGAGTATTAATGGCTTTTCCAGTTAATGTGCCTATCAAATTTCTCAAGCTGAATTTCCGCTCTTTTTCACGCTGCAGGAAGCAAGATTCCCAGCATCATACTGTATATCTAAATGGATGCTAACCATCGGTTCGGTGCCCTTCTTTGTGAAAAATTCAGGTGTAATTAAAAACTGCATTCCTCTGATTTGGTGCTAATGAGTAATTTTAAAATTTTGCTCAAACTGCATTTTGCATTTATATTTACATTTATTTTTACATTGCATTCATTTTTAATTTACCTGTAAAGACTACACCCAGATGGTAGTTCTCTCCAATTTTAAAATATAATAATGTAAATATAACAAATAATCTAACTATGGATGTTAAATCAGACTGAAAAGTTATGTCTGTATCCACAATGATGCCTAAAGTTAAAAAAAGTTTTGATGTAAACAAAGCTGAGAGATTCTGCCTATGAACATTATTTTGCACATTGAAACAATCTGTCAATATGCTTGGAACCAGGGTCCAGAATGCGGTTTGGAATTTTCATTCAGTCCGGGAAAGATTCTTCGGGGGGTACTTTAGTGTGAGCGAAAAGGTTTATCTAAACAAACTTTGTGAGGATTTATGTGAAAGAAACGCTGTGTATGTGTTGTGTGGTTTGGTCTACAGGACAAAAAAGGCCTTTTCTGTTTCTCTGTTATAATAGCTACAGTACATTGTAAACTGCTCTCCAGTTTGCGTTCCTGCAGCCTCGAATGAATTTTACGTGTGTATGAATTGTTGTTCCCGTTGATTCCTGTGACTATCAAGTTTCTCGATCTGAAGTTCTGCTGTTTCTCCCTGTAGCAGCCCTGCTCTCAGCATTCATCAGATAATGGATACAGGATCATATCCCTAAACCCATGCAAAACAGGCAGTTTGTTGCAGTCCGACGAACACAACACTCAAGCGATATGCTGCTAATGGTTAATTTTGCTTGACTAGCGTTTTACCTTTAACAAGTACACCTGGATGACCTCGACCAATCGAAAGCTACAGCGACGCTCAGAATCACAGAACGGCAAGTGTCGCACGAATTTGCCAGCAAAGGGGCAGGGCTATGAAAAAGGAAAGAGAGTGGACCTTGTTTCAGTGCATCACAGTGATACTGTTCATGCATCACGTGGCTCGTAATTCCCCCGACAGTCGTACGAATCACAGAGGACTAATTCCAACATGCTTGGCAATACAGGTCAAATCTGAATCGCAGCAATGGCTTACAGCAGCACTGTTAGCCAGTTGTTTTAAAAATCATCCAGTTTCTGAAACCACTTGTGCTGTTAAGGATTATGAGGAGCCTGGGGGAAACCGGAGTATCTGAAGGAAACCCCACAAAAACAACATGCAAACACACACACACACACACACACACACACACACACACAATTGAATCCAGGGCAGAGACTTGAACCCAGGTCCCAGTGGTGGGAGGCAACAGTGCTAACCACTGCACAACCATGCCACCCCTTTTTTAAAGATTCACTGCCGTTTAATGTACCTTTTGACCATGAGTATACTGTAATACCGTTTGGGCTACACCTGACGTAAGTAAAAGTGCTGGATATCGACGACCTTGAAAACTGATGTATTTTCTCCAATAGATTTTTTGTTAGGTTTTTCATTTTAGCAACATTTTTACAGTTGTATTTATGGTACAAACTATGTCACTGCTAGTAAATGAGGTTTGTTTCCATGACTATTTTCTGTTAAATTAAAACACAATAAAAATGAACAACGCTCTCTTAATTTGTAGCTGCCAGTTGCAGGAAGCCATTATATGTACTGTGGATGTAGTTAACACCTATTTCCAAAAAATCACGCAGTGTTCCAGAAGCCTGGTTTTATTCTGCACTTTACAATTCCCAGAATGGCAGCTATTAGGCCTAATAATTGCTTGTAAATGTTCTCGATTAAATGACTGAAGTCAAAACGGATCTGTTCAAATATTAATAGTTCTGTTGCTACGAAGGAGAGTAAACTGCAGAGGTTTTGTAGGAAATCCTTCTTTTCTACTCAAAAATGTTTTAAAACTGGTCTGAGAATGGAATATAGCAAAAGTGTTTTCGGGTGTATTTTCCATTTCTCGTTTTGCAGGATGATTTGTGCATGGAATTCGGCGACAAAAATAATGCTGGAAAAATAACTCTTAAGTGCTTTCAGTCTGCATTTAGCAAACAGCCCTTAAAAAAAAATCTAAATTTTGGAAGATTATTGGGAAATTTCGCCTTTATACAGTCAAAACATGTCTTTATATGTCATACTTTTATACGTTAAAAGTTACTACTCCATAATAACTATACTCACAGCTGTTACATCTTATGTATATAGACCATAGTGTAGTGTAAAGGTCTGTAGGATGGACTCCCCACTAATGGACAAGGTCTGTAGCCCACTGATTTGTTTCTTAATGTTATGTTGCGTGGCTGTTTCTGAGGAAATACCTGAAACTTCTCTGGCCGTATTTTGGCAAGCCGGCCAGTTAAAGTGACGTTGTTAGCCGGCGGCCTTTTGGCTGCACATTTGTCAGAATTTATTTTCCTTGAAACTACATCCTTCCCTTAAAAACCTACCTCATGCTGGCACATTTCTGTATGTATATAGCATTGAGTTCTCGTTGCTGTTTTGGCTGCATCCTCACAATATATCACAGCAGCAGTTAAAGGGCAACTGGGTCGCACTTTGAAACCTGGCATTTTTGTGCAGCCTTGGCCTGCAAATATGAGCACAAAATGCGCATTCATCCCCATCCCCATGGAAGGACTAAAACAAACAAACAGTCTCTTCCTGCTGTTTATTTTCCTTAAATGCAAGTTTTCACTCCTGGGGTCTCACACTTAAACTGCACTGTGGCTAAATTTCTAATCGGGAGGGAATCTGATTTCACATCATCTCTGGGTTGATTGGCTGGAAGTGGCTTTTTGGGAAGACCAAAACGTCTGGAATTTTCTAATTCACTAAATGCCTAACTACAAATGGTGATTTTTTTTTCTCTCCGCATCGATTGTAAGTTCGTCAGTTTCCATTATATAAAGTTTTCCTGCTAGCCAATTTCTGGTATATAATGGATTGCTGTCTTCTGATTGGCCTGTTTTTACTGGATAGACTCTCTGTGCATATAGCATTCTTCAGAATGTTTATTATATTTTGAATGCAGTCTGTTTGGTGGCTAAGTAGCACGATGGCTGTTAGACAGCAGGTGCCGTATTGGTTAAGGATGTTTGCTTGTAAACTGAACGCCAACGATTCGTTTCCAAAAACAGCATCTGCTATAGTAATCTTGAGCAAGGTGCTTAACCAGAATTGCTCCAGCGAAATATATGGCTGCATAAACTCAGGGGAACAAAGTTAGATAAACTTGTTTTTGGGAAAAACAGTCATGTGACTGCATAAGTGTAGGGACGTAATTGCAGTATTCTGGGTTACTCTTGTACAAGAATGAGTTTAAAAAAATAAAAATAAAAAACTGGCTAAATGCTGATTTGTGGTCACAGAACAGTAAACATGATCATGGACATATGCTTATTAAACAAAAAACGCTGTGCACAGTTTTATGACCCACATAAAGTCTGCACAGCCCAGAGAATGATTGTGTTCTGATGTATGTGACTTGAACCAACCGCTGGAGGAAATTATTATATGTACTGACACAATTTAATCTCTTGTAGCATTAATCAATAGCATTTTGGTATATAAGCAAAAAGAGAAAATTACATGAAGTAGTAGAATCAGAGCATCTGTCGCTCACGTCTAGCGTTGTTGGTCAGTAATTCATCATGATAAAATATTAAAACTTGAAAAATACCATATATTTCTGTTCTTGGCCCATTTCACTGTGTCTGTAGACAATTCGTTCCTCGCAATCCCTTGGTTAGTGGTAGTGACAAGTTTAGTGGCTGTTTTCTGGTCCTCGAGCAGTTTAAGTATATTTCATACCCTGTGTGTAAACAACACTCTGAAAGGAATAAGGTTTAGTGTTGAACGCTAAAAAAAGTACACCAGAGTCTTTCTTGAGTAAAACTCCGCCGTGCCTAGGTCAACCGTACTCTGAAAGTTATGCATCACAACCATTTTTTTTCATAATGTGAAACAACGTAAAATGCAAAAAAAAACCAATTTATTTTCTTTTAAAGGCCGAGGGTTGTGCATTCAAAGTAAATAATTGAACAAACACAATCAGTGAAACCTTGTTGCTATATCTGATAATACATGCAAAGGAACATGCTTATCTTCAGCGTATATACATTTCTTACATTCCTTAGAACGTGATAATACTGTTTGTTTATTTGAATAGCGACTGGAATCCTTCTGTCTTTCATAATCCCTTTACACTTGTCTTCCTATTGATGAACTCGGTCTCTCCTTGGAAGTGTTTTTGTCATAAGAAAAATTTTATTGTTGTTCGTTGTTCCCCTGATTTAAATTCCAAAAGGAGAAAATAACCAAAATGATAGCGTTGTGCCTGACGCCATGTATGGCCACAAAAGGGAGGATTTCAAAAGGTCACATACCTCGGTGGGAGCCCCCCCCCCCCATTATCCAGGGCGTTCCGGACACCCACAAGACAACGGCGAGTTGTGGCTCTGATCTCGTTTCGCATCTTCCACATCTGCCACATGGACAGTCAACCAGGGAATCAAACACAGCAGGCCGTGCTGGGCCGCTTCCTCATATATTCCCGCTCGGTCTAGAAGATCTTTCCAGATGCGTGCGTCCGTGTGCCAGCTGACCTCAGTCAAAGGCCACCGCTGACCCGAGACGCCTCGTGAATGCCGAGACTGGCGTCACAGACCCGGTCACAGAATCTGTCACAGAATCTGTCACAGAATCGCCCGTGCAATTCACACGGCAGTGGCCTGAGAGCTGTAGGATGAAAATGATGCCCAATGAATATTCAGGGACTCATAACCGAGGGCTGCCAGAAATATCCTGACCGTATGCAGAGCAGCTTCCCTGTGGGAATCTCCTGCAGATGGAAAGAAGAGAGCATATAGAGTACTGTGCAAAAGCCTTAGGCAGCCAAAGAAAATGATGCTCAAATCCTCATGTGGGCGCATAACTATGATGTCTGTCAGAGTGTATCAGCTTAGCCATCTCAAAACGTCCCCTACAGTCACCCCAGTATTTGCGGTAAACATCCAAGACCCACGTATTTGCTGACTTGACCACTAGCATAGCATGTTTGGCTAAGCAGTACCTCATCAAGTTAATTAATCAAATCAGTTAATTAATCAAAGTGAGGCGGTGGTGAAATTTGCCGCATACACGGACTGGCTGAGGTGCCCCTGAGGAGGTTTGGGGCCTGAAGTGGTGTTCATCTAGCCATCCAACTAGATATCAGTAACTTTTTGAAGAACAAAAGAAATTCTTGATACTTTTCCCCGATATTGTTACTGTTCATTTGCATATATTCTAAAGTTAAACTCTATTTCTGAGCAAATACACTTATACTCCGATAAATAGCTTTAAACATTTTATTTGACTGCATAAAACTTTTGCACAATACTGTATATATAAAATACTCTTTCATGTATATTGTATAATTTATGGTAAATTAATGAAGACTAAGTGTGACACTAGTATATAAATATTAAATCTATATTGTTTAACATTAAATAAGACAACATAATGTGCAACCTTTAAAAAGTTCTTTCAGGGTGAAAGGACTCAAAGATTTCGACAAAAGGGTAGCCACTAATGCAGAGGGTGGATTAAAGTTTTGGTTTGGTCTAGCCTCCGGTTGGTGCTGCGTAATGAATGGTTTACCTTCAGACACCCACATGCGCCCTTATGGACGCTCTGGGGTCGGGGAAGATGGCCAGGCCGCACCGCAAGCCCTATTCCCACTGCCCCCTGTCACCGGCGGCGTCTCTGCGGACGGGCGACGCGCATCCACCTGCCTGCGCCCGATTATTGCGGTTTTCCTTCGTAATCTCTCCCTGGGAATCACTTCTTCCCAAAAATAGCTGGGGCCGTCCATCACACTCCAGTGTTTACGCTGTTGGGAAATCTAGACATGCGCAAGGTAATCCCCATTTCCATGCCCCCCCCCCCCGCTCCACGAAATGGGATGAGAGGAGGGTCAGTGCAATCGAGACGCACCGAGGCTTCCGGGGGTGTTGTACGGCGTGACGGGCTCGACCTGAAGTGACATCCATGTGCATGGTGGCTCAGTGAGTGGCTCTGTTGCCGCACACCTCCTGTGTTAGGGGTTTGAATCCCGCTGTGTGTTCATTCCCCTGTGTTTTCCTGCAGTCTAAAAATGTCACCTGCTGTGTGTTTGTTCCGTAATAGAGTGGCATCCAGTCTAGGGTATTTCCCTGCCTTAGAACCTATGCTTACTGGCATGTGTCCCAAACTGTCTGTACCCCTGTACTGGACATGCAGGTTACATTAATCAGTTTATTTGGGTGATGTGTGACTGAGCCAGAGAGGATATTTTGCCTGTGAACAGGAGGTTGCTGGTTCAAATCCTAGCATCAGTACAGTGTTTTCACCATCGGGCCCCTAAGCACAGCCCTTAACCACAAATGCTGCTTTCTTAATTATACATCACATCGGATAAAAGAGTCTGCTGAACAAGTTTTAAATATATATATTTAGATGATGCTTTTGTCTGAAGTGATGCACAAGTAAGGAAATCTTGGGGTTGAAGAGTTTTGGGAGCATTTGAGGTTAAAGGCAACGCTTAAGGGCCCAATGGTGATATGATCACTCTTCCAGTCGAGGAATTTGAACCCACAACCTTCTGGTGCAGATTCCTTGCACACTGGAAAAAAAACACTGTCCCTCTAAACCAGCTGGAGAATAATTCATAATTCCATATTACAATTGAGAATGGCAGGTGTGTGGATCAATTCATAAAATACAAAATGGAAGCCAGTGAAACTTTCATTTATTAATTGTTTATAAATAATCTCCAGATATGAAACATGAGTCTGTCTGGTGCAGAACTGATCTATTATACCTGCTTCAGAAATGAAGAAGCATAGACCAAATCATTGTTCACAGAAGGCTTTTTTTAAACCCCCTTATCACAGAGTGTCCAACACAGTATACACAAATAACAACAAATGAGGAAGTGTACTGCAGGAGGCTGAGCTGGTGTTACTGGTTCTGATATACTGTTTATTGTCTTAGTGCTTCTTTTTTGTAAAATGTGCCCTTTTTAATATGCACGCACTCGTGAGTTGTCGCACAAGATGAGTGTGTTTACCAGATAAATAAAATGAGACAATAACTGGAGATGAGTATATGTGACAGTCCATCTGGGTCATGCCATTTCCAGCAGGCCAGGGACCCGTGTGGGGGGGGAGGGGAGGCGTGCTACCCAGATCTCTGCATATGCTATTCAGATGTCTTAAACATAAATCTCCCGTAATGCTCCCGTAATATTTCAATTTGTAGAGGGGTAATCTTACCCTTGCGGTCTCCCTGTGATCTGAATCCAAATATTTGCCATCCCCCCACCCTGGCCACCACCCTCCCTTCCTGCAAATGTCTGTCGTGCCACAGAGCTGGATTAATACACTCCTGGCTGTTCGAAGTTTGCGCTCGGATCCGTTGCTTATCGCCAGCATAAATCTTGTTGTCACAGACTATATGTGCGATTTTTACGGCTGGATGCGCTGCATGGGTATGGGGGGGGGGTGTTAAAAGTTGCGTTGACGATCTAAAGTCGAACCAAGAAATCTGAAGCCTGACCCGTCCAATCTGAAGCAGGTTACAGTGTGGCTGCTTGTCAGAGATCTGACCCCTACTGACAAACCCCGGTCCCGCTGGGGAGACACGCTCCACGCTCCGGGTTCCGGGATCTCCTCCAACATTTGTTGCGGTGTCACCGCAACGGCGACAATGGCTTTGGGTTTATTTCGAGCTCGCCTGACTTACACCTACAGTGGAGCATGCAGGAAAGGGAAAAAAAAACCATTAGTAGAAATGCAATGAAGTGGGCTGGGCACAGTTGCCCTATCCCTCGTATAAGTATGGCAACGGACTAGTTCAGACGGACTTTACTTGGCTTGAGAGAGCTGCGTTTAATATGAGATCACGGTCAGCAATGAAATTACATCTGGTGAGTGTCATTACCCGATTGTTTTTCTGGGCAATTGAGGAGTCGAAATAGGTTTTCAAAGGGGATTATTTTGCGATACCCATCTGGTGTTTCTGCCAACATCTTCAGAACTTTCCGCTATTTTATACTGTTGCATTGTAGATGTCCGTTTACGCGTTTGGATACATGAAGTATATGTATTATCTCTTTAAATTATTTCACTGCTTATTTTACAAATTAGTAGTTAAAAAAGTCATGTTTAAATAACGTTTAATTAGACTTGATTTGACGAACAGAAAATACAATGACAATCCACTTAAATGACCGTCATATATTTGAATGAATTGCATAATTTTATTGGTTACATTTTTAAAGAGTCTGAAGTCAGTATCACGGTAAACATAAGCGGCTTCCAGATATCTGTAGAAAAAAAAAGTTACGTGAAGTTGTGTGAATCTGGATTCCCAGTAATCTGGCAAGACAGGCAGCATGTCTGCTTGGCGTTTTTCCGTAAATTTCCCCATAAATGCGGAGCTGACATATAGGTCTGCTGAACTTCGAGACACATTAATGCTTCCATGACGCTGGGACTTGCTGGGTAGCCTCAGATGGAGAGTATTTACAGCCTTACCACAAGCTGGACCCGGGTTTCTCCTTACAATTACCTCCGAGGGGGAAAGAGCCCAACGCGAAGAGAGAAAGGCACCAGTAAACTGCAGCCTTCTCCCCTCCTGCAGTTTCTGCTCGTTGGAGCCCAGAATGGTAAATAATGGCGAAGAATGCATTTTTTATTTATTTCTTTTTTGTTTATTTATTCGGCTGCTTATTTATTTTTGACTTTCCCTTTCTGTGTAAGAGAATGGGAAAAATCTCTGGATTGAAGTGTGGAAAGACCGCTTTATTTGAAAAGGGTAAGAAACTTGCATATCAAGAAGTATCGAAATTACATAATAGCTGCGAATCACAATGAATGAATCTTAAATTAATAAGTATTTTTAATTTTGCGTCTTGACGTGCGTTCACATGCGTTGTGTTTCTTGACAGAAGAATAAGGACTGGTAAATAATTGTGTTTATTTCTGCATTTAGGCCTACATGCTGAACACCGACTGGCTTACGTACGGATATTTGTTAGCGAAGTTCAAGTGAAACCGTAATTTAAAACGTCGCAGCGAAAGTATCGCTCATCTTTTAGTCAGCCGTGTTGCAGTTTTAATTAATTTCAAGGAAATTAATGTTAATAGGCCTATTATTTGCTGTTATATCAAACGGTTTCCTGGTGGATGATGATGGCATTGTCACCTAGTATCTTTGGGGCTGCGGGGTGACAGTAATGAAAAAATGAATGGAAGTGCGGTCGTTTTGACGTCTCATTATGTCTGATTTTGCCTAATAGATTTTTATATTTAAAAAGCGCCTTATTGGCCATTAATTGCATTTTTTATTCTGGAAACATCCATGTTGAGATATATCGATTTACAAAGTACTACAGTAAAACTGGATCAAGTTGTTGATGTGAACGGAGGGACCACATACTGTACTAATGATGTTTTATGACTTTCGATTCTTACCTACCATGTCATTTTATAGAAGAAGAAGTTTGTTGGTTTTTACCCAGGTTCCTGTTCGGTCTGTGACATTAAAATTGGACATTCACACAATGTCTAGAATGTTCCTCTCATCTGCACAATGTCAGAAAATATTGATGAACTGGGCTGCAACCTCAAAGATCTGCATCAGAGAATATCTTGGTCCATTGTCGGCAGTGACATTAGCCGTTACTGGAACCGTCTTTGGATAATTTCACACTGGCCCAGTAGATCCAGTGTTCAAAAGCCATTTAGGATGCATTCTCTTATCAAATAATTCATATGGTTCATCAATGACAACTGTCAAACTGTGATGCATGCAGCGCTTTGTTGTTACAGACGACTTGGTAAACTGCTGCTGCTGATGATGATGATGATGATGATGATGATGATGATGATGATGATGATGATGATGACGACGATGCCTGTCAGACCCTAGAGCGATACTACATAACACTACACAGATAAGATTTCAAAACAATATGGCCCAGAGCGGAGTACTGCGTTCCTTTCCGTATGGTATTTATAAAAACGTCACGTACCGTACTTGGAAAGGGAACATGGAAAAGCGGGAAATTCCTAACGCGTTAGAAGGAAACGCAGCTCGCCTTAAAATCAAGCATTTGCCTTTTAAACTGGCTGTAGGCTACCAGCGTAATCTTTTGTGACTTTCTCTCAGATCCTACAAACGATGTAATTATGGTCGTCAGGGGACCTGTACTACCATGTAATTTTGGTTTAGAGTGCTGCATGTCGTCAGACGGCGACTTCCCACTGCAAGGCACGTGGGTTAAAAGTTCAGTTTCTTTTCCACTTCTCAGTTCCTATATATATATGACGTTCCTCGAGAATAAATTAACCTAACAACTTAATGACGATCCTCCCTGCTGTAGCCCACCAACAGCTGCGTGGAGTTTGATGTGTTAAGTCTTCAATGGGGGGGGGGGGCAGTCTAAATGTCACATGCGACGATGCACACATTGTGTTTCTTGTGGCAGCTGTACATGGGGGAACTCCGGAGGGAAATCTGCGTGCCAGCCCCCCCATCCCACCCCCCCTGCAAGTGCGCTCGCCGCTAATCGCAGGGCGCTTCGCTCTGCTGCCGGTGCGGTGGGGGTACGTTAGTGATCCATGGACCACCTGTTCAGTGGGATTCTCTCTCCTGCCCCGCCCCATCTCACCCCTCCCTGCCCACCCCACCACAGATATTTGTCGTATCCTTCGCCTGGGCCTTCCACGAGATGCCCCCACCCAAGTACCAGCACCGAGACCCGGTGACGTCCGAGCTGCACCTGTGCGACCAGTGCCCCCCAGGGACGGCCGTCAAACGGCACTGTAGCGCCGGTGTGCCCACTGTGTGCGCCCCCTGCCCGGAAAACCACTTCTCGGAGCAGTGGCACTGGGGAGAGACGTGCCAGTACTGCACCTCCGTTTGCAAAGAGCGCCAGCTGGTGGTGAGGGAATGCAACAGCACACACGACCGTCTCTGCGAGTGCGCGCAAGGCTACCACCTGGAAGTGGAGTTCTGCGTGAAACACACGGCGTGCGCCCCCGGCTTCGGGGTCTCGGCACCAGGTAGGAACCTTTCATTTGGCGTGCTTAGGGTCTGGCTTAGCTCCTGCTGCCCCGTGCAGATTCGATCTCCGGCCGTTTAATTCCCTTCCGTACAATATAATGATCCACCGTTTTCGTCGAAAACATGTCAGACAGAACAGGAACCAAGAAACGATGTTTACATTGTTAAATCTGACAAAGTTTCGACCTTCGTTTTTATTGAAATCATTATAAAAGTGTAAGCGAAAGCAGTTTTTATTGTTGTTTTGTGTCGCTGTTTGATCTTTTAATGTCTTTCAGTGACAGTTACTCGAATCCAGCGAGTGTTCCTGAGCTTTACTGCATGATATGGGCTGCCGAGAAGCGGCAAATGGTATTAATCAGTAACTTGGCAGGAGTATCGGCGGATTTTTAATCAGCAAGAATAACACTACTGGCTTTTGTTGCGAGACACTGTTGATCGTGTCGGTTTTCTTAACTAAGTGCGGCGACCATTTGTGCCATTAGTGAATTCCTGACTTTTGAGCTTATTTCCTCTTCTTTTGAGTCACTCCGTCATACTTCAGGGAGAGTCTCAAACTGGCTGCTTTCTGGTGGCAGACTCCCAGAGCACAGGCTCGAAGACATCAGAAACAAATAATTAATGATATAACTGCACCTAATGTTATCTATATCTACATTTGTCACGTGAGACACTCTGACTTTCTTTTACTATGTACTTTATAAATAGAGCACATAGAATAAGGTTTTTATACAGTTTATTTGATTAGTATGATAATTGACATTTTACGTCTGTTGTCTGTTTGGCTGTTTTAATACCTTGTTTAATATCTTGTAGAAAATATCCAGAAAATATTCCTTGTTTTTAAAAACGTTTTCCAGTCACTACCAGGAGGTGGCGGTAGAGCTCTGAGTTGTGATTATACTGGAACGTCAATGTCATTTAACGAGAACCGCCTCATAGTCCCTCACAAAGTTTTTTTTTTTTTTTTTTTTTACCTTTTATTCTAAGTCATTGTTACAGTGCAGTTTCTTTTAAAAATACCCAGTTAACTTATCTGCCTCAGTAATGGGTTCCTCCTTAAAATAATAAAAAAATATACTACCATAAAATAATACATAAGCTTGATGTAGAATTTAATGTCATTGTACACATACAACAGTAGATGGCGCAATTATATGCAGTTACCGGCATGCTTTGCACCTCGCGCATCTGCAAACAGTCTAAATGAATGCGTATTCGTATATTTATGATAATTGTACATTTCAAAGCTGTAATGTTTGCCGTGGAATGCATGTGTTTAGTGTGTATCCCTGGTTGTGCTGCTGGTAGTATTGAACTGATAGTGGCTGTTAATAAAGATAGTAAAATTAATTTTAAAAGAGCTGTACCGTTTATTAATATTGCTCAACGGTTCTCCTCAATGTTTTTTTTCACTTTCTTCCTGTGGGTCTGCTTCAAAGAAAACATTCTGAAAAACATTCGTAAAATGTTTGCTGTTTAAACACGTATTATAATTCGCTTGCCTGTGGTTGAATTTTAACCTGTGGCTTCTGGTAAACTGGTGGCTTCTGGTTATATGATCTTGACAAATAAAATAATTTTTATTTATTTTTGCAGAAAAGAAGGAGGTGGTCTTGCAATAAGGGTCGTCTTATGTTTGGGCTAATACGGTAATAATACGGTAATAATATGGTAATTCCTTATTTCTAGGTTGCTGTAAGTGGACCTGTAGCATCTTTGCGCTCATGTGTGAGGGTGAAGTATGAGGTTCTATAGGAGTGACAACCGATTTTCAAAGAAATAATTGATTATAGTACAGTAAAGTGCAGTATAGTACAGTAAAGTGCAGTATAGTACAGTGCAGTAGAGCAGAGAGGAGTAGAGTGGAATGGAAACTTTTTATTGCTACAAATTCAGTTTGGTGGATACTGTGTTTGGTACAGTTCTTGCTGTATTTCGCAAGGTATCAGGGAACGCTGATTTTAGGATAAATCTAAGTGTGACTAACCTGGTTAAATAAAGGTTTAATTATAATTTGAAAATGTCACCACTGCCTCACGTGAAACAAATACAGCAAATGCAGGATATGTGACAAGTAAATCTGGATATTTCGGTGTGAACAGAGGCACTGAGGCGATTATCTGAGCACAGGTTAGGAGGTCTGGTAACATCTTAATTGTCCAGACACCCGACAAAGATCGGGAAGAAGCTTTCCTTAGAACAAGAGTTTGGCTGTAGGCCTCGGACCTGTGTGCTGCCCCCAGGTCCCGTGAAGGGTTTGAGGTACCTAAGACTGAAGGGTTTGAGGGACCTAAGACTGAAGGGTTTGAGAGACCTAAGAGTGAAGGGTTTGAGGGACCTAAGACTGAAGGATTTGAGGGACCGAAGACTGAAAGGTTTGAGGGACCGAAGACTGAAAGGTTTGAGGGACCGAAGACTGAAAGGTTTGAGGGACCGAAGACTGAAAGGTTTGA
>JAODLC010000140.1:8043480-8092860 GCA_026781145.1 Hippopotamyrus pictus
GGTAGGGTCACCCAAGGCAAACAGGTCCTGGGTGAGGAACCAGACGAAGTGCGGCTCACAAGACCCCTAATGATGAACAAAATATTGGATCCACGATTTCCCTTGCCCGGACGCGGGTCACTGGCCCCGCCCCTGGAGTCAGGCCTGGGGGTGGGGCTCGATGGCGAGCGCCTGGTGGCCAGGCCTGCACCCATGGGGCCTGGTTGGGCACAGCCTGAAGAAGGCACGTGGGTCCCCCCTCCAATGGGCTCACCACCCATAGGAGGGGCCATAGGGGTCGGGTGCAGTGTGAGTTGGGCAGTGGCCGAAGGCGGGGACCTTGGTAGTCCGATCCTCGGCTGCAGAAGCTAGCTTTAGGGATATGGAATGTCACCTCTCTGGTGGGGAAGGAACCAGTCTCCTCAAAGGGGGTTGGACCCTCTTCCACTCTGGAGTTGCTCACGGGGAGAGGCGCCGAGTTGGTGTGGGCATACTTATTGCCCCCTGGCTGGGCGCCTGTACATTGGGGTTTACCGTGGTGGACAAGAGGGTAGCCTCCCTTCGCCTTCGAGTGGGGGGACGGGTCCTGACTGTTGTCTGCGCTTATGCACTAAACGGCAGTTCAGAATACCCACCGTTTTTGGAGTCTTTGGAAGTTGTGTTGGAGAGCGCTTCTCCTGGGGACTCTCTTGTTCTGCTGGGGGACTTCAATGCTTACGTGGGCAATGACAGTGAGACCTGGAGAGGCGTGATTGGGAGGAACGGCCCCCCCAATCTGAACCCGAGTGGTGTTTTGTTGTTGGACTTCTGTGCTCATCACGGATTGTCCATAATGAACACCATGTTCAAGCATAAGGGTATCCATATGTGTACTTGGCACCAAGACACCCTAGGCCGCAGTTCGATGATCGAGTTTGTGGTCGTGTCATCGGACTTGTGGCCGCATGTATTGGACACTCGGGTGAGGAGAGGGGCGGAGCTGTCAACTAATCACCACCTGGTGAGGGGTTGGCTCTGCTGGTGGGGGAGGAAGCCAGTCAGACCTGGCAGACCCAAGCATATAGTGCGGGTCTGCTGGGAACGCCTGGAGGAATCCCCTGTTTCAACTGTGTTTCAACTCCTACCTCCGGCAGAACTTCACCCATGTCCCGGGAGAGGCGGGGGACATCAAGTCCGAATGGGCCATGTTCCGCGCCTCCATTGTGGAGGTGGCTGACTGGAGCTGTGGCTGTAAGGTGGTCAATGCTTGTCGCAGCGGCAATCCCCAAACCCGCTGGTGGACACCGGTGGTAAGGGATGCTGTCAAGCTGAAGAAGGAGTCCTATCGGGCCTTTTTAGCCTGTGGGACTCCGGAAGCAGCTGATGAGTACCGGCGGGCCAAGCAGAATGCGGCTACGGCGGTCGCTGAGGCAAAATCTTGGGTATGGGAGGAGTTTGACAAGGCCATGGAGAATGACTTCAGGACGGCTTCGAGGAGATTCTGGTCCACCATCCAGCGTCTCAGAGCGGGAAAGCAGTGCAGCATCAACACTGTTTATGGTGGGGATGGTGCACTGTTGACCTCAGCTCGGGATATCTTGGGTCGGTGGAAGGAATACTTCGAAGACCTCCTCAATCCCACCGACACTCCTTCCAATGAGGAAGCAGAGTCTGGGGACTTGGGGGTGGACTCCCCTATCTCTGGGGCAGAGGTTGCTGAGGTGGTTAAAAAGCTCCTCACTGGCCGGGCCCCAGGGGTGGATGAGATCCACCCAGAGTTCTTCAAGGCTCTGGATGTTGCAGGGTTGTCTTGGTTGACACGCATCTGCAGCATCGCGTGGACATCAGGGGCGGTGCCTCTGGATTGGCAGACCGGGGTGGTGGTCCCCATCTTCAAGAAAGGGGACCGGAAGGTGTATTCCAACTATAGTGGGATCACACTCCTCAGCCTCCCTGGTAAGGTCTCTTCGGGGATGCTGGAGAGGAGGGTCCGTCGGACAGTCGAACCTCGGATTCAGCAGGAGCAGTGTGATTTTTGCCCTGGTCATGGAACAGTGGACCAGCTCTATACTCTTGGCAGGCTCCTGGAGGGTGCATGGGAGTTTGCTCAACCAGTCTACATGTGCTTTGTGGACTTGGAGAAGGAGTCATGTGGGGAGTGCTCCGGGAGTATGGGGTACTGGGCTGCCTTATAAGGGCTGTTCGGTCCCTGCACAACCGGTGTCAGAGCTTGGTCCGCATTGCCGGCAGTAAGTCGGACTCGTTCCTGGTGAGGGTTGGACTCCACCAGGGCTGCCCTTTATCACCGATTCTGTTCATAACTTTTATGGATAGAATTTCTAGGTGCAGCCAGGGTGTTGAGGGTGTCCAGTTTGGTGACCTCAGGATTAGGTCTCTGCTTTTTGCAGATGATGTGGTTCTGTTGGCCTCATCAGACCGTGACCTTCGGCTCTCACTGGAACAGTTCGCAGCCAAGTGTGAAGCGGCTGGAATGAAAATCAGCACCTCCAAATCCGAGACTATGGTCCTCAGCCAGAACTGGGTGGAGTACTCTCTCTGGGTCGGGGAGGAGGTCCTTCCCCAAGTGGAGCAGTTTAAGTATCTCGGGGTCTTGTTCACAAGTGAGGGTAGGATGGAGCGGGAGATCGACAGGCAGATCGGTGCGGCGTCAGTAATGATGCAGGCGCTACATCGGTCTGTCATGGTGAAGGAGCTGAGCCAAAAGGCAAAACTCTCGATTTACCAGTCGATCTACGGTCCTACCCTCACCTATGGTCATGAGCTGTGGGTAGTGACAGCCTCAGAGATATGGTGAGGAGCTCAGACATTCAGGAGGGGCTCAAAGTAAAGCTCCTCCACATGGGATGGAATCAGCTGAGGTGGTTTGGGCATCTATCTAGGATTCCTCCTGGGCGGCGTTTCGGGGATGTCCAACCGCGAGGATTATGTCTCTCGACTGGCCTGGGAACGCCTTGGTGGCCCCCCCAGAGGAACTGGAGGAGGTGGCTGGGGAGAGGGAGGTCTGGGCATCTCTGCTTAGACCAATGGTTCCCAAACTGGGGGGCGCAGAGGTATTCCGGGGGGGGGGCGCACCAATGAAATAGGCTCAGGGGCACAGACTGGACAATTAAACAAATAAAGCAGCGCAACATTACTGTAACTAACAATATATAAACCACTGCCTTACGTGTACTATTAGAGCATTTATGTAATTTATTTAAATTTATTTTACCAAGTAAATTAACTGAAAACCAGTTCTCACTGCTTTACGTGATATTCGGAAGAAATAGCAGATAACGCATCGGAACTTCCTGGAATACAAACGTCATACAAGCGTCACGTTCTTCAGCCAATAAGGGCAAAGTTGTGTTGTCACGGAGGCAGTTCCAGTTTGTTCAGCCGGCTGAGAGGTGCTGTACGATCTGTCTTAAGTCGTCTTGCTCTTGCGAAGTTTTTTGTACCATGTGGCATGGTGACGCGTGACGACGTTTTGCAGCGCCGGACAAAAAAAATCTAACCATATCATAAAAAACGAGGTTGAAAATTTTCTACATGAAGTGCAGGGAGACCATGCATGGAGACTATGTTTTGTGCTATAGTATAGGCTGAAACCTGCGGTTATCATTAAAAACAAAATGCGCGGTAATCGTAAAACAAACTTTAATTTGTGTACGCCAATGAATATTAACAGCAATGTTAAATCTGCATTTGCATAATTTCAAACTTGTGCTGGACTTTTATTTTTAATTGATTGCTCTTTTTTCTCCCACAGTGGTGAAATTGCACCATTTGTATTTTGTAATTGCATTTGTTTCACTCAGTTAGAATAGGGAATTGTATTTCAAATAAAGTTTGAATCTGAACCTATGTAGTTTGAAAGGGGGGGGGGGGGTGCTCAATAATGTTCCTATCTAGAAAAGGGGGGTCCTGCAGAGAAAGTTTGGGATCCACTGGCTTAGACTGTTGCCCTAATTGTGACCTGACCCAGGATAAGTGGCAGGTCATGGATGGATGGATTTTTCATTTTCAAATTTTTGCGCTGCTCACCTCCTTGTAAGAATCTTCTTGTCTCGTATTATATTTGGAAAGCAATATCTCCTGCCATACCATTTTTGTTTTGTGTAGTAGTACTAGGAATAATAACGAAGATGGATGGATGGATAGATACTGGAATAGACGCGTACTTAACGGTCCTACCAGTAGATGTCACCATCCCTCTGTTGTACAGCTTCGGTTTTGCGCCCCACCGCTTACGGCTCAGAGAGGCGTCGGACGAGGAGGGGCTCCTCTATCAGCCCCGTGTCGCGGTGCCGTGGGCTCCGCCGAGGGTGTGTGATCCTTCCGCCGGCTCATTCTCGCGAGGTGAGCCCTCCGTTTTCCCTTTCTCTCCTTTTTGTAAGTGGGCTCCAGTCTTCCGTCAGCTCCTGCTCCATGCGCGACGTCTGCCGCTGTGCTCATTGTAAGGTGCCCGGGAGAGAGCAGAGATGCGCCGAGGCGTGTGCGGAGACCGCGTCCCAATATCTCGTAGGGAAGGAAACATGTAACGCAGCCTGAAAATACAGCACCAGTATTTCTGCCCCGTTTTTGTCCCCTTCCTACATTTTATGTAGTCCGACAGTATTTTTTGTTCTTTGGATACCATTAATTTGGACATAATCTGCGGGACACATTTGACAGAATGAGCGAGGAGACATCCGATATTC
Organism: Hippopotamyrus pictus; assembly: GCA_026781145.1. Taxonomy (NCBI): domain Eukaryota; kingdom Metazoa; phylum Chordata; class Actinopteri; order Osteoglossiformes; family Mormyridae; genus Hippopotamyrus; species Hippopotamyrus pictus. Next base: position 8,048,142 of record JAODLC010000140.1, read on the forward strand.
CCAAAGACCTGCTTGGTAAGAAAAATATTTTTATTTATTTATTTTTTTTTTTTTAAACAATTTTACACTTGATTTGTTTATTCTGATAAAGACGCCGCGGTGATTATCGCCCGTGTTCATGCATACAGCGCTTATCGCTATTGTTGCAGTTTTTACCCAATGGAAGCCAATGTTGTACAAGCACTGCATTTGTCAGTTTTATTATGAAAATGTCGTGGATATACTGTTATATGCAATTCACATACATGCGTCCCTCGATGCGTGATCCTGATGAAGAGGTGAATGTAAATCACAAATAATTTAACATTTCCAGAATTTGCCCGATGGAAGTGTTTATCGGATTCTTCTTTGATGGAATATTAGGGTTTTAAATGTTTGTTTTTCCTTTCATTACTCGATAATTACTCCTTTCATTATCGACCGCAGTAGTACGCCTAACGCCTGCTGGTTGGAATTTTGCTGAAACGGGAATTATATTATTATTACTGTTGTTATTTATTAACCTCGATCTGCACAGCCCCCTTGTAATTAACTACCTTACCAAATTCTCCTGTTTGTGCTGGTTAAACGGTCTAGGGACGTCTTGAACTAGTGGTAATAGTATATCTCTCAGTCACCAATACTAGCGATGACATTTCACGCGCTTCATCCATAGGTGCATCATTTATCTTAAGGAGAGTAATTTCCTAAGATAATCGTGTTTGGAGAATTTATTCAGTGTCCAGTTGAGCGCAGGCATTTCCATGCGCACGTATAGCTTTGCTGCAGATGGGCCAACGTGTTGCTGCCGTTTGCTGGGACTCGGGACTCACCAAAGAGACATACTGCTGACAGGACACTAAATCGGTACCATCATTAAAAATTAGTTGTAAATCATGTCCGTGTCTAGGTGGTACTGTGTGAAACTCGTCTGTACTAATCTAAAAAGAAAAAGGCAAGATATATTTCTTGTACCTGTGTACCCAACTTCGGGTTTTGTTTTGAATTTTTCCGCGATGTGAAAAATCAGGCGAACATTGTGAGATAAAATCAACATGCTGATGTTGTGCGAACATGAATATTATGATAATTAAACCGGACGGCTGATTCGCGTGGCGCAGCTGGTAAATTACTTTACCGCACGATAAATCACAGCTTCTGTATCTGCTGTCCTTTTTTTGCAGAATATTTAAGTCCATGTAAGAAAATCGGCAAAGTGGTAAACAGGGGAGGAAGAGAAGAAAAACACTGCATTGTCCCGTTGGCCTCAGCGAACCGGCTGTGCTGGAGCTTATTGTTCTTTCTCGGCTCGGCGAATAGGTTTTGGCTGTTACCTGGATGGAGGGAGGGAGAGAGAGAGAGGGCGTGCAGGAAGAGGGAGAAAACTAAAGAAGAGCCAGTATGAGCAACTTGACCATTTGTTTTCAGGCTCAGGCAGCAGCAGAATCTATTCAGGGTCACTTAGAAAAGACTGTTATTGTGGCGTGTATTTGGCCGTCATAGTGCCAGACAGGGTCGCTATTCCAGATCTGCTGTTTCATGGGTGGTCAGCAGACAGATTTACTATTTACACTTGAGTTACATGTACTGGAAGCTACATCTGGAGACTAATAGGTGTTGTGTTTAAGATGCAGGTTGCAGGTCTTAGCTACATCACGAGTCAGTCTTCACAATAAGCTGATATTTTATTTATCAGGGAAAAAAACTGGTAGATGGTTTCTTAATGGCTGGCTGGAGTTTGACTACTGCAATGTTCTCTTTCATGGGATCTGGCGAAGGAGGTGGATCCATTAAATCACATCTGGCACTCCTGCTAGGTTTGTCACTGCGCACTGGCTGAACACTGCAGACTGCAGAACTGGTCTGTACTTCAAGAGCCAAATTCTACTTCCAAATTATGTGTCCAAAATGTGTGGGACTCTATGGCCATTTTGGACAGGAGGAGCCAGGGTGAATACGGAGTCACAGAGCTGCTTTTGCCATCAGCCTTCTGGAATATAAGCCCTCACTGTTTGTTTTTGTGATTATTATACAGTTTTGGTAACTGCGTATAGTATCTCCAGAAAATGTCAGATAAACCCACTTTACTTTGAGGTTAAATTCAGGCATGAATTACTAGTGGTTGATAATTCTGCCTGACTTTGGGTTGAATGAATCATTTTGCCCATCAGTACTTTAAAATGCTTGGAAAACTGTTACAGAAAAAATACCAATTAGTACCTTTGAGTGTACAATTACTTGTACTAGTACCCACAAGGCTCTGCCAGTTGTACACTAGTTGTAGGTAAATGTACCTTTTAAGGTACAGAAATGGACTCTGATTAACAATTTTGTACCATTGGGATACATTAAAGTTGTTTGTACTTTGGAGAGCACGACTTTACCAGGGCTGTACCCTTCTATCTGACGGTGTAAGGCTTCCTTAATCTTCCGCTTTTCCTTGTAAATGTCTCATGACGCTTTATGTTTTGAAGCTGGTTTTAAAGTTATGAGGATCCTTGACTGGGCTGTGTGGCGTTTTTGTGAGCGAGTTCTGCAAACAGTTTATAAGATGCTAAGTCGTCTGTGGTCAGTCTGCGGATTTTCGAAGTGAATGACAGCGTCTTTCCCGTCTTGCCGGTCTTCCTGATCTCCATGTGCCCGTTTTCCTTACAGAGAGCATTAAGGATGCCGTGGGCAGGAGGGTCAAACTGACTCTCAAGAAGAAAGTCAAGCTGGAGATCAAGGGCGATAAAGTTGAGAACCGCGTCCTGGTGAGTCTGCGGGGGGGCTCCTCTGCCCCGCTTGGGTGTTTTCTTCTTCTGGGTGGGTGATGTAGTGTGGCATGTTGGTGTCTCATACATCCCAAGCACGTTTCTTCCTGGGCTTGCCGGCGTGAGGTTCTGCCTGACCTGCGGGCCGGACAGAGGTTGGTGAGGCCGAACCAGAAAGGGCGTGTCAAGGCGAAGTGTGAAGGAGCACATGAGCCACTTCAGCGAGTTTTGCCCCATAATGGGCTGACGTAACTGGAAAGCTGTTTATGTGACCTGTGTAATCCTAATAATCCAAATCAGTGCTAAGACAATGTTTACTGTGTATACTAGCGATCATAGCATGAAGTGCCGAAAAAGTGTCCAGCCTGGGATGGTATAGCATTGAAGGCCTCTGGCGGTCACATGGTCTCTCATACACACTGGCCGCGGATTCATTGGTACAGCTACTCCATTCCGTGGACAGATGAAGGGTTTCATTATTTTTCTTAGTGAGTATAGACTTTCATAAGTACATTAATTAGTACATCTCATATATTTGTGTCCCTCAGCATGTTGACAAACTTACACAACTGGTTGGTTGAAATGAATTCTTTGTCTGTATGTTTACTTTCTGGACCTAAAATGTCCACCTCCGAATATGCCTTTAAGAGAATATTATTCTCAGTTAGAGATCCAGCAAGGTTAAGCTTAGTAACGTTTGCACTCCTCTAGAGTAGAGTAAGGTTATTGAGTACAGTTGGAGTATATCTTCTTCTTTTTAAGTATTTGTGGGGCTTTGCAACGTGACTCAGGCTTCACCTTTAATGAAGTCTGAATGTAACTTTGGGCTCCTGTCACTCTTGCTGTTCTATTCTGAGAAATAAATGTGCAGCAAAACAAGGCAGCGGGGAATTCTGCTCACCACAGGTGAACATGGAATGGAGCTTTCAGACTTTTTGTGGAGTAAAAACGGGACCGTCAGCGTGGGGGGTGCGGAATGGAAGCTGCCCGGTTTCCCTGCGGGTTATCAGGCGCAGAGAGATGAGACAGCAGCCGAATCGGACAGCTGTCGTTCAGATGACGAGCCGCTGACTGTGATGGATGTGGTCGGCCTCACTGGCTGCGAGGGTCAAAAGCAAGGGCCTCGTCGAGCCTCTGCAGAACCTGCGAGGAGGGGGGGTCCAGTAAAAAAAACAAAAACTGAACCCTGTATTTATTTAGTACCTGCTTTCGACAAGCATGTTGGCTGCCCAAAGAGGAAGTGGGGAATAGGAAATGGCTGTAAGGAACGGGAAAGCAGACCTACTGATGAGTGGACAGTGAGACTACAGGCCACATGTGCATGTATGTGTGTGTGGGGGGGAGGCTCTTATGAAACTCATAAACATCTCCACTGACCTCGCATTTTTGTCGCTGGCTCGCCCTGTACGAACCTCTGCGGTGCGTCGTGCGCTTGAGCGTCTGTTTGTGACTCGATGTGCAGATACCGTATGATCAGCAATGGGAGTCTTTCTTAGCGCTGGGGTGGGACTCTGTCCAGCTCGCTCTGATAAATCACCTGAGTGGGGGCCGATGATGATGGTTAAGTCAATTAGACGCCAAGTACACAAAGCCTGAAGCTTGTTTTTAAATCTACATTTATTTTAATCTATTTTATAGACTTTGAACTCCATGTAGCCACATAAGCATTCTGTTCAACTCCCAGAAAATTCTCCTGGAACCGGGTGCTCGACTCTGCAGCCTGAAGCAGCTCTTTCAATTTCATTTTGTCTTTTTGTTTCATTTTCATTCCTCCCTTCCCTCCATTTTTGTTAGCCCTGTCTTCACTCCCTTTATGCCCCCTACCCCCACATTTCCCGGTCATGTGACTTTCTTCGCCATCCCACCTGGGGAAGGCATTACAATATGATGTCAGAAATAACCTGCCCAGCATCGTAGCCCACTTTTTGCTAAGCTAATGCTTCATCCTTTATCATCCCTGGTCCTCAAAGGGCCGATTCCCTGCAGGCTTAAGGTAATGAAGTTAGCATCTAGCTGGCACTTCACTAAATCAAGGTGAGATGATTTAACATCCAAATAATTACTTAGAAATAATTAAGGCAGTTAGGGCTGAGTGAAATGCAGAACTTTAAGTTTAAAGGTACAGCTGGACTCCTTTCTGAAGATGCTGCTGCAATAATAATATATCCATCTGTCTAGTTTTAAGAACATTTTCATTTATTTATTTATCAGATACTTTTATCTAAAGCAACGCGCACTTATGAAAGAAAGTTCAGCCAGTCCCTGGAGCAGCTGGGGTTCGAGGCCTTGTTCTCTTTGCTGGGATTTGACCCAGCGACCTTCTGATTCACAGGCCACCATCCCCATAATCACTCCGGGGTTTTGGAAACGCAGCATGGGGTGTTATAGCTGCAAAGGGGGGACCAGCTACATATTGATGCCTATGGATTTAGAATGGAATGTCATAAAAGTTCCTGTGGGTGTAATGGCCAGGTGTCCCAATACCTTTGACCATGTAATTCATCATATAAACCCAATATTAAAATTTATCCAAATTCATGTGTCTTCAGACAGTGAGAAGGATCCTGCTTTGGAAGGAGTTGGATGCTTTACGTAGGAAGATACACAGCTGGGGCAAGAATTAAACCCCCAGTCGTGGAACTGTCGCAGTGCTACCCAGACCTGGTGCCACGGGGCGGGGAGGGTAGCATAAAGAGCCATCATCCCCTCAGATAGACTATTCTGCCCCCTCAGTGAAAATTAAGGCCTAATTTTAATTATTTTTAAAATGTATTTTCACTTTGAAATACTAATTCATAATACATATTTCAGCCCAGCATAATTCACTAAAATCATGTCATGTTCTAGCGTCCATTTTCGAATCCTCTCAAATCTGTTTCATTGGTTGTGTGGGTGAGGGTGCACTAATGCAGCGTAAGAATGTTGGCTTGTGTGATGTGTGACGCCAAGTTGGCAACTTTGCCACGGTATTTCAAGTAGGTAGCTTAGTTTGTTATCTAGCTGTTAACAGACAAAATTGACATCCAAAAAAGGGTTAAAAATAACCCCGCAGTAGAGGACCCTGGGACTGGCGTATTAACCAGCTCACTGACCAACCAGCTGCTTAGGTCAATACAGGCAAGCCAGAAAAACGACTTTGGCAGAGCAGTGCGATGGTGTGTGGATGGATGGTACGTGTTTCCTGGGGGTTGTTGATCTGTATGTGTATGTGTGTTGGTGTATGTGTGTTGCTATATGTGTGTTAGTGCATGTGTGTAAGTCTATGTGTGTGCTGTAATGATGCACTTGTTTAATAATTGTAAAGTGTGTGCAGAGTGTGTAATTATTTTGGGTTAAGTCACTGCCCCCCCTCTGCATTTCAATTGCATCAAGTTATCAACATAAATAGTTTAGGTCTCTGCATACAACGTTACCTGTGTTCTGCTGGACTGCTGAAGTTTTTAATGTGCAAAAGCCAGACCTGGGTCAGTGAAGCTTTTTACAAAGTTAACCTAATAATTTGACTATTGAGACCCCATTGTGGTACAGGCCTTGTCATGTATTCCCTGAGGTCGACTGCCAGTCGGTCGTGTTGAAACAGAGGATCCCTGTATTGTATCATCTGATCAGAGAAGTATTGTTTCTGCAGTAAATAATGGATGCAGCATCAGCTGGCAGACAGAACCTGTAAAATGGTTAGAGTGTCGCATACTGAGCCCAGAAGGCCGCTCCGGTAGGGCTTTTAAAGCGGTAATGGGCTTCTGCACTGAGGGCAGGGTCAGCCACAGACCCGAGCTGTGGGAATGAAGTAGCCACCTCATCTTTCAATTAATAGAGAGATTCATTTGATTTGCTGTTCCAGGGTTATAAAAAACAGGCAATATCACCGGGACACTGAAATCGAGAAGGGAGGGGGGTGGTAGAGGGGCATCTGGCCCTGTGCTCATCACAGCTGGGCTGGGGGGTCCCTCTCTGGCAAATTTTACCGAGTGACCCTTTTGATAAGAGACGATCATGCAAAATTTGCAGCCATTTACCAAGACCCTCCCCTTATCCACCGGTCTGTTTATATCTTTGTTTATTTGCGGAGAGGTGAATCACCCTTTTCCTGGAAAACAAAGAAAACGCACATGGGAGGAGGGTGGGGGTGAGATGCAGCGCAGCCCCAGGGGTCTGGCTTCACTTTCCTTGGGCATTGTGGGATTTCCCCCCCGCGGGGATGAGTACTGCTCTCTGGTCCACTGCCGCTAATTTTAGCTGTCGGCAAGTTTGCACGGTATGTTGGGAGGTGGTGTTTTGTTTGTGAGGTCAGGCCTTTCTACCTGTGATCTGAAGGTTGCTGGTTCAAACTAAACTCCACACACCTAGAGATATAACCCAACACCCTATTGGCCTTTTTAATTGCTTCCCTATACTGACAAGAGTGGGACATGGAAGCATCAACATACACACCGAGGACTTTCTCATAATCAGCTACCTTTATTTCAGTGGAACCCATAAAATATCTGTACTTTATATTTCTGCTCCCTGCATGGATTACCTTACATTTGTCTACATTAAATTTCAGATATCAGCCTAGTCAGTAATTAAATCTGCAAATTTAACCAGTTTACTGTATGTATTGTGTCAATATGATTAATTAGGAACAATAATGGTCCTGAAATTGAACCCTGTGGTACCCCACTATGAACATAGGCCCACTATGACATTGTACCTCTAATAACCACCCACTGCTTCCTGTCTGCTTTTAGCTTAAACAGGAGCTGTTTGTGGGAGACAAAATCAAAGGCCTTCTGGAAATCTAAGTAGATCACATCATAGGCCTTTTTGTGATCAATTTCTCTTGTTGCGTCCTCAAAGAACTCAAGAAGATTAGTTAAACAGGATCTACCTCTCCTAAATCCATGTTGGCTCTCCCTCAGAATGTTATTTGTAATTTAGCATTTTTGCTTGGATTATAGCTTCCATTACCTTTACAGTTATGTAAGTTAAACTAATTGGCCAATAGTTTTGTGGAAGGTAAACCCCGAAAATCATTTGCTACAGTACCAGAACCTTGCAGAAGACCAAGACTCCCTTACATAAGGTGAGAAGAACTGCAAGGTGAGGAGCTAAACATCACTCGGGGAAGCGTGGGAAAAATGTGTTTTAAACTCTCCTTAGACTCCTTTCTCTTACACACTTCATGGACAGCTGATCCTCTGCATAAACCCTAAGCTTTACTCTCACCTGTGTATGTGTGTGTGTGTGTGTGTGATTTTAGATGGCATCCAAAGATCCAAAAGAAACCTCAAGAGCATTATGCGATATGCAGAAAGAAGAATTCCAGTGTACCTGTACTCATACTTCTATAAATGGCAAATAAAGCACCATTGTGTTTCATAAACCTTATTCAAGGAGACGCTGTGGTGAGAGAGCTCCAGCACAGGGAGGGAGTCCCCGGTGGTGGGGCTGCCCTCCAGAGCGATGTCCAGGCTGCTGGGATATGGGAGCTGGGGGGCCCGTGTCTGGGTCCTGCGGTCTGGCCCGGCCCGGCGAACGGGAGCACATTCCTGAATAACGTGGAGGCTGGAACAGAGCCAGCATTCCTGACGCCCGCTCGCAGCTCAGCCGCGTCGCTGCATTGTGCCGCCCCCGGATTTCAGCGGACAGCGTGTTTTACTCTGAGTCGCTTTGTAGCGCGTAGCAGCAGCAGAAGGCGCGTAGCTTCCCTCTGGCATCAGTAAGCGCTTTCCTGCTAAATTTAAGTGACTGAAAATAGTGCTGAACTCCGAATGCCGGAAAATAAAACAGGTCAGCAGAGTCGCCGCTGCGGTGACTTTTCTCATGCTGGCATATTTTTCTGCTTCTGAGGGTCAGAGCTTTCACCAAACTCCCCGGGGCAGGACCCCAGAACGGGCCAGCTTCCGGAAGCTTCCCTGGTAAAAGACCTTATCTACACGTTTTTTTTTTTCTCTTTTAAAGCTATGCCTCTCTGAAATCTTTGAGTAAACAGATTTTACAGCGCTGGGTGTGTCTGGCTGTGTTTGCCTTTTCGTCCTAAGAGACCGGGGTTAGCGTCTGATAGTAGTAATGGTTAACGTAATATTACGCAACATTGATCGCACGGAAGAAAGAGCCGGAAATTCACATATAATCACTGCCGACGTGACCTCATACCTTAATGGGAGGAAAGTTCAAAATGCAGCTGCTCTAAATAAGCAGCCAGTGGCTGTTTTATTATAATCTCACAGTCATATTATTTCTGTCAATAAATTATTTGAAAAGGGAGGTGATGGTGGGGATCCGCAGATTGTGCCTGTGATCAGAAGGTTGCTGGTTCAGATCCCTGCAGGTCAGTACTGTAACTTCATTGAATCCTTGAGCATGGCCCTTAACCCTGGTTGCTCCAGGGATTTGACACTTCAGCTCCTGAGATATTGAAAGGTGTTGTGTAGTCTGATGATAGTGTACATCATGTCCACTCTGTTTGTGCCGATCTTGCTGTTGCCATAGGGATGAATCACCATGAAACCTTAAAACTGTCACCTTGAAGCGCCATTTCCGCACCGCTGCCAAGATTGTCTCTAAACTCATCGAATAACTGAAAAGCACACAGTGGTACCCTGTTCTCCCACGATATATGTTGAGGCGCCTGAGGTCGGAACTATTCACTAGGTCCACATAGCATATGGAGATTGGGTTAGCATATTCTCACGTACCCTCACCCAGCTATCCCTAATGCAGCGATCCAGTGCCAGGTCAGAATCTGGACCAAGTCTCTTCTCCAGCCCCAGCTTTCCCAGGGAAGCTAGTAAGAGCCACATCCAAAAGCTTTGTACAAATGCAGAGCTGTTTAGAGTAGATGTTGGCCTCCAGGAATGATCCATCCTGTCTATACTTGTGAATGTCATTCCCTTGGACAGGACAGCAACATACCACCCAGGACAGGTCAGAGGGACTGTGTGTCCAACCTGGCTTGGGACTGTCTGGAAATCTCACAAAAATAGAACCTGAGGTGTGGTCTGACCGGCTTGGCATGATGCCACGGCGTCCCTTGATGGATAGATGGCTGGGCTGTTGAATAACATGATTTTAAAGGGTACGTTTGGCTGAAGTTATATAACGGTTAAAAACTGTATGCAATAAATAGCAAACCTGCTCTACATCAGCGATTGGTGTCTTCAGACACCCATGGCAAAGTGAATAATGTGCACGATAACAGCACACATCCTAAATGATACTGATCTGCATCCACGTCAGTCGAGTTGTACGTAAGCTTGGTCTGGAATAGCAACGTGCCTCTCGGTAAGCGGCTCTTCGGGGCTGTATGATCCAGTTCTCTGGCGTTGATTTCCTCCCCTCCCGCCTCGACGGCTTGTCTTTCCCGCCACCCCTTAGCTTAAGAGGCATGCCAACTTTCTGCAGCTCCTGAAAATGAGCCCTAAGGGCTGTCACTCTTGCCACGTCCTCTCTGAACCCGTGACGGGATCCGTAGGTACCCGGTGAGCACGTGTCTCGGGCCCGACAGAAAGCTTCTGAAGAGGCGTCTCATTTGCGAGTAGACCGCCTACCTGGGGCTCACCATCACCGCCAGCCTACGGTCTGTCACCTGCCACGTGATGGAACGTGCACCCACAGCTTTCACATGCCGGGTCTTTCTGCAAAATGACACCCCCCCCCTTCAACATCATCAGCTTGACTTCCACTTGTCCTGACAGGATAGCGGAAGGGGTAATACCTGCTGGCTTGCCTCATCCCCTGGGTCCTAATGCTGACCCTGCAGCCTAACTTCTCCTTTAGTCACTCTGCATGGCCTCCATTATAATTCATAGCTCCCTGTGGATGGTTATAATTGTCCATGCATGATTGGTGGAATGTAGGTTAAGTTGCATAAGTCTACTTGATGTGCTTGTAATGGTATTTTCACACGTATGAAGTACATACGACCACATGGTAAACAGTGGAGACTTTGTTTGGAGGCACCAATGAGAGGGCAATGCCAGACGAATTCGTTTGACTGTCGCTCAGAAAGGCAGCACCTTCACAGCCCACCTTAACCTGAATGTTTGTATAGCCAAGACGTGTGTGCTGTGAGTCAGACTGGCAGCCTGCACCTGAACCCAGCACTGTGTTCGCCTGTGCTGTGGTTGAGCTTTGTGTCTGTGTATTGATGTGCTTGTGCATTTGTGTACAGAGTAACGTGTTTACGTCTGATTGTGTATTGAATATGTGTGTTTGTCTGTGTGTGTAATTATGCACAAATTAACATGTTTTTGTCTGTGTCTGTGTATTTGTGTACTGTATGTGTGTGATTGTCTGTGTATATTGGTGAACAGAGTAACATATTTTTGTCTGTGTATCTGTATACTGAATGTGTGTGATTATGTCTGTGTGTGTATTGGTGTGCAGAGTAACGCATATTTGCGTCTGTGGGTGTGTGTTGGCCTGTGATCACAGGCTCTCTCCCGAGCGAGCGAGCGTGCCCACCCACACTCCACAGGGAGTGAATAATCAGCTCCCAGCCTGCCTGGTGTAGCCCTGCCTCGCACCCCGTCCAGCTCACTACAGCATGGGTGTATCCTGCAGCACTGGGAATATGTATCTTTCGCAATTGGGGGTCAAAACTGTATAAAAACAAATGAACTCAGTGTAACAGACGTCTCCAAAGCTCTTCATACTCCTGCACCTGTATATGTGAGGCAGAGCCCCGTGGACTTTGACAATGACGCCATCCTATTGGCTTTTATTTAACTATATTAAATCCTGTATTCCCCAGGTAGCTCTTTCATACGCGACTGATCTCACATCAGCTGAAAGAGGTGCCATGTAAGCGTTTGGCCTGTGGCAACGTTCAGAGTATTTTTTCTCCCGTATAGAGTTGGTTGTGCTTCTCTGCTGACGTTACGGAGATGAATTGTAGCTTTGCCTTTGATGTGATTTCATACCGCGGTGCTAATGTACCTTAGCACTGGCTTGTACAGCCTATGGGGGCGAATACTATTTCGTAACGTGTAATGAAATTGCACTTTATCGCAACTCTTGTCCTCGCCTGTTTTCACTAACTTCCTGCTTCCCTCCTGTTACATTTTAAGCCTGCTGGCTTTGAAAAGCTTCACTAGTGACCTTCCCCCCTACCCGCCCCCCCCCCAGCCTCAGGCTGTGGTGCCTCAGGGCTGCAGTGCATTAGGGGAGCCTGGACTTCCAGCCCCACAGCACCTCCTCTCTGGAGGCCGTCCTCGTCGCCTCCTCTGCGCCACAGAGACAAAGCGATGATAAAAACTCACCCAGCACCATGGCCTCCTATGACCATAAAAGCCATAATTTCCTAGCAATGTGACAGACATCTCTTCCTCCACACCTTCGCTACACAAAGCAGTTATTTGCTGAGACAACGAGGAGCTTATACCGTTATTACACTGCCTGCCCTTTGTATAGTGCTTAAGATTGTACTTCAAGCACTTCAATTTTGTGAGTCAATAAATAATCTGTTCTATAAATTTCTGAAAAAACTTGCCGAAGGGTCATATTTTATCTTCTTCAGGCACCCTGGCTTATTTGTTTTTAGGTTTCAGGGTTGTTGCTTTGTCCTTTTGTGGTGTCTGGACCTCAGTGTTTAAGGAGCAGCTGGCATTTGGCCACACAGCAGCTCATTTTCAAACTCGTCTGTGCCGAGGTGGCGTGTGAAGGCATGGTCTTGGTGGGAGCCCCGGTAACATTTCAGAGAAAGGGCTGGACAGCCTGTTAGCTACAGCCGATTCAGGATCTCCTATAGCAGCCGCCTGAGGGCCGCGATGATTTTCAGGTGTATTTTCCAGCTGAAGGTGGGAGCTTCTCTTTTAATAGAGCAAGATCACCTGTGTGTTTTCTTGCCCTCTCGATTCTCAGCTTCCTCAGAGAGATGTGCTGGATCTTACCGATTGAATAAGATACTCTAAAGACCCTGTCTGTGTTTTTCACTAGTAGAAAAATAGTGTTTTAGTCCTGTTGCCATTCTAGTGTTCGCGGGTGAAGTGGTGTTTTGTGGTTGGAGTGTGTCCTTGACAGGGAGATTAATTTGCTTGCATTTTTTCTTTAAGCTGGTTATGGCGTGTTGGTTTTATCTAGCCAAAGAGAGCAATGTAACAATTTTTGTTTGGTGAAAAGCAGTTTAGTTTTCTTCCACCAAAGTTATACATGTGCAATTTAGGATCCATTCGCTCAAGTCACATTGCTTTAGTACTCACAGTCTTCTGTTTGTAGTTTAATCAATTTTCTACCTTCTGTTAGTGTAAACCATTATGAGCTCTGTTCTATACAAGAATATGCTCCTTGTTGAAATTCTCCAGTGAGATTACATTAAACCGGCTTCTGATACACTTTAATGTACCTGGGGGTGTGGCCTGTGAATGTTAGTCATTCAGGGGAGTGAGGTCTATGAGTGTCAGTCAGCCATGAGACAGCATACGGAAGTAGAACACTACTGAACTGCTCTGCCTCACATTGATATGGCAAGAGGTAGGAACCTCAAGAAAAATTGAGTCCTTGTTGAAGTAACAGATGGATTGTTGTGGGCAGAGAGCAACCTGAAATGCCAAGGGTAACTACTCTGAATTAGATTCTGTTTTGGATGCCGTCAATGTGCATCAACTCAAAATGGAGAACTGACTGATCCATGAGTTTAATGTATGCAGGTGGTGTTCTGTATGTGTGCACACCAGGGCCATACCGAAAGAGGAAGTGACCTCGGAAAGGTCACCATTCCAGCATTTTGTAAACAGCATGCAAATGATGTATGAAAGTTTAGTGGGACTCCCAAGTTTACAACTGGAAGAAATGATGCAGTGGTCAGGTGTGAGTGCCAGGGAGCCCAGGAAGGGAGCAGCCCCACCCACATTACATTCTATTTAGCAGACACTTTCATCCCTCCATGATTCTCTCTTTCCTTATTTCTTCATTCCCCAAAGTTCTTCTCAATCTGGATCTCTCCTCTCTTTCTCTCTCTCACATCCAGCAAGGTTTTCTGATATCAGCATCCATTGCAGCTAAGCTACTCTTGCACCCCAACTGGAAATCTTCTGACCTTGCAGTTTCAGCTGTCTGGAAGTCCACTTTTTACAATCTGGCATTGCTGGAGTCTGTATCTCTGAAACTCTTCCAACTTAACTATTCAAAAATGGCTTCACACCTTGACTAAGCGTTGCTAGGTGAGGTTTATTTTTCTTCTTCTTGCATTCACTCCAGGGCGGGGTGCACTGGTCGTCTCTGCTGCTGATACATCTGCTTCTCTTGGGCTGTCTCAGGGTTGGGTGAAGGGGGGGACAGGGGGTGGGTGTTTGTTATTGTATAACGTTGGCAAGTTTTTGCTTGTTTCATTCATTGATTTTTCTTTTAAAAAAATGACAAAAAAACAACTTTTGTCCAAACCAACATATAAGTGAGGCAAGTAGCACATTACAAACATACAGCTGTCCAGGATTCAGCTAGGCATAATCAGGTTAACCTCTGTATTTGATATACAATGTTGTCGGCTTTCCCTACTAATGAGCCAACCGCGTTCCTGGAAATCAACTGACAAGAGCAAAATCACATAATTTCATCCATCCAGTCCTATGCAGGGTCACAGGGGTCTAGAGCCTGGAAACTACGAGCACAAGGGAGGACGGGGTGTCAATACGGCATCACAGGGCATGCGAACCATCCATTCATTTCTATTAGAAAACCCTAAGCCCAGCAATGACAGCCTTAACCACTACTCAGCCCTAACGTTAACCATGAGTAGCCAAACAAAATACAAGACATTGTCAACAGTTGACCGTGGCATGTTGCATACTCCACACACACACAAAGCTGGGGCAGAGATTCAGTATGGGGTTCCTGAAGTTTGAGGCAACAGGGCTAACCAATGCACCCAGTATCATTTAATCTCTGTTGAAGTGTCCGTGTTTATGTCTGTTTACTTAAATGGCGTTGTGGTTTCCTCCATATCCTCCCTCCTCCCATTTAACCCTGAAAAGGAAATCCCACAATAAAGCCATGAGTCTTCCCAAAATCCCAGCGTCACATGGTTCGGATCTGGGATCCACCTGGGCTTTCCCATGGCCTTGTCACTCACAGATATACATCAGGGTATGTTTCCCAGGGATGCCAAGCGGTCCTCTCTTTCCATTCCCAGCCAGAATCTGTACAGATGTTTGTATTCTCTTCCTATCAACATTCATCTCTGACATCTGCAGGGATTCTCTCCTGCTAGGACTGTGTCGTCCGAGGCAAACAGGTTCCTGAACGACCGGGAGTGTGTTGTTCAAACAGTCATCTCGGATGCAAGCAGAATGAGTTCACAGACTTCCATAGATCCCTCAACAACTGGGACTGAATTCTGTACAGAGTTGGGAGACAGTCTGGACAAGCACTTATGACTGTGCTCTCCACCTACATAAATCTGGAGTTCGCTGTGAAAAATGACACTGGGCTCCCATAGGACACCACCAGTCACTTTTTTGAAGTTATATTCTTTTAGTTGGCCATTCTGGCAGCAGTTTTCCTTGTAACCCCTTATCCAGTCCAGTCCTCAGGGATCCACAGTCAGTCCACATTTTTGCTCGGGAGCTGGGAGGGAGCAAAAACGTGGACTGTCTGTGGGTCCCTGAGCACCGGATTGGGAAACACTGCGCTACAGGGTCATCGTGGGCCTGGAGCCTATCCCATGAACACCCTGTATGGGATGCAACTCCATCACTGGGCAAACACATGCAGAGATGGGTTGTTCAGGTCCAGAGAGTAGAAGTTCATGCCAAGACTTTGTTTCAACCAACCAGTTGAGTACTCTTTGACTCTTTATACTCAACTGGTTGGTTGAAACAAAATTCTCTTCTGTGCTTTTACTCTCTAGACCTGAATTACCCACTGCTGCACATATATTGTGTACTTTTGAGATGCCTATTTGCCTAATCACAAATTTTGGAAATGTTGTAAGAAACCCTACAAAGTCCAATCACACAGCTTTTTAAAATATTCCAGGCATCCGGACATATGAAAATTTAGCCATTATATACCTTACATTAAATAATTGACTTCATGAACTTATTTGCACACCCAAAGCTGTTTGTTTGTACCCTAAATCTTGGTGTCCCACTTTTATTTATACATTTACATATTTCTTTATATGGGTGATATTATTTCTCTCTCTTACCTTAATTCTTATATTGTTTTTTGTACTTATGTTTTTTTTTTAATGTTTCTACAGCAAACACTCTCGTGGCTTAATTTTTTATTTTTTATTTTTTTGCAGAAAACGGGATTTGCACATTTCGCCGTTTGCATTCAAGCCCCGGTGTCACGTTAGTAGTGCCTGACTGCAAACGCTTTCACTTGCCCGGTAGTTTCTCCAGCCCAGAGGCGCCCGGTTAGTTCAACCCCCGCGGTCGTCTCTGGGGAAAAATCCATTTCAATTGTCTGCCTCGGCCGCCGGATAAACACACTCACCTTGGGGCGTAATCGCCCACTAAAGTGGCTCCGAGGCAGCGCAGTTTACCTTTCGAGATGTGTATAGATATGCCGCTGATGAAAATAGCCTGAGAGACATGGTGGAGCCTCAAAGCCGTAACAGAAGCGACGGGTACAGATTATCTTTGTTTTCCTCAGCAAGTTAAATACTGAAATTGCTGGGGCTCAAATTTATAAAACTGTCTGTAAATATCCCCGCTACTCTCAGGAGCTCTGTTACATATCCGATCTCTATCTGAGCTGTCACATTAACGAAATCGTTAATTACGTTACGTATTCATGCAGCCGCTGTGAATAATCCAGGGAAGCGAAGCCGATGTAGCGGTTATCTGACGGGAAGCTAATTCGGTCCTGGAAAATGTATAATGGGAACAGGAAGTCATCACAAATCATGATGATGGATTAGATTTTAACTGCTAAATGTAATTTTAATTTGGGCTTTTAGAATTTACGCTTAGATTTTTTTAAATTAATAATTGCACAAATTTGCAGTGTGCTCCTTATTTTTCTTACGGGTTCAGGTTGTACGAATTCAGCGTACATTATTTATGACGTCCTTTTTCAGAGGCTGAAACGAGAAACCTTATGTGTCGCAATTGCAGTCCAGTCGGTTGTCTTCAAATCAACTTCTTATTACTTGGTTGGACATGTTTGTTGTGAGATAAGTGGATAAATGGAGATTGCACCGGTGTGATTGATTAGCTGCAGGTTAAATACTGCAGGAGGGCGCAGACACCACCGGACAGACTGATGGCCGTGCTGTGAGCACTATTATCATCAAAGTAATAGTGCTGTAGTAGCACGATGGTAGTAACATTGTTGTGTTACTATCTATATACCATGGTGTACTACATAGTATTACAATGTGTCTTAAGCTAAAATACAATGGTAATCCGTTAAGCTTTGTGTACCATGGTGATAACATGTTTTAAATATGCTATACTGTGGTAATATACACATATTTTTGATATTATTCCACATAATGTCGTCCATAGTATTGTAATGAGACAGCGTTGAAAATAGCCATGATAATTGCATTAAAAATACCATACATGAAATGTATCTGTTTTGGCTTAGTGAAGAAAACACTTCAGTAGTTTAATAGCTGCATGCATCATACCAATTGACCACTTAATATGTGTTTCAATGGCCAAAACTAAAGGAACATTTTTATCAAAACACATGCTTAAAAAAGAGAAACTTCATTTTTTAAATTGTGCATTTATTTGAAATGACAAAAATAAAACGCAGCATCTTAATTACTGATTACTGTGAGTTACTTAGGTGAAATTCTCAAATTCCATCACCAAATCCAATACAATTGAAAGGATCGCAGTCCAGTGTTTAGAATGCAATTACTTTTTGTAAGGGAGCTATATTATATGTGCTTCTTGGCAATACCATGAGTACTAAATACCACAGTACCAGTACAGGTTGGAAATAAATACCATGGGGCATAACAAAATACTATGATTTCAGAACAAAGTACCATAGTATAAAATAAAATACCATTCAAATACTAAGAACACTAACCATATGTATGTCATCATAGCATACATGTAACATGTAAAAAATAAAAAAAAACATTGAAAGTATGATCCAGTACTGACATGGTAATAGGATGATAACGTTTTGTAAGGCTGGGGTTTGGGGAGTTTGATGGTTTTAGCTGAAATTCATTGAAATACAACTTTATTCTCCATTGCATCACAGCTCGATACGGATGTGTTTGTTTTCACATACCCTTTCCTGCTCTCCTTTTCTGAGGAACACCTGTGCAAACAGAGGTGAGGGCGAAGCTCTTTGGGGTCTGAGTGCAGGGAACATTCTGGAAAAGGATTTTTCTCAGTGTTTTCTCGAGCCAGGCTGCCCACTGCTGTATGGTAAATTTCAGCCGCTTATGGTTGGAAGATGCGTTTTGTGGTTAACAGAAACCAACCACACACCTGTGACGCACTGTGGCTTTGACCTGTCACGTCCCGTCACTGAATGCGCATGCTGCATGGTTGCATGTGCGCTGTACCTGTGATGCGTAGTCACCTGCTTTTCCCTGCGCGACAGCAGCGACCAAGCGCTAAACCTGTCCCGGACTGCAGGACTGCTAGAGGGACACGTCAGTATATGTTGTGAGGGGGCCGTGTTTTTCTTTAACATGTGCTTATATGATAACATGCTAATGGTATTATTCTGAATTGTAAAATAGCTTCTGCTTTTTATTGTCTGACTCCTTCACAGTACGTTTGTTTGTAATGTCCTATTTGCCTCACTTGTATGTCACTTTGTTCAAAGAAGTCTGCTAAATGTAAAACCAGATGCATCTAGGACCGAATGCACAGTTTTCTGTTCTAATACCTTAGTTTACTGCACATATTCCCCCTCCCATCAGTTCTCGGTGCCCCTCTGTTATCCTAGTGAATTATCCAGGAGCCCCCCCTCTGAGGGGGACCATTTCGTCCACAAGAGCCAGTCTAACAGTTTAACGGGATTATAGAGTTTGTGAGGGTGAAGTGAAGAGGCTCGCTGGCAGATCGGATTAAGCTGAATGGTGGCTGAGATCCGTATTTAAGGAACTGCTTAGAAAAGAATGCCTTGACCTCTGACTCCACGTTGTCTCGACACTCTGTGTTCAGGTTTTGGGCTTCTTCCATCTAACACAAGGAACAAGAGAGGTCAACATGTCATCATGGTTCTGGGGATTGCGCTGTAAGTGTGGGAAAAATAAATGCATAAAATTTTTCCTCTTCTTTAATTGTGAGGAAATCATGTGACTTAAGCAAGGTGAAGCGAATGCAGCGTCAGGCTGTAAGGTGCTGTGATACTGACCTTCCTGCTCCCTGCCGGGACCCTTCACCTCCTCGTGTGGAGGTACGCAGACCTCAGACACCCACCCTCGAATTTCAGTGGGGTGTGGAAAGGTAGGATCTAGCTGCTCTCCTTCAGCATCGTGTCTTTGCCATTCTGAGCTGCAGTACCGATTTGTCCGTGAACACAATCTTTCCTGATCTCCAACTGAGATTGTTTAATCCCCCAGCGGGCCGGTGGGCTATGTGTAAGTGACCATGTTTTCTGCTTTCCTTGGCGTTACTGTCAGTGTCAGAGGGAGGGTCTCATAGCAGGGGGGGCGGCAGCCAGAGAGGGGGCTTATTAAACCTTGCTGACCCAGGGAGCGGATACCCCTATATCCCCCCCCGCCCCCAGTACTGGTTACTGTGACTTGAGCAGAACTAGGTCAGCTTCCCCTTTCAGAGGCCAGTCTATAGCCTGAGACCCCCACGGGTGCAACTCTCCAGTCCCCAAAGCGCTCCTGTGGTCCTTGGCGTCCCGCCA
This sequence comes from Hippopotamyrus pictus, assembly GCA_026781145.1. NCBI lineage: Eukaryota > Metazoa > Chordata > Actinopteri > Osteoglossiformes > Mormyridae > Hippopotamyrus > Hippopotamyrus pictus. Next base: position 8,067,644 of record JAODLC010000140.1, read on the forward strand.
CCCTTTATCCGATTATTCAGTGGAATGCCGCTTAGCACTGAGAGTGTTTTTGTTCACGTGGGCAGCACCTGATAGTCCTTCTGCCCTGAGGTCATGTGTGACATTGGAAATGAATGGTGGCCCTCAGGTAACTTGTTGAATTTGTGCTTGGTTCTGAATCTCTGAGCTTTAACAATGACCCACCCCACCCCCACCCCCCCAAGTCGAGGGACTGTCGGGGTGAGTGCTGGCTGCTGTCATGTGGTCACTTGTCACATACGCGGTCACGTTTTGTCATAATCATTCTGACCCGGATTTGCTATCTTAATAGCCTCCATTGTGAATTATGTATCAGATACAGCAATTATAGATCAGATTTATGCTAAATTGCATGTCTGTCAGGTCATAGGTTACTGGAATCAATAATTCATAGGTAACGCTGGTGAGGTGCACGCATGTGTATGATGTGTGTGTTGAAATCATTAGCTTGGGTAAAGCAATTTGAGTCTGAGTGTGAGTGTAGACCTGAGGACCATCTCCAGGAGGTGTCCAGTAGCCTTAGTGACCCTACAGGACTTGGTGAAGGTCATTGAGAAGCCCTGAGGTCCAGGTGAGCCAGACACTATATAGGCTGAAGCTCAGCTATGCTAAGGTAGCATCACAGAAGGACATTAACGCATTATGTCATTACCCCAGTGAGTTATTCAGGGGCAGGTCTTTTATCTGCAGGGTGTCCCAGCTTGCTGGTTTATTTTCAATGGCCCTGCAGTCTATTGATTAAGTCTTTGATCCCTTAAGTCGAAGATTCAGTGAGGGGTACAATTGAGGATCTTTAGTCACTGTGCCACCTGCTTCCACTTCAAATATTGATAGCGACTCATTCTGGATTAAAGCGTCTGTTAAATCAGGGCTTCCCAGTTCCGGTCCTGGATGGCCACTCTGTGTCACAGTTTGCAGATTTCCATGCTCAGACACACCTGATAAGGCTGGTGATTGGCTGGTGAGCTGAATAAGGCGTGTCTGAGTAGGGAAATCTGCAGGCTGTGCCACAGACTGGCCCATCAGAATTGGGGAACCCTGTCCTAAATAAATAAAGCGTAATATTTTGTTTTTATTGAACTTGTTCCTGTCATTCACTGGGCTAAATCACCCTGGATGTTTTTGCTGACGTGTGAAGAACTGCAGTAAAGCTCGGTGATTATCTCCATCTCTGAATAGCGCGCGAGTCGACACGCCCCGCAGAGCCTGCTAGCGGCTGTCAGCATCGGCTCGCGGGGAGCTGCAGGACGCGCTGGTCTTCGTCACGGTCGAGGCCCTCGCTCACTTCCGTCTGTTGATGGAAAGACTTGTATGTCACGGTTAATTTTTAAGCAAGGTTATGGCGAACTCGGAGAATTTGCTTGTGAATGCTTGCATGCATTTTTGGTTTGGAAATTGCTGTGGGTGGGAATCATGCCTCCCCCTGATCCTCGTTTGGACCTGACATGGGGCATGTTTGTTACATCTAAGTGTTGATTGGGACAGTAATTAAAAAGAAATCCCCTGTAAGTTGAGATTGCACAAAATTTACTTGAAAGCAATTTTAATGGATACAGCCCAATAAGTGATTTTTTTCTGTCTTGTAAGTATATCTTGCTGCTGGGGGAGGTGTGTGGCTCAGTGGGGTAGGGCAATTTGTCTGTGATCAGAAGGTTGTTGGCTCAAATCCCAGAGTTGGGAGGCAGATATTCCCACTGGGCCCTGGTACAAGGCTCTTAATTGCTCTTGGGACTGGCTGACTCTGCTTACTCAGTTGTACATTGCTCTTGATAAAAGCATTTGTTAAATAGATATCTATAATGTATTTATTTTAATTTACATTAATCCATCCATCTTTCATAACCACAAGGGTCACAGTGAGATCGGGGACACCATGGGCGGGATGCCAGTCTTCACATTTCAAATCAACTGTATGTCACAAGTGACGCTTTATGTATTTTTGTGCATTCCTGTTTTTATGTCTTTTTGTGTTTGCGTCTGATTGTGTATTTGTATTATTGAATATTTGTGTTTGTGTGTGTAATTGTGCACAGAGTGATGTGTTTTTGTCTGTATTTGTGTACTGAATGTGTGTGATTGTGTATATTGGTGAACAGAGTAACATATTTCTGTCTGTGTATTTGTGTACTGAATGTGTGTGATTATGTCTGTGTGTGTATTGGTGTGCAGAGTAACGCATATTTGCGTCTGTGGGTGTGTGTTGGCCTGTGATCACAGGCTCTCTCCCGAGCGAGCGAGCGTGCCCACCCACACTCCACAGGGAGTGAATAATCAGCTCCCAGCCTGCCTGGTGTAGCCCTGCCTCGCACCCCGTCCAGCTCACTACAGCATGGGTGTATCCTGCAGCACTGGGGATACGTATCTTTCACAATTATGGGTCAAAACTGTATAAAAACAAATGAACTCAGTGTAACAGACGTCTCCAAAGCTCTTCATACTTCTGCACCTGTATATGTGAGGCAGAACCCCGTGGACTTTGACAATGACGCCATCCTATTGGCTTTTACTTAACTATATTAAATCCTGTATTCCCCAGGTAGCTCTTTCATAAGCGACTGATCTCACATCAGCTGAAAGAGGTACCATGTAAGCGTTTGGCCTGTGGCAACATTCAGAGTATTTTTTCTCATGTGTAGAGTTGATAGTGTTTCTCTGCTGACGTTACAGAGGTGAATTGTGGCTTTGCGAAATGCCAGTTTTCAGGGGAAACGCTCGTGTTTTAGGCAGTGTAGATACAACTGCACGTTGTGAGCTCTTCACAGACACGAATCTCCTAACTGTGTGTCTTTGGAGTGTAAGAGCAATCTACTGTAAGCTCTGTCTGTATTATCCATGTATGTGTCAGAGCTGCAGCTCTGAAATGTCATCAGGAGAGTTGGTGTGGGATTGAACAGCGGAAGCATGATTAAGGAGGAAGTCGGGCAGCAGGTGAGACAGGATGTTCCCGACATTAACAGCAGGCCTGCAGCCGTTGACCTCCTCTGTGTTTGACGGCATTTGCTGAGCTGTAGTGACGGGGTGTCGGAATGATGATGTAAATACGGGCGTCACAGGCGGGGACACGCACAGCGATGCGAGGGTCTCCGCAGGAGGGAGGATGATCGGGGTGATATTCTGACTGCCGTATAATTAGCTTGGCCTCTCGAGGTGGAGTGGCACAGGGGTCACCTGAGGTCACCGCTGGATGTCAGCGTGAGGAATGAGGCAGCAAGCGCGTATGTAAGGATTTCTGGCCGGGGCACCAGCTTGGTCGTGTGTGTTACAGCGTGTTGTAGATTTCCAGGGTGGGAGGGGTTCAGTGGCTATGAGCTGCATCATTGACAGCGACATTGACAGAGTGCAGGTTACCAGAATGGGGGGGGGGGGGTATTGGCTGCTCCGTCATTCAGGAGTTCATGTGTGACATTGAAATGTTTCTGAAGTCTTACGTCGTCTTACGTCGTCTTACGTTGTCTGACGTCGTCTTGCGTCGTCTTACGTCGTCTTACGTCGTCTTACGTCGTCTTACGTCATTGTGGGGTCTCTGTCCTTGGATTGGCATTCATTCTGGTGTTTATCTCCGATGTGAGGGGGAAACGGCGCCCTGAGCCTAAATTTCGGGCAGAAGAAGGAACGGCATGACTCATTTACGAAGACGCAAACCCTCCAGCTCCCTGCAGGAGTGAGAATGAGAGTGAAACAGAGACGTTCTTCTTGAAAGCGTTGTTTGGGGGGGGCAAAATGAATGGCATTCCTGATCATATCTCACGTCTTATTTCACCCCATCATCTCACCTATATGTTTTGTTTGATTATGTCTTGTTTAAAACGATGCATCAGGACAACTTCAGTGTGGTGGGGGCTCCATTATAATGGCACTGGGGGGGCCCTGAGTGTGGGCGTCTCCAGAAATATGCTCCTTCCTTCTCCGCCAATCCATTTTTTTCCCACACCCCTCCTCATGACGACGTCCTGGGCCCGGCCGGCATCGGGACGGAGGGGAGACCAGCGTTTTGCCCTGTGGTCGTGCGTTGGCTCCTGATTGGCTGCCTGGTCCTGCTGCGAGTCTGGGTGTCATGGCTGACCTGCTCTTGGGTGGCTGCCATGTAGCTTTGTGTGACCATTGAACCAGACCACCCCCCACCCCCCCCAGAGCCAATGCCAGACCGTGTAACCACTGATTGTTCTGACCTGGTGTGTAACACTGAGTCTTTTGACCGGTCAGCATCTCTATTAAAACAAACCCATTGTTGTCCTGCGGACAGTAATGTATGCCTCTACAACAGGCACCCCGTGCTCTCATTGTACAGGGCCAAGGTTTTTATGTTTGCTACACGGGAGAGCAGCTTAAAGGAGAATAACTCTATTTTTTTAGGTAATTTCTCATTACATCCCAATAACAGGAATATTACTAAGTATAGTGTGGCATTTAGTTAATTATTGTTGGCATAATTATTCTTTCACATTTTTATAAAGCTGCTTTTTTCCCACTTATCAGCTTTTAGAAGGATTGTGCTGTTTTTCCATTGTGTTGGAGTAAATCACTCTTCGCATTTACCAGCTCGCTGTCGTAGTCGTCATATAAAACGGAGTGATTGATGTTCTCTGTAACTCTTTCGCTTTCCAGTAGACAAACGCCAAAACCACACACATACATTAAGGCTAATCACACGTTTGCCAGCCCATAGGATTTATGGTATCGTGTATTATAACTGGTTATTTAATCCGCTAATGTGGTGCACAGATGTAGCGCGTTAGCACTTGGGATTTATTGGGTATGACGTGAAATATCGCGTGCTTGGACGGCCCCAAGGCACTCCGCTTGTGTGGGGGCGTGCAGACCCCGCCAGGCCGCCCGGGATCTGCCCTGGTTGTAGATATAGGTGCATAGATGGCTGAAACATGGTGGGTCAGTACATAACCTTGTGCCGGTTCCCCTGTTGCCCCTAGCTTCTTCAGGTACTCTAGTTTCCTTCCACAGTCCTCAGACTGCGAGTACTTGATTTAAATTTTCTGTGGAGTGTGAGTGTGTGCCCTGTGATGGACTGGCTTCCCATCCAGTCCATTCTGCTTTCTGCAACTAGGTACCATGTGCTTCCTAAGATAGGCTTCAGGACCCTGTGACTGGATAAGCAGTTATGGAAGACAGATGTGCTGGATCGGGGCAGATAGGTGGTTCATTGTGTTAATGCTTGTTGCAGTGAAATGTTACTGAAAGACCCAGGGACAAAATTCCTGAAATTATATACATGCATGATCTGATTCGCTGATGAGGTTATGTCACTGGCCAATCCAGACAATGAGACGTGCTCCGCGGCACTGAAACATCAACACTCCCCACCCCCCACTGGTAAATTCAGGGTGCATTGAGTGGACAGGATGAGGAAGCTGGCAGCCATGATTTCAGTCCCCAATTCTCCATTTCTTTCCTTCTTCCATCACATAAAATCTGGGGAAACCAGAAAATATTTTTGAAATCGACCCTTCATCATGCTGAGTTTTCATTTCATTTCATTTGTGTTTCAGTATGTAATAATATTTATCAAAAACTGAGAAAATATTTAAGCTACCTCTCGTATAAAAAATTAAGCTTATTAGAGGATTCCAGATTGCATCTGAAATATTTTAATTGGTTCTTTTAAATGTATGGTGCGCGTGGAATGGGGCTCCCTTTATGCGATAAATCTTAGTCAGCGGCTGCAGACATACACACACATCTCATTTTTCTTATCCGCGGAGCCTGGAGCACCCATTCGACACTGCAAAAACATGCTACTCTCATATGTGTGTGGGGGGGGGATTCATCACCATGGTAACAGTGGGGGGTGGATGATGATGTGAGGCCTTGTTTGACAAGCGCAGACGATTTCCTGGGGCACAAGCTGCGGTATGGGGTAGACGCCTTTTGTTCTCAGTCGTCTTTTTTTTTTCCCCGGATGGTGCGTGCGAGTATATTTGAGCATCAGCGTCTGCGTGGCCGTATAGACGTGAGCATGTGGCAGGTAACGTGGGAGTGAGGGGTGGGAGGAGGGGGGGGTTCCCTTTGTACCACACCACGCTGCAGTGCTTGTCCCCTGGGGTGCCTCTCTGTCGCCATCTGGAGGTGACTGCCGGCAGCAGACGCTGCAGAGAGCTGTCCTGGTGAGGGACGGCCGCCTGTCTGATGGTGGCCTCACGCTGGTGCTTTTCAGTTCCACTCTGGGCAGTAAAAGGCGAGGAGTCCCCGGTTCGCTCGCTGCGCCGCCGAGTGTGACCGTGGTGGCTGATTTCTACGAGCGCCGCGCTGAAAGGGCTCTCGGCCTGTGTGGGGTGTGATTGGTCTCACTGCTCTCCACGTGGGAAAACAAAGTGTCACTGTGAATATTTCCCCGCCAAAGTGCCCTGTGCTTGTGTTCATGTGTAAACTGTGTGTCTGTACATTAATACTGACTTTACGAGCCAACAGACCCAAGTCCTCTTTGAAACTCGTTCCCCGGAGGGAAACGTTTCACATTTCAAATCGACTCGTGTGTCACACGTGATGCTTTATGTCTTTTTTCTAAATAATGACCTATATCTGATTTGAACTCTAATAAACCTCAGTCTGATTGTATCTGGCTCGATTGATTTAAGGAAGGTAAATAGTATGTATGATGAACTGCTGTTTAAACCAGTTAGACATTGAGTATGTACTGGGGTGAAAGCCTGCTTATAGCCCTGTGGGGGCTGCACAATATTGAAAAAACTTAAGATATCATGATATGGATTTTTTGCAATAAATATTGCGATATTTCTAAAGCAAAACTGGAGATGAATATTCACCCAGAATAAACTATAGCCACGTGGAGCTTATCCACCAGTGCAATCAGATAAATTGGTGGTTTGAAGTTGGTGTGAAGTACTTTTGCTCAGTATCGTCTCAGTCGAAGGCCAATTCTCATTCGCTTTTCTCCTCCTTACTCCTCTTTGTTAAATTTCATATAAATGCGCCACAGTGTCTATGAGTGAACTCGCATGATATTCGCATCGCACATCGTGCAGCCCTAACCCAGATTGCTCTACTGCCCAGTGGATGCTTCCCTCATTATAGCCCCTGACCTCTCAGAGGAACCCAGATAATCTCTCAGAGGTTGTTTTATCACAGCAGGCTGGTAGTTTAGTTCCCTTTACTCTGTATTTAGAGGCCACTGGTTCTGCTGAGAGTCTCACCTGCTGTTGACGTTACTGGACCTTGGCCTAAAAAGGCTCTCGACACACTTCCAGACAGGACAGCCCTGGTTCAGGCAGGCAACCATGTTTGAATGATGTATGAAGATACCCATGTGACCTGTGACTGGGTGGACCCTAGTGGGGATAGATTGTATGAAGATACCCATATGACCTGTGACTGGGTGGTCTCAAGTGGGGATAGACTGTATGAAGATACCCATGTGACCTGTGACTGGGTGGACCCTAGTGGGGATAGATTGTATGAAGATACCCATGTGACCTGTGACTGGGTGGTCCCAAGTGGGGATAGACTGTATGAAGATACCCATGTGACCTGTGACTGGGTGGTCCCAAGTGGGGATAGCTTGTATGAAGATACCCATGTGACTTGCTAATCCCCTCCATTGTCTCTGTCTCATGGTTTACTCTCTCACCTGGTCTTGTTCTTCCCCTAAGGTGTTGTCTCTACATATTAAAAACGCAAATTCCTGATCAGAGTGTTCAGGTCATTGCTGCTTTAATCTGTGTCTAGCCTCCACAGGAGCGTAAAGCAATTTCCCTCTCTGAAATTGAATTGCACTCTTAATGAAGTGCTTTTCTGTGGCTGTTATGTTCGTTTCGCCTGATTCCCGTTATCACCTTCATTTGCATTAGCCCTATACCGCATTGCTCCCTCACTGCAGGCAGGCTACCAGCCCCTCATTTAATCCTCTTCCTGTGACTTTCCAGGATTAGTCCTTACGATGTCGTGTACATGCTCCCTAAACCCTTTACATTACAGATCTCGGATGAGGGGATTCCGTGTCAAGCATGAATTCCTAGGGCTGTTGTTTGTCTTTGAGGTGTTGGGTTTGTGGATACGGTTTTTTTTTTCATTCTAAGGCAGTTTTTTAAGCATTATTTATAGGAAAATGGGGTTTCTCTGAAAGATTATCGTGCTTGCTCTGTGACAGCATGAGGAGTTTGGAGATCTGGATGGACCACAAAATAGAGGTGTTGCCTCTTCAGATTAAGAAGAGTCAACTTATGTGGTTGGAGCATCCTATAAGGATGCTAGCTAGGTGGATCCCAAGGGATCTGCTCCGGGCCTGTCCCACTGGGCAGAAGCCCCAGGGAAGCCCTAGGACATGCTGGGGAGACTATTATATCCCAGCTGACCTGGGAATGTCTAAGGATCCATCAGACTGACCTGCTCAACGTGATACTACTGTGCTCTTCACCAGGAGAAGCCGGGAAAAGATGAGATGAGATTTAGAAGGAAATGAAGGAGCAGAAATGATTGCCTTCCCACCATGTTGTGTAACGTATGCCTTGTGCAGAATGGTGAACAGGCCAGTGGATGAATACAGCATACTTGTCAATGCTGGCTCGGTTTGTCTCTCATGATGTTGCTCTTCCCTCTCTGTTGTTCTGCAGGCACTCTCGGCTCACCGGACCTACCTTCTAACGGCCCGCATCCCAGCCAAGGTAAGCCAGGCCTGGAGCGGGCTTTCACAGCGTGACAGCGGGCATGGGCACAGCAGCTCAGCTCCCTGCGGGCCTTCTGAAATTTTTGGTTCCTTATGATATTACTATGAACTTAATTTGAAGTGGCAGATGTTTGTTTTGTGATTCACACGTCTCTGCTCTATGCTGTCCAACTTAAATAAGTCCTTTCACAAGAACTAGTCGGCTCCCTCCCTTATCCATGACATAGGTGGATCGTCTACCATGCCTGTTTTCCCAAATCATTTTTTGGAGAGCAGCTCATCAGCCTGTCAGCTGTTCCCCACAGCTTTCACTTCATCTCTGTGGGCACTCTTCTGAGCCTGCCCTCCTCCTTTGTTACCGAGGGGGTCTTCTTGGCATTTTGCCCACTTCCTGCTTTTTATCTGAGACGCGATGTTGAAATGCTTTCAGGTTCCGTGTTTTTGGCTTGAGGACGCAGGTGTCACCAGCTAAGAGTTTAGTTCCTGTTACCCACACGCCAAACAATCGGGCGTAGGTGAGCGCTTGCGTGCTCAGTGCTCGTCATCAAGCAGGGTCTGTCTGTTCCTTCCTCATTGCCGAATGGTCACTTCAGCAAAACAACCGACGGCTGATCTAGCGTATGACATATCCTAGTGAGTCCAGCATTTGTTCTGAGGTCTGGACGCTGTCAGAATGCGATCCCACAGACCTCTTCATCCTCCTAATCCTCCTCATCCTCCCCCATTTTAATCCCCATTTGTCACATTGGGCCCAAACTAATGTGTCTGTTTAGCTGTTTTAAGTTTATACGTGCATAGTGAGGTTTTAACCTACTAACAGATTAAAAAAGGAACTTGACTCAACACCACTCTGATTTATTAGAGATGCTATCTTAATTTATTCAGAGTATATCTTGCAAACTTCTGTTTTGAATCTGGATGTCAGACTTTCATATCTTTTGTTAATCTTGATAGCAGACACCTTGGGCTGACCTCTTCTGCTTTAGAAGTATAATTTAAAAAGATTGTAACTGAAAATGCAAGATCCATGAATTTTTCACGAGTCAGCCAAGCACCACTGAGGTGGTAAATCACATGCCAGAATACAGCTTTTCTGCAAGATAAAAAAGATATGATATGGAAGTCAGGCAGCTGCATAAAGGAAGAGCTTGCATGTGGATCATCAGTGAGGTGCCATCAGTCCACTGCATGTCCATCAATCCACTGCGTGTTCATCAATCCACTGCGTGTTCATCAATTCACTGCATGTCCATCAATTCACTGCATGTCCATCAATCCACGGCATGCTTTTGACGCCAGTGACCCCAGTGATCTCTTTAATAATGTGCCTTGTGTATGTGTGCATAAAAATTGCGTCCCAAGAAACACACTGGTGGACGTTACTACATCACAGTTTGAACAAGCTAAGTGTCACGCCCCGATCGTCCGCTCCTCCTGTGTGCCACGCCCCCTCATTAACCCCGTGTGGATTCCCTGTGTTTTACAGCTGTTTCTAATTGTTGTCATTATTCCATAGTATTTAGTCCGCGTTTCCGTTCGTTTCCCCAGTCCGGTCATTGTAATGTTATTCCGTGTCCTCGTGTTGCTGCTGCAAATAAACCTCGTATTCACCGAGTTTTGGTGTCCTGCGCCTTGTCTACACGCCGCACGTCCTTCAAGCGTAACACTAAGTCATTGTTTATTGCTTTCTCCAGTTATTAGCATGGGGGGCAGGGTTATCATTAAATATAGCTGTGGGGACATTGTGTATTTGTGTATGTGAGCGAGGACGATCCTATCAGTGTCTGTGTCTCTGAAAAGCATAGAGAGTAATATTTTTATCACATCTAATAAATGACAGAAAAGGCAATAAAGGAGGAAGGGTTTTGTTTACATCTCTAAAACAATGACGTTCTTCAGGACTGGTTAAAACGTGACTATAATTTCATAGCTAAGGAATGAGCAATTAGCACACTGTCATGTATTGATCATGAATCACCTCTTTTTAAAACTATCAAACATCTTCTTTCCTCTCTGTGCTTTTATTCCGCTAACTCTGCACTTCCAGCGCCTTTGTCAACATCAGGGATGTTTGCGATGCTGACCTGGGGTCAGTCTTTAATGCACAAACTGTCTTTTCTCAGTAGCTCTTTTCCTGCTGATCCCCTGACCCCTCTGCCCTCTGTTAGGTGGAGCAGTCCTTCAATTACCTGGAGATACAAGGGATCGCCTGCAACAAGCCGGTGCAGGTAACCAAGTCAGGCCGCTTTTCTCAGGAAGATGGCTAGCTTTGATGCTAGCGGGAGCTAGCTGGCTGCTTTGTAGCCAGAAGGCCTTCGATTTGTGGGGGGAATGCAGGCCAGTGCAAACCTGTCCCTCCCCCAGTCATACCTCTATAATCATACATCAAATCAATATAAAGCGCTATATCTTTCAGTTTATCATCTGATTCTCAGCTTACCTTCCCGTTTGAGTAACACCCCTTGACCTCTCCGGCCTGCAAGCCAATGATTTGAACTCACTGTTTTTTATGGAAGACAAAGGCCTTTTCATGAGAGCTGAATGCTTTTTTGAAATGAAAATGCCACAGTAATTGACTTATAGACACGCAACGTAGGATCATTTTAAGGGCGTCGCGGTCTCCTCTGACTGACGGTAACGCATTAGCGGGTAGCCTTCCTAATCTTCCACTAAACCCACTCGAAAATCCTTTAGTCTATTAATGGTGCTTGAAAAGATGGGAAATCTCTTTCACATCTGTCAGCCTGTCGTTTTAGCAGAACATGGTGTCAGGTGTTAATCTGATGGGGGTTTCAAGTGACGTCTCCAGCATTAATGCAATGGAAATTACCATATGTCAGAACTTGAGTGAAAGAAAATCATCTCAAGCCAAATCATTGCTGCTCATGCTTTACAAACACTTTGTCGGTAACTTTACTTGAGGGGGCACAAATAATGCAGTAGTACACTCTTACTTAATGTATTAATTAACCAGTAACTAAGTGTTGGTTATGTGTTGATCTCATGTTCGTTCATTATTAATCAATGATGGGGGTTCATGATTTGTTCTTGAGTAACTAAGTCATGTGTCTCATTAAGTGTTACCGGTTTCTTGATTATTTTTTTTAAAGAAACTGTGACCATGTGGCAAACGTGAAGTCTGAAACTAAAGTTTAGTAAGATGATTTTGACACATCATAGGCGTTGTTCTGAACATTGATCTAAACATCTGGTTAGAGGTGTACTCTCTCTCTGTTCTCTTTTTTTGCATTTGCTGCTTCTGCCGCGAAACGTGACCGACTCCTTGGCGCGTCTCCCCCATGGCAGCTAGCGCTGGAGTATGACCGGGGCTCCATGTCCATGAGGCTGGCATCCCCCGAGGATGTGAACGACGTGGTGGCCCACATCGGACACAGCCTACAGAGGATATGTCCCGGCCTGCCCCCGCTGTAGGTCCCAAGACTCTCCCCAAATTGTCTGACTGGTCTTCCATTTGCATGGAGTTCCATAACATCCAACCTAATTGGATAGAATTTATCTATTGTTATGACTTGTTTTGGGGTTTTTTTTTGGTGTCTGAACTCCTCGTTCACAAAAGCAACTGTCCCAGACTATATAGTACATGGAGATCTCCTGGGGCGAACTTTAGGTGTTTGATAAGGAATCCTGGATGTATTCCATCGAGACAGAGCATGTTCTTTCTCTTGGGACCTGAATGAGAACCGATAAAAGCAGTGTGTGATAATTTGGGCGCCTCTTTGTGTATCTGAACCCTGTAGGAAGATGATGAAGAAGATGTCAATGGAGCCCCCAGAACGGATCTCGAACCTGCAGGCCCTTTGGGAGAAACAGACAGTGGTGGATCCTGGACCTTGTGGTAAATAGGATGCTAGAGAACACGCCACCATTATCAGAATCGGCCAACATGCAAATCACGCCCGGGTTTGCTTCATGTGTGTGAATGAAGTTTAGGAAACTCAAGTCTGGTTCATGAAGTTTCAAGTTTTATTGTCATGTGTTCAGAGGAACACAGTGAACTTGTTATTGCCAGAGTTGCAGAGGAAGGACAGGTGAATGGGGGGGGACAGTAGGACAACAACAGTGCAATACAGGAGAGTAGTGCCATAAAAGACAAAACAAGACAAGATGTGGAGAGAATTATTATATAAGTGAACAATAAATGTTAAATGCAATGCAACGGGTGTGCAAATAGACCACAGTACAGTAAGTAGTATTGATAAAGTGCAGAAAAAAATGGGACACATAGAGTTTGAGTGCAGGTTCAAACATCACAATTCACCTTCCTGATGCAGCATTGATCTGAGAACATAGCTTTAATGTTGCCCAGTCAAATGGAGGCTCATGGGGTCTGTCAGCTCTACATTGTGCTTCACCAAAGGCCCTATTTGCCCTCTTCTGCTCAGGCGGCTTCTCCCAGACGTACAAGTGCATCTGTGACTTCCTGGGCCAGCCGTACCGCGAGGAGGTGCAGTGGGTCAGTAAGCAAGCGCCTCGTCGGCCTCGTTTATGCCGTCCGCCGATAAGATCCGCGAACAAACGCTCCTCAGGTCAATGCATCTCTGTTCCTTTAAGAACAGACTCTGTGGCCTTTAAGTGAAGAGCAAATTCATGGGATTTTCCAGTTAATTCAAAACACAAATAGCATTTGGGTAGCAAATATTAATTGCTTTTAGAAACATTGTTTTAATCTTGTTAAAAAATCAAGCCTCATTCTAACAGTATTTTATAATGGCATATTTCTCTGTGCCACATATTTTCTTCTAGCACGACATTTAAAGTACGCTTAATAAATTTTTTATGAATGTTCCTTCAGTCTGGGTACATCTTCTGAGCTGTGCCAAGGTGCGCTAGAATCCAGCTGTCAGCGTTTCCTGCACAGGAAATGAAGACAGGAGTAAAAACTGCCTTCTGATTCCCTCAACAGGACGTAGACACAATATATCTGACGCAGGATACGAGGGAACTGAACCTGCAGGATTTCAGCCATCTGGAAAACAGGTAGGTGTGCAGTGTGCCACCTGAACAGCTACGGAGGCTGCCTTCACGCCTCGGTGATCAAGCCGGGGGGAACAGAATCTCACATTTTCATATTTTAACATGTAGTGACACTCATTCCAAAAAAATAACAAAAATTCAAAGTCCAAAGAAAACAGTGTAATGAAGACCATTTGGGATTTGAATTGGCCATACTGTCATCAATCTGTTCAATGTTATTTGAAGACAATGTTTTATTTTTGTTTTTTTAATGTTATAGGGATTTGGTGGCTATCATCGCTGTTCTGGAGTATAATCAGTGGTTTATAAAACTCTCCACAAAGGATTATAAACTGGTGAGTTACCTTTACAAAAAGAAAAGCTACGAATTTTTATGTGAAATTTCTTTCATTGAAAGAATATGTCTGTCAGACCTGTATACTGGCTCTTCAGGGTTTTTCCTGTCGTGTAAAATCCTCTCTCTCTGTTCTCCGTTATCACCTGCTGATGACCATGATCGCAGTGTGGTTGGGGGCAGCTGTGTAAATGGGTGCTGATGAGCGGTGAGCCAGTGCTCGAGTGTGCAGTGATCTCGCATTTCACCCAGCCGCAGTAAACGGGGCCCTGCATCGCAATAACGATGAATGCTTTTCGCATTCCTGCGACAAATGTGCCCGGAATTGTCACCGAGACGGCCTGCAACAGAGCGGGGATCGTGGATGTTATAGAGCTGCATCGATCTCAAGACGGTCCCTTTGTCTGGACGCGTGCCACTGGAATTGTGGATAATTAATTGCAAAGACGATACTTAGCGGATTGTGTTTGACTTTGTGGCTTCGCTTTAAGGGCTCTGCCAAAGTGCTCATTTTGTAATTGCAGTTGAGTAACTGTATGAGCGATCAGGGCCAGAGCCTGGAAAGATAACGGGGGTAGAGACAGCGTCGATTAGCTTAGCGTACTGTCGCGGTGGAGGGTCTGAGCCCACGGAAGGGAAACATCCTCCATTAGCACGATCACCATCGGTGATGCAGCGGGTGTCATTACTATTGCCAGCAAGTATTGTTAAGGTTAGCATGCATGCTAATGCTAAGCAGAAATTGCACCAGTTGATTGGCTCTGAGAATCAGGTGGTACACTCATGGATCCCATGGGGTGACAATGAGGAGTAAACAATCAGCGAAGAACTGGCTTAGGCTCAAGGGATCGGCTCAGTTTTTCTGATGGGAACAAATAGTTGACTCTGGTGGGGGGGTGGAGGGATGTACCACATGCATGTTGAGCCTTGGGTCTCTTGGCCAGGCTGCTGGAGAGTCCCCCCCCCCACCCACGCACGACACACCCAGTACAGAAAGCTACAGTTACACAGAGCAGCTTGCATTCCCGCTGGAATTCTTTCACAGATTAAATTCCAGATTGCTCCCACGGTGGTGTCATGTGACCCAGATCTGCCTTTTTTCCACAAAAGCAATGAGAATGGCAAAAGACTCATATGTATTGCCCATGTCAGTGCTATGGTGCTTAATCTTAAGCAGGGTTATGTCAGTGTCGTGCTGTATAGGACTTCCTTAACTGTACACAGAAATTCTGCCTGGAAGTTCATTTTTTCCTTTTTTTGAAGAGCGGCTCTTGTGTGTGGCAGATCATTCTCCTCTGCTGGGGGACCAGGATCTGAAAGAGATTCTGACATTTTGATCCCTTCAGTAACATAGGCTGTCATCCATCTATCCAGCATTTATCAAGCGTAGAATCGCAGGCTGACAGGAGCCCAGGAAGCAGGGGACAGGATGCCAGTCCATTGCAGGGCACATGTGTACATGCTGCCGGCAATTTAGAGACTGTAATTCAGCCAGGTGCATGTTTTTGGTGTGCGGGAGGACACCCAACCCAGGGGCTCAAACCCCTAACCCTGGGGATTTACCGCTAACCTCCAAGCCACCCTGCAATGACATCTTTTCCACTTTAAAACATCAACGTATAATGCATCATAGATACCCTCATGATGCATTATAATGCATTCATAAAGTATTATAAACATGGCTATAAATAGTTATAAAAAGGCATAACATATTATAGCCATGTTTATAATGCATTATGAATGCTCTGTGAAGCTCTCATCTATAATATACTATAAATACCTTCATAAGTATAATAGGTTGTACTGACCATTGTAAAGGTATCTATCTACATGTGAAACAGGAGTCTGGCCCAAATCGGGGGAAAATGGGTCAGATCATTGATGACTTTTGTAGCTGTTTAACTTTTTAATTGGAACGATTTATTATGTATCTCTGGACTCAGCAGCAACCACCCCTCCCCCCGGCCATCAGATGGCCCAGCTTGGCACGTGTCCCTACACAAAAGGGCTGTTCATCATCTCAACAGAACGTTCCATTGTGGAACTGTCAGGGGGGGTCGTGATGTGAGATGCTTTTCTGAACCCACCCACCCCACCCCACCCGCAGCTTGACAGATTCTCAGGAGACAGGTCCCACTGGGAAGAAGGCCCTAGGGGTGTTGTGTGTGTGTGTGTGTGTGTGTGTGTGTGTAGCAGATAGCAGATGAAGCAAGGGACAGTTAAAGAGTCTTGATGCTCACACATGGGATCCAGATTGCTGGAGATGTTCTGATAAAACCTGGCAGAGGAGCCATTCTGCTGTAATCGCCTCAGCCGGGAAGAAGCACGTTCCGTCATGGGCGGGACTGACACAGTTTTTATCACAGACTGTCACCATTACTCTGGAATACCTCCATGGGCCTCAGGCTCAGTAAACCATTAGCCATTAAGGGTTTGAACATCTAGATCAATAGAGAGGTATTGGCTGTTAAGGTAATTAGCATTAAAAGTTTAGCAGAGTGCAGAAATAAAGATACGTTTGGGTATAATTTAACGCATCTGCTCAGTGCAGAGAGGAGATGCATGCGGGAGCGGAGAGCATAGGGAGACAGGAAGGCGACGCGTCCTCACAGGGCTGAGGGCAGTACAGATGGTATCACTGAGTTTGTGTTTGAAGGGAGGGCAGTTTGTCACGTTAGACTGTAGGGGGCATAGTGGCTCAGGGGTCAGGGCAGTTCTCCAGCCTCATGCTTCCAGGGTTGTGGGTTTGATTCCACCCCCCCCCCCACCCAGCTATGCATGAAGGGAGCTAGAATTAACTCTCCCTCTGGTTTCTTGATTTCCTGGTGTCCCCCCATAACCCAAGTGCCTGTTGGATCTCTGGCCTATAGTGGACCCCAATCCCCTTCATTGTACCCAGTACATCTTGGGTTTGAGCCCATCCTGACCCCGCAATTGTATGTCAGATCGTTCTCTGCCGTCCTCACAAATTGATGTCAGATTGTCGGTCTGCTCCCTGCCTGCAGAGTGTTTGGTCTGATCGCTTGCATCTCTATTGCAGCCATCTGACGTGTGTGATCAGATCCTTCGAGTCGTTTCCCGGTCCAGTCGTCTGGAGGAGCTGGTCCTGGACAACGCGGGTCTCAAAACGTGAGCCGGCCAAACAGATCCACTCTATTCTAGAAATGTGGGGGGGGGGGGGGGTTGGGGTTTCCAAACCACACATACCATCAGGCCTAACAGAAATTCACAGCAATTTCTCCCCCCAGTGATTTTGCACAGAAGCTGGCCAGCGCCCTCAGTCAGAATGCCGCCTCAGCACTGCACACCATCAACCTTGCAAACAACCCTCTCGAAGACAGAGGTACGGGCGCGCAAACCACTGGGTGCGACTCTGCAACTGTATACTCATCATTTTGCTCTATTCAGTAAATATGAACGCTGTCCCTTTGAGATCTGATTGTCCTTCAGTAAAAATAACAGTGAAAAATACTTTATTTCATTAAGTCTGTTTTTGAATCACATACAGCTGATCATGAATTGTGTATAAGCAAGAACGACACGATAAGATTCTGCAAAAGCTTCTGTGTTTCATGTCTAGATGTAACTACTTTCGTCGGTTTGACCTAATGGTGTTCAGGTGGCCTTTTTTATCAAGTTCCCCCTCACTGTGACACAGCTGACTTAGGGTGTTCCTCAATATGCATGCTTGACCGTACTTGTGTTCTCACGTACCCGTTTTGAATCATCAACTATCGCGGAAGACGGAAGACCAGTCCCAATACTTAGAACGGAAGTATTGAGGGCGGTAAAAGTCCACTGATGTTGTTCTTGTCCCAGATTCCAAGGATGAATCAGTCGCATCCTCACCGAACGAGACCAGTCCCATGGTTCACTGTGCCTTAAATTTGTTCTTGGGAGGCAAATTAGGAAGACTGCTCTTGACATGTATGATCTTTGTGCTCCTGGCATTGAGAAACACCCTAAGTCTGGACTTTCACACAGGCATCGCCTCGCTGGGGGCCCAGTTTGCCAAACTCCGCAAGGGGCTCAAGCACTTGAATTTTTCGAAGACCTCCTTATCGCCCAAAGGTAAGACCCACGACTTCACAACCTCAGCAGCACAGGCTCAGAAATGGAGCCACTCTGGTCGGCGTCACTGTGCCGTCGCTGCGCCCCTGGTTTTTGATCTGTGTGATGATTCTCTGTGTTATAATTATACACGCTACAAATGTTATTGCCAAACGTGTGTCTGACGGGGATTTGCGGCGGAAAACAGCGTAGCCCCGTGAGACGGATTTAATGAGGCTTTCTGCTTGGCACTTCAGACTTAATAGTTCCCACACAGAGCGTCAGCATGGGTGATAAGAGCGCTAATTACCTGCTCTTCCTCTGCCGCGCTGCGTAAACACACTTCGTTCTGCCGTGCGTCGCCGCGTGGGCATACTTACCTGGGCCACAGGTGTCAGACACTCCTGTGCTCTGCACCGTTCACATATTTTTGGCTTCTGAAGCTCTTAGTCCCTCTTCCATGGTGCCCGTGCTGGGAATCTGGGAAATGAGGATGAAATGATGCTTTAGATTAGATAAGATTCCTTTATTGTCATTGTACAATTAAATTTTTGCAGCAACCCAATGGGGCATTCACATATAACAAGTAATTAGAAATGTAAACAGAGGTATAACAAATTGACATATGAACGATTTTGGACATAAGAAACAACACAGGGAATAGATGTGGACTGACTGCTTTTGCCTTCAAAAAATGCCTGAAGAGCCACAGTTTCCTCCTTCGCTTACGCCAAACAGATTCTTGTACCCAGTGGTCCATTTAATGAATCGATGGTCATTAATCCTTTCCCCTTTTTCTGGGCTTCAGTTCTGAGCCCACGTCCCTAATGGCCGGACCCTGTCTCCCTGCCAGGCCGCTTCCCGGACGCCTCTCCTCGTTCTCTCAGACACAGATGGATATTTCTGTTTCTGAGCCGCCTGATCTCTCACTCTTGTTCAGTCTTTGCGGAAGGTTGCTGGATGGTGGGTGATCCGCTGAAGTTAAAAAGCTCAGCGTCAGGCTGCCATATGAAAGTGTCAGAAAAATCTTTTCAATTAATCTCAACTTGTTCTGCTGCTTCTTTTTATTTTGAAAGGAGTGTCTCTGATCCCTCACCCCCGCAGCCCCGCTGTGGCAGCCCTCTGTCAAAAAGGGGGGAAATTAGCCTTTTAACTGGGTCATGGAGCGCTTCTGTGAGGTGGATGATGCACGACGTTGGTTAAGATGCTCGGAGGGAGGGAGAGTGAGCGAGGGGCACATGAGCCCTTTGCCTGGAACAGCCCTCCATCGCCCCGTCTGCCACCCCCACCCTTCCCTGCCCCCTGCCCCGGCCCAAAAACCCCCTGAACCACACACCCGGTCACTGACAGCATGCGAACCCCAACTGTAATCAATGAAAGGTCACATTTGAAAGGTCGTGCTTTGAACTTCTCCGCCTGAGGTCATATGTGTGCATCAGGAGATCAGGACATCACTCTACGTGAACCACACCTCAGTTAACCTGCCCACTGGTAGCCTACACCAAGCCCTGTTTGTACTGGTTCCTAGTTAGCCTGTTTATACTGGTTCCTGGTTAGCCCCTGGTTAGCCTGTTAATACTGGTTACTGGTTTGCCCCTAGTTAGCCTTTATACTGGTTCCTGGTTAGCCCCTGGTTAGTGTTTATACTGGTTACTGGTTTGTTGCTGGTTAGCTTGTTTATGGTTGCTGGTTTGCCCTGGTTAGTCTGATTATATGGGTAAGCCCCCGGTTATCTCCTAGTTAGCACATTTATATTCTGTCATCACAATGCCACGCACTACTGTCCTACGAATGTCCACCCTGACTGATGCAGGCTCACAGATTAGGTTTACAGTCACGTACTAAGTGTCCAGAGTTTCCAGTCAATGATTTAATCAAGTTGTGTGGGGTTTCCCCCGTCGCCTCCGGATCCTGACCTTTTACATTACGAATTCTAACATTTCACAGAGAAAGGAGCGTTGTAATCCCATATGAAAGAGAAGTTATCTGGAAAAAAAACTCCCCATATGTCCAGTTTGTTTGTTAACGCTCACAGTTGTGCGGTAACTGTTAATAATTGCCGTGTCGCCCACGCTAATGAGGCACGCGGAGAGCATGTCGGCTACGCTGATGAAAGCGGGATCTTCAAACAAATGTCAGCGGCAGCAGGCAGATCGTGGGGCCGTCCTGCCGGCAGCCTGAAATATTAATGGCCGCGGGGTAGCTTCCTGTCGGGGCCCGGGGCCGTCTGACGCTGTTTGAGCCTGTTGCCGGATAGGGAGGGGTGGTCAAACCCGCGATAGATCCATCGATTTCCCGTGCCAGCCCTGCCTCACGACTGCTCCAGGACCAGCCGACAGGGAGCAGTAGACCTGATTATTCTCCTTTGTTTTTCATACTTTCTGGGATATCTGGCTTGCAGGGGCTGGAGCTTCTGAGAGTGATAATGAGCTCGGCAGGCCGTCACTCGGCCCCGTGCCGTCACTGTAAACACGCCGCTGTCTCTGCTATAACGTTTCCTCACAGGTAGTCAGCGGCTTTATCTCCAGAATGCAAAAACGGGCAGTGGGACGTTGTCCAAACGTGTTGTTATTGCTATGATAAACAGCTCAGTGAGAAGAATTTTTTTTTTTTTTTTTGTTATTTTCAAAATATTTTGCAGGTGTTTAGATGGCGCTTGTTTATGACGCCGTTCATGTTAACATTACGACGCATGTTAACTGCTTCTTGGCTCCTCCTCTAAAAGACTTATGAGATGGCCCTCTTGCTGATTTCCTCTGGATGTGTGACGTATCCGTTTCCTGTTTCAGGGGTGAACTGCCTTGCCCAGTCACTGAGTGCCAACCAGTCTATCCCCTGCAGCCTCACACACCTTGACCTCTCAGGAAACATTCTTCGGGGAGACGACCTCGGGGTATGTACCACACACTGTCCCTATAATACAGGAAACATCTAAAAAAAACTCTCAACTGCATGGATTTCTATGTCATTTTTCTGTCTAAGTCTGTGTGGGCAGACAGTGGAGTGAGATTCCTTTTCTGAGGAATCATTCGCAGCTGTGAAACGCAGTGGACCCTGATGACACAGTTTACATCACTGCTGCAGTGATTCTAAAGTGTCCCCGTATCGATCGATGCCTTGTAGAAGGTGTCCTGTTCCTTTGCACCGTCATCTTTATCGGGACAGGAAGGTTGACCTGCCTTTTGCTTGCTGTCTCATGCCAATTAATGGAAAAACCCAGTGGGAGTGCCCCCCCAATCCAAAACGAGTCACACCCCATGTATACATCTGCAGGTACACACTCACACAGACAACACATATTTGTATTAATATCATCGTGGGGACTGTCCATTAATTTCTGTGGGAAAAATCCTAATCCTAGCAATGACAACTCTAACCCCTACCCAGCCCTAACCTTAACTATAAGTAACCAAACAAAATACAACATTTTGGGTATTTTTAGTTTTTTGATTGCAGTCGCTGATTTTTAGAAAATGTCCCCCCCTCAAAAAAAATATGATCCCCACAACCTGTGAACAACAGGTTTTTATTTGGTCCCCACAATGTTATGTATACGTGACCACACACATACCCCCAGGGACACGTCAGCTGGTCATATGCATGCTGTGAGGTAATATTCTCAGTAGGATGAATTTGTCTCTGCAGGGAACCATCAGAGCTGCTGCCTCAAACCTGCCCCCCCGGCACACCCCCCCCCCACATGTACGCTAACATCAGTAACCCCGTATTGATTGTGCTCAGTACACCACCCAGTATTGACGTCCCCTCTCCAGCCGTTTTGGGCTTGTCACGTTTGCCCATAAATTGAATCGGTCGACCTTGTTTGCCGTGTCGGTTTTGCTGAGCGCGTGCTAACTCAACAGCCCATATGCTGTAAACTGCAAACATGGTACCGTGCGCTTGTTTAGGAGTGAAGTGTTGTGATTGGCTCATTCCCGCACCGACCATGTGACCGACGACCCGGGCTTTTGACAGGCTGCAGGTTTCTCAGCCTGACTGACGCTTCCCGCGAGGATACCCGAGTCTAATGACCTCATTGCTCTTGCGGCCCGTCTGCTGTGTCCCCCAAGGATGCACCAACCCCCATGTCATGTGACATCCTCTCGTTTCCCTCCCCCCTCGCAGAACCTGTACACCTTCCTGGGTCAGCCGAACAGCCTGAACGTCCTGGACCTGTCCAACACGGACTGCGCCCTGGATCTGGTACATGAGCGGCCCGTGACCATCGACTGTGTCCAGCTTTAGGCTCCCTTATTTTAATGGGGTCTTCTGGTTATAACCAGGTGACAATCTGCTAGCTGCAGACAGACTTTTGTATTTAAATATACAGAAGGAGTATATAAATGAGTGATGTCGTTCAATGATGCGATTGTGCTAGGCTGTTAACAGGGGTAAAAGATCTATTTGAAATAAATAAATAGATAAATAAATTATACTTTTATATACTTTTTTCAGTACTATGCTGTTGTTTGATATCTGTGTGTATAAGTTCAAATGGGGCTATTCTTTTCTATAGCTTCTGTATAACAAAGTCACAGGTATTAAAACAATTATAACTATCTATCTTAGAATTTATGCCAGGAGATTTTAGACCATCTTGACTTTCTGTGTGCATAGATTCATCCAAAGGATGCGAGTCGTGATTAAAAGATGCAAGTTGGGCTGCTATCCCATACGCGGCGGGGTGTGGTCAATAGCGCCTCCTCATGGCATTAACTAGTGTTTCCCTGTGTCTCAGGTCTGCCCCGCTCTGCTCCGTGGCTCAGCCCAACATCTGTCCGTCCTGAACATGTCAAAGAGCGTCTTCGCCCACAGGTGAGGTCATCCGTCACTAACCCCCCATCCCCTCAGCAAAAAACTGAGACTTAGATCTGGCCTGGTGTATTTCACACGGACGATTGCTATGAAGTCCCAGGTGACCTCCAGCTAATTAGTGATCAGGAAATAAAACGTCAGGGGAGTGAATTAAAGATTATTGGAGTTGCTGCGGCCCAATATGACAAAACACCGCATTCATTAAAAAAAAAAAACATCGATATATGTCTTTCTGCAGTCATTATTTTAGCAGGAACAGTGACTCCCGTCAGTGGTACAAATCTGTAGATGTTTGTTTTTGAGAAGACTTTGGGAAGATGTGATCTTTTCATTATTGGGAAAATGTAATCATCAATAGAAAGCTTTGGGGGGGGCTTTATCGAGTGTGAAAGAGCAGTTTAAATGTCCAGTCGGGCAGCTTGATTGCCTTGGAGTTGCAGCCTGGAACCCCCAGGCGATTAAGGCGTCGGGTTCGACCGATGTGCATCCTGCTGTCGGTGTGTGATGTGGTTGTTAAACACGTGGTGTTTTCATGCTTAGGAAAGCTGTCCCGCTTGCCATATGTGTGTGGTTTTCACCGTTAGCCATGTAACCACATGGGTTTTTGATGTAGATACTCTGAAAAGGTTAGTGGCTTCCCAAAGATTCCCCAGGGAGTGGGTGATCTCGAGGAGCGGTGTGATTATTGCGAGTGCTGCGTTCAGGTTCCGAGCGACTGAACACGGCCTGCTGAGTGTAACGGTGCCTGAGTCGTCACTAAAACAAGGCCCAGTGACACCATCAGTGGTGGAATGTAACAAAGTATTTGTACTTTGTTACTGTACTTAAGTACATTTTTACGTATCTGTACTTTACTTAAGTAAAAATAATAATGCATATTTTTTTATTTTACTCCATTACATTTTACGGCGATTATCTGTACTTTCTACTCCACTACATTTCTACAATTTATGCCGTTATTCGTTACATTTTATGCCTGGGATACAAACGTCATGCGTGTAACTAAACTCTTCAGCCAATCAGGGCAATGGTGTGTCGTAGGCGGTTCCAGTTTGTGCAGCCGGGTGAGAGGTCGCAATGCATCTAACCGTAATGCATTGCGTCAGGATCAGAACGCGTTTCTTTAAGCCAGTGCTGAAAGCAAGTCGAACAAAAAGTATATAATATATATATTATAAAAAAAATATTAAAAAATAAAAATAATAATTAAAAAGAAAAAAATAAATAAATAAAAATAAAGAAAGCAAGTCGAACACACCCAATAACCAGACTGGGGAAACAAACTGAAACGCGGGCTTAATACAGAGGACTAATGACAACAACCAGAAACAGCTGATCACATGGGGATCCCATACGAGGTTAACGAGGGGGCGTGGCACACAGAAGGAGCGGACAATCGGGGCAGGACGGGGGTAATGTTGGGTGGCCATGGTTGCTGACAGGTTGAAACACTGATCACTGAGAATGTGAGCTGGAGCCTATTGAAAGCAACTATATCAGGGGGTGGCTGGATAGCACGGTGGTTAGCACTGCTGTCTCACAGCCCAAGGACCAGGGTTCAAATCCCACACACAATAAGTCCACCAATCCTTTCAAAACACATATACTGTGTAATTATTACAAGCAATGGCATAAGTCAGCATAACTGCTGTTCTTTCACAAAATGACACACCTCAGACAGTGAGACAAACCACTGTGTGCTTTTCCTTAAAAAATACTTTAAAGTAAATTTAAAAGTAAGTACTTAGTACTTTCACTTAAGTAAGATTGTTGATGCAGCACTTCTACTTTTACTTGAGTACATATTTTGCAGGATATTTGTACTTTTACTTAAGTACTAAGCTTCAGTACTTCCTCCACCACTGGAGACCATCAAGAACCTTCAGAACCTACCCTGTGCATTTCATCAGTCTGAAAAACTCTTAACAGTTGTGATCTGTTTTTCACATTTAAATGTGTCCAGAAGGATTTCTCAGTCACCTCTCGAGAAAGGGTTAGGGAATCTAGCGCTCTTGCCTCACCCCCCCAAAATAAACCTCTCCGCTCAGAACGTGTGCAGCTGACATGATCTCACCATGTCACCTGGGTGTCGTCCCAGAGTCCACAGACATGCAGTTAGCCTAAATGGTGCGTGATTGCTAATGTGTGTGTGTCTGCAATTGATTGGCAACCCATCCAGGGTGTACCCCAGCCTTATGCCCTGTGATGGACTGGCACCATATTCAGGGTGTACCCCAGCCTTATGCCCTGCGATGGACTGGTACCCCGTCTATGGTGTACCCCAGCCTTATGCCCTGTGATGGACTGGTACCCCGTCTATGGTGTACCCCAGCCTTATGCCCTGCGATGGACTGGCACCATATTCAGGGT
>JAODLC010000140.1:8096552-8107934 GCA_026781145.1 Hippopotamyrus pictus
ACTGGTTACATGGCTTACCAGTGTCTGATAGCCCACTTTCGAGTCCACGTGGTGCACTGGTTACATGGCTTACCAGTCACATCATTAACTTTGGTTACCTTTTATTAATGTTGGTTAAATTTAAATTTAGATTAAATCCTTTATTTGCCATTTGCACAAGCATGAGTACAGCTACATTGCAATGATTCTCTTTGCCAACCCCCTCTTGCTCTCCTTGAGACAGACAGACAGACAGACAGACAGGTGAGAGCAGGCTTGGGGGGCCACAGCACAGGGTCAGCCAGCAGGAGGGGCCCCTCGAGCTGGGGGTTACGGGCCCTGCTCAAAGGCCAACAGACATGTGACTGTCCTGTTGAGGCCAGGGGTCAAAATGAGGCCTTTCTAATCACAGGCACTTTTTCCGCTTCCCCCCCCCCCCCCCCCTCCCCGGAATATACCACAGGATATACTCTGCTTAGTTATAGACAATCACCTCTATAGGCCATATACATGTATAGTTATAAATCTGTACATTAATTATAAGTTATCTGAATTAGTAAAGACTTATAGAATGTTTATAAAGGCTATTTGTTCAGAACTGCTAGAGTTTTAATTTATTTTTACTTCATTACTCATTTTCCCTCATACATTAACAGTGCATACAGAGTTGCAATATTTTGGTGTAATTTTTTTCTGGAATTGATAGTCCTGTATGAATGTAATTAGAATGAGTCTGATTTCCTGCTAATTTGCCGCAGTGTAATTTATTGCGAGCACTAAAGATGGCAGGCGCGTGCTTTACGGCGATCTCCTGCGGGTACACGTCCGGCACTCATGTCGGTGAGTCTGTTTGCCCTGTAGCTGCGGTCGGCAGGCTCCCAGGTGCTGGAGGGCTGCATTGCCGAGATCCCCAACGTGTCCAGCCTGGATGTCTCTGACAATGGTAAGGTGGGAATTTACAGGCAATCACAGGGGCTTTGAAAGTCAAAAACAAATGAGTATACTCATTATTAGTTGAAAACAGAGGACAGGAACGTTGGAAGTATGTCCCTGACAGTACGTCTTTTGCTTGATTATTGCAATTTTGCAACATCTAAACGGACTCTCATGTTTTTGAAGTCATTCTAGTTATCAGCTAGTTCAGATTTTAACTCCAGGTGTATTATGCATTTATACGTTTCTCCTGCACATTCGCACAGCTATGTAATCCTTACATAAATGCAAAGCCACATTTGGCGATTATCATGGTTCCATTTTTATTACGGTGATGACTTAAGGGTTGAATTAAGGGCGGAGCATAACATGGTAATTCTACATAGCAGTTATTGCAAAAATGAAGTTTTTGTGGTTTGCTTTATACTTTTTATGCCACTACATTTGAAATTTCATGCTGCATAATATTTCATAGAAAAAAAGAATGCTATTTTTTCATTATTGAAATTGTCAAGCTGTTTCATCTGAATTAAGCCAGGAAAACGGCAAATTCATTTTCCTTATCTGTTCGCTGTATCTACTGATACACTTGCCTCAGACATTCAGCTGGTGTTTATCGAGCTGTTTGACCCTAAGAAAGCTATATCGGGTGCTTAATTTATAGCTGTGATTTCGTTTTGATTTTTTTCCAAAGGTCTGGACTCTGACCTCACAACCCTGCTGGTGTGGCTGTCCAAAAATCGATCCATCCGACATCTCTCACTGGGCAAGAACTTCAACAACATCAAGTCAAAGTAAGCACCTCAGTAGGGGGCACTCTCTGCTAGATCTGCCCCCCCCCCCGGCGTAAGGACAGTGCTGTCTGTCTCATCAGGCATGAAAGCGGACACCCGTGTCGTGTCTGCCATTGATTCAGCGTCACCCTTGTTTGTTTTCGCACAGAAATCTGGCTCCTATCCTGGACACCCTGGTGCACATGATACAGGACGAGGAGTCTGTGAGTTTCTCCCCGAAAGCCGTCACTTTGCCGACATCGTGTCAAACAGACGCAGACGGGAGCTGTGTGCTGACTCAGCCTGTATTTTGTATGAGAGACAGTCTGGATAACTTTCTCACTTGAAGAGTTTCAGTCGTGTTTTTAAAATGTGGAGTGGTGCACCCAGCATCCATTCATCGGATTTCCCGAAATGCTGATCCTGAGTTCCAGGAAACACTGGGACTAAGGGCAGGCCACTGGAGAATTCGGGACACTTGGGGTCGGCTTATGGAATTCCTTTGCGACGTTAGAATTATGAAATCCGGAATTCAGGATCATGACATTAAACAGATGTCTGTTTAATGAGATGAACCCTAAATATTCTTTAAGGTTCAGTGGGTCTTTGCGGAACAGTGAGCTTTCATGTGGCCTACAGCCTGGCGACAGTTATTCATGTTATATTATAGTCATAACATAGAGATGCATGTACGTGATTTCCTAATTAGCATTAGCCTCATTGATTTTTCTCAGGTGACCTTATGATTTTTATATATGATACAATGTGACTGTATCTCATGATTGTGACATAAGACAACAACAGAAATCCCACAATAACTACAATGATAGGGAAGGAAATGTGCTTGTCCGTCCCAAGTTTCTGTATGAGTCAGATTAACATGAAAAATAATTAAAAACACATTTACTTGTGTAAATCCCGATTGAATGCTGATGTTTGTAAATCCTTCATCCGCTTCTGGAAGGATTTCAACCTCTAAGCTATCACAGCCTCTTTTGGGCAAAGGGGATTGATTTTCTTTCTATCCGATTGACTCTTTAGATCTTTTCTTGGGCTGCCTAAGAAAGTGAAGGGGAATAGATTTCAACTTATTTATTTTTAACTTGAAACCCTGGAGAACAGAAGCCCAAATGATAGCTGATGCAGCTCCAGTCTTTGAGCCACATCAAAGCGGGTCGTTCACGGGGGGACTCGGGCAGACAGAGCTGGAACGTTGGGGTCTGCGTTTGTCACCCCCATCAAAGGGGACCTGCGGTGGGGGAGGGGGGCAATGGAGGGCAAACGCAGCGCGCTCAGGATGCAAAGATCGCTTTCATTTTGCCATTTCTCCCTCCTGGGGCACCTCTTTCAGAGTCAGGTGACTTGATCTTTCATGAATAAAATGTACATCGAGGTCATGGGCATCTTTGATACCACCACCGAGGAACTGGGGACTGGGCCCAGATTCTGGGTTTATACTGGTTTATTCTATAAAATCAGTCACCATAAAACTGGGCTTCTGTTCCTGAACAGGTGCTGGAAAAGGATGGATGGATGGATGGATGGATGGAAGGAAGTAGATTATTGTTCGAATGATGTTTTTGAAAAGATATTTATCCAGCACCTATAAAAAATAATACTTAATAGAAAATGAACTTGTAAGTTACCCTGGCTTGCATTAGAAGCAGCTCAGCTCAGAAAATCAATAGTTTAAAAACCTGAAATCCGTCATTTTTATTAAGGTATCGCCACAGCCGCCTCCAAGTGACCCTGGTGTCAATCAGCCCCCCCCCAAAGAAGCCCTCCATTTGCTTTATTAGTCACATGGTAAAACCGCTGCCCCCATCTCATGTGTTTCTGACTGTGGGGGCTATTCGGGTGCTCAGAAACTAATCAGAGTGCCCAGTGTGTCTGTGCGTTTTTAATCAAAATAGACCCAGGCAACTTACTCTTAATAGCTATTTGCTAATTAAAAGAGTTATTATGGTGATTTGATGTTATGATATTGGGCCTCTGAGTCCCATTGTGTGGCGTTTCTAGGGTAAAGTGCGTGGAATGTGTGAAATGGGTTTAAATGTCAGTCGGAGATCTTTCTTTTTGCTGTAGCTTAAAAATCTGCCCCGTCACTTGGTCACCAGCCAGACAGGAGCACCTGCCGCCTTTTGGATCATTTAGAATCCCTCCAGTTGGCATTAGAGGCCCACGCATGACCTGCAGTAATAACCCGCGCTCACCTGCTGGTGGTTACCGTGGTCACCTGCTGCCATGGAGATGCCTGGAGGTCAGCAGGTGTATTTGAGGAGCCAGAGAGCAGGAGCCTCAGTGGCTAAAGTCAGGGGTCACCAACCTGTCATATTGCACATGAACTGCCTGCGTCAGACAGGGTGTCGGGGGGGGGGGGGGGTGCGGCCCTTTGAACTCTTCGATATCGGTATCCCCCATCCCCCCTCCCTCAAATCCAGCCCAAATCAATAATGCATGTTCACAGACTGCTGCTCCAAACCATGACATTAATCTCTCGATCTCCTTCAAATACTTTTTATTTTTGGGTCTTATAGAATTCTTCTTGCCCCAATCTTGTCATACTAGGGACTCCTTTAATTTAATTATTTGTCAAAGAGGCTGGAAATGTCTTAATATCAGCATTTTACCTGTCTGAATTAAAATTCCAATACAAATGAAACAGGATTTGGGAGGGACATGAATCATAAGGAATGGGATTCACCCGAAACATGAAGTATGAAGTTTGGCTGCTTGAGCTGTGGATTCTGGGCCTAAAATACTAATCCTAAAATACTGATGTAGAATAAATATGAACGAAAATGACAGCCTCTGCAAGACCTGTCCACAGCTCCTTTGCAGTGCCTTGATCCCTGTATCTTCATCGAAAGCCTGCCCTTAAATCAGTTAATTATGAAAAAGTCGTGCTGAACAGTACTGGAAAAATGTCAAGAATTGTGACGTGATTTTTATGTGATAAATATTACGATATTTATAAAGCAAGGAATTCAAAATTACCCAGAATTTACCCATTTTCTCCCCTGTACATTGTTAAATCTCTCACAAATGCATGTAAGAGTGTTAAACCGCTCAGGGAACTCATGCAGGGCTCATGCAAAAGCAGAAGTGGGAAACTTTAAACTGATTTTTTATATATACTAACCTTGAAAAGGACGAATCCGTTTATTTCC
Organism: Hippopotamyrus pictus; assembly: GCA_026781145.1. NCBI lineage: Eukaryota > Metazoa > Chordata > Actinopteri > Osteoglossiformes > Mormyridae > Hippopotamyrus > Hippopotamyrus pictus. Next base: position 8,101,408 of record JAODLC010000140.1, read on the forward strand.
TATAAAAGAGTAAAAATGTTTCAGAGAAACTGAACCCTCCCCCCCCCAGTGTAATGTCTGGACAGAATGAAGGTATAAAAAATTATTTCAATCCAGCTGACTATCGCAATCATTGTGACGTGAGAATTGCACATCGCCATAAGATGTCCTGCTCTGACCTCTGCTGCCCTATTGATTACTCATGTAGATTAAGTAACTGGTGTGACTGGACTGAACCGTTTCCCATTGGCCTCCCCATCCAGCCGCTGACGTCCCTCTCACTGGCGGACTCCAAGCTGAAGGGCGACCTGAGCATCGTGCTGAACGCGCTGGGCAGCAACACCTCCCTCACCAAGGTGGACATCAGCGGCAACGCGATGGGGGACATGGGGGCCAAGATGCTGGCCAAAGCGCTGCAGATCAACAGCAAACTCCGGTGAGCGGTTCCCCTGGTACTTAGCAAGGAGGGATGACGGGGGGGAGATGGGGATGGGGGGGTGGCTGTGATCAGATGGTTTCCAGGTCAAATCCCAGGGTCAGCAGAGTAATTTCACTGTTGAGCCCTTGAGCAAGACCCTTAAACCCCAGTTGCTCCAGGCTCTGGTTGACCTGCTTTTTCAGTTTTATATAATTTTGGATAAAAGCACCTTCCACATAACTAAAGTAAACAAAGACCGGCATCTAGTCCCCCGTTTTGGTTGTCTGTCCGTCTCTTTTTAATAACTGACCGTAAGGGGACCTGCCTTGTCCTTCTCAACAGCACAGTCATCTGGGACAAGAACAGCGTCAGCCCCCAGGGACTCCAGGACATAGCGGCGGCTCTGGAGAAGTGAGTATCTCTGTGTTTGCCGTGTAGGTGCACACGCTCGTTCGTCTGAGCGGCTACGCTGCAGCCGTGCGTCTGCGTGGTCACGTGACTCGACGTGTCCAGGGACAGATGGCCCCCTTTGGCTGGTGCGGGGGCTCAAAGCATCCTGTCAGCAGATCTGGCCCCAATGAACTGTGTGTTCGGAGTCTGCTCAAATATTCACCGACTCCCCCTGGGCACCTTTTCGTACCCACAGTGCACCGGGGGGTCTAATGACTTCTCAGAGGCATGAGATGAAGCCAGAGTGGGGGGGGGCTTTGGCTTTTGAATTCAGAGAGGAGCATGGGGCTGGACGAATGCTCCTGTAAGACCCCCAGACACCGAGGCGCCGTGGGCGGACCCAAGAAGAGGAGGAGGCTGTGTTATTTATGCTGTTATTTTATAATTTCCCTGCTTCTCTGGGAGCTGCCTTTGTTTGCTCTCTTTTTGTGTTTTCGCACTTGTCATCCCTGGCTGCAGGGTGAGAGAGCAGCAGCGAGGAGGCGGGAAGCTGCCTTGATTTTATTATGTCTAAAAACGCACAGCCCGTCGTCCAGCGCGTCTCCGTCCGCTGACGGTACCGTTTCCATGACGGTGACACACTCCGCTAAAGCCCCCAGAGATCATCTCTCATCGAGTGACACTTCCGTGGTGGTTGCTGATTGGCAGCTGGGTACCATGGCAACGGCGAGGCCTGGGAAAGAGGCCGATCCAGCAAGTTTGAGTGTCTGCCAATAGCCCACCTCCGCTCTGTGGAGGGCATGTCCCGCCCGTTTTTTGGGAGGACACTGAGCCTTCAGTTGGCCAGCGCACCCGTGATAAATACTGCTCCAAGTCGACAGTACCATTACATGCTTTTTCTACTGCTCTTCTTTTGTAGGCCTTATTCCTGATTTTCCATTCTGTATCCAAATTAGGAATCGTACCGCAATGCTCCACCAATCGGCCAGTATCTTCCTGGAAGCCGAGCAGTGTCTCCTGCTCACCGGTGCTCCGCGGCTTCAGCACATTTTCGATATATAAAAATACGTGCATCAGAGCAGAGATATTAAGTCTGTGATGCATGCCCCCTAGTGGGGGGTGAAGGAATTGCAGGGGAGTGTGCTGGCGAAAGAAACTGCAACCTTTAGAAATATTAAAAATAGCGACAGGAAAACTGACACATCCTTCCCACTGCACCACAAATATATCAGCCCTAGGGGGTCCCTGTCAAGAGAGGCTTAAATACCTCTGCATTAAAGTCTCACAATCTACACATCTAATGTGGATATTTGTAATATGTATGCTTGGTTATGCAGTGAGTCTCCATTGCTAGTATCTTATTGGACGATGAGTACAACATGCCTGTAATGGAGGGACTCATGTCATCGACAGAAACTTCACCATCCGATTCATGCCGATCCCCATCATCGACGCCTCCCAGGCCCTCAAAGCCAGCCCCGAGAAGACCGAGGATGCCCTGCTCAAGGTGAGCCGTCCCCCCCTGGGCCCCGACGTTTTTTATGAGCCGTGGCATAACAGCGCCCTCCGGGGGAGGGACCTGAACATGGCGTGCTCCTGCTCCCGGTCCAGATCGAGAGCTACCTCTTCCGGAACCACAAGACCCGCAAGTACCAGCAGGAGCAGGCCTACCGGCTTCAGCAGGGCATCGTCACGACGACCACGCAGCAGGTCAGCATCGGCAGGATGTCCTGCTTCTGGGCTGTGATGCTTCACGGGAGTTACAGACCACGGCAGAATGGCCGCAGCCTTTTAGAGGGATTTATCGGGGTAGTAAGGGCCTCATTTATAGGTAATATCTGAGGAGTTGAGCAAATCGCCCCGGTAACCATCAGTCCCTTGTTCCGGTTCCTCTAAGATGATTGACAGAATCTGCGTGAAGGTCCAAGACCACCTCAATTCGCTGAGGTACACCGAGACGGACACCATCCTGGAGGACATGAAGATGGCCGAGAACTTGATGAAGGACGCCAGGAACTCCAAGACGGTGAGAGAAGCTGCTGGTATCGCCCAGTAAATAAGAAGTTATTTGGCTTAATTGAAACTGACAGCGGGTGGCAGTGGGTAGAGTTGTTGCCTCACACATACAGGCCTGGGGGGTTTGAATCCCGCCCCCACTGTGTGTGTGTGCACTTTGTTTGGTCACCGGGTGCAGTGTAGGGCTCCCGCAGTCCAAAGACATGCAGTTACACCCGGCAGCATGTCAGATCGGAGCTCTCCAAGGCTCCTTCTGTGGGACATACCTACATGGGCGGTAATCAGAAGGTGTCCAGTTCAAATCCCATGATTGGCAGAGTAATGTCATTGTTGGGTAGGGTGACCATGTCAGGGAGGACACTTTGAGCTACTTCAGGTTTTACAAACTACTTTAAAACTAAAAGGCTCCTGTGCTCGGCTAAATACTTCAGTTTTTCTTGTACTTTGACTGATTTGTTTCCTTCACTGATAAACACATCCAGCTGTTTCATATTAGTGACACATGCATGATTATAGGAGACTGACCAATCAGCACACAGCAACAACTCAGTGCTTAAGTGAAATCCAGGTCCTTTTAATTGAAATGGCTGAAATGGTAGTTTACAAGCCCAGTCATAGGTCATAGCTGCAGATGCAGATTAGACGGGCACCCCAGTGGCAGGGGGTATCTTTGCCTGGAGAGCGCACTAAGAAGAGCCCTGCCCTGCCCCAGCAGTGGGTGTCTTGCTAACTGTTCGCACACTAAGTAAATGGGAAATTGGTTTTTGGTTAAACTGTAATCCGCTTCCTACTGAGAAATGAACCGCTTTGCTGGAAATTCTGGCCGTCCGCCCTTTTCTCACCTCTGTCCGCCCGCACCGCGGATACCTGGCCGAGGTCAGGGGCTCTTTGTCGCCGCGGGTCGCTGGTCACTCCCCCCATCAGGCCCCACCCCATTCTGTGAGAGATTCTCAGGCTTCCCTTTTTAGGCCACCGGCGCTGGAGGATTGCAGCGATTTCGTGGGTCAGCAGCCCTGCGGCATGCTCCCAGACAGGGGATCAGGGCAGGGATTTGACGAAATCCAGGGGGCCGGTGCCTGTGTCCCTGTGCCTGTGTCCCTGTGCCTGTGTCCCTGATGTGACCAAACACAAGCTGCGCCGGACCTGGCCAGGAGGACATGTTCATTAAAAAATACACAGGGTGCTGGGAAACCAGCACAGGCGCCAAAAACTAATGTCACAGAGAAGGCAGCCCCCCCCCCGAAGCAGAATGTGAAGTCATTCATTTAAAGACAACCACAAAGCTGCCACAATGTGACCTTTGACCTTTCCTAATATGTTACCGAGAGCAGTTTAATTGTTCAGGTGGAAATGCCGTGTGTGTCACACAGCCTAAAATGACATAAAGTCCAAAATACAAACAGCCAAAGGAGCACTAACCTACAAGAAAAACATTTTATCCCTTCAGAAATGCACGAACGACAAGTTAATTACACCTCTGAAGCTTGTAAGTATCTGACGATCGGAACACAAAAGCACTTTTCAGGGAGCTGGTGGAGTGGGAGAGAATCCTGTGATTCAGTGCCAATTCAGTGCCAGGGCACCAAAGTGTACGACTGCTCTCCCCAGAGCAACAACAGAGGCTGCGCGCATTTTCACACGCATCACGAAGCTGATTAAGCACCCTTATGGGAAACATGAAGCAGATGGGATCTGACTGGTGCAGCCTGGTTGACCAATCAGGTATGAGGTTGATTTGAAAGCACATATACTGCAGTATACTTAGTGGTGTAGTGTAATACTACCACTGCCCTGTACTGGAAAAGTGATTCTACATCCTTGTCTGACGTTTTATCTGTGTCTAATTCATGTGTGACCTATTCTCTACAGCAGATTAAAGCAGGTTTGATTGCCTAGAACATTCCTTTTTCTCCTGTCATGGGATGTTACGGTCTCACGCCGCTCAGAAAAAGTCAAATGGCAAAGGTTTTACACAGCGCCAAAGTGATGCTGGGTTTGTTTTCCGCTTCATATTGTGTCAGTTATTTATGCTCTGAATTCATTTGCCTAAAACTGCCACTGGAAAAAGTCAAAAGCAAGCAGCGATACAAAAATGAGTTATGAGTATGTCACCTGAGATTCTAGGCTGCGTCATTGCCAGGTTGGATCGCACAAAATGTCACAGTAACTCCATTTGAAAGTGTCCTCAGATACTTGGAGCAAAGATAGACTGAGACGACTCTAAAAGATTGTGTTAGATCCTGATGAACCCCTCTGCAAGATGTAAGAAGATGCTGTTTCAGAAGTAAAATCTGAGAAAAGTGACTCATCTTCCTGCTACAATCTTGTTTTGATGTCGAAGAAAAAAACAGAAGAATCTCTGTTGCTACATTCGCCGTTCTCTTGGGAGAGCTCACTGGGAGAGCTCATTGGGAAAGCTCACTGGGAGAACTCATTGGCGGAGCTCACTGGGAGAGCTCACTGGGAGAACTCACTGGGAGAGCTCACTGGGAGAGCTCATTGGGAGAGCTCACTGGGAGAGTTCACTGGGAGAACTCATTGGCAGAGCTCACTGGGAGAACTCATTGGCAGAGCTCACTGGGAGAACTCATTGGCAGAGCTCACTGGGAGAGCTCACTGGGAGAACTCATTGGGAGAGCACACTGGGAGAACTCACTGGGAGAGCTCACTGGGAGAAATCATTGGGAGAGCTCACTGGGAGAACTCATTGTGAGAGCTCACTGGGAGAACTCATTGTGAGAGCTCACTGGGAGAACTCATTGGGAGAGCTCACTGGTAGAGCTCACTGGGAGAGCTCACTGGTAGAGCTCACTGGGAGAGCTCACTGGGAGAGCTCTTTGGGAGAGCTCACTGACAGAGCTCACTGGGAGAACTCACTGGGAGAGCTCACTGGGAGAGCTCTTTGGGAGAGCTCACTGACAGAGCTCACTGGTAGAGCTCTTTGGGAGAGCTCACTGGTAGAGCTCTTTGGGAGAGCTCACTGGGAGAGCTCTTTGGGAGAGCTCACTGGGAGAGCTCTTTAGGAGAGCTCACTGGGTGTCAGTGCTGCTAATCATATTAAATAAATAAATGTATGCATGTATGTCAAACATCTGTAAGAGTAATAAAATCCAGTATCAGATTCAGGGTCGCGGGGGGGTCTGGAGCCTATTCTGGAGGCTATGGGCTCAAGGTAAGGAACAGGATAAAATAATAAAATTGACCTATTCCTGAGCGCAGTCAATAACAAATGGTGCTGCTGTTTTGGCGAGGGTCGCCACAGTCAAAACACAGGCATCTAACTACATTTAATCATTTACCCAAGTCACAATGGCCTGCAGCCTTACTTAACTTTAATAAAAGGCGATTCTATTTATCCATCACCCACTTATGTTGGCCAGGGTGACGGGGGGCCTCGAGCCAATGCCAGAACCCCAGACCGGGCACAGGACAGGGGTACACCAGGGTAGGGGTACACCAGGGTAGGGGTACATTAGGGTAGGGGTACACCAGGGTAGGGGTACACCGAGGGCAGAGATACATTAGGGTAGGGGTACACCAGGGTAAGGGTACATTAGGGTAGGGGTACACCCAGGGCAGAGGTACACCAGGGTAGGGGTACACCCAGGGCAGAAGTACACCAGGGTAGGGGTACACCCAGGGCAGGGGTACACCCAGGGCAGAAGTACACCAGGGTAGGGGTACACCCAGGGCAGAGGTACACCAGGGTAGGGGTACACCCAGG
>JAODLC010000140.1:8108034-8133135 GCA_026781145.1 Hippopotamyrus pictus
CCCCCATCCTCCTGCCCCCCCCCCCATCCTCCTGACCCCCCCCATCCTCCTGCAGCTCCTGCCAAACCTGTACCACCTGGGCGCTTCCTCGAGGACGGAGATCAGCGGCACCTCTGCCAACCCCATCCAGGAGAAGCTGGAGTCCATGGCTGGGGAGGTGGCCCAGGTGATGGACGAGCAGCTGCAGGTAAGGACAGGAGCACAGTGACCCCTCAGGACATGGGTGGGTGGGTGGGCTCCACGGGACCCAGCCCATGTAATGGGCCGTAACCCACATCTACGTCAGCCTGCAGGTGTGAGACCTCAGGCCGAACTGTAGCTCCACCATGACATGGTGTGCAAGTCCACTGGGAATTTCCCTGCTGTTCGTATTTTATAATTCATCTGATTGCTGCACAACAGAGCTGCCCCAAATCATTTAACTAGAAGCCTATAAATTGAACTACTGGGTCGCAGTGAATGTGCAAAATTTACAGCTCTTAATTTCTGCGGGCCGGATGCCAGTCTTTTTTTCTTCCCCTTTCAGGCAGTAATTACCTTAAATTATGGCTATGAAACGGGCTATGTGTAGGAGCTCGGAAGGCGTGTGTCTCTGCAACTCGCTCAGCCTCGATAATTACGATAAAACCAACAGCCGCGTAGAACGTAAACATAACTGCAGATGTTTCCTACATTATGTATTTTATTTTCTTACGGAGACATTTTACTGGGTGATACGCAAATGAGATGCAGATTTTCTGCGCCGGTGCTACCAGTATCTATTCAGACCGTTAAGTATATCCCAGTGACAGGATAACAGATGTGTGGCCAACTCTGTTCAGGGCTGCTCAGAGAAAAACAGAAAGCAGGTCATTCCAGGTAATTCCATTGTTGAGCTTTGGACCCTCTGGCACTGCAATTCCGCAGTACGCACGTCTTGAATTTCTTTGTCAGAAGGTTAATTTTTAGGAAATAATTTTTACATATTGATGGCTAATATGGTAAAGCTAGTGCTAATAACGTAGCGCTAATATGGTAAGGCTTATACAGTAATGTTAATATGCTTCCACCTTCAGTTCTTTTAATGCAGGTGAAAGCTGTGTTACTGTTAAGCATCTGCTGGAGTAATTAAATATTTATGTATGATTAAATATATCGTTTCACTGTTGTTTTAGAACAAAGGCAGTAGAGGCCCAAAGGCACCTTGCATTAGGTTGACGTCCTTGGTCTCTCTCTTCTCTCAGAACCTTCTGGAGTCCATGGTGGGCACAGCCGAAGGTCTCTGCCCACATGTGATGAAGAGGCCAGACCTGCGGCAGGAGCTGATCGCGGCCGGCGTGGGCAAGGCGGTCGTGCCCCGCAGCTTCGTCAGGGACGCCCTCCTGGAAGAGTCTGGCGTCGACATCATCAATAAGATCAGGTGATGCCGACTATTTGCAGATGGTTCTGGAAGGAAGTTGATATCCGAATTAGATCAGATACTGATCCTGATGGCATCACCCTGAAGTTCTCTGTGAATCATGGTGGCCATACTGATGAAATTGATTTATCTTCTGAGGGAACAGTTTTATTGGCTGCTTCCTTTCACAGCATTATGGGTAATGTCACACCAAGGTGTATTTTTTTTTTTTCTTGCCACCCCACCCCCTTCCTGGTTCATGTTCTTCAAGCTTGACAGTCCTGACAGTGGACGTTGGGGAGGTCACAGGTTACAGGGGCCCCCTAAGCGCTGTGTCAGCGCTGACCTTGCCCTCTCCCCCGCAGCGGCGTCCCTCCTTCTCACCTTTCCCTTTCCTTTTGTTTGCGCTCCCAGTGAGGTGAAGCTCGGATTGGCCTCGTTCCTCTCTGACCGTATCGTGGACGAGATCCTGGAGGCCCTCTCCAGCTCACAGCGTGCTCTGGTGAGCCTCCGCAACTCAGGGACAATATGGCCGCCCTTCCGCACAACAAGCATGATAAAATCTCCTGGCTGTATTTCCCTCCCCCAGGCAGACCACCTGACCAGGAAGGGTCAACCCCTGGTGCACCAGGAGTCGCTGGAGCTGGATGCCTCGGATGAACGGACCCCAAAACGGGCCGCCTCGGGGCTGGCTGAAGTGGAGCGACTGGACGACCCGGAAGCTTGCATGGTAACGCTTATTCCACGACCCTGCTGGTGAATCTGTAGCCACGACGGACGTCTCTGAGTAAACAACACGCCAAGCACTCAATAGGCCTGATCAGGCGAATAACGAGGTCAGACAGCCGATTAAATTCCCGGCTGGGGCAGAAGCCCGCCCGTTGTCACGGAAACCGAACCGTATTGTTTTCCGAAAGAGAATCAGCTGAGAGATTTAGCTAGTTCTGTTTTTTCACTGTAGTTACTTGTATTTGTTGAGTTTTGATGTAAAAAAAAAAAAAATGGAAAAGATTATCACGACTGAGAAGTGCTGCGGTAATCGCTTTGGAGAGAGAAGCAATACCCATGAACTGAGGTGTCAGCTGTTTAGCTCATATTGTTTATGGCAGGGTTTCCCAATTCCGGACCTGGAGGAAAAGAGATTTCCCTGCTCAGACACACCTACTAGACCTGGCAATTAGCTGATTAAGATGTTCTTGATCAGGGAAATCCGCAAACTGTGTTGAAAACTGACCCTCCGGGACCCGGATTGGGGAGGGGTGGTTTACAGGCCTGTTGTGCTTCGCTGACAGTTTGCCGTCGTAATTTATTGGTTCATTCATTGGGTCCTACAGACAGATCAGTGTTATTAGATCAGTTTCCCAGTATGTCAGTTTAAATGTGGTATATTTACTAAATCTGTAATTTACAAGCATGTAGGTAGGAGTCTGTCAGCTTGGCCGACTGTATCTGCCAGGGATTCTTTAAGGTCATATTTTATTTTCACCTGACTGGACAGAAAGCCTTTTTGGTCCAGGCTAAGAGAAGGGACTGGAGGGCGTTTTATAAATACAGTCACTACTAGGGCTGTCACTTTCACATCGTGGTGTGATCACAATTATATGGCGCGTCTGCAATATGCAACCAGGGCTTTTGATGACGGATGAAACATTTGTCCAGACGCCAGCTTTTCTGTACCTCACGGTACATTTACTTACATTTACAACTTGGTGAGCAGATCTCCAGTGTGCCTAAGATATTAATGAGATGCGTATTGCGACGCCCAAAAGTCAGGATTCGGTATAAATTCAGCGTGCCCTTATGCTTATTAAATTCAGTTTGCAGAGAACGCCGCATCATCGTCTTAGTAAATCATGGAAGCGACAGGCAGTGAATAAAGGAACAGCTCAGCAGCTGCAACATCTTCTAAAGAGGAGATATTGTGGATAAACAAGGTAAAAAGGCGTCGGTGGCGTGGTGGTACTTCTTGCAGTTTAAAGTCCGACACGTTTATTAAACATAAAGATACGCTGAATTTATACAGATCAGTAACTTTTGGGTCTCACACTACGCATCTCATGAAGCTCTTACGCACACGACTAATCTGCTTACCAAACTGTGGGCGTAAGTAAACGTCCATATCGTACCGAAGAGCCGATGTCCGGACAAATGATTACGAATGTCATCTGAAGCCCTGGTGATAATTGCACATGCGGCATTTAATCGCGATTACGTCACGACAGCCCTAGCCACTGCACGTTCTTCTTTGGCTAAGGATCACCGAAAGCCGTCAGTCAGCAAAGGGCCGTAACTCTGCGGCTAAACCCATGTCAGACCAGTGAGGCGACGAATACTGGGAGGGCATCGCGATCCCAAGTGTGGGAATCTCATCACGTACATCAGCTCAGGGTTTCTGTCATCTCCCTGTCGACTCCATTACTTTGCCCGTTTTGGGATTTTACTTTTTCACGCAGCCTTCGATCTTCCACCGTGAAAAGGTTTGCGCGTAGAGTGTTTTCCTTATTTCCATATAGTTCTCCCGTTTCTGGATGTCTTCCCCATCTCTGAATATCCTGAAGAGTGTGTTCGCAAAACCCCAAAAGTCTGGAGGCCTGTGGCAGGTTTTCGGAAATAATTCCTGCTAGTGATGATGCAGGATAACATGCGTCACATTTTCATTTCTATTTAAGTTATTTTTATATAGCGCCTTTCACAGCAGAGTCAGCACAAGGCACTTGAGTGTGTGGCAGCCCATTCCCCCAGAGAGGAGCCATATTGGGTCTGATGGTATTTAGGTAGATAGTAGACGTGAAGTCAGCATGTACAGTAGATCATCTCCCTCTTCCTTAGCTGAAGGTCCACGAGGGCTCAGCTTGTGTAAAGACAACGTTCAGTCCTCACAGGTTGAACTACGGGCTTACCTTTGAGATTATGACCTGGGGGAGGGTTACACCCCCCCCCAGCTCAGCTGTCAGCCTCCCAGGGGGGTTATTACCCCAGGAGGCACGTAGCAGGCTTGGTAACAGCACAGTACGTTTGACTTCGGCACCTAAACTATTGATGCTCAAATGCTGAAGGCAGGGATTGACGCCACGGCGAATTCAGCTGGACGGTGTGATTACAGTGCACTTTTTACCACGCATATGGTATGTAAAAAATGTAGCCTGCGTAGTTTTTTTATCTTGGTCAAAACATTTTTCCATGGACACAGACAAGTCTTGTCATGGACGTATTTGTCCATTTACGGAACGGCTGACAATCCCTAATTGAAGATTCTAGAAGGCAAAGAGATGGCCATTGCAGATTAGCCTTAAGACTTCGAAATGACCTGAGTGAGGACAAATATCCTTCTCATCTTCCCCCATTCATGTTCCTCTTACCTTATCTTCCTCTCTTTCCATGTTTCCTATATATTTTTATGCATATATAAAGTACTGTATCTATCTGTGCCCATATATCATTCATACAGTCCGTATACTGTACTGTACATAAGTGATTCTCAGAAATTCCCTCAGGGAAGCCCAGCTGTTCGACCCGTTTGTCATGTTCCGCTAACAGCGCGTCCAGCTGAGTAATTACGTAATTAAATACTCAGGAAGCTCTTTCTTAGCTGAAGTACCTGTGCAGGAACATAACTGGTTCCCCCCGTCTTGCCGCAAGGCTGCTCGTGACCACGTGTTGACGCCGCTGCGCCCACAGGGCCTTCTGTCCTTTTTGATTATCCTCCGCTTCCTCACAGTGTCCTCTCTTCTCCCTGTTCTTCTCGTTCTGCTCTCTCTCTCTCCCTCTCTCTCTCTCCTCTGTCCTTCTCTCTCACCCCTTTGCCCCATGGAGACTCTGTGCTGCTCGAGTGTAAGTAGGATCCGTCTCTCCGCTTTGCCGCCTTCCTTCCTCGCTGTCGCTTCGCGCACAACGTCACCCCCACCCCCCATCTTCTCGGTAAAGCTTGATCCGGGCCCCTCGGAATCTGGCTACACCCCACTCCTCATTCCTGGCAGACACCGAAAGATTGGGCTGGACTCACTAGCTTGACAACAGATTGAAAATCCCGCAAGCCCCTCGCTTGGGCTAATGAACCATCAACTTGGTCTTCTTGAGTGGGATGCAGACTATCTATGCCGAGGGTACATCACTGTTCCATCTGTTCTGCAGTAGCTCCTGGTCAGGGGGGTGGAAATCCCTCAATTTGAGAAGCGTCTGTCCTCTAAACGCTTTTCCGATTTGGAATCACACCGGAAACGTGTGGGACGGCGTGCCGAATCCACTTCCTGACCAGCATTAAATCAGTCCGCTCTCTACATTACGCTTGCTGTCCATTACCCTCAGCCTAATGATATGCGTGATTAGGCTGCTTCTGGCTGATGTACTAGATCGTAACATTAGCTGTTTGCCATTAACTGTCCACGTAAGAGCACATATGTACACATCTCAATCTGAAGGCGCTTTTCCACTGCACTGGTTATTTCAAAAAAGTACCAAAGATACTGAACTTCCAGTGTTAATTTCCACTGGCGTGATAGACTGGTACGGCTGCACAAAGACATCATTACAACAGAGGCAGAGTGTTTTAAACTGAATTCAAATTTTAGTGTATTATAAGGCTGGGCGATGTGTGATTATAATATCGACATCGCATGTTATGCACATGCAATTCTCACAATGCGAGGACTACGATAGTCAGGTGGATTGAGATCAGGTTTTCTCACACCTTCATACTGTCCGGACATTAAACCACGAGGGCAGGGAGTTACGTTTCGCTAAAACGTTTTTTGACTGCCACTGCTTTTGCACAAGCTCTGCACACGCTCCCCGAGCTGTATAAATCACTCGTAGACGCTTCTGTGAGAGATTTAACAAAATGACGGGGGGTGGACAAAATCGAACAAGAAATGGTCACTAAAAGCTACAGTATTCGCTTTCCGTTGTATGGAAATAGTTTGGATTCCATAGAGAATACTGAGGAAAAGCAAGTCGTTTGTTGCCATAACTCGCAGTAAAACCACCAACGTATTTAACAGACTCTGGCGGTAGATTGGTAGAACAATTTTTGTTTGGCTGTAGTTTATTTTGGAAAGATTTTGAACTCCTTTTTGCTTCATAAATATCGCAGTATTTAAATTCATCGTGATTCTTGACATTTTTCTCATGTCACACAACCCCAATATATTATGGCATATTATACATATACTTTCTTAATTTCTCGTCATTCCATCAAAAACTCGTTGAATCTCTTTTCCGACCGGATTGCAAATAAAACTTCAGTCTCCATTTATCCACACATCCACTATTATTGCTTAGATTTTTACTTTTATTTTTACATTTATAGTTGTTTTCTGAATCCCTAATTACACCTTTTCAAGATGGCAGTTGTATTTTGTGTTTACGAGGCAGGTTATTTGCATAACCAATAAACACATTTACAAGTCCCTCCCAAAAGTACCGAGCTGGTTTGGACCAGAAATCAGTAGAAAAGGGAAAGTACCAGATTTTTAATACCAAAAGTACAGTACCTGGTGCAGTGGAAAAGCATCTTATCACTTATTTCTGTAACAGGTTGCTTTGCATTAAATTTTATTTTGGAGTAACAAAATGAGTGCATGGTAAAAAAAGTGAAAACATAAATTTCATTCGTCAGTTAATTCCTATTTAACTGTAACAACAATTAGAACAGCAGAATCCATGCTGAGACGTTTTTAGCAATTTTTTATTTTTCTTTTTAAACCGGATACCACGCAGGCGATTATGCTACACTAAAGATGGCTGCCCTAGTTTTTGTGATTATCTCAGCAGTGTGACTGTTCAGGGTGATGGGTTTCCATCCCGCGGAGACAACCAGTGGGTTGCAGGGGAGGGAGACGGAGGTTACGCAGAGCGGCAAGCTAACTAGATTAAGGGCATGACCATCTGATGTGAGTCAAGGCAAGGTTAGCACTTGCTAAATAAAACATGTCCTCAAGGGGGCGCCGTCTAGGGATCCAGTGCCCGTTTTAGAAATGACTTTAGGCAAAGGGAGAGGGAGGGAAAAGGGGACATCTCCTAGCAACCCAGCACATACTCAACACTTCGTGTTTCAGTGCTGACATCCGTGTGGGAATTCCGCTGTAAAATTCCAAGGACAGGATACTTTTTCCAGTCATGTGTCTGACAGAAACTCGCTTTGGTTTGTTTTGGGTCAACTGGCTGAATCAGGGCCTTGTGCAAATCTTGATTTTACGCCTTTGCGGTATTTGTGAAATTGCTATTGGGAAGGTAATTCTAATGCTGTGGGTGTCAGTATCACAGTTGGTAAAGTTTTAATGAGGCTGTTGGCACACAGCGAATTTTACAGAGAATCTCTCCTGCTTGTTTTATAATGACTCGGTTCTGACTGGTGGTCAGATCGGTGTTAGGTCTCTGCGTTGTCACTCCTTCACGGCGCGATCCACCTCGGTGAAAACAGCGCCATCTAGAGGCAGGTCTGTCACTTTGCCCTTCCTCTGCGGCGTGACCGGTCACCCGCTCACAGCCCACGTGTCTCTCCCTGCAGATGACCCCCAAGTCGAAGAGGAAGAGTATTCACAGCCGGATGCTCCGCCCTGTGTCCAGAGCCTTTGGTAAGTTTACCTCTACGCCCCTCCACAGCTGCTCAATGCGATTAACCAGACTGGGCTGTTTTGGCTGGGGGGTAGCTTACAGATGCAATTCTGTAATTGTTTGCCATTATGAAATTGAAAAGCCCCACATAGAATTTTATTAAGAGGTGGGCATCAGTCCTATCGAGTGGCCTCTGATTGGTTGTTGTTGTGTGTCTGTCAGAGATGGAATTTGACCTGGATAAGGCACTGGGGGATGTTCCCATTCATGTTGAGGACCCGCCCCTTTCCACCAAAGCAGAAAAGAAGCCGTCTGCGGCGATGGGGGAGCTGCCCTCGGAGGAGGGCAAGAAGCTGCAGCACTACACGAAACTGCGGCCCAAACGGAGCAAGAAAGTGCGCTCCAGTAAAGTGCCGGTAAGGCGAGGTCACCGGCCAGCCTTTGGTCCTCTCGGTTTAGCTGGTCAGCTGAGCTTGACTTACTGATAGCCTGAGTCTCCTTCTGCAGATCAGCACGGCCCAGCCGCAGGAAGGGGAGCAGAACGGCCTCATGGGACGGGTGGATGAGGGCGTGGATGAATTCTTCTCCAAGAAGGTCACGAAACTGGAGACTAAGTAAGGGCCTGAATGGTGCACGCAGTTCATAGGTCTGTGAATGATTTGGGATTTGTCCCTCATATCATCCATGTTTTATGTTCCAGTGCAAATCATGTGATCTTGATTTAGGGTAAAACAAACTTGTAATGATTATTCCTGTTAATGGGGATGTCTGTGTTTATCCCTCTGAGATCACATGTGATGTAAGTTTTTCGGGTGAATTAAAAATTTTTTTTTTTTGCCACGCTGGGATTTTTTTGGCCAGTCCTGTCAGATGCTTCCCGTCGCCGCCTGTGGTCACTGCACTCTCACTTTCTCTTGCCCAGGAAGCCCCCCCTGAAGTCCTCCGAATCGCAAGACGGCGAGAAGAGGCGGGACTCGCGCAAGGGCGGCTTCCTCAACCTCATCAAGTCCCGCTCCTCCAAGTCCGACAAAGGCCAGGCGGCCGCCGCCCCGGCGACGGCCGCCCCGGCGACGACCACCCCGGCGAACTCCGCCCCAGCCTCGGCGGGAGCGGAACAGCCCCCCTCCCCCAAGAGCATCCAACTCCGGAGTACCGCGCCGGATCCGACCAAGAGCAAGGAGACCAAGGGCCCGGCGACGGACTACAGCAGCAGCTCGGACCGCTCGGAGGAGCTGAAAACCCCCGACTCGGTGGACGAGCCCTCGGAGGGTGACGGCAAAGGCAGCCCCCAGGGCAGCAGGCGCTATGGGGTCCAGGTCATGGGCAGCGGCCTGCTGGCCGAGATGAAAGCCAAGCAGGAGAGGAGGGCAGCCGGTGCCCAGAAGGTCTGTGTCCGCACACCAGCTGTCTCTGCGCTAGCGGCGCTTGCTGTGACGGTAGGGGGTGGGTTCGCTTCTCCCAGATCCCAGTGCCTGGAAGGCGAGCCCATCCATATGGGCCACAGTCTCGCCCACTACCTTCTTCTTTCGTGCCTTTATGTGCTCACCGTTTGGAGCCCACGTATCACCGCTATTGTCATTTTCCGTGTTGATGTTGCATTAATTTGCACAATATTGCATCATGACCAAAGCCTTATGAGTATGCACGCATTTCTTGCGCTGGAGATGATTGAAGGGAGGCATGCCAGACCATTTGGGTTTCTTCTGCTTCCTCGTTCAGTTCGCCCTCTGATCACGTGACCCTCCTTGGGTTGCATGTCACTCTCCACAGTATCGTAGTCTGAGGCGAGCCCTCCCCCACGACCCTGTGGGAGAGGGGGGATTGTTTACTACGCCGTTGTGAGCGTGACATGGGTCTGGGATTCTGTCCAGACACTTTGCCATCAGAATTTCTTAACCGGAGGCGATTCACACTTATGCTTTGAGAAATAATTTTTAAAAAGCACAGATTGCAGAGATTTAATGCGGCACAGCAGGGCTGGTTTATGCTCTGGGTGATTTTTTTCCATTAATTTTTGTTAGGAATAACTAATGGAAACATTTATGTTTCCTCTTTAAAATCAATATGTTCATTATTTAACTATCCATTGGTGTTTGCATGTTGATTTTTAGAATTTGAACAATTAAGGATTGATTCACTGCTGATTGAATGATTTATCTGTTTAACAAATGATGAAATATCATACTGACCTAGTTAAAATGAAGTCGTTTTTATTTTTCTGTAATTCAGTTATCATTTAATTGGAAAAATTGTGATTTTATTTGAATGTCAAAGCCAGGGATGATGTGTGATGGTCTTGTTGGGAAATATACTCTGTGGCTCTTCTAGCATTTGGTTCACGCTCTGAAAGCTGAACCTGTAAACAGTGTAATCTTCCATCTACTACATGAGCATAACCTTAGTGTTGTACTGTTGTAAGTGCTGCCCTGAGTAGATGTTCTAGGGCAGTTTCTCAAAATGGTCCCTGGGAGGGAGCTAAAACGTGGACCGCCTGGGGGTCCCCGAGGACTGGGTTAAGAGAGGCTGTTCTAGGGAATTTAACTTGTACTACATAGGCTTCCTAAGACAGTTCTGTGTAAATGTAGCGCCCTCTGGTGGCCAGTCTTAAATGTCTCTCAGCCTGGTTTTCAGGACTGCTTAGGGGTTATACAGGACTGTCAACTCTGAACTTAAAGTCAGGGGCAAGTAGGAAACAGCTCCATTGTCCTTTATTCTGGATCATTCTTTGTGTGATCCAAAAGAATCCATGCAGCCTCAAATCTGCCAAGGCTCTGTGAGATTTCAGGTCAGTCTGGGGCCATGCTTAGTAGTGGGGGGGTGCGTTCTGCATGGCTGCGTGACCCAACACTCAAATATGACCTATCCACATGGTGCACATGTTCAGCAATGGCAGCCTGCCTTTATTATACGGGTGTTTACTCTTGGGGGGGTTCCCTCGTCAGTGGGGAATGTGGCAGACCCCTGTAAGAGGCTTTATGGTATTTGCTCATGGGGGGCTATGCGGAAAGCCCCCCCTCCCCCGCAGAAACCTCATGTGATTTTATCTCGTGTCAAAGCTTAGAATGGGGTCATGGAAAGGATTTGAAAGCTGGGGTTAGGATGTGGGAAACGTGTGGTTATACCGGGCAGAATTAAGCTCAGATTTTTTTTAATATGCAGCAGGGGCTGAGCCCTGCAGGTCATGGTGTTTGGGGGGGGGTGGGGGGCAAAAGAACTCCCCCAGTTCTGTGACCAAACATCATGTTTGCCGCGTGATACGATTGGGCTTGCAGGATAAACACAATGTCACATGATAAAGGTACAGCAGCAGACTACATGATACGGCTGTTGAATGTAAACACAGGCATCCTCTGGTTTTCTCCATGGGAGACGCCGTGAAGACTAATGACTCCTGTAGCCGGTGACAGATGGCTACATTGTGGTCTCTTACAGGCCCCCGACGTCTCGTCTAGTCCAGACAGGCCCGATGGCAGCGGGCCAGGTGAGTTTACCGGACAGGGCTAGGGAGGGGAGTGAGGGTCGCTTGGGTGAGCAAGGCCT
The DNA here is from genome assembly GCA_026781145.1 of Hippopotamyrus pictus. Taxonomy (NCBI): domain Eukaryota; kingdom Metazoa; phylum Chordata; class Actinopteri; order Osteoglossiformes; family Mormyridae; genus Hippopotamyrus; species Hippopotamyrus pictus. The sequence continues at coordinate 8,119,505 of JAODLC010000140.1, forward strand.
TATGGGGGGAAGAAGGCTGCTCAGTACCTGGTATCGAATGTGGATTGCTCAGTGGGTTGTGGGTTCAAATCCCGTCTCCGCTCTGCTTCTCTGTGTGGAGTTTGCATGCTCACCTATTGTGGCATAGGCTTCCTCCAGTATGTCAGTTTCCTCCTCCATATATGGATGTGCAGTTTAACCAAACAGCATCTCTAAATTCCCTGTGGTGTCTCAGTGTGTGAGCTCTGCGACAGACTCACATCCCATTAAGGGTGTCCCCTGCCTTGTGCATCTTAGGCTCCAGGTTCACCACAGGGATAACAGTTCAAAGATGTATGCATGCATTTAATTGCATAGAAATGTATGCATGAATGCATAGGAATTTAGTTCTTTGACATTTTTAATTTCTCCTTGCACATGTGTTATCTTGGTGTGGAGTGCAATCCCTTAGCCACCACGCCACCTGCTGGTTTTTTTTTTTACCGACAGTGAGGGGAAACTCATCTCGGGCAGAGAGCCGGACGGCTGGAGCCCCAAAGGGCGAGGGTGACGTCAACTCCCCCGAGAAGAACCCAAGGAGCGAGGGCAAACCAGAGGCAGCGCCCAAGCCCCGAGGCTCCACCTCCAACCCACCCCCGGCCAGCCCCAAGCCCCCGCCCCAGGGCCCCAAGCCCGCCGTTGCTGCCCGCCCTGCCATACCCCAGAAACCACGCACTAGCAACAGTCGGAGCACAGGTACGTGCGAGTATCACCAGCCACCAGGGGGCGCTCCAAGCCTCCTGGCCTAAAGTGATGTTATATTATCAGCCATCACAGATGGTGACATTGTCATTACGTTTCCTTCTGCACGTCCGAAGATGAAAGCTCGGAGTCGCCCGGCGGGAATGCATCCCCCAAGGGGATTTTGATCCCTCACCCTATAAGGAAGTCCTCGGACAAGGAGAGGGAGGGCCAGGGAGGCCCCCTCCTTGGGGTATCTGGGAGCAAAGGGTCTGCTGAGGAAGGTAGGTTCCCTCAGGAGTTCATGTCTCGGTTTAATCAGCATTGCTGTATAGTTAAGGAGGTAGCCAGTAGAACCACCATTAATGGCAATGTCATGTGACCTGCATCTGCAAGCCCCGCCCACCCTGCACTGCTATTACGATCAACCTGCCTTTGCTGGTTTTTATTTTTTTTTGAGATTTCGAGTGTATTTTTTTATGTCATGTCTGTTGGTCTGTTGCCCATTTTCTGTCGTTAGTTCCTTAGGGTAACGATACCCGGTGAACTTATTGCGCAGTGTTTCTGGGCAATGTTGCCGACAAATGTTGCTCCGGCACTTTCCCATTGATAATGGGCAACAAATTTCTGTTTGACAAACGTTAATTGGTAGTCGGCAATATTTCGTGATCATCCAGGTCCAGATGAGTTGCCCTTTCTCTCACCTGGTTGGCAGCATTGCCCTGTGTGTTCTCACCTTTAGTCTTTCTGTCACTCCATGCATTGTTTCGATTTGAGTGTGAATTCTCCCCAATCACAGCTTGACTATTCTCTCTCCGACGGATCACCCAAACAGGACGTCCCAATCTGACTATTCTCTGTTAGACTCCAAAGCTCCCCGTTCATTCCACCCTCCCTCATGTGCCCTGGGTTGACAGTTTAAAGAAAGGCGCCCTTAAAATAAAATCCTCATCACACCTAATTTTAGGTTTCATGACATCTAATTTTAGGAAGTGATTATTCCGGCCCATTTATCAATTGGCAGCTGCTGTTTCTGGAAAAACTCAATGGAGGTTTGAATTTCGCAGTCTGCCAGCTGGCCTTCAGGTGGCGCTGATGTCCCCATGATGTCACATGTTATGTAACTAACCACCCCCACAGACTCAGTGTAAGGCAATGACTTCTCAAACTTCTCACCTGAGCCCCATGAAGTTTTAAACATATTTTTTAAATAACATTAAACCCAGAGACTTTCTAAGTTTTTGGAGACTAATTCATGCTTGATGACGGCATGAAAATTTTAACCATGTCTCATGCATTAACTTGGGAGCCTCCAGTATTGCTTGGAAGGCCTGGAAAACAGCGAGACAATATTTCATATCATCTCATGCTGCAAAATGTCCTCTCTGTGCTGCGATGCTGAGCAACGAGGGTTATCACTGAGAAGATGTTGATTCACCAGCTAGCAGATAATGTAGCATGAGGCTAATTAGTGGGGTCCTTTGACGAATAGAAGCTAAAGACCAGACTCCTCTTCCTCAGTGGATCACGCGGGAGATGGTAGCGTGTTTGATTTCTGTCAAGAGCCTGATAAGCCTGTGGCTGCCGTGAGAGTCAGACCTGCCCACCAATACAGTGCCAGCACTGCTGAGGAAGTGGGCGAGCAGGAGCACGGGAAGTCCCGCCCCGAACCTGGTTAGACCTATCCCGTTCCACTTTCATCTAATACTTTTCAGCTTTAATTTATCCCATTGGTCAGTGTCACAGTGTAAATGTCACAGTGTAAAATGGTTCATTTCAGGAGCTTTCTCATGTTAAAAATTGCTCAAGAATAACATGTATGTTTTTGGTTTGACTGGTAGTATTGATCCAGGAAAGCTTTTGTTAATGAATCTGGATACACTCTGACCTGTTCCAAATGACACCAAAACATTTTGCTTCCAGAGGCTGTACCTCTGAAACGATCTATTATAACGCAATTGATGTATCATTTAAAAAAGGAATTGTGTTAATCCAGTTTTAAAGTGTCAGTTGGAATGTGCACATTTTTTGTCTTAAATGTTTCTTCGCTTCATGATTTGATTTTAATGTCATCAAGATTTTATTTTTGTAAGTTTCTAAAAAGAAATATAACCGTTCACTGGGGAGGTTTATGTGGAAAAAAATAATGTATTTCAGGTTTAAGACAAATTCAATTTCTTTTTAATTGACCTAAATGTTACCAAAGGTTTGTCGCTGGTGGCCAGTAGCGCCCCCTGGTGCTCATTCTTATTGTTGCATCGTTCCCTCTTCGCCGACAGCGAGGACAGCCTCTGCAGCTGATTCTTCACAGCACCAAAGTCTCAACCGACAAGGGTGCGAGGACAGCGGCTCCAGAGCCAAGGAAAAACTGCCCAGCAGGGACCGGGGCCAGGGTGGGAAGTCACAGGATGCGGGCGAGGACCCCGACAAAGAATTTATTTTTATATGAGGGAACATGAAGCTCTGATTGAATATGGCAAATAGGACCCTCGTGTGTCCGTCACAGTCTCTAATCAGGAATCAGAAATCAAAGTATTAAGGACAGCGTACATCTACAATAATATTCAGGACCAAATCGAAGGAGTATGTTCGTGTGTGCTCATGTCAGTTGAACAGGTGGAGTAATCTTATAAATTGTAATCCATAAAGAGGACTTGCAACCCTCTTTTGATCCCTGTAACTGCAAAGGGAGACAAGCCATGGATCGTGCTGCATGTGGGACAGTGCCCGCGGTCACTGTGATTTACCGTTTCTGCTGTCTTAAAACAGAAGCGATCCACTTTATGGTTACCTTGGCCTGTATGCTGCACTTCCGATTTTTACTGACCGCTGTGACAGTTTTGCGCACCCAGGAAATGCATGAGGCTGGGAACGCAATGTTGCGCGTTACGTAACTTAACGTGCAGTGGTGTTGAGAAACGCCGTTTGCCTATACTCTCAATCTACGGAGGAAAACCTCAGCACTGTTGTCATTAAATCTGCCGGGTTTTGTTTCATACCTTTGTCTCGAAAATACTGCACTACTAACATCCCCAATACCGTGCAACGTGTTCCAGCAGGACATCCCTTGTACTCTGTGATTCTCAAGCCGTCTTATTTCTGTCTCATGTTTTCGCCATAAAAAATGTTACCTTTAAGTAATGAAAAATTAGGTGACGGGCTCTTGCCTGTTACCGACTGAATAACACATTGGCTCCTTGAATTCTGCCGGACATGCATGTGGACTTTATGTACATACATGAAACATGTGTTAATACATGTATGTGTGTATATATACATGTAAATGTATTTACACGCACATTGTGTACACAGATCTTATATTGCTATGGTACTGAACTAAGCACACCGCTAAATGAAATTTTTATATATATGTAATTTATTAAAAATAAAGTGCTTAGTGATTTTTTTTATTCTAAACAATGCTTTCTTTTTTATTTAATAAAAAAAAAGTATGTATATTGTGTCAATAACACAAAACGACTTTTAGGTTTCTTATTGCACATTAAGCACAATAAATATAAATTTACATGCAGAAAGGGAAATGTAATGTTACACTAAATTCACATCCATCACTTCTGACATACTGGAAACACTTATTGGTAAATTGTTTTTTGTTTGTTTTGCTTCTCAGATTTTTATTATGCAATGGCATAATTTTTGGTCATGTAAATTGTTTCACTAAACTGTTATATAGGCTGTGGTTATTTCTTTATGTGCATATTTATACCAATTAAAACATTTTTGCAGACTGAAAATCGACTACTGTTTCTTTAAATGTTTGCTTCCTTTAGTAAAATGAGTAACAAAATATACATGCAAGAAGAGAGATTTGACTGTCCTCCTTTTTGGAAATGTAAAGTGATACACTTGGTGAATAGTATACATTATTTATTTTAATGTTGAGAGTTACTATTATCCTGGTGACCCTGACCAGGCTAAGTGGTTAAAGGATGGATGAATGGATGGTTGCTGAGGCACTTCTAGGGACCTTGGGGGTCTTAGGCAAAAATTTTAATGTCACCCTCCAACTCACCCTTCCCTCACATGGTAAATGTTATTTTAGCGTGGTCTAAATATCAATAAAGAAACTAATTCGCACAACTTATACTTTATTCTGCTTTTCACAAAAATGAAAATAGACAAATAGAGCAGATTTGTCATTGCCATGTACTGTGTAACCGGCTCGCGCCCCAAGTAGTTGCCTGCTTTGCCTTTTCTGTCGCTCTTCCTCCGAAGTTTGGAACGACCTTGCATGTTAATACAGCTGGAAAACGGTATCCGTGCAATTGACTAAAGAGCCACACGGTGGCAGTGTTCACTTGGAAAGGCGACAAAAAGTCGCACCAAAAACCGGTAATAACGTGTTTGCTATCTGACACTTACCTCCCAATGCTATACAGCCAGCTAAGAGCCCTGTTTAGTGTATAAAATCGAACCTTACGTATAAAATTAGCTAGATCCCGTTTTTAAACTAATATCAAATCCTAAAATCATACAAAGGTTGCCTTAATTCTTCCCATTTTAATTAGCTTTTCATTGTTATTGCATAACATTTTTTTAATTTATAAATTTTAATAATACAATAATTTATAAAGAAATAAAAAATGTAAAATTATTCGATTACAGGCAGTCTCCAGGTTACGAACGAGATCCGTTAGGTAAGTGTCTTTAAGTCGAATTTATAGGTAAGTTGGAAAAATAATAGGCCTACAGTACTAATAATAATAATTATACAGTAATAACAATAGTCACTACATACGTTACTGTACTGCACCTCGAGCCGGCGAACCACTGAAGCTGCGCAATGTTTTCACGAGCGTCACAAAGTAGTATATGCGTTCGTTATTACGAACCATTGTATTCAACCAGAATTTTTCATATAATGGGCTTTATGACGGTCATTTCGTATGTACGAGTTGTCCGTAAGTCGGACGTCCTGCCGGGGACTGTCTGTAAGTGGTGCAATATAATGCTGCATCCCTGACCAGCTGGCAGAAATATAATGATTCTGCTTTTTATCGTCAGTTTCACCTGGCTGCAAATGAAGTGACTTCAGCATTCAGGATCCTGCCACCTGTTACTTCATTTGCGTTTTCGCCAGAAGCACCCCGCGTCCCATATGTGTAGGCAGGCTGCACATGACCCCGCACCCAGGAGGTGGGGTTACCGCTGCCTGCCAAAAACCAAAGAAATACAGTATTATTGTGGAGAACAACATCGCGGCATCAGCAGCAGACTCTGCCTTATTCGCCCGTATCATGGACATCGCGTTTGACGACCTGGACGCCGGCGATTTCCTCCTTATCTGGCGGCACTTTGATGCTGACGGTAAGGCGATAATAAATAATAATGGTTTATAGGGAGTGTTGAAATCCATAAATATGTTTATAACTTTCAGGTTTCAAAATATATAGGCCTATATTTTCAAAGTCTATAGGTCTATGTTTTATTCATCTTTTGATTGATTGCGTTTAATTAGTTTGAGACTCGAAAGACTGCATTTCTAACAGATAATGGCTACATCGAAGGCAAGGAGCTGGATGACTTTTTCCGCCACATGATGATGAAACTGCGACCGGGCGTGAGTAAATAACCGCTTTCACACATCGTCACCCTTTAAAAAAAATCGACCTGAAGTTGTTATTAATAAAAAAATTTACCCGAAAAAGCCTCATCATTGTCCCTGCGGCGAGCAAACAACGCATTATTCCATTAAGGCACTATGCATGCATTTCTTATCGACCCCAACATTCGCCGGGGCCATTTGTCCCTCAGAAAGGTAATAATAAGTTTAATTTTAGACAACATATCCAGCTAATGAAGCACTGTAGCAGAGGGAGCAGCGCGTCTAGTTCTTAGCGCACCTTTTAAGTCTTTTTTTCGTCCGCTGATGGGAGATACATTACTGTAGGCTATAATTCGTAAAGACTAATATCTCCTCTGAAGTTCTATGTTGTTAAAAGGAGCTGGTAGTTTATATTTTGGTAACTTGTTGTTGATTTATTTGCTTGTTTTGCTTACAAATGAAGATATTTTTCCTTAATACATTCATCAATTATGGTGGGTCTTTAGGCCTCAGCTTATAATTATTTTAAAAAAATACCCGACAGCAGAAACCACTTTAGGGTGGTTTCTGATGTCATTTTCATAAAATATTAGGTTCATGGGTCCGCACAGAATCGAATAAAGTCAGCCTGTTTCCGGGACGGGTCAGCTGTAATGGCATTGTAGCGCGAACGCCGCTGTAATCGGGAATCCCTGCTTAATGTCGGCGGGGGCTGTTACTGCCCTGAGGGCGGGGGGAGTCTTTAAGACTTATTTAAGAAATATTCCGCCTTTTTAACAAAGATAACTATCAGGTGAACTTCCCTATCCAATTATAAACCACCAAGAAAATTAACAATTTAAGGCATCACCCGCACCTCATTACCATATTAACTCCTCTCATTTCTTGTGCTCATTAGGTTGGATAGTTTTCCATTTGACGGCACGTCGCTAGGTCTAGGACCAGAATCAACTTTTGACATTTCTTAATTATAGTTTAAATAGATGGCCGTAATAGTATTCCAATTTCCTAAATTTCCTTCAGGATTAATAAAGTATCATCCTTCCGTACATCCATCTATTTATCTGTCTAGATAATCATCTGATTTTTATGTCTTGGAGATATATTCTTTGTAGCGCTGCTGGGATTAGCGTATGTATTTCTTAGTGTGAGTATTGGTGCTCCTGAGTAACACATGTACCCTTACCTGTGTTATGTGTGTTACCCTGATGTGCATTAGTGTTGCGTAACCATCTACCCTGTCAGCCTAGTGTGTAACCTCTGTGTTTGCCTGCCAACAATCCTAGTAGGCCTGCAGTATACAAGTGGGTTACCCGTTACCCTAGCTTTATGGATAACTAAGGAGGTAATGCAAGGATTTTTATTAGAAATACTAAATTGAATCGCCTTTAGAATTTTCTTTTCATCTATGATACCTGACATGACTTTATTGGCTTTTCCCGATGTGATGACTAGTATGTGATTGCTGAAAAGGGTGATTTCAGCAGCCCTTCCCTCATCAGCCCCCTCCACCTGCCTTTTATTGGTTGATTTAGAGCAATAGGGGTGGAGTCTGGGGGTGTAAAAACAGGAGCCAATCCCCTGCTTCACCTGGGTGCACCGAATCCACCGGTTCCATTTCAGTGATGATGTAACTTACAGTAATCCCATCAGGGACATCAGCAGCCTGCAGTTATTCCTTCAAACTGTTACATTTATTGCAAATATATAGAAAGAAAGAACAGGTTTAAAAATCAGATATGATGAAACATGCATGTTATGAAGTTTAAGAAGGAAAACTTATGTATTATGTAAAACAGAGTATTGTGACTTGATGAGCAGTGAACTTCCTTAGTGAATATAAGCTTCATTTATAATCAGTCAAAAATTTCTTAAATTTCTTAAAAAAGAAAAGGTTTTTATCGTAGACTTTTTGACTTTTTGATATTACATTACTGATTATTTGTGATGCTGTTTTTATTGGCATGAAATTGTAATTCGCCTCCATCATGTCCGTTTTAATATCCATCGGAGCCAGACAGGAGCAGCGACTGTTTGACGCGGTGGGACATGATGTCTCAGAGCTCACAGACACGTAATCGGGCAGACGTCTTGCTGTGCCGTTCCTTCTAGGAGGAGATAACGGAAGATAAAGTTCAGCAGTTGAAGAGAAGGTTTATGTCCGCTTACGATCTCACGGCTGATGGGCGACTCCAGATACATGAGGTACGTCTCAGTCAACGCTCTGGCGGTTTGTGGACCATCTGCTCCAGAACAGTCAAAGACACCTGACGTTCAAGGCAGACATCACAGTGAATCTGATTACAATCTGATCAAGAGTAATGCTACTGCCCTGTGTTTTCATGCATTGTTGCTAATGGTCAATGCCTGCATCTGAACCAGCAATCAGATCAAATTGAATGGGCGTGTTGATCCATCTGACTGCCATTAAGGGTGTATCCATAGATATAATGAGTTCCAGTAAAACCCAAGAGGTAGTACCTTCATCGTATTAGCACTTAAGGTCCTTTTGGGAATAGACCATTTTTTCATGTCACTGCATGTGCGTGACCTTGTTATGTGTACAGAATAGGCTCTTCTGGGCTCCAACATGATGGAGTGCTCTCCTAAAGGGACTTGATTGCCAATACAGGAAGACACGCCAAGAGTTCAAGCAGCACTGGTGCCAGGTCTAGGACAAAATCACAAAGGGTGCATCTGAAATTAGTGATGGGGTACAACACTCACCACCATGTCACAGTTATGCCCTAACTGAGTCCCACCTCAGGGGTCACATTATTCATTTGAGGATGCTAGGCACCCTTAATTGCCCTGAGGCACCCTTAAGCACCCTGAGGCACCCTTAGGCACCCTTAAGCGCCCTGAGGCACCCTTAAGCGCCCTGAGGCACCCTTAGGCACCCTTAAGTGCCCTGAGGCACCCTTAGGTGCCCTGAAGCACGCTTAAGCACCCTTAGGTGCCCTGAGGCACCCTTAGGCACCCTTAAGTGCCCTGAGGCACCCTTAGGCACCCTGAAGCACCCTTCTAAACCCGGGTCTGAACAGCAAAAAGTCGTGTTTATTTGAGAATAACTCCTTGCTATTTTTGGCCAGTGTGAAGATCGATTCTTTCGCTTTGTGACATGATATATCATCGAACAGTGTGCTTTTTCCATGATGATCCGTATGGTTTTTGCAGAAAAGAAGAATCGATAAACATTCCTAAAAGCACCGCCCTTTAATAACGGCTGAGTTACAGATCTCCTGGGGAGCCCGGCTTGGCTCTGGGCCAGACGCTGGCACTGGGAATGTTCCACTAATGGGACCAGCTACAATAAATCTGTGTGGATGGAGCGTGTGCTGTTTGCCCAGAGATGTATGCGCCCAGACTACGGCCTGTGCCTTTCTTTTTACTCCACCCTCACGGTGTGACCTCTTCTCCAAATGGTTCTGAAAATGAGCCTGTCACAATTCTCCTGATGTGACGTGAGAAACGAACCTACAGAATGACAGTGGCTGGGTTTACCACACCTCGTTGGCGTCCAGCGGGTATAACACACCCCAGCGGGTTAAACCTGACAGTGACTGAGGTTGGAAGGTAACCCCACCCACCCTGAGTTTCAAAGCGTCTTCCATCAGTAATTCTACCATCCACCATGATGGATTTGATGTCCAGAGTTCAAGTCATTCTTCGAGGCATTATTATTATTATTATTATTTATATTAAGGATGCATTTTTCATGTCTGGAAAATCTCCATGGAGCAGTGTGCCAATCTGAGTCATGTAGGGTATTGTAAAACTTCACCACACGTCTCGATGTTGGCTGACAATGGTGTTGCTATGGTGCTGAGTTCAGAGGAGCAGGAATGTTGTGCGAGATGCTGGTGTACCCAGATTCCCTTTGTATCCGGGATTCCTAGCTGGCAAATATGATCCTTCCCGAGGACGAGAACTTCCTCCTGCTCTTCCGGAGGGAGACTCCCCTGGACAACAGTGTGGAGTTCATGAAGGTGAGCTCCATCCATCCATGCACTCTCTCCATCCCACAGTTCGGTACTCCTCTGCTTATTGAGGGATACGTTTTCCCAAAACTCCCATTGGCAACTTATATAATTAGACCCATTCAGCTGCATGGTTCCAACTATGCAACATAGTTAGCAACTATATGTATATCTTAGCATTAGATATCCAATCATTTTCCATGGAAATATACCACCTAAACACTTTCAAACATTGAGTCGATCTTGGCATCCGTAAGTCCGCTGCAATACAGCCGCTCTCTGCCCAGATTTGCTGCTACCATCTTCTCTTTATCATCCCACAGATCTGGAGAAAATATGACATGGATAGGAGTGGATTCATCTCAGCTGTGGAACTCAAGGTATGGAGCCTCATACCGTCTGCTGTCCGCACCCCGATGACTGAACCACAGTGTGGGTGCAATTCCTGCTCCTCGATCTCCTCACTTGCATTGATTTTTATTTATTTGCAAACTCAGTTCTGTAGCAACCGCCAAGGCCTATCAGGGGAAAACACACAGGCTGTTGTGTACATAGTGGTCAGCGGCAGACCTACATCTGCTCTGTTTGCCGAGGCATGTCATTTCCCAGAAGAGGACCCATATTTGTCTATAGCCTTTCTCGGTGTCCACGGTGATCTACGCATGTGTGACGTCCCAGGGGGAGGTGGTGTCCTTCTGGGAGATAGAGCGGAAAAAATCAATGAAAAGAGCACCTTGCAGGGGTGTCCCTGAGCATCAGGAGTGCTTACGCTTTCTTTCATATGAGCCTTGAGTGGGTTTCACACTTTGTCAGTCAACCATTTTCACTACTTCCTCCATCTATTCTGGATTCTTTCCATGGCTGCTAGACCTGTAACAGGTGAGGCAAGCTAGTGTAGTAGAAGCTAAAACCCGGGGTTCCTTTAAATCAGAGCTAGATAAGATTTGAACAACTCTGAGCTACTAGTTAAGTTCTCCCCAAACGTTCTTGATGGGCCGAATGGCCTCCTCTCGTTTGTAAATTTCTTATGTTCTTAAGTGATTTGCCTGCTCCGATATCATTGCTTTGCCAAAATTAGCAGTGGGCTGCACATATATGACCAAGTAAACAGAAGCACAGAGCTCTCACGTCCATAAATATTTTGTCACAGAATATACATGACCAGTATTTGAGTAGTCACTGAAATGGTACTTCGCTTGATTTCTCTTCTTCACATTTTAAGAGCTTCCTGAAGGACCTGATCGTCCAGCATAAGAAGGCTGTTTCCCCCAGCAAGCTGGACAATTACACAGAAACCATGGTAATAACCCCCCCCCCCCCCTCCAAACTCTTCTGTTGGTTGTGGTTGATTCTGGAGCCTGATCCCCCAAATACTGCACAATGAGATCAGTTCAGCACCAGAAGTAATTACCTAAGAGCTTCCTGAGCACAGTCATAACATGCCGTTTGGGTCTTGGTTAGATCTCCTGGCTTCTTTCTTGAGGATAAATGGCCCTCAAAAATACATATCAGAGTAAAGGTAAATGGTAAGGGTAAATGATGAATTGTATTAACATAGCAGACCTCCCCAAAAATTATCTATAAGTTATGTGCGAGTCTGAGGTAACACCATCAAAAAAATGCTCAGGTCATGATAGTTTTAACTGCACATTATTAAATCATGTCATTCGTGCTACAGTGATAAATTAAAATGCAGCACTGATTTGACTGCTGTGTGAGGTGGATATTTATAGCCAGATCTGGTTGGCTTTAGTCAGCCACATACAAAACACTTGAAAGCTGTACAAATCTGACGCAGGGTGTCCTACGTGGAGCTGAAGAGTCAGTCCTTATGGAAAGCCTGTGTTGTAATCGTGCTTTCCAACTGCCACGACTTACAGCAGTGTTTCCCTACCTGGTCCTTGGGGACCCCAGACAGTACATGTTTTTTCTCCCTCCCAGCTCCCTACTGCTGGGAGGGAGTGAAAATGTGGACTTTCTGGCAGAGAGCTCAGAGGGAGCAAAAATGTGGACTGTCTGTGCATCCCCAAGGACCAGGTTGGGAAAACTGACTTATAGGATAAGGTATTTCCATCACCACTCGATCACAAATAACTTCCTAATGTTGATGACTCTGAGGCAGGCATTTAGAGTGACTGATTATTCTGTCCTTTGAAGCAATCATGTCATTTTGCCTGATCAGCAGGATGCCGGTATCTGACATCCGTGCAGGATGAAGCGTTTAATATCAGCTCAGTTTTCACCACATGTGGCCCCATTTCGTAAATGAAACCCCGGTGTTTGTGTTTGGTAGGACGATTGTGGAACGCTTTCTGGTTGATTTTTTTTTTTTTTTCATTTTTTTGGCCTTCAGCTTGTTTGTGTGTAAAAAAGGAAAATATTGATACTTCTTTGTTTTATTTCTGCTTTTTCTTGCAGATGAACATTTTTGACAGAAATAAGGATGGTCAGCTGGATCTGAATGACTTAGCCAGGTAGTTGCTTGATAAAAATATCATCAGTGATCTGATGGTCAGTGGAGGACTCACTCTGTACCAAGCATTGAGCATATATGGACAAAAGTATTGGGACACCTGGCCATTACACCCACAGAACTTCCATGACATCCTATTCTAAATCCATAGACATCAACATGCAGTTGGTTACCCCTTTGCAGCTATACATATACCAAGACATTTTGGACAAGTCTACGCTTCTAACTTAGTAAGGACAGTTTGGGGAAGGCCCTTTTCTGATACAGCTTGACTGTAAAGACGCAGTTGGGTGAGTCTGGTGTGGAAGAACTTCACTGGCCCACACAGAACCCTGACCTCAACCCATCAAATACCTTTGGGATGAACCAGAACAGAGATTACAAGTCAGGTCTTCACAACATCAGCGCCTGACCTCACAAATGCTCTTCTTGATGAATGAGCAGAAATTCTCACAGACACACTACAAAATCTTGTGGAAACCCTTCCCAGAACATTGGTAGCTATTATAGTTGTAAAGGGGGGACCAACTCCATATTGATGCCTGTGGATTTAGAATGGGATGTCATACAAGTTCCTGTAGGTGTAATGGCCTGGTGTCCCAATACTTTTGTCCGGTAATACTTGACTTGAGGGGACATTATGTAGTAGTAGATGCTTAATTAATGAATTACCCAGTAACTAAGTATCCATTCATCATTAATCAATCATGACAGTTCATGTATTTCATGATGAAACCTATATTAGTTCATGATTTGTTCTTGAGTAGTCCATCCATCCATCCATCATCTTCCGCTTGTCCGGGGCTCGGGTCGCGGGGGTAGCAGCTTCAGGAGGAATACCCAGACCTCCCTCTCCCCAGCTACCTCTACCAGCTCCTCGGGGAGGACGCCGAGGCGTTCCCAGGCCAGCCGA
>JAODLC010000140.1:8133235-8147376 GCA_026781145.1 Hippopotamyrus pictus
CTGCAAAACTGTAGACGCCGCTCCGATTCGTCTATCCAGCTCCCGATCTCGCCTACCCTCACTCGTGAACAAGACCCAGAGATACTTGAACTCCTCTGAATCTGAATCTGAATCTGAGTCTGAATGTTCTTGAGTAGTAAATGAGTTAAGTATTTTTGCCCTCAAGTGAAATCTTACCATTATTAACTAATTGGTTAACTGTTAACTAATATACTGTCTGAATGGAATATATGATCTATTATAATTGATTAATGATGAACAAGCATGGGATCAGTATGTAACTAACACTTAGTTACTGGTTAATTAATGCATCAAGTAAGCATGTACCACTACATTATTCATGTTCCTTTAAGACTTAAGTAAAGGGTAACCCTTTTGACCAGATAGTGAAGGAAGAAAACATTTTAAAAGGAAATGCGGTTTCAAAAATGTTAATGGTTGCTAAGCTAACCATTGTGCTCCTCCTACCAGAATCCTGGCTCTTCAGGAGAACTTCCTGCTGCAGTTTAAAATAGACGTAAGTCAAAGTATTTCTTTTAATCTAAGCTCCAGTCTTTTCCTGTGGTCGGTGCAGTTCATTCCTCAGTACAATAAACCTCTGTTCCAGGCATCCAGTCAAGAAGAGAGGAAACGGGACTTTGAGAAAATATTCGCTCACTACGACGTTGTGAGTATAGAGGCCATTCTGAGGCGGCAGCTGATGTTTCCAGGGTGTGCTGGTATCCCATTGGTCCACTACACCCTTGGGGTAGATGATTACTCTCAACTCTGTGTACTCCAGTCCAGCTCCCACCCATCTGTAATGCAATAGAGGCCAAAATATGTATTTTCTAAGAGAGATTAAGAATTATGAATAAAATGAAGGAGAAGCCATAGGGCAGATCTTCATAATGTTAAGAGTCATGCGCTTTTTTTTCAAATCAGCTCTTGGAAGTTCTGCAGAAGGATTAAGAGCCACCTTCTCTATCTGAGCTCAATCAGCATAAACTAATCAGCTTTTGAAGAGTTCCAAGTGTGTGATGAACCATTAATTAACTCATCATATTTGCTGTAAATTCTGATTGTTCTCGTAAATGTCCTAAAACTTGCTCGGTTTTGTAAAGATTGCGTCGGCAAGACTAAATGAAAATGCATTATGTATCGTATTCACATTAATGTAATATACATGCAGTGGATCTCACTGAAAGTCGCCTTGCCAACGACAGTTTTATAGACTGCAGTTAACTAAAGCTTTTACTCTGCTATAGTCTTCCTCACTCTGTTGAGAAGTCCTCAGTAACTTGAATGGCCTTTTAATAATCACTGGTAAAGAACAGTATGTCTCTTCATAGTGAAATAAAAACCCTACTGTCAGTCCAGTATTCCATTCTCAAGCACCGAAGATAATGGGTTTGTTGTTGACACAAAAAAATATGAAAGATGGTTCTGTTTTAGTTGAATCTCTTGATAGAGGTAGAATAGTGTCATTTATTACAAACCATTTAGTCTTCTGGTGTTTTTTTTCCATTGACCTGTCCAGGAGAAAATTTTGGAAGATGAGTGGATGTAGGGATGGATGGATGGATGGATGGATGGATGATGAATTGATGGATGGACAGACTTCTTCAGTTGTATAACTAGTATGAAGGAAAAAGGACTTACTGTTGCCGTTCCTCAGTTGTATTCATGAATCTCTTGTTATTCCAGAGTAAAACGGGAGCTTTGGAGGGTCCAGAGGTGGATGGTTTTGTGAAAGATATGATGGAGCTGGTTAAGGTATGTCGGTGGGTGGGGAGGGGGGTTAGACACACATTCTGTGTTTATACACATGATAGTGACATGATAGTAGATGAGTGCAGACTACAAATCTGCAGAAGCCTTTGGGCTGTGGTTTGAATGTGTGGATCTTTAGGAATCTCAGGTTCCTTCTCTTCACTATGAAGATGTTAAAGGGCTCTGTTCCTTGTGCCCCACCAGGTTTGGTGTGAAATTCCTGAAATTCCACATTTTAATCTTCAAAATAACTCATCCTTCTCAGAGTCTGAAGGTTCTGAAGGTACTAAGTTCCACCTTGTTTCAATCTCTCCCATCTTCAGCCCAGTATCGGCGCCACGGACTTGGACAAGTTCCGCCAGGTTCTGCTGTGCCACTGCGACATGAACCGCGATGGAAAGATCCAGAAGAGCGAGCTGGCTCTGTGCCTGGGCATAAAGGTCAAGCCTTAAACTGATGGTGGGGAGGAGTGAAGTTTAAAGAAAAGCTGCCATCATCACAAGACCATACTTTACCCAGTGCTGTGACTTTTAATTTGCTTAAGTGTGTGTTTGGGGACCAAGAGCAGGACCCATAGCCCTGACACGTGACTCTTAGTCTGTGGATTTGTGACAGTGTGTGTGCTGGTACTGCTGTAAAACTCTTCCCTTCCTGTTACTAAAGCAAGTGCTTTCTCAGCTGGAGAATGGAGACGTGCTGTATGGATGGGGAGGAAATGTGTGCCACAACTTCTGAAATAGAGGAACCACAAAACTAGATGTGCCAAACCTGTATCTTTAAAAATAAAAACTGAAATATTTCCATGTTGCGATGCAGTGGTCTTTGTTTTTTTCTGTTGCGCCTCACTTTAGGGATGTGGGAATCGTCCATCAGTCCAGCCCCTCGGGGGCAAATAAAGTTTTTTGAATTTGAATTTGAATTTGAAAGCCAGTTTCTGACCGCTTATCTTGGTCAGGGGGGTGGGGGGATTTGGGCAGAGTTCTGAACTACATGCCAGTGTTACTGGAAATGAAGATTCACTGGAGGAAAAGTAATTAAATGTGTTTTACTCTATGCTCTGAATCCTCCGAAAGTGTGACTGCATCTCTTCTACGTTCCTCTGTTAAAGATGTTCATCACTTTTACATTTTTATCGTCAGATTTCGTGTGTGGTTTTGGAGAGTCTTGGGTGGAATGACATCGGCGTGAATGATGTGAATACTTAAGTAATTTATAATTAATAAACAAGACATACAATGAATAGGTTGAACTGAAGACAGGTTAAAGTTTACAGTTGAAACCGCTCACCTTGACCTTCAATTGACCTAATCGCTGTATTTTGTAGTCCCTCACAGTCAATTTTTCTGAGGGGGTGGGAGGTTCACAATAAATTTTGCTGGCCCACATACCTATCGGCCTACTGGTATACCAGATGGCCTATCCAGTCCAAGATTCATGGAAACTTTGTTACTGATGTCTGTACTGGTGTGTGTGTAATATCCCAGCTACAGCCCTGGATATTCATATATGCGTTTGCTGAAAACTCAGTGTGTCCTAGTTGACTTTGTCAGTATTCTTTGAAAAGTAAAAGCGTCCATCGACAAACTGACTAGGCTGCAGAGATCAGAAAGGTTGGACACATCCAGCAGCGGGTCTGGATTTTGGCATGAATTAGATGTGGCAGAGAGAGTTACTCTAAACCGCAGTACAGATCTGTGCAGCAGCTGGGGTGGAGGAGAACCAGGAGGTAATAGGTGGAAATGTAGATCCTCAAAGATGGGCGCATACTGCTAATCTATGCAGGGATCTGGTGCACTTAAGGACCCCATTAGCCTGCTGCTAAAAACCAGGCTGCAGGACAGGTCATATGACCATTCAGTGACCTTTCATTGTTTGCTTCTAATGCATCCCTGTTGTATTTTTTTCCGTACAATGTCGTTAATCACAAAGATGGTCCAATGAAGTTGACATTGCATAAAGGATCTCATAAAGCACATCTTACGTAATCTATTCTTGATATTTAGGAACATCATCCAACACTGTAAAAAGACTTAACTGGCCGATGTCTCTACACTAGACTTTTGCTGCAAGGGTTCAGAACTACACAGCAGTCAAAAGACCTATATGGTCTTACATCATTTGAACTTTTTCGATCTGCAAATACTGACTTGTAATTAGTTGTTTTCATGATGACTCATCTAAGTCTTTG
This sequence comes from Hippopotamyrus pictus, assembly GCA_026781145.1. Taxonomy (NCBI): domain Eukaryota; kingdom Metazoa; phylum Chordata; class Actinopteri; order Osteoglossiformes; family Mormyridae; genus Hippopotamyrus; species Hippopotamyrus pictus. The sequence goes on from JAODLC010000140.1 coordinate 8,137,176, forward strand.
GTCAAAGACTTTGGGTGAATTTTTAAATAGTTCCAGCAGAATCTGGACTTACCATCAAAGATGTATATTATGTGCTACAGATACTGTAAAACAAAAGATTTCAGCTGGCTGTTGCTACATGGTTTGTGTTGTTCTGAACACAGTCTGTTGCACAAGGGCACAGATTTGGATATGCACTGTAGTGACACGCCCCTTCCGATATTGTCGGAGTAGCATGTGTGTTTAGGGTGGCGGGGGATTCGGGGCTGATTTGATCCCTTCCAGTGTTGAAAGCGAACCTCTGCCCTTTTCATAGAGCTGTTGTGTTGATGGGCTCTTCGTTTGCCTGTTTTATGATAGTCTTTTTTTCTCATACTAACGGTCTGGAAAGGTCCCACATGCGTGACTACATGAGAAGTCACATTAAAGCACAAACGGCGATCATAAATGCTGTTTTACTGCATGGCAACAATACATCAAGCCAAACCAACCTGCTCAGTTGCCCTTTGGGTGAAAGCATGAATGCCAATGAGATAATGGAGGCAGATGGTCACACAATGCAGTGTTGATGTTACCTGTTGATGGTTCACCATACCAGGAAGATCCCGTTGGCCATGTTTGGCTTTACTGAGCATTAATCTGCTCCTCTGAGCTCAGCTCCCGTAAAGAAAGCAAGGTTCTCAGTTCAAAATAAACTTCTGAACCTTCCTCTTCTCTATATATGTGTGTCTGTTTGGAGAGCATGATGGGATACATGGAAAATGACAGATGGAAAATTTGGGTTCAGAAAGTAAAAATCCAGACCAAGATTTTGTTTCAACCAATCAGTTGAGTACTATGTGAATGTACCTTTTTATACTCAGCTGACTAGTTGAAACAAAATCTTGATCTGGATTTGTACTTTCTGAACCTGAACTTTCCTGGAAAATGACCCCATTCCAAATGGGGATGAACAAAGTATCGAAAATCTTTTCTATAGATGAATGAAACCCCACGTTAGCGACTCTATCTTTGCACCAAGTGTTTTTGCACGCTATATGGCCTTTTCACCCTAAAAAACTTTGCCAACCAAATATGTAACATATATTTACCAGCACTAGGGCAGAATGGTGGTTGAAGTTAGGGATCTGTGCTAGCAAGCGAGTGGAAGGTTGCTGGTTCCAATCCTGTGAATAACAGAAGTGATCGTACCCCATTGGGCCCTTGAGCAAGGCCGTTAATCTGCAATTGCTTCATCCTGGGTATGACGTCACTCTACATCCAGCCCTGCAAGGAGGTCCTTCAGCTTACAAGGAACACTTGGGGCTTGGTGGCAGGATTGGCACTCCAGCCTTCAGAAGAATCACATACTGTTCCATTCGGACTAACCTGCCGCACGGCTGCACTTGGGTTCTCATCCCTGAGGTGGTTTATCGTGGGGGGGGGGGGGGGGGTTGTGACAGCTCCAACTCCTTACCTCTCTTACCAGCACTACATTCTAGCTACCGACAATAAAAATGTCAATTCAGAGTTTAAGCCAAACAAATCTGAAAGTGGATCAGACATTTGACAGAATGTCTGACTAACATTTCCTGTTTACCTTGGGGCCTGGTTAAACTGTGACGATCCCCTGGGGGCAAGTTCACTTGAGATTGTCATATGTTTACAAAATAACGTATGGGGTTTACCCTAAGGAAAAATCCTGTTGAAACCAGTATGAAACCAGGAACTACTTCTAACCCAAACCAAAAAACCGGGTAGTTTGATAATATTTTAAATCTTCTGGAAATATTAGAAATTTAAAACTAGGTTTTATTAGAAATGTTATACTAGAATTCTGGTTTCAGGTTTATATTTGTAATTATTACTATAACGTCCCCTAGAGTTGAAAATTAAGAAGCCATATAATTTTACAGAGGAAAAATAAGTACAGACTACAAATATTGTTTTCTTTAATAAGTGGTTTAGTTTGATATCTTGATCTATGGGCTCTGGCACAGCGGGACAGCAAGGCTGCATTATCGTATAAATAAAGTACCTGTCGCTAATTAGGGGAGCTGATATCCTAATAAAGCCTGGGTGGCATGCTTAATGGCCAGCGCGTGCCGTTCTTGGGCAGAAGGAAATTAAACTATAACGGGGAACCATCTCAGTAGCATTCAGCCCGTGTCCATCCGCCATGATTAATGATAAATATTTCTGAGAACGGGGGTGCAGCTTCTTAGGACACTTATATCAATACAACGCATATGCATTGATGTTTATTCAGGCGACTGGGGGGGAGGGGACGTAAGAACCACAGCTGATTAATATCTGTTGCATACATGAAATCAGACTATAATAAAAAAAATTCCGCAGGCTTTACACGCTCTTGCCCATTTTGCAGTTATCGTTGCATGTTAGGTACGTGACGCTTTGTAAAAGTAACCACCACTTTACCCATTTATTATAGCCAGAACTAGGCATACAGACGGGTAAAATCAGTTGCCTCGACAACACAAGAAGGAAACCGGTGGCCTGTACTACGAAGCGGGGTTACTGCAGTGGCGCAGATAGGATTTTTGAATTGGGGGGGACCAAGGATATTTTTTCCTTATGCAAAGGCTGCAGATGCTGTTTTTTGTCCTATAAGTGCATGGGGGGGACGGATCGAGGTCACTCTGAATCTGAAGGGGACGACCAATCCGTCCTTGGTGCTAACTGCGCGCCTGGGTTACTGGCTTATCGGGGTAACTTGTCGGATTTAAGGTAGTCTGGGCAAAATGTAAGTGAACGAAGTCCATTTAAACTGTGGGACCTTAAATCCGACAAGTTACCCCGATAAGCGAGTAACCCCGCTTCGTAGTATTAGCCACTGGGCTGCCACGATTAGTTGCAGTAGTCGATGACGTCTACGCTGAAAATGCGTCGACTTCAACATGTTAAATCGACGCATCGTTTCTTTTTTATTTCTAAAACACTTCAGTTCATTGTGACAGATGTTCTCTTTCAATATCACTATATGTAATTGTGAGAACATTTCAAATTATTACAAAACAAAAAGGTGGTTTTACACAGTGCAAAGTTTGGCCACTAGCGTTATACACGAGCATTTGAAGAGGAAACACACAGGCATTATTCTGGATGATGGACCAACTCAAAAGGTAAACCCACCTTAAATGTTGTTTATTCGTGTTTATTAAATTACCGTTAGAATGAAGAGCTTTTTGATATATTTTGTCCTTGTAGCTGCTTAATACACTCATTAATTAAGTTTTCTGCCTGCTACCTTAGAATCTCCGCTGAAAAAGTGAGACAATGTTTAGGCTAAAATCTAGGCTTATTCTGCGTTTATTGACGGCGCCATGCAGTGTGCGTTGGGTTTGTCTTATCTTTAACTAAAAGAAAAGGTAGAGTAAATAATAATAATTCGGGAAATTAAATAAAAATGAAAACTATATTTACCAAAAAAACATGTCTGAGTTTAGACTGGCGCCATCTTTTTACCGTTTATTAATATCTCCTCATTTAAAATATGCTGATTGCTGAGGTGTCCCTTTCTTCACTATGACTTCAATGCTGACGTGTTGCTGATGTAGAGAGACAGGTTACTGTCATGGAACCCCTCTGCCAGGAGCCTCACCTCCTCTCTGTAGGCCATCTCCTCATCGTTGGTGATCAGGCCCACAATGCTGGTGTCCTCAGCAAATGTTATGATGAAGTTGGTGCATAAGACACCACACAGGACATAACATCATAAACCGTGCTGCAGCTATGCACGCCGCCATCTAAAATGTATCTGTACCTGGCTGTGCAGTGTGAATAGGGAATACAGTGGCTCAGACCACTGCCCTGTGGAACACCAGTGCTGAGGATCAGGGTCAAGGAGGCATTTCTGCCAGTCCACACGCACTGGGGTCTGTTGGCAAGGAAATCCAGGATCCAGGTACAAAGAGTGGCACTGAGTCTATGATCAAACATTTTGTGGATCAGCTTGGTTAGCGTGACTGTTGAAAGCCAAGCTGTAATCCATAAATACCCGCCTGGCACAGTTATTGTCTAGGTGGGCCAGGGTGGTGTGGAGTGTGTGAAATGGTGTCCTCAGTGGATTTGTTCTGCCGGTAGACAAACTGCAGAGGGTCCAAATTGTCTGGCATCGTGTCCTGAATGTGGCTCAGCGCCAGTCACTCAAGGTACACCGTTGCAAAGGGGTTCGTCCCACTACAGGGATGCCAATTTTGATCAGCTGGCTGGTGTGAGATATTCAGTTTGAGACAGGTCTGCAACGACATGCTTTTGTATTTACATATTTACATGTATGTAACAGTTTTATTGCCTTGTAAAATAGTCTGCAGGATTTGCAAATTATTCCAACGCATTTGTTGTAGTGAATTTAAGGTGTATGATGGAATAACATAAATTTGCAGTGAGACTTCTTGCGTGAGTGTCACGCCAGATGCGTGAGAGTTGGTTAGTCATTGAGGCAGTTCACATTGTCTGCCTTTGGGACGGGAATAATAGTGGTGTTGGTGAGATAGCTGGAGGCAGTTGAGTTACTCAGCGAGACGTTAAATATGTCAGAGAAGACAGCAGGCAATTGTTTATCGCATATTTTTAAAACGTGTCCTGAAATTCCGTCTAGACAGGCAGCTTTGCAGATGTCGACTCGGTTAAAAATCTTTTTCACGTCCTCCACGCTGTAAACGTGGGTAAAACTGACGTCATGCGGCGCGAAGGGGTTTCGCGGCGGGAGACCTTTGTTTGGCATAGGAAAACTGGCATAAAACGCGTGCAGATCGTCAGCGGTGACTGCGGATTGGAGTCCGTTAATATTCCATAAATATGTAATATCCTTCGTGTCAGGAAGGGCACAGGCAGAAAAGAAAAACATCTGTTTCCTGTGCAAACGGTTTTACTCGATCTTAATTTGTTGTCACATTCCAAATATAATTATGCATAATTCTAAACGACTCTGTCCATATAGATTCTCACACTACGCTAACATCTGTTAAATAATTAAAAATGCAGCAGGGATACATACATTTGTTAAGCACGTGTTACGCTGATGGCTCTCCACCTAGAGGTTGATAGCTGGGGCAAGTATCACAAAGGAGAATTTCTTGCTTGTGGATAACTCGTCGGGTTTAAGGTATCTAATCAACAAATCTCGCTTCATGATACAGGTCTCTCGCCTGAATGTTTGTCGTAGAGCAACATAGTTTTTCTACAGCAAAGCGTGCAGGAGAACAATAGAATGTGCTGTGAGGCCGAATGGAGGAGATAACGGTTGAAAGAGTACAGAAGCAGGACGGGGAAACTGGGTGTATTGTGCGTATTACATATTGATGAGATCAGGATTCCTTATCTGACGGACATCTATGCCAGTTTGGAAATTCACATGAAATCAATACGTTTGTTCTTGAAGCGACCCCTTGTGGCTATTTTATGCCCTACAAATCTAACCGTTATCGCATCGACCATATATAACCAAAAATATATTTAATTATACTATGCATATAAAAATCTGTTGTTTTATTTTTGTTTCTGTTATATTGGTTTGTAGGTTTGTAATTATCCTTGTCCATCAAATGCTCGTTCGTTTTTTCTGAACATTCAAAAATTTGGAATTGTCCTAGTTTATAATTGTCAGCCATGCAACGTCAATTTTTTTGTTTTATTATACTGAATTCCGGGCCCTCGGACATGGGTGTACTTCCACAATCGATCGTTACTGTACACCTGGAGAATCGTGATTTTAAAATGAGATGTATGTAGGTCTATGTATGTGCTATATGTTTGGGCTAATGTGTCTTTTATGTGTACACCATTTTCATATGTAACGTTAATATTAAAAACTAAAATTCCGGTCTCATCAATTTCCCTTCATCATGTAACAACCTAACAAAATCTCCGTATTGACGCTTTTTTAATACAAATGACTGGAAATTATCTTTAAATTACACACAGCTGTCCTTCCAGGAAGTCAGCTGACGAAGATTTGATATATCGCTATCGTGCCGCCTGTCTTCCAGCAAATTATGTCAACTAGTTCTAAAAGAAAGTTGTAGAAAATGTGATTGATTTTTCCACAATTACTTATGATTTATTATTACGCCTTCATCATTTTGTATCTAAACGTTTAGGTAATCATTCCTTCGTCAAATTCGAGTTAGTGAGCATATAAAATGTTCAGCATGACACTGGTATGAAATGTGTAAGTTACTCGTCAGCCACTAGGTGTCCTCAGTGCCCTTATGTGTGGAGGTTTAATGTTTTTACGTGCGAATGTACTGTGAACAGCAATGTATTGTTTCATCTTTAAGTGATTCGCATCGTTGAATTGGACTGCCATCGGTATTCGGATGCATTTTTCACTGTGTTGGGGATACAAACTCGGAATTATCCTTTTTTTCGTTTTTCACAGATACCTGTACGTGTTTGTACATTGTCAAAGAAGTTTATGAGGAATTTCACTAATAAATCATTTTGCATTACAATACACACAAATACACTGTCCTGGCAACACATTCACATGCTTAATGCGCACTGAAAGCTGAGTATTTAATTTTCTGCATGCAGTAGTGTACATGGCACAGCTTCCAGTCAAACCAAGTAATAAAGATTACAGCTTCTGTGAGAGGCGGAGCCGGGCGCGCTCCAGGTGTTCGGGGACGCGCACGGGGCCGAGCTTCCATCCCCAGTCAGCTGCGAGGAGTTGCATTGTAACGCTGCGGCCGCCGAAGCTACTCCATTGGAATCTGCTTCATATTTTCAGTCCGCTTTACTACGTCCGTTTAGGTGATTTACATTACAGGAGGGCGACCGGTTTTGGGTATGATTCGTGCCGGAGGAACATGGAAGGCGTTTTAATTTCCAGCAGAAAGTGGGCTTTAAATCGCACTGCTGAGCGCCTTTGCAGCCCCTGCTCCGAAGAGCTGCGCTGAATAGCCGCCGGGGAGACCCCCCCCCCCCCCCGACAACCTCCAGTCTACTTCGAATTTCCCCAAATCGATGGGCCACGAATAACACGATCACCTTTCATTGCATCGGTCGCCCTGAATTACCGCCGTCCAGCACCGCTGAGCGAGTCGTTTGCCGGAGCTGGCCGGCGATCTACCTTCCTAGTCCCAGGTTCACCTTCTGGAAAATGGAGGCTGTTATGGAGAAGGAGTGCAGCGCGCTTGGAGGACTTTTCCAGACCGTGATCAGCGACATGAAGGTAAGTCATATTTACTCACCCACTGTCCAAATTGTAGACTCTTATTGTCTCTTTATGGGGTATGGGCTTATTTGCACATGCCCCCAAAACTGTAGCCTACATCTGGTCGTCTCACCCTTATTTATGCGTTAACATATTTGTTTATTAATACCACGTTATTTATTCTCAGTTTTATTTTTATTACCCTATATATATTGTTTTGTGTATTTTTGTCTTGACATTATGTTTAAATCGTATTCTCAAGCCACTAACAGCGCCAAAACAAATTCCTCGTACTTTCAGTATGGACTACAGGGCGAATAATTGATTCTGATTCTGATAGTAGGATCGCATTATTAATACTGACTCCTGCATCATGCATAGGACTTCAGGTCGCCATCTCCGGTGCTTTTTTATTCTTGCAAATTCAGCCGATCTCTGACCAAGTTTTTCTAAACCAGCTGGTAAAGGGGAGGGGGGGCAGGTTTGGTCAAACCCTGCGGACACGAGCAACTCTTAATTTGCGTTTCTCAAACGTTTCCCTGGTTAAGTCAATTATTGATGAATTGTGGACTTTGAGGGAAAAAATGTTGCATTTGCTTTGTATGTGTCTGTGCCACAAGATACAAACATCTGACATTAGCGCCCGTGTTTATAAGGAGAAGCGGGCATCTTTGCGGCGGGATCCGCACGGTGGGGGGGTTCAAGAAGAAGTACTTGTGGCATCTTTCTATTTGTGTCTCATTAAAATTTACTGGGGTGATGAGACCGAAAGCGGCTTCCCACTCACATTGTTGATCCGGAGGAGCGTCTGTCTGGCCTTGAGATGTTGCGGTTGTGGGTAGATGGGTGACTGTGACAGGGTCCACAACCGTCTGAACTACCTGCATTTTTATTGCCTTGTTATGAACAACAGCGTCGGAATAAGACGGGAAATCAGATCTTGTTTCTCATTAACAGAACCTGCCAGACCGATGATCTGGTTAATAATTCTTTGATCTCAGATCCTGTGGCTTCCCTGGGTATTTTTCTGAATAAATAACATAAGCAGCAAACGGGAATCATGCTGCTTTGTTATACCATGTGTAAACGTCTAGGTTGTATGAAGGAGCTGCCGTTTCGCCGTTAATCCCCCCACGGTAGTGAATGTCCAAGTACAGGATTTATTCAGATTGTAATTTCCTGCATGGGAATTAGGAATAAAAATGCGGAGATTTGGCTTGGCAGCTCCCGGGCTGCTTCACACCTGCTCCGGGGCCGGAGGAATGCTGACCCCCAGGGGGAGTGGGGGTGGGTCGTCTGGGGCCCCAAGCGCAGCTTTTCGGGAAGTAAACACGCCGACGCGGGGCTCTGCTCAATAAACGCGCCCGGATAGGTTAATAAAATGCGTTTACGCCTTAGATTGCTTAATAAAGCCACTGATGACGTTACCAAATTATGTGTGCTGCTTCGCAAGTTTATTGATGCTTAGATTTGTAAATGTAGATGTTAATGTACAGTGTGTTTTTTAAAAAAGCAAGTGACTTATTGAGAAAATATCCCCAGTGAGTACTGCGTGTACCTGAATAGAGTCTCATTCTGCAACTCAGATACGGGAAAACTACCAATGTCAAGGGTTGGTTGATGTGAATGTACTTGAAATTACACTACAAACACTCCTTTAACTGCGTTCATTACTGTGGAAGATGTAACAAATGTCAAGGGTTGGTTGATGTGAATGTACTTGAAATTACACTACAAACACTCCTTTAACTGCGTTTATTACTATGGAAGATGTAACAAATGATAAACCTTTGAGTCTTGGGGAAATACTGAAAAACTTTTGGAATGTTTTCCTTTATGGCCGTCGGTCGCTGGGATCTATGTGTCGGAATGCCAAATCCTGGGTAGCCAAAGGCAGCTGGTAACCGGAACCGTTCCCCAGTCCCCGTGGTGCTCTCAGTGCCGCTCCCAGTGCTGCCTGTGGGCTTACCTGCTCGTTAGCTCACCCAAACGATGTTTGTAGGAGTGGGCGTGATTCATGCGCTCATTCCCGCGACGAACGCCTCCATAGACCCACCTGGCCTCTTTTTAAACTGTGAAATGCCCCTCACTGGTGTGGTAACAAGCTGAAAATACCCCCAGAGAAGAAGAGAACGTGGACTGGGAGAACCCCAGACCGGACGTGCTTGGGAGGAGAATCGCCGCATGCGACCTGCGATGGAGGTGGTGATTGTGCACCGTGGTCATAGGGGGCAAACCCTCTTTTGGGACCTTTGGTGTGTTTCCAAGGACTCTGGAATTCAGCCTCCTGTGTGTCTCTTCTCTGTGTACAGCACGCAGGCCTGCTGAGATTTTCAAAGCTTAAAACCGGTTTGGGCCTGGATTGCGAAACGCTTTTGGGTTCCATTCCGTTTCCGCGCATTCCGGCCGTTTTGAGGATAATCCGATTATTAAGCTGCCTGGTAATCGCAGCGGCCATTATTTGTAGCTAAAGGCTAACTGCGGCGCTTCCTTGTCCTGCCGGGCCCCTGCCAGGGCTGCCCGGATGGGAAGTGCCCCACGCAGGTCGACTGGAACACGCTGGTCATTGTCCTGGGGCAGCCACTTCCTCAAATATTACAATCATTCCATTTGAATAGAACATTTCAGTTGTGAACGTCACCCCACGCAGTTCTTGTTTTTGGGCGGTTTCTCAGTCGATGGTGTCCGGTAATGTCATACCAGGACAATGGCTGGTCTGTGGACTTTGAGTATTGGCTCTTAATCGATTTAATATGAGCCATTCTTTGGAATAGAAAGCAATTCCGAGTCTTCGGCTGAAAATAATTTTCGTCCCTCTCTGGCTGGCTTCTTAATTTACTTTGCAAAATCAGATACCTTATTCTGAGTCATTTGATTTTTCTTTTTATTATTTAATCAGTGCACTTAAAAAAAGATCTGTGGGTCTTTGTTTGTCCCCCTCTCCCCCCCCCGCTGTGGCATGGCAGTTAACCCACTTCCCTCAAATATCACGTGTGGCGATCTGTGGTCACGCTGAGCTGTAGATGGGCAAAATTAGATTATACCCCCCCCCCCCCCCCCCCC
>JAODLC010000140.1:8172796-8208586 GCA_026781145.1 Hippopotamyrus pictus
GAGTGTACCTGGACGGGAGCCTTGTTGGGGGGAGGGGGGGGGTTTGGGTCAGTGTCGCTGGATGGGGGGCTTGTTTTCTGTTCTCATGGAGCTCGGTCATCTTCAAGGAGGTATGTTAGAAGGAATCATCCCATCCGTCCTGGACCCACTCCCCTGTCAGAGAATGAGGTCATCAGCTGTGTTTGAATCCCCCTCCTGCGTCGTTACTCCGCACTCCCCTGCCAAACAGGACATGTGTGTGTTTGTTAAAACTAGTGGTATTATGGGAAAATGCCACAAATGCAACCCTTTCTCCAGAGTGGTCCGAATCCTGCTGTTTGTTACCATTTAAGGTGTGATATTCCCATACACGGGCCGTCAAGCTGCTGTTAATTGCTTAGTTCTTGCAGTGTTATGTTTATAATTAATATATTTCCCATCAGGCCTTGCTCTGTTGGGAATTTCATTTAATTGTCAACCCACCCCCAAAATTCGATGAGTGTTGTAGAGTATGGGTGTTTGTGACTAAAAAAAAAAATTTCCGCAGAAAAGAAAAGCCCGGAAAATGGAAGATGTGGGTATTTCCTCACAACGGAAACACCCGCCCTTGGTTTTGTCTGATGTTGGGGGTTCATTATTTGTCACCTTTAGGTGACAATATGCGAATCACGAGTGTGGCCTTGTGGGTAACCATGCCGTCTGGCCTCTCTTTCAGGTGGCACCCGTGACATAGGCTCCGCCCTCACCAGGATGTGCATGCGGCACCGGGGCATCGAAGGGAAGCTGCGGCAATTCTCCATGTAATGCCTCCATCTGTGATCTGGGACGAACCATCTTAAGGGCGGGGGGGGGGGGTTTACTTAAGGGAAGCCGTCCAACCCGCCGCAGTAGCCCTCGACGCCAGCTCCACCGCCCCGCCGCTGGGAGCAAGCCTCTAATTTCGAGGGCCGATCTGGAGGAGAACATTCCTCTCGAGCCATGCAGTAAATCAGGAGCCTGCGCGCCTGGGCCGTCTCTGCCTGGAAAAGGCCTGTGTGGCCCTTGCGCTAATTTTAGACACGTACAGCTGCGTCGTCTCCCAAGTGAAGCATATTTCACAGAGAGGCTCTGTCACGTGTCACACTCCGGCAGACACTGAGCTTTAATCTGACCACTTGTTTCTTTTTTATTATTATTATTATTATTATTATTTCTTATTTCCTATTTTTTCATTTTCTCCTCCCTGTAGGGTGTTTTTGGACTGCCTGATAAATCCTCTACAGGACCAAATTGAGGAATGGAAGAAGGGGGCAAACGCGCTGGACAAAGACCACGCCAAAGGTCGGCCCCTGCTGGCGTGGAGGTCTCATTGCCTCTGTGTCCCCCCCTCCCCGCCCTTGTCTTGCTCTGCTCTACTTTCATACTGGCCAAGTTTGCCTCCCCCCTCCCCCCCATAAACAAGCACACAAAAAAAAAAAAGATCTCAATGCACATCTCAAAGAATGTTAACACATTTCAAGAATATTTAGAGAAGAGTAAGAAGTCAAAGTACAGAAATCAGACAGTGGACTATTTGCATTGGGGGTTCCACAAAGGATTTAGGAGGCGATGAGAGATTCCTAAGGCCTGACGTATTGGAAGGGGATTAGTTTAGGGTCTAGGGGGGAAAAAAACGCTCCCGTCGGCCATGCCAAGGGCGTCCTCCCACGGGCGCCTTCGGCAGGCTGGACAGCTCGCATCATCTTACCGTCTGTCTAATGCAGAGTACAAGAAAGCCCGGCAGGAAATCAAGAAGAAGTCATCCGACACCCTGAAGCTACAGAAGAAGGCCAAGAAAGGTAAGCTTGCCCCCCTCCCCCCCACGCCGGGGCAGCAGTCCCGCTCTGCCGCACGCCCGGCGATATGCTGTGTACACGCAGGCTTTGCCCCGGATCTGTAATCGCCAGCACTGCCGGACCTTTCATACCAGCTCCAGAACAAAAATGGCGTAAATTCCGCTCCTTCGCCAGCAGGGATTCCCGTGCTAAATTCCGTTTGGTGTCGGTGGTACAGATCTTAAGACTTAATAAACGCGATTTAGACTCTGAAATCTTCATTCAAAACCGCTGTCCACGTTCCACACTTGCTTCTCATAAACCTGCCTCCACATATGAAATTTCCCGTCTGTGTCCTGTTGTACGCAAGTCATTATTTTAGAAAGAATATTTAATGACAGCTCTGTTAATTAGGACAAGGGGTCCTTGCCTACCCAGGCTGACTCGTTACATGTAAGAGGTACTCCTGAAGGTGACCTGTCGAGGCTCTTAGGCACTTTACTGCTGTAATAAATGGGAGGGAGAGATTTGTTGCTTTAATTATTTTTTAATCGCATGTAACTCCCGTTGAGGTGTGTAGTACTTTGCTCCTCATGCTCTCAGAAACTGCCACGAAGACCGCAGCGATGAACTGCATTTTCTTTGTGTACTTCATTCCCTCGGGGGTAAAAACAATGAATCGTATTGTCTTCCAGAATGGGCGTTGGGGGGGGGAGGTGTCTTCCCAGTTTCTCCGTATTTTTGTCAGAATCATCGGTAACATGTTCCTGAATTCTTGTACCCCCTTTGGACCGTGAGGGGTGTTTAGTGTATTAAATATCAGTGAAGCCTCCCCAGGCATGATCCCATTGCACAGTCTGCTTGTTTATGTGGAGGGGGGCGTATTTATATCTGACATCTTGTCGCCTCTCCAAAAGCATTCAGGTTGTTTGTAAGGTCAGGGGAATTCCTGATGCGTACCAGACGACCCCCCCCCCGCCCCCCCCACTGTTTCAGGGCCCTAACCGCCATGTTCTCTCCATCTCTCTCTTCCTTATCCCATCCTGTCCCCTTCTTGCCAGCTGATGCTCTGGGTAAGTCTCCCTCTCTCTCCCCCTCTCTCTCTCTCTCCCTCTCTCTCTCTCTGTCTATCTGCACCCTCTTCCTTCTCTTCAGTCCCCGTTCGTCCATCTGTGGTCTAGTGGTCTCCCTTCCTCTTCTTCCACCATCGCGGTTTGTTTTGTATTTGCCTCATGCTCCGAGTCCGGTGACCTCCGGAAATGGAGCCAAAATCGCACAATTAAGAAGAACAATCTATTTTTATAACTTGTATTTTAAAATCCCTTCTCCGCCTGTGTCATACACTGGCAGGGCACGGCGCCGCCTTCTGGCAGTGTTTAAATTTTACACCCCCCGTGCTTTCGGTGGTGATGCTATTTCTGTAACGACGGGGTGGGGTGTGTCAGTAAAAGAATCATGACATTCATTAACAGTTATTACCCAATTTAGGCCTTTGCTGGATCTCGCCACATCGGGGACTCGCTGTCTCAAAGACTCATTCCTTATAATGTGTCGTTTCTTAATTTTATAAGCACAGGGTTGCATTCATTACTGATTAAATATTTTGGCTGTTCTGTGGGTGTACACGCTCCTCTCCGACCGATGAACTATTTGCTTTATGCAAATCAGTCAGAGGCAAATGAAAACGGGCTTGACTGTATCGCTGTACTGAACCCGTACCCCCCCCCCCCCACCCCAACCCGCGCAGCCTGCCGGGATTTCGAGACTGTTTTGTTTCCAAGGCCGGGCCCGCATTTTGCTATCAAATGCATGGCTTAGATTTTTGCTTGAGAATCCCAGGTGGGGAGTCCTTCGGAGGGTGAGAGAGTCGCGGTGGGTGGGGCACGTGTTTTCCAGGACCTTTTACCTCGTCATGCGAGCGAAGAGAGCGGCATGAAGGTGGTCGTGTGACGTAAAGGAGCTCCTGGTGGATTTCCGCAGAAACTAAGAGCGCGGTCACGGTGCAGTGTGAACCACGGCTTCCCGCTCGCTCGCTCGCTCGCTCGCTCGCTCTCGCTGCTTTCCGCTGATTAAAAGCCGCCTGCTGCCCTACTTCCATCTTGTGAAGGGCACAGCTTAATCGCTCCGATTTCTAGAGCGGCGATCTGTGCTTCCTGACCTATATCTGCGAGGCACTTGCACGCTGGGGCGGCAGTAAGTCCGCGTGAGCTCCGCCACAGACGCCATGGTCCTGACAGGTGGACGAGGGAGTCTTTTCCGACGGTGACGGTTTACGTCAGTCCTGGATTTAATGGGGTTTCTCAAGCAAAGCTCCCCGGTCTCGTTGATGCTTGTTGACCTCTGTTAACCTGACTTCTGTCCCCCCCCCCAAAAAAAAAATAAATAAAAGTTCACGTCTGTAAACTCTGGCACTGTGTTCTGTGTCGTCTTGTGCAGTATTTCGGGAAATATTAAGTGGTTTGATTTTTCATTTTCTTTTCCCCTGCTGTGTCACAGGATGCCTTATGGGGGGGGGGGTGGGTAAGGTTCGGGTGCAAGTACACAGCTCCGCACCCCACCCAGCCCCCCGACGAGGTCATAGCAGAGGCTTCCCACCCAGCTGTCTTTGTACGGTGTTGTCTTTCCAAACATGAGGCCTTAATCTGTCTTGTTCCTCCTGGCATACCATGGGCAGTCGTCGTCTTAAGAACTTCTGGTGAGGGGAGGGGGTTGTGCTTTTCTCACGTCGAATTATGATTCTTAACCGTAAAGGTTACAAAATGTGTAAGAAATAAAACAATTAGGCCTGCTCCTGAGTGGGCTGATGGATACATTTTATATGCTTTATTAATACTTAACAAGCAGTTATAATTCAGATACAGATCAAGACTTCTGCAAAATTCTGTTTTTAAAAATAGAAAATCAAGTTCAAATATTCCTTACTGCTGTGTAGATGGGAACAGTATGAAAATAATTATACATATTTGATACAAGGAACAATTTAATGGGACCTAAAGCTGGTCCATGAGGAACCTTGTAAGATAACTGTGCTAAGCGACCAGTGTCCTCTGCATAATCACTCGGTGCTATAGAGGGAATACAGCCTGTCATTTGGGGGGGCGGCAAACTCCAGTATTTGGGATGATGTGTTATAGAGGATGTGCAAAATGATCGGTCTGCTGAGGAAGAGTGAAGTGAGTGTGTCACTGCTGGATGGAGCCCCCCCCCCCCCAACCATTTTCTGACCCTGAGTTTGCTTCCTGAAAAGCTGAAAACCTGAACATTTAGCAAGGACAAAAACATTTTCTTCTTTCTTGACTTGAAATAATTTGTGAAAATCTATGCCGAATGTATTTCACTCTATCATTCATTCTTCAGTCAGCTTCCGGTTCCTGTCATTTTCAGAAACCGCAGATGGGAGATGACTGCAGTCCAAAAATAATCACATTCAGATGGTGCATCATCGATACCAAATTGGCAGCGTTTGTGATTCACAAAATATGAATATCTGCTTATTTTGCTAATGCCTTCTGCTGTGCTAGGAACCACACTGCTCTGTCTTGGCCGTGTTCAGTGATGCGTGCTCATACACGTGCCCCGAATCTGCCGAACACCCTGCTCTTATTGTTCTGAGCGAGCAGTATCGGGTCACATTTCCAGTCCTGTCAGGAAGTGGGCTGCCTCGCTACAGCCTAGGCGTCCGCCAGTGGAGAACCTGCTGAAGCCTGGCTCATGTGCCAGGTCCTCATTTACTTTGCTTTCTGAGGGTGCCCGATTGAGGAGGTGGTGGTGGACAGTGGAGGGACAGTGCAAGGATAGGGAGGATGGGTCTTTCACCACCTGACCAGTAGGGGGAGCTATGAGGAAAAGGCATCTTTTGTGGGGTCTTGTTACAGCCCACAGTTATGGCATTTCTGGTTAGTTTTAGCTAGCATAACTTTATTTTTATAGCATGGAAGTATGGTGTAGGTTGCAGGGGAGGCTACAGGAGACTACTACTGACCGTGCCACCACCTGTTTCAGGGAGGGGGGACATACAGCCCCAGCTCGATTGCGCCATGCAAGATGTCAACGACAAGTACCTGCTGCTGGAGGAGACTGAGAAGCAGGCGGTGCGGAAGGCACTGATCGAGGAGCGTGGCCGCTTCTGCACCTTCGTGTCCATGCTCCGGCCTGTCGTGGTGAGCCTCTCCCCGCTCCGTGTGCATATGCCGCCCCCTGCTGGTCAGGTTATTGCCGCAATAACAGCGGTATCTCCTCCCGGCTGCTAGGATGAGGAGATCGGCATGCTGAGTGAAATCACACATCTGCAGACCATCGCCGACGACCTGAAAGCCCTCACCATGGACCCCCACAAGCTACCTCCAGCTAGTGAGCAGGTCAGTGCTCACTAAACCAGGATCCAAGGGGGCCGGCTCTGTGGTTTTGGGTGCCCCCCCCCCCACCGAATACTGAATCCACCACAGAAAAACACCGACAGCTTCCAGGAAAGGGGTTGGTCATACCCCACTAATACGGTTAGGACCCCTCGCTGTGTTTATAGCTTGGCTGTTCCCATTACGTCAAACGCCGTCTGCGTTTTCGCTCCCGGTCGGTTTGGGTGGTGGGGGGGGGGGGGGGTCACTGAGTCTTGTTTCCCACGGTGCTGCAGCTTCAGCTACCTCCTGCACCTCCAACTGAAGCTAGCTGTAAGCCCAAGGGAAGGCAGTTCCGTGTCAGACGGCAATTTGCATTCTGCTTGGTTTCCAGCATTACGACACTATTGCCAGGGGGCTGGAAAGATGTGTTCGGGTCTTTCAGTCATAGGGGTGTCCGGTTTCCCCTCCTGGAGGGATTCCGTGGGCAGCTCCCCGAAGGCTCACAGAGTCCATAACCTGCCTGATTGTTCTTTTTGCCTCCCAGGTCATTCTTGATCTCAAAGGTTCAGACTACAACTGGAGTTACCAAACACCTCCCTCTTCTCCCAGTACCACTATGTCCAGAAAGTCCAGCATGTGCAGGTAGGTGCAAGAGGGGCTGTGGGGGTCCAACTGCAGGAAGCGCTCTTGCACAGACCTGCCTGGTGATAGGAGAAAACATGGCTTGAAAACCCAGTATGAGTGGGATTATCATCCTACCATCAGTCACAATCATCATATGGAATCCCATTAAGGCAGTGATTGACAGATTTGGTAATTCCACACAACTGTCCATTTCTTACTCTCATCATAGCTGTAGTCTGCGTGCCCCACCCAGTGGCACCCACTGTGAACTGCAGTTGAGTAAATGTTTTCATGTTTGATGCTTCCACAAAGTTTTAATCATCTAAAAGCCAGTTGCATTTCAGAGGTGAACTGATTAGTCAACAATAATTTAGAAGATGTAAAGGAATCGGATCTATGAAGCACTTTAAACATGCCATGGAACCCTTTTAAAGTATGTTAAGAATTGGATGCAGCCTTTACTTTATTGTCTAATACTTTCAGCCTAATATTGACAGGACTTGGATTCACTGATGTTCGGCTGAAAGTTTCTGTTGATTCTGAAACGCTTGGTTTTGGTGTCCGAATGGGTTGTGAGATATGTAAACCAGACCTTAACATACTGCATAGCCCCCTCACCTCCTGTGTGACGGTCCCAGCAACTGTTATCTATATTTTAGTCACTTGCAGTCCCACCCCCCACCTTCCACGCGGGGCTGTCGGTGCTGCGCTTAAATCGCTTGTAGCTGTACCGAGCATGATGGATGCGCCGCTTGTCGATGCTTTTACGCTTCCCCCATTGAACAGTTTTTGTTTTATTTTATCATTATTTTAAAATCATATTTCCCTCTTTCCCCTGGCCATCTGAATGTGGTATCGCCTGTTAATTTAAATTCATCGTACAGACTTTGATTTCTGTCGGGTCACCCGTATCCAAATAGGAAGACTCGTTCCTATTTTAATGAGAGACACTGGCGTAAAGTCCCACTTGCGGTCGGGGTACCGTAGTGGGGAGGTCGGCTGTCGGTCGCCGCGCAGCCGGGCCCCTACCCGGTGAGGAATGCGGGGGAGCGGGAGGGAGGGACCCCCAGACTGAAACATCAGCAGCTTCTCTGGCTCGCCTGCTCTCTTCACGCTTAACTTTTGGCAGGAGCCACGCTTTTTCGCAGTAACGCTGGCCAGGGATCAGGATTAACCCCCGCATTACAGCGTCTAACTTGGCGTTTCGTTACACAAAGCGTCTTAAAAGTTGTGTCATTGTTGATTTCAGATAGCTATTGATTGTTGCATGTTGTTTATATATATCGTGTAACCAGTAAAATGAAATATGTCTTAACTCCAGTTTTACAGGTTAACATTATTTTGATACTTTACGTATAAAAACAACACTGTGAAGTGTTATAATTTATATACTAAAATAACGCACTTGGGTTTAGAGGTTCAAAGTGCTGCTTTTAAAGGGATATTTTACCCTTTAAACGTCATGCTTGCTTTTTCATTATTTCTGGTTTTGGATGCTCTGCGGGGTGTTAACGGTCCCTGGTCTCCCGCTCTCTCCCTGCCTGTCTCCGCCCCCTGCCCCGCCCACCCCCTGTCTCCGCCCCCTGCCCTGCCCACCCCTGTCTCTAACAGCAGTCTGAACAGCGTAAACAGCAGCGACTCACGCTCCAGCGGCTCTCACTCTCACTCACCCTCCTCGCACTATCGCTACCGCAGTTCCACCCTGCCCCAGCAGGCCCCCGGCCGCCTCTCCAGCATCTCCTCCCACGACTCGGGCTTCATGTCCCAGGATGCCTTTCAGTCCAAGTCCCCCTCGCCCATGCCCCCCGAGAGCACCCTGCAGGTGAGCCGAACACTGTAAACATGGACTGGGGTGGGGGGGTTTTAAGTAATTACTGCACCGAGGGCTGGGTTGGATGTCTGTGGTGATTAATGTCTATATATTAATTGTCATATGCAAAATATAAGCCTCTACGTATTACTGTAGATTCACTTATACTTTTCAAATTATAAACTATGTATAAGAGTCATTCTATAATTTGGGGTTAATTCCATGTCCATTGATGACAAATTAGATTTTTAGATAAATTTATTCTGACAATTTTCTTCAACAATATTATACTTTACCTCTTTATGGGACGAGTATTGTAATCAGACAAACACTATGTGGATCATAGCTTGAAATTTGTTATGATGCTCCTGAAATGAAGTTCTTGCATCCATTTTTGAGTTCTGGGTGTCTTGAAACCAAGGTAATGACTAAAAACTACTAAAGTTAACAAATATTTTTTACTAATGGAAAAAAGGTATTTTTCAAATTGATTTCTTCATTTAAATTGTTTAATTATATTAATTTATGATATTTATTTTATCTTTGTCCACAAAGGTTCTGTCAAATATGTTACTTACAAAATTGTAAACATAACAATGTAATGATTTTAATGAAATTTCATGTTTAAATTTGATATTATCAAACAACATATTTTTTTAAAAATCCAATTGTTTTAAATAATGTCAGCAGTCGAGAAATGGCAGAGATAGAGGGCTCATCGGGACGCTGATCGTGCAAAAAGGGCAGCATATTTGGAGAAGCGTTTTGTTACACCTAATTTTCTTCAAATTTAAAATAACTAAAATGGTGCTTCTGATGTCCTTTAAAGTAAACTGTATATCTACACAGGTTGCTGTTCTGCATGTCTCTTAAAACTATCAAAATTACCTGTATGGGAGTTTTATTATAAAAAGTATTCCTGTCCTTAATAACAGTGGTGAACATATCAAAAAAATTAGCTCTGAAAATTATTTTCAAACATCATTGTGTGTTTGGCAGAATAGACTCAAGAGCCCTTAATATTGTATTGTACTTGAAGTGCAGGATTCAGTCAAATAGCTGCAATGGCATCCACTTTGTTCATGATATAGATGACAAACTGAGCAGTGAAAACTTCCCTTAAAAAATAAAAAAAAAAATGTTTAAGCTTTGCAATTAGCAGATGTGTTACCCTGAAGGACTACACTAATTTGAACCACTGATCGTTATTTTGAGAAAGAACATTTTTTGTACTTGATGTGAAATGTACCCCAAATTATGGAATGACTCAATCTGGCCACATCCATCAGGAAGGTTCCTAATGATGGTGTCCAACCATCTTGTAAGGCGACACACTAAATGGGTGTGACACATCTCCCCGGCATTCCTACGCTGGGGGGGGGGGTGGCGGCTCGGTTTTCTTCGAAACCCCAAGCTCTGTAGGATAGTGGCCTCCCTGCGGTCGACCGTAGCCTTGGCGTTCGAAAGCTGACCACATTTAAATAGCAGATATCGTTTTACAGCCGTGCACATATTCAGAAACATTCCCCAAAGCTTGTGAGGTCATCCTGGGTTTATTTGGGGGGGGGGGGGGTTCCGCTGCGGTCTCAGAGCCTTCCTACCCCAGCCACTTTGCTTCCACGCAGAATCCATGCTGTTTTATTGCATCCACTCCCTGCTCATTCTTCCCTGGGCTACATCTCGGCTCTCTATCTAAACACACACTTCTCAGGCTCCCTAACGAGGCTCCCTAACAAGGCTCCCTAACATGGCTCAGCTTTGAAACCTGCTTAAGCCTTATCGCCAACTGCTCAGTTTTCCCCGCAGGCTTTCATAAGTCACTTTTAGACTCTTCCTAATGGCTTAATTTGCAATCTTTTCGCTCCTCTGCCCCCCCACCCCATGTGTGCCTGTGTGTGCGCATGGGTTCATAACGACGCCCTCCCTAACATCTCTCCCCATCCTCACTAACTCACCCTGTGTGCGTCCCCATGGCGATGTGTGCGTCCCCATGGCGATGTGTGCGTCCCCATGGCGATGTGTGCGTCCCCATGGCGATGTGTGCGTGTGCGCCCTCTGGCTGTGACACCCTGCAGACTTCCTCCAGCTCTCCTTCCTCGGACGCCTCTGAGACCTGCCAGTCGGTCAGCGAGTGCAGCTCCCCCACCTCCGTCAGCTCGGGCTCCAACATGGGCGGGGCCCTGGCCTCAGCCGAAAAGGTGAACTGTCCCCCCCCCACCCACCCCAGTGCTCCACAGTGCCCCTCCAAGAACCACAGAAGGTGACACGTTATACGCGGTGCACAAAGGAATACGCCGATCATCCTACAAACCATAAGCGAGCGCCGGGTGGGGCGGGGGGGGGTCCATCGTCAGTGTTCATTCTCATTCTTGAGTTCTGTTGTCACCTTAATACAGTATTAGTTATTTTTATGTTTTGCTGTGTATATGATTTCTCCATTCTTTTGTTGTGTTTGTTTATTTACATTTTTTTTCCCATCCCGCATTGTAGTTGTCAAATGGGTATGATCACCACTCACTCAGTGATGCCCCCTTCCTGGCCGGAGCGGGGTTGGGGGGCGCCTTCCCATACTTCCCAGTCCACTCTTCCTCAGTCCCCCACGCTCAGGCCGCCTCCACCCGCTTGTGGTCCCGGCCCAGCTCCGTCCTGCTCCCTGACTACCCCCACTATTGCACCATGGGCTCGGGCATGATCCCCTCCTCCAAAGTCCCCACCTGGAAGGTTTGTCTGCTCGGCCTCCATCGCTCCGGTCCTCCTCTGTCCCTCTCGGGCCTCCACACAAAGGCTTCCTAAACACCTCTTTCTGAGTCTCTCTGCCTCTGATCGGTGAGCCTCTACCAGACGTCCAAGGCTCCCTTTCGTGCATTCCCCCTGTCTTTCTTTCCTTCCTCTCCCTCTCTGTACAGTTGGGCCTCTATTCCTGTGTTCTCCGGCTTCTTAAGATCCCATGTGCACATGAAGTCGCACACGCTGGCTTCGCCGCATTAATGCATGCGGCTCAATTAATTGCAGCTGAATTGCGAAGACGCCAAGGCTCCCCAGGGAGCTTTTACGAGTCTAGAAGGGCAGGAAATTAGTTTTTATTATCTTTGTCTAGTGCATTCAGCAACAAGAAAAGTGTCTTTCAAGCTGAATCAGAAGGTATGGTGTTCATAATGGAGTGCAGCCGTGTGCAACACAAAGTCTTTAGTCCTGGAGATTTTGGAACAAAATGGAGCATTTAGTACACTTCAGCTGTGTTTAGCTTCATCTTGGCCAGAGATTCTGTAACAATTAAGAGTTCAGTGTTTGAGGTTAATAGGGCAGGTGTAGCCGCTAGGCGCGACTGCAGTAGTATAGTGAGTATTTATTGTGGTATTGCTTAACATATTGTAGTGCAGGTGTAGCATGTGCTGCTAGGCTTGAGTATAGTAGTATAGCGAGAGTATTTCTGGTAGCATTGCTTCCTCACTAAGCACTACCCGTCGCAGGCTTACTCTCTCTTGGCACTTCTGCAGGACTGGGCCAAACCGGGCCCTTACGACCAGCCCATGGTAAACACCCTGAGGAGGAACAAGGAGAAGCGGGACACCGGCGAGCCAGGTGCCACGGGGGGCCCAGCCCACTGGGAGGACCCCCAGAAGGCCAGGAGTGTGGCTGCGCCCACCACACCCAAGGTAATGCGGAGACCGTCTGGCCTTCATCGGGTGTCTAATCAGAGTATAGCAAATAACAGTCTAGCTAGAGAGCGTGTCCCTCACACCCCCATGGCTGCTTGTTGGTGGTATCTCCCATCTTTAGCTGTGTTTAAGTGGGCAGCCTTGCTAATGGGCCCTACCCCATATCCCCAGGCAGAGGAGGCTGAGGCCCACGAGGAGCTGGCCCTGGCCCTGTCCCGCGGTCTCCAGCTGGACCCCCAGCGCTCCAGCCGGGACTCGCTGCAGGGCTCCAGCGGCTACAGCACCCAGAGCACCACGCCCTGCTGCTCCGAGGACACCATCCCCTCCCAGGGTAAGCGGTCCCGCTCAGTCACCCACACAGAGCGCCACGCAAGCCATGCATTCACGTGGGCCACTAACAGTCACTACACTCGAAATTAAACGCGTTTCTTATTAATGAGAAGCTGAAGCAGCGTGCTCTGCTAACCAGCTAGCTACCTACAATCTTAGACATACAAACACAACACCATTAACAAGGAAAGGGCGTTAACCCCTTTATGATTATTTTAAATACTTAGTAATGATAGAATTTTATGAGCACGGTTGACCTGTTATGATCCGCGTCTTAAGTGAAAGATATAAGTTTGTGCGGAGTGAGAAAAACCTACCCTGTGAAACCACCGTCCAAGGTCACATGACTGCATCCATGTGACCTGCTGCCCATGGTAATGTCCCCAAACAAGCCTGTCTTCATGTCTTCCTTCCAGTGTCTGACTACGATTACTTCTCCGTGGGCAGCGAGCAGGAGGTGGACCAGCAGGACTTTGACAAGTCCTCCACCATCCCACGCAACAGCGACATCAGCCAGTCCTACCGCAAGCTGTTCCAGGCCAAGCGACCGGCCTCCACCGCCGGGCTTCCCTCCACAGGGGGCCCCGTCATCGTCACCCCGGGTGTGGCCACCATCCGGCGCACGCCCTCCACCAAGCCGTCGGTGAGGCGGGCGCCCAGTGCCGGGGGCCCCATCCCCATTAAGACACCGGTCATTCCGGTAAAAACGCCCACGGTGCCTGACCTTCCAAGTCCCGGCTTTTCTAGCCTGGGAGCGGGATCTGAGGAAGGGGAGGAACCAGCCAGCCCCGGGTCACCGGAACCCGGAGGGGAGAGCGACCAGCTGGGGGTCCTGCCCTCAGCCTCCTGGAGCGGCCAGGCCTCCACCAACCCCCCAGGGACCCAGCCCCAGCCCCAGCCCCAGCCCACCACCCCCCAAGGAGATGCAGGGACACCAGAGGATCCAGATGAGCAGCTGGAGGAGGTGGACTCTTTTGACGTTCAGGGAGATGACATGCTTCTGGCTATCCGCCGGGGCGTCAAGCTGAAGAGGACAACAACCAACGACCGCTCTGCGCCGCGCATCGCGTAGGGGGCGCCAGCGAGCCAGACTCCAGAATGCCACAGTATTCACAGGCCATCCTGAGGCATCGTCCATTCCAGTGTGGTTCGTAGGAGGCAAAGTAATTATTATGATCATGATAATAATAATAATAATTATATAAAGTTCAACTTTCGATTTTCGCTTTGGAGGTAGGGAGAGGAACAGTTTATCCTTTTAAGAGGCTGACGTCACTTCTGTTCGTTTTCATCAGCTGTAGAAGGCGAGTATCTGGTCATTCTGTCGCCTCAATGCCTCTGTGTCCCAGTTCAAGGTTCCCACATTTTCCACGCAGGATGTTCTTTGTGAACCTCAATTCTTAAGGCCAGTTGGGCGCAGAGAATGTAGCCTTTTTCTTTTTATTTGCTTTTTATTTTTAAGTTTTATTTCTGCATTCTCCAGAAGGTCACTTCAAGTAGACCACGCACTCAGGAGCGGTGGTATAATTCTCAGAGCACATGCCAGTTAATGGTGAGCAGTGCATTGTGGGTAATTCACCAAATACTACGGACTCCCATGATACAGGTATACGGTTATAAACTCAGATATTTTAAAAAAATATATAAAAAAATACAGCCAGCTCTTGAGAAAAATCCAAATGTATACGCTTTATAAATATGTTAAAATGCTTTAGAAGAGGCTGCTTTGCTTTTATTGTTCTTCATTTGTAGTTTTTTTTTCTATTTTAATTGAGTCTGACATGCATGCAGCCTGACCACTATCTGGTTTGCTCTTGTAAAGAAGTTGTAAAATTCATGATACACACACAAGCTTCTCTTCACAAGAACATGCACTATAGTTGTCATTATCTCTAATACTGTTCTGAACTGGATACTTGGCAGTGGCAACAAAGCCTAGTAACACTGTAAATACTTAACAGTCAATTTTTGGGATTAATTTATTCTCTTTGGTTTAAACCTTAATCCTTACAGCTGAATTAATGCTTTCTCATATGTTCTGTTTATCTTATATTAATATATAAATGTGTTGGAGTCTTGAGGCCTTTTGCTGTGAAATTAACACAGCACAGTTAAGTTCTGTGGCCAGCTGCTTGTGTTCTTGTTTATCTGTGTACAGCTACGCACCTCCCTGTACGGGTCGTTTGACTGTTTCTCTTAATGCCCTCTAGAGGGCAACAGAGTCCAGTGCCCAGGTGAGCATTTGATTATGCGAGCCATTAAATGGAGCGTATTTCACCGAAGCTGTAAAATTGTGTTAATGTTTTTTTTTTTTTTAATCGTTATTCTGTTATCGGCCTCTTGTTCGGAGTTCTGTATGACCGGAGTGTGTGTAGACCCACAAACTCTACATACCTTGCATGTCACACGCTGTCTGCACACATGACCCAGTCATGGTTACTCCCAGAAGCACACCTACAGTATTGTATTGTGGCAGCACAGAACGTTGTAGCTAGTTCCTGTAGTTAGCCGTTTACACACTCGTACGTAGCTTTCCCTAATGTCCGCCGTCATACCCGCTACCGACCAGCGGAGTCAGTTGTCATAGAGCCACCACTAAACCCCAATGTAGAGAGTTGTTAGATGTTTAATCTTAGCAGAGGGAGAGTGGACTGCCTTGCAGTCTTTCCTGCAGGGTGTGGGATTCTTGATTTTGTACATGCGTTTATTATTATAATTATTCTGTTTTTATAATTTTGCATGCTTTCCATTGAGTCACAGCATCCCACTGTGTTTTCCCAGAACTCTCTGATTTGGGGGGGGGTGGGGGATTTGGACAGAAAAGGGCCAGTCAGTCCCAGTGGTCCTTCACATGCACCCCAGCCACCCGGGTACGAAGCAGCGATCCGCTACGACGGTGCAGAAACAAGCTGATCTTTGTACCTCGAACAAGCGGATCACGTGCGAGTATAAAGGATGAACTAGCAGTAATTACCTTACCATCATTAATTTAAGCATTTCAAACACCCATTACCTCTAGCTTTAATGCTCATCTTTTACCGATTACTTTTTTGTACATTTTTTTTGGATTTGCAAGTTGAAGATCTACAAGTTTCCACACCGTTGCTACTTGTGGTGGTACTTGGAGAGTAGGAGCTCAGCCTATCTATTCAATGTGAATATAATATAAAAGCTGTATAGTCTATATTACATAGGTAACTTCAAATGCTCAGCCACTTGTAGGTTTTCCTTCTCAGTTGCAGGCCTGAGATGTTGTAGGGGGGAAAAGGCCCCGTTTTCAGAATGCTTTAAAAATGTGGAATCTGCAGCTGATGCAATGTGCAAATGATGCTAAAACCCTACTGGTGGTTCCCTCTCATCACTGAAGTTTTGATATTGTCTGTGCACCAACCTTTACTTGTAATAATGCTGTGAATCAGCTGTTTAGATATTTAACAGAGCATATCTAGAGGGTTTTTTTTTTTTTTTTTAAGTTGCCAAATTTTCTGTAAGAATGTGTAAAACCAATTTAAGTACTTTAAAAGAAAATGTGTTTTTGCATATTGTAAAAGCAGACTGTCAGATGAATACTAGATTTTGTTCCTAATAATTTAGTTGCTAGTTTGTACTCAGTTGACCTCTTTCCCTGTACAGTTGTTCAAACAGGCTGTAAATCCCCCAATTTCCTTTTTGTGTAACTGCTTCAGCCCTGTATTAAAGATTATGCAAATCCATTTTTTCCAGCCTGTCACTCTTGATCCTATTGGAAAACATTTTTCATTTAGAGTTCTGTCTTCCACAACCTTCCCTACCATGAGTGAAGGATAGAACAGGTAATTGTTTAACAACACACGTTAACGGTATTCGTGACAGGTGAGGAACACACGAGCCGCTCACAGGATGGCATCATAACGGTACTTTAATGTGTTTAGGGGGTCAGTTCCTGAAACTGAATACCCATGTTCTATGTACATCCAGGCATGTTCCACAGCTATGTTCAACTTCCCCTTTGCAGTGGGGGCGCTCAGACTGGCCGCTCCCTGGGCCTAGTGACGTACTGCCACCACAGAGGGGGGAGATCGCCCTCCCTGCGGGCCGGGGGCAGGGCCTCAGTCTTGGGGCCCCCCACAGGAGTCTCTTCCTGCAGTTGTTGCACCTGCAAAGTGCAACCGAACAAAGTGACCACTCTCGATCGTCGATTTACTATAGAACTGATACTTTCGAATTCGCCGCATTCGCGGAAAATGAAACGGATTCGCACTGACCTCCCGATCCCAGCTCTTCTCCCGGAGCTTTTTCCACTGCTCCCGCTTGGAGAAGTAATCCGGATACATGGCCTTCTCCGAGGGATGCCAGTAATCCAGACACCATTCGGGGACCTGAGTATGGAGACACCGGCGTCGGGCACTGGTGGCCAAACCGCCCCTTTAAACGCCCGTCGATCGGCTGGGAGAGAGAGAGGGTCCCCTACCTTGTAACACTCGTATCGCTCGTAGGAGGTGCCCCCAGGGGAGTCTGGGAAGAGGTAGGGCTGAGGGTGTTGATTTGCCCAGAACTCCTCCTCTCCAGCTTTCAGCATCAGCGTGGCTTTCACCATGTCCTTCTCATTCTTGTTCTCATCGAAGCGGGATCGCAGCACACAGGCATAGAAGCGGTACTTATCCCTGTCGACCCAAAGGCATTCATTGTGCGACACGACGCTAATGGTGAGACCATCTGAACCGTAGATTCCGACAGAAAGAGACTGCAATAAAATTACAACAGGAGACTGTATGCTGTATTGACGCTGGCTGTTCACCATGGACTCTTTATAGTATTTTTTCTATAGCGAAGGGGCAGCAATAAAAAGCCTAATAAAGCAAAATTCCTCTATTCGACACTGTGACCGCTATCTTCACATCATAGTCCAGGGTAATATATCTAATGACCAAGAACGAACTGCTCCACAGAAAGTCTTGCAAAACTAAGATAATACGATGCCCCTCATGCACTAGATCGTTAAGTATTCTACTATCCTAGAGGCACACCCTCCAAATTGTTCCTTATCAACATACAGTGTCAATCACATCAAGCCCAAGACACCTGGTCGCTACATGCAGGCATATTTTAAAAGGTAGCAATGACTCGTTTTGTCCTCATGGTGGCACTCGAAGGCTAAACACTGGGTCTCCATAATGTCCGTGTACTCATGTATCTTTTTTTCTCTAGCTTAAGTCAATAATACGCCGTGAAACTTTAATTACTATTCTTTGGTGTTTATAGTATCTATAGACACACGGCTAATCAGAAGATCAATCAATTTAATCTAGAAAAAGTACGGCATAACAGGCTACAGACAGCGAAGCAAACATCTAACATTAACCAGAACAATCAGAAATAACCGCCTTATAACTACCAATCAACAAGCGTGATGGTACTGCTGCACAAAACGCTTAAGATACACGCTGCGTTCAGTACAGACCTTTACACCAAAGTAATCCGCTGACACTGGCGTCTCCTGACCTGCGCTAGCTAACGGGTTCGGGCCTTCACTGCATAAAGCGTAAAATAAAGCGTTAGGTCCCCACACCACCAAGCATCTCCGTTAATATGCTGCCCTTACCTGAATATGCACCAGGACTCAAGGTGCCGCAGAGCCTTCTTGTAAAGCCTGAGCACTTTCTGCTGATGAGTGAGATACGCAGAGGCCATCTCGTCCGGCAGGCCCCCCGACCGGGATCACCTTCTCTCCCATACGCATGCGCCCTTCTACATCTCTCGCTCACACATGCGCCCTTCTACATCTCTCGCTCACGCATGCGCCCTTCTTCTCCTCGACGCGCTCCCAGCCTTCGGGAGCTCTGCTTCCCCCTACGGGGCAGGTGAGGAAGAAGCGTTGAGTTGTGTTATCTATACTGTGTTATGAAATTTCTTAATCAAATTCTCCTTTTGTCCCTGCTGCTAGGGAAGATGTCCTCCATGACCATATACGTCCTTCTTTTCCCGGACTTTTCTGGGACCTAAGATCCCTGAAATTTCCTTGATTTCGCTTTGTTTCATGTTGACGTTTGTTTTCTACAGTCAGAATATTTCCTGTGTGCATATTTGCGTTACTTTGACGCCTCTCTTTGCTTCCCGCCCCCGGAGTCGTCTTTTTGTGCAGCAAAATATGGTCACTTAATCTCGCCTCCCTTAAATGTACCCAGACCCATTTATAACTAATGCTGTGACCCATCATCTGTGACCCAAACCCCACTGGCCCAGGCACAATCTATGATAATTACTGGCGTGGCTAAGTCTGCTATTTTTCATATTCTGTCATAATCCGTCATTTATTATATTTTATATGTATTGTGTTTCTCACTGTTTGCAGTAAATGTCATTGACAATAGCAGTTGTATGAGTAAGTAAGCCAGGGAAAGGTAATTTTTTTACATTATTTAATTTATTTTATTTTTTGGCTCTGGCTTGTCTGCAAAGAGCATCAACAATAGCGTATATTCGGTATAGGCTGCCAGTGTTGTGCTCGTGACATAAATAATAATAATAAAAAATAATGTGGTATCATAAAACTGCCCTGAGATACAGACGTGCAGCTATATATAGAAATACTACTCTTCTGCTACTTTATATTTAGCAATTTCTATATGATATTTTCATAGAAATTGGTAGTATTTCGTATTCATTATGATAATTGCATATTTTATACATACATTTCTGAAATAAGCATAACAGTAATACACATACTTTGAAATCAAAAACGGTACATAGTCCGATTTTATTTAGAGTTGCTTGAAAAACAGTGTTATATGTTTTTTATGATTCAGTTTATGTATTTATGTGGTAAATACGTAGTGCACACACACCTATTTAATTGCATGTTAACCATGTCAGTATCTACCAAAGAAGAGCAGCGAGCGTCACTGAAACTGAGGTGCACGTCACTTTATGTCCTGCAGTAAAGCGTATTGCGTCATGCTGCAAAGCACTTTACGTCCCTTTGAACCGCTTGAGCCGGACAGTTACTTCCGCGTTTCTTGCATAGCAACGCCGCGGAGAAGATGGCTGAGTGTCGGGCCCCCTGCGGTATAACTTTGCGAGTTTTTTAGGCATGTGTTGATCGCCGCGTGTCCTTCCTCCCCTCCCCCGTAACCCATGGCGTCCCCGCCAGCTCGGATCGGCCAGCAGGCCATGGCTGTAGTGGACGTGATATTCCGGGTTCCCTGCATCTTTATCATCGACGCCATTTTTAACTCCTCTCACACCGAAGCTGATCTGGGAGGCGGATGGTGCGAGGCTGTCGGGAGGATTTTGATCAGAGTATTAGGTAAGGTCGCGCACGGCTTCTGCACTGCCCGGTACCGTGTGGCCCGCAGCATATACAGGCTGTCAGTTTGCTAGGTAAAACAGTGTGTGACAGTACCTGCCTAGCTGTCTGTGTCACCTGTCAACTAGGATGTACCCATTCAAATCCATTGTCCTCCCATACACTGACACTTCCAGGGCGTGCTTTATAATGGCTTCACGATCGCTTAATTTGCCTGTCCCTAATGGTACATTTCACCCGGCAGGATGCAGTTAAATCTGGTCATTTCGTTACGAAATTTCCTTCATCCTCTTAGCACCGGTAAAGCCTCTTATACAGATTCCAGGCCGTTGCTTCAGCATTCCGATTCTTCACTTGTACATACTGTACTTCTATTGCCTTCCGATACTGATCTGAGTCTCGCATTGTCTTATAAAGCAATATAATGCGCACGATGAATCCGCCACACAAAGTCTTCCCTTTAAATCTTGCTCTATACACTAATCATTTACTAGCGCTAAATATTTTACACTTTCGGACGTAACTGTCTGCTTCTGTGATGGTGCCGCCATCCCCATTACCCCGTTAAAATAATTTTATCTTTAAATGCAGTTTTCCGATTAAAATTTATAATTGTAACTCTTTCATAAACCGTTTTAGGATTTAGTTTATTGTCATCATGCAGAGTGCAAGTACAGTGCCAATTAAATAAATACAGTTAGCATTTGACCAAAACAGTCAGACAATAGTGCACTTTCCAGTGGTATAAATGCCACGAGTTAGTTCAAGAGAACCCAAAACACCCTGCTCATGGAACATTAAAATAAAAGTATTTATAATAATGAAATAATCTGGTTGTTTTTCATTGCTTCGTTGCTCTGTCTGGCTGGTTTGGCCATGCAGTGTTTGTGCCCCCTGTGTGTGACACTTGTAATCGGCTATCCTGTTTCCCATGCAGGTGTCCTGCTTTCCAGCATGGTCCTGGTTCTGTCACAGCGGGCACTCTTCCGGTTCTACGCCTTGTTCCTCGCTGTCCTCCTGGGAGCCATGGCCGTCTGGCTGAACTGCTACGTGGCTTGGCATGCAAACCCGTACGGCGGATATGATGCTTTCGGTCTGCATGTCTTCCCTGGCGACAGACCCTCCCTTTGGCTCGGGATGGCCACGGTCCAGCTGGCACTGGGGGCCGGCTATGTCATGCTGCTCGGTCTGCGGCCGGCCTTGGCAGCCCTCGTGGTTTTAGCCGCAGCGCTGCCCATCGGGACAATGGCGGTTGGATTACCGCCGGAGGCGCGGCAGCTAGTGGCCGCGGCCTCAGGCCTGGTTCTGGCCGCCCACACACTTGCATATCTGACCCTGAAAGTCAAGTGGTTCTGCTTCTCCTGTCGCTATGTCTACCTGCTTATCCGGCACCTGCACCGGGTCTACGGTGTCCAGATGCTGCTGGAGGACACCTGGAAGAGGATCCGCTTTCCTGACGTGCTCCGGGTCTTCTGGCTCACCCGTATGACCGCGCAGGCCGTTATCCTGCTCTACGTGGTTGGGGCAACAGGGAACCGAGATGGCAGCCAGAGTTATCTCACTGGGGACGTCTTCTGGGACTTGTTCAGTAACCTCATCATCAGTGGCTGCGACTCCACGCTGACGGTGCTGGGGATGAGTGCAGTGATCTCCTCCATCGCGCATTACCTTGGCTTAGGGATTTTGGCATTCATCGGCTCCACGGAAGAGGAGGACAAGCGACTTGGCTTCGTTGCCCCGGTCCTATTCTTCATCTTGGCTTTGCAGACAGGGTTGAGTGGGCTAAATCCCGAGGAAAGACTGGTGCGGCTCAGCCGTAACCTGTGCCTTCTGCTGACCGCCATCCTGCATTTCATTCACGGGATGACCGACCCGGTCCTCATGTCCTTGAGTGCCTCTCACGTGTCGTCCTTCCGCAGGCACTTTCCCGTCCTGCTGGTGTCGCTCTTGCTCTTCGTCCTGCCTGTGGTGCTGAGCTATGCCCTCTGGCAGCTCTACGCCCTCAACACCTGGCTGTTCGCCGTCACGGCGTTCTGCGTGGAGCTTTGCCTCAAGGTTGTCGTGTCATTGACAGTCTACGTGCTCTTCATGGTTGACGGCTACTATGGCGTGCTCTGGGAGAAGCTGGACGACTACGTGTACTACGTGCGCTCTGCAGGAAACATCATCGAGTTCATCTTTGGGGTCATCATGTTCGGGAACGGGGCCTACACCATGGTGTTTGAGTCCGGCAGCAAGATCCGCGCTTGCATGATGTGCCTCCATGCCTACTTCAACATTTACCTGCAGGCCAAGAACGGCTGGAAGACGTTCATCAACCGCCGGACCGCCGTCAAAAAGATCAACTCCCTGCCAGAGGTTAAGGGCAGCCAGCTGAGAAACATCGAGGATGTCTGTGCCATCTGCTACCAGGAGTTCAGCTCCTCGGCGCGCCTCACTCCTTGCTGGCACTACTTCCACACCCTCTGCCTGCGCAAGTGGCTGTACATCCAGGAAACCTGTCCCATGTGCCACCAGAGGGTCTACATCGAGGAGGACGTCCAGGACAGCTTCGCCTTCTCCAACAATAACGGGTACGTCGCCCCCAACGAGGACGCGGTCGAGCCGGACGCTGCTGAGGGGGTGGATCCCATTGCCACAGACCTCGAGGACGAATTTCTGGAGGACAACGACAGCATAGAGTATGATGAGGATGAGTGGGAAATGCAAAACAGAGGAATTCCCGTAGAGGAAGACTACATCGATGATGAGACGGACTCCAGCGGGGAATGACCCGAACGTAATTTGACTTTCATTTATGGCAAAATCAGGGACGTTCTGTTTTTTTCCCCTTCAAGGGCTCACGCGGTAAAGGCGAAGGTTGTGGTACAGTGTTCCGAGCGATATTACCTAAAAAGAAAACGGGAGGGATCGAAGCAGGCTGCCAGCTGTTACTTAATAGTTCGGTGTAAAATGACTGAATAATATATATTTTAAAGAAAAATATGATTATGTTTGTATTTGTTTATTTCTCATTAATATTAAGTTCCTTTTATTTATTTTGTTCAACTATTCAGGTTAAATATTTAGAGAAAGCAGAACATCCTAATACAAATCCCCGTTAAGGATTATCATGAAGATGACTCGTCCAAGACAGTTCTGTGACAAGCAGAAAGAATTAATTTAATGTGACGGGCTGCTGTAACCACAGATATACCTCTGATCGTCGTTACTGGTCTCTTGTGTGACCTTACTGGAATTGTGTACGTTATTGTACATGCAATAAAATTGATTTTCCTTTAAAATGCTGGATTGGAAATGTCTGTTCCAGGTTAATGGTTTGTGTTGACTGAAAAACACAATCCGTCACATTCATATTAGCCTTTATTTGGTTTTGGTATTCAGTCAGATCTAGCAGGTATTTAATGTATTACCAAAGCAAGGGAAGCTTGTCCGTAATGGTTAACTTTGGTTAAAATGCTATGGTAAGGTCAATTACAAGTTAAAGTATTTCACTTATAATTGTAGCATTGCCCTTGAGTAACGACTGACCTGACATACGAACAACTTGGGTTATTAACAAAATTTTAGTTTTTGACTTATGACCAAAGTCTTGAGTTAGGACCCGAATGCCAGTCGAGGCCAAAACGTGTATCTGCTTGTGCAGTTGTAAGCAAAACACACCTCACACATAATACAACCCTTTTTTTATTATGAGCAGGAGAGAGCCAAGCAAAAGTTACGTGTATTTCACATACATTTTTATTAATCAATGCAGAGACCGCGAACGCGTCTGAATGGATGCTGAGATATCGATTGTTTCGATATTGAATGTTTCATTTTGAGAATTGTTTCTGACGACAAAATAGGCCTGCCGATTTTAACTGCCGACCAGGGAAATGTAATGATCAATCCGCCGCCCCATCGGGTTCGATATCAGCGAGACAGACCTTGGCAATGGATCGAATCGGAGCGAAAAGAAAATCGGTGGCGTCTCCCATTAGTGGCTGGTTTAAGACCCGTTTCTATAAGAACTTCTGAGTGTGTACAGTTGAGTATGTCTCCCGCTAGGTGGTGGTGTTTCCTAATAGGAAGGTTCCCATTGAAGGTATAACACGTATAGAACTACGTTAAAATATGTACCTAAAATGTACCGTCTTTCTCGTAGACGCACTGCTGATGAAACCCGGGCTTACTAAATAAAAAATATTCCGTACGTGCTCAATTTTTCCAATCAGGCTTTCAGTACGAGTAAAGAATATGGGCTATCACTAATTTAAAACGTAGTTAAACTGACGACAAAATCATAATTGTTAAAATCTGCGATGAGGACAAACGCAAAAACGCTTACTTAACCTAATAGTTGTATTGGGTCATTCAAATCACATATATGTATCTTGTCTGGATATGTTTTTAACGCCATTCGTCCCAGTTTCTCCTCGACGAAGCGGCTGAAAAACAGGTCTGATAAGAATGTATATCATAAAACATACCGGTCTCCATGTCTTTTTAAAGCTTGTGTTATTTTGCTTAAATGCTGTTTTTGTCGGAGATGACAGTGTCTAAGAAAACGAAATGAGTCACTTTCTAAGGCTAAATATGTATAATTATGGTCCATTTCTAGACCTCATAACCATTTTAAATAACGAAAAGTTTGTTTATGACACGAGTGAATATTCTGAGTAGTTTCATTTTTGTCATAATCACACAATTAGAATGATGTATTTACATCTGCAAAGATATACACTAAATCTGTTTTGTGTTATTGTCTGTACTATATATAGATACTATGCACAGCGCTTATATTGTGAATTGACTTGAATGCCACTGTCTCTGTCATCGAATAGATAGATTAAAGTGTAAAATTAAAGAAAGTATAGGTTGTGACAGTAACTGTCGGGCAAACAAGTAATATTACGTACTAAAGGCCCATTTGATTAATTAAAAAAAATATACAGCTCGCAGCAACGTCTCGGCGATGAAAGAATGGTTTTTAAAATACATTTTCCATTAATATGTTTTGAAGCATATAAATCAAGTACAATGGTTTTTATTAAGGTGGACAATGGATGGTAATATGTATTTTAAGTTTTTATAGCATGCATGCTGTTAGCTCTGTCCAAGGGGTTATTTTGAAACTATTTAACAACTAATATACTAACTATATAAGACAGAAAATAATAACAAAATCTGTAGAATCCAAACACGCCCAAATGTTTTACAACGTCTTTTCCTTCTTGTTGTATAAACATTCACCAGTCGCGCCCGTAATGCTCACTGTGCCTGTAAAGGAAGTGACGCACGACCTTTTTTCAGCGACATTGTGGGAATTGTAGTCTAACACGGATGCACTCTACCCCACATTAGAGTCAGACTGTTGCTCGGAACTACGTTTCCCATAACCCGTCTACTGGAGAGGGCGTGTCTCGATGCCCTGCAATACTCACTGATGGTTAGGGTTACGGGGACCAGCGGTGGGTATACTGGAAGAACGTTACCTTGAGAAGATGATATTCGGGAACGGCGAGGGCAAAAGCAGATCTCGGGAGGAAATAATCGACAGCACTCTTTTGCAGGTTTATGTAAAAAGCGGATGCGCTGAAGAGAGACACCAGACGGCAATTTAAAGGACTCATCCAGAGGGAAAGCGTTCATCCCGGCGAGTGGAAACTATAGCTGATGGTCATTATAGGAAATGTGTCGGATCGGTTCCTTTTTCTTACCCCGATCGCGGATTTTTAGGACGGGGGAGACTTTGTGAAAACATTTCCGAGAAGCTAAATGCCCGGCGATAAAGCATAGATAAACAACCGGCGATATCTTGCTGACAGCCTGTAAGTCTGAGCGCTGTTGCCAGGTCACTGGTATAATGATAAATTCGGAAGTAGTTTTTGACATTGAGAGGGTTTATTATCTCTAGAGCAAACACTTATTAGAGATTAACTTTTAGTAGTAAGAGACGCAGTAAGGTCATGTCAAGTCCTCGCTGCTGGGTAACGGAACGGCCATAGCGTGCATATTTTCGTAACCTGTCATGGCTACTCCGCATTTAGTCACATTCATGTGTTTTTATATATATAAATATTTAGCAGAGCCCGATTTGTCTTTAATTGGATGAGTAAGAGATAAATAAAATGGGTTTAATGCCACCCTCTAAGTTGTATTCTAATCAAGAAAGTTAAGGACAGATGCGGTTAGACCAGCTTATCAGGCGCGCTTGGTTTATCTGGCTTATGTCCCATCCTGCAGGATCCCCAACCCCAATACGATGCTGCCCCGCCTGCAGAGAGCCCTGCGACCCGCCCTTGCCCTTCGATCTGGGCTAGCTTGCAGAGTTCCCCGCGGCAGCGACCTCCGCCCGGCGCCCAAGACGCCGACCTCCGTGCAAAGTCGCGGCTTGGGCACGCACCCGCACAAGGAGCCGATGGAGCCGCTGAACTCGCCGCAGGGCGCCCGGGAGTTCATCTACAGCCTGCATCCCACGGAGCGGACGTGCCTGCTACGGGAGCTACACCGCTTCGAGTCCATAGCTATAGCACAAGGTGAGAGACGTCGATAGCAACGCCTGTGACTGGCGCCTGCAGCCGGGACGCTGAACTTGGCACCAGGATGTTGCGACATTGTCTCTGCGTCTTTCACTTTGGGACTTACTTCTGTGCACATGTACTGTGCAATGAGTGCGCGCTCCCCCAGTTGAGAAACTGTGTAACTTGTTAGGAAATGCAAGTGTACAGAGAGAGAGAGAGAGAGAGAGAGAGAGACACACACGCACACACATACACTTTAAGCACCCGGACGCCGCCTTTCTGTCTTATTTAATTGCGCAGTAATATGGGCGTTATATCAATTATGAACAGTAACAATACTAGTGATAACATGCAGAGGTGAAAAGCCTCGCGCCTGTTCCATATTATGGATTTGATGGACTAGTATTATTTTCCGCAAATCCAGTGACGGATTGCTAGATGCATGTCTACTTAGTCATGATTGTAGGGCGTTTCCAGCTTGTTTGACAGTTACCGTTTAATGCTGGCTGTCATTAATATTTAGTTAATGCATTAGATGTACTTTTCAACAGGGCTGGGCTAGGATTACAATTAAATCGGCCCTGGGATTTGGGCTCCGCAGACCCATCGGGAAAATGCCTGGAATGCCATGTGGCCAGTGCCGCCCTGCTTTTTCCTGTGTTTTAGTCGGACACGCTAATTCCCTCGGTGCAGTGTAGCCAGGTCCAGCAAAAATCTCCAGCCCAATGTCTGTTAAAATCCGTCCAACGGAAGCTGAAACTAGCCCAGTATTTGAAATCCATGTATACTGTATGTCAGAGAAATAAACCAGTATTTTGCATGATGATCACATTCAAATTTTAAGCTGTAGGGTTTGCAAACTATACCAACGCTTCTGATGTAGCTAATTTTGGATTCATAATGGAATAATATATATTTGCCGTAAGATTGCCTGGTTGAGAGCCTGAAAGCGTGACTGTCACGCCAGATGCGTCAGAGCCGCCAGCCCTGCATTCCGTGTATGTCCCGACACCTAGTTTGAAATACAGTATTATTTTTAAATGAATACATTTCTGCTTTCTCTGGAGTTTTTTCTGCTGTAATCGGTCATCGCATTAGATAGACGCTGGCTGTGAGAAACTGCTGGACGGTGCAGATTGAGAGCCCCGATAAGCCTGGGAAAATCGCCGGTTTTAATCGCGATTTGTTTGGTATACATTATTATTATTTATTGCTTAACTCTTAATTATTCTTATTTTATTTGTTGCATAACAGTCCTACATCAGATGAGTTTAGGTTTAAATTATGTCCTGTTTCAGCTGCCTCGGCGCTCGTGAACCTTTTCCTTTTTATGCCCACATAACGTTTTTGATCAAATCCATTTATTTGTAGCATGAGAGATGGTGTATTTTCAATATGAATTGATGCTATAATTTAATAGTACACTAACCCAATGGTGGCAGAGGAAGCAGGGGAAGAACCTGAAAAGCAAGGGGGCAAAAGAGAGAGATTGTCGGCCAAGAAGTTTACCTTCCTGAAAAAAATGAATGGAAAAATATGTGAAATAAAAAGTGAAATGAGGCAGAGAGGAGAGCCACGTTGTAGAGGCAGAGAGAGGAGTGCCACGTTGTGGAGGCAGAGAGAGGAGGGCCACGTTGTGGAGGCAGAGAGAGGAGAGCCACGTTGTGGAGGCAGAGAGAGGAGAGCCACGTTGTGGTGGCAGAGAGAGGAGAGCCACGTTGTGGTGGCAGAGAGAGGAGAGCCACGTTGTGGTGGCAGAGAGAGGAGAGCCACTTTGTGGTGGAGGAAAAGAATGATGAGGACGCGAGAGCAACAGAGAGAGAGAGAGATTACAGTGAATATGGCACCGGTGGAGGTGAAAGCAGGAATGAGGATAAGGCAGAGCTGTGGCAGTTGGAGGCTGAGATCGTGCTGCTGGAGGAGATAAGAGGTTAAATACTGTGTAGGAGATGGAGCATGACCTGAAGGCAATGTTGATGGAGGAGATCAAGCCAGTGTTGGAGATGATGAAGGCAGTAGTGGAGACTTAACATACTGACTAGCAGTGATACTTATAACTTATGAGTAAAACGTAAAAAATGGAGAGAATGGTGTTTTTATTTTGACGT
Organism: Hippopotamyrus pictus; assembly: GCA_026781145.1. Lineage (NCBI taxonomy): Eukaryota > Metazoa > Chordata > Actinopteri > Osteoglossiformes > Mormyridae > Hippopotamyrus > Hippopotamyrus pictus. The sequence continues at coordinate 8,201,228 of JAODLC010000140.1, forward strand.
GAAAGGGGTGATATTCATCAAATGGTGTCAGTAATTTTCCAGATGCCTAATAAAGGTTACAAGCACATTCTGAGTGAGACACAAATTTACATTCTGAGATGACTGAAATCAGTATTATTCTCCCAACCAGGATAAGTGGTTAGAAGACCGATGAATTAGCAGCCTGAATGAGTGAATACCAAGTGGGTCAGACCACCTGCGGGGGGGGGGGGTCATGTGACTCCACCCCCGCCTCTCTTTCATGCTTTATTCTGAGCTCTGCGTGCCTCTGACTGCACACTTCCTGTTTCCTGTGGTGTGTACCAAAGCACACAGCCTTTCTTCCCAAGATTTCCTCAGACACGGAATCTGCGGAATGCTTCCTAGCTGTGATTCCGCAGTTTCGGGGCGCTTTCGCACTGCACTAGGTTATCATAAGGTAAAACTGAAACTAAACGGACACGAAATAAAAGAAAATAATTCATGAAATAAAAAAGAAGACTATATTTACCAAAACAATGTGACGGACGTGAATCTGCAAAAGGTATTGCCACACCACCAACATCTTTTACCTTGCAAACCACAGTATCTCCTCTTGAAGAAGATATAATGGCTGCTGAGCTGTTGCTCTTTTCACCGCCACCTCAGTGCTTATCGCTTCCGTGAGTTACCAAGACAGTAGCATGTGGCACGCCCCGCTAAATGGATTTAATAAGCATAAAGATACGTCGAATGGATACAGATTACTAACTTTTGGGTGTCACAGTACACATCATATTACTCATTTAGGCAGGCTTATGGAATAGTGGGCATAAGTAATGTCGGTATAGTGCGGAAACGCCAGTGTCCGTTTTATAAAGCCCTGCAATGAAATTGTCGATAGATTAATACAAAGAAAAACAGTCATTAGTGGCAGCCCTACATAATATTTTCTACAAAATAGGCCTATTTTAGTTCTTGTCATGCCGTCCTGATCTTGTTATATCCGTTCTTCCGACCAGATTGTAATTTAAGGTTGTGTTACTTCATTTGTCCACACATCCATTATTAGTTTTTTTTTTTTTTTTTTAACTTCATTTATAGTTGTTTTCTGAGTTCACATCGTTTTTCACGACAGGGGTTATATTGTGTTTCAGAGGCAGGCTATTTGCTTAACCAATCGACAAAGAAAGCGTTTCAAGTCCCACCCCGAAGTACCAAAAAGTACTCGAGTTGGTTTGGTACTTTAGATACAGGAACATTTGGTGCTGGTACTGAACCAGATGTCGATGGGAAAGGAAAATACCGAAAAGTACCGTACCAAAAGTTCGGAACCTGATGCGGTGGAAAAACGCCCATAGTGTGTCATGGCTTCGGAAAGAGGAATTTTGCCGATTGTGATGTCTCCGAATTTCCTACAGTGTAGGGGTGTCTGTGTGAGTGAATATCTTCTTGGGATTTCTTTGGATTAGAGAAAATAGTTGCTAATGTAGGTTTTTCGTAAAAGCGAAGTGGCACAAAGTGCAGGGATACCTGTAGTTGCAGTAAAATGCAGGATTGATAAGGTTCAACTGTGACATCAGGTGAAGTCAGCGTTACATTAGGAATAATAAAAAATGTGAAATGCTGTATGTGAAGTTTATAGATATATGCAATTAACTTTTATTCGTCCAGGCTAAAACAACATAATATATGGTCTCCAAATGTTAGCAGTTGTACACAGATCTTCTGTTTCCTGGTGCTAAAGCAGCGGGCAGGCAGATTTTTGCTGGCTGAAGAATCCCGCCGTCATCATGTCCCCGTTAAAACGCCACACTGCCGTCCTACTTGTCCTCCCAGTCGGAGCACTGAGGTTGGTGTGTATTTTTAGCGCCTGATGAAGCTTGGAGTCTAGGGGCTGATGCAGTAATTATTTTCCACCATGTCTGTTTGCTGAGCTGCTCACTGTCGCATCGTTTCAAAGTATTTACTTCAACCAATAAGCTTTATATTATAGGCTTTGTAGGGGGTCTGGTGGCTCGGTGGGTAGCAGAGCTGCTTTACACCTCCAGGGTCGCAGGTTCGAATCCTGCCCTCACCTTGTGTGCATGGGGTTTGCCTGTTCTCCAAGTTTCGTCCTTGTTTCCTCTGGTCTTTTCCTGCAGTCCAAGGACAGTTTAGGTGATTGGTGAGTCTTAGTTTGTCATAGTGTCACAGTGTGTGAGTCCCCCAGCCCTGTGAAGCACTGACACCCTGTCCAGACCGTACCCCCACCCTACCTGTGCCCTGTGCTGCCTGGCGTAGCCTCCAGTCCTCCTGGGGCCCTGACCAGGGTTAGCTGATGTGTTTTTGCCCGTAACATAATGCTGCTTTCTTGTATTCAATGCACTTTTCCAAGTGTGTTTAACGAAACCCGCTTCGAACAAGGCAGTGTGCTACACCCAGCCTGAGTCCCATTAGCGCCGGTTTAATTACCGTCGTTCCTATAGTAATTAGATAAGAGGATTAGGGTTCTGAAATAAGTGATTCAGAGTTCAACGGAAAGGTGAAATTAACCCGACCTTTGTGGAGTTTTACAGGCTAAATGATTACATGCACATGCTCTTCGCCCGCCAGCCTTTTTGAAACCCCGCCCCCCCCCCCCCCCCGGGACCTTTTTTGAGATAACTGGTGGCTGTTTTCTGTATTTAAACCCCCACGGGCTCAGTTTCACCCCTGCCATCCAAAAGCCCGCAGACTCGAGGTGTCGAGGTGCCCCTGCTTTGCGCTCCCGCCTTTGCTGACAGACGCGGCCGGCCGTGTTCCGCTACGGTTCCGGAGTGCAGGGTTCCGGAGTGCAGGGTTCCCGGTGCCGTGCTCAGTGTCCCCACCCATCCCCCTCCTGTATCTCCTCTGTGGACCCTGTGCTCTCACGCTCCTCTGCACGCTGCCTCCGTGTCTTAAGGTTTTTGGCAGGAGGTAGAGAGACGTACCTGACAAACCTGTAATCAGTGTGTGTTCAAAACAACGAAAACCATGTTTCTTTTTGTTCTCACCTGGTGATACATTTAAAGTATTAATGAATCAGTGTTCATGTTCCTCCCGTAATCGCTGTCTCGTCAGAACTGATATCATATGAGTTTTTCTATATGAGTTCTGTATCATGAGTTCTTCAGTCTGGCCTCTTCAATGTATACAGTCTTTTTTCCAAAGTTTAATGTATTTCAGCACTTTGAAACCAGCCTGTGAAGTGCTGCATTGTCCAGTGCTCATGGTAGAAGTCCGTTTTTCTTTCTGTTTCAGGCGGTTCTTTAAGGTTAAATATCCCCCCGTAATCTGATTTGTTAATATTCAAGTCCGAATTTTCACTGTATTTGTTTCACTGGATTGCCAATGGTTTGCCGTGAAAAGCAGATTTTATGGTTAAAGTAGAATCATCCCTTCCACCTGCCGAGGCAGTTAGATTGGGTGGGGGGGGGGGTCATCCAGATTCCAGTGCCTGCCGAGTACATTTTTATTATCTCCTCTCAGTACCGCAAGCCGAAGGCGTATAGTAATTGGGTTGCTTGCTTGAACCAGGACCGTTAAATTGCAGTTGATTTCAGTTCAGTTCCCATGTAGTCGCCGTGTTGCCATGGTTACTGTCACGTGACCATACATTGAGGTGAATACTCCTCTGTCATGTGTATCTGTGAGTTTTAAGGCCGCTATTCCTGTCTGCTTCAGCAGCTAAATGCTTAATCCCAGCATGGATTCTTCCTGGGATGCTGACCCTTGTATGTATAAGTCCCTGTGTTTTAAGAGGACTAGGTGACTTTTATTGAGGCCGTCTCTTGATGTTCTTCAGCGACGATTCCTCAGTGACGACTTCTCACTGTTTTGGCCCGTCATGTTGTGAGAGAATGACTCGCAGAACAACCGGAGTGTTTACGGGGTTTAACCTGAGGCTTAACTCATGAATGAATGTTTAGATATTCTGCTAAAAGGCATTATTTGTTTTTATGTGTTTTTTTTTTTTTCAATCTAAAGTGCTTTGGATTTAGCTGCGAGCCATTCAGTACATACTGCAGGAAATTAGCAAAAACAAGTTGCTTGACTTATATGTGCAGCGCTGTGAGCTATGGAAATTCTGCGATAATTTATAGCTGAGTGGAGAATAATATTTCTGCCGTTTAAGGTGTCTGCTGGCTCCCATGTTTATTTAGATGAACCAAAATATGGACCCAGGTAACAGGAATCAGTTGGCTTGCAGTGTTGACAAAATTGTGTTGGTGTTTTGTTGAACTTAATCTGCATAAACGTACTGAAATTCTCACTGAAATTAATGACTCAAATGACTTGTCAGATAGCACACTTAAGCTGATTGATTAACTGCGGGATAAAGGCCTGATTCACAGCAAAATGGTAACGGAACCGCTTAAAAGCTGCCCCCCCCCCTCGCTGCACGATTGATTCCTGTCGATAAAGTGCCAGATCATTCTGTCGCCACCCTGCCATTCTGGTTTATCTGTCTTCTTGGCCCAAGTTTATGTCCCACAAAAAGGACTTGTACGGCATGACCTGGACACATGATGCGGGGTCAAACTTCCTGTTCATAATGACATTTGAATCGGCCCTGATTCATCCGTCTATCTTCCAATGACTCATGCGGGACAGAGTCACGGTGAGCCTACCCGAGGCAGCAAGGGAGGGTGGCCTCTCTCAGGCAGGGGCAGAAGGCAGGGGGTCACCATGTGACATAGGGATAACATTCAAACTTCACAAACACACAGTGTGTTTTCCAGCCCAGTCCTCGGGGACCCCCAGACCAGGTTTTTGCTCCCTCCCAACTCCCTGAAAAAATGTGGACCTGGAGCTGGAAGGGAGCAAAAACATGGACCGTCTGGGGGTCCCCAAGGAGTAGATTGAGAAGCACTGCCCTACCCAATGATGTATGGGATTCGAACCCACAACCCTGGAGGTATGAAGCCAGTACTGAAAATGAAGCAGGTGATCCCTGTTTCCTGCCTGGGATGGTGAGCGTCTCTGAGCCACCTGCGAAAGCCAGCAAGCAGAAGGAGCGCATGGACCGGAGATCTCTCTCCTGTGGGGCTGGAAGTGCAGGCTGGCTCTGTGGTTCTGGTGCATCCTCTGCTGGAAGCAGGCCCTGCCTGGCTCTGAGAGCACCCGGAGCTCCCTGGGATATCACTTTTATCGGCTTGTTTCCCCTGCCTTTGTGGGCTCGGGCTTTAATTGCCGCGCTGGGTGTTGGGTTTAAGCCCTGGGCTAAGCTTCCGCTGGTGGGTGGGGAGCCCTCGATTATACGAGACGACTTTCATTAGCACTGCCCAGAGAGCGGAGCGGATATCCCCGTAGGGGCAGGCTAACACGCCGCCTTCGCAGGAATGGGGTGTGAATCACACCCGGCGTCTCCGGGGGCCCGTGAGGCATTGTGGCGGAGATCACCGCATGTTTGGGGACTGTTGTTGCTCACCCGCTGTGAAGTACTGGGTTGTCTGGAACTCCTGCTAGATAAGGAACGCTGAATCGATGGGCGCTGCTGTGTCCCTGGGACCTATTTGTTTTGGATAGACTGATGTGTCAGTGTTGTGCGAAAGACACTCTGCTCATCCACATCATTACCTCCTCGGCCCTGACGACCACGTTATGTCCTGATGTACATATGTGTTCTTCAAGAGCACGAGGCCTCCCTGCCCTTAGCTTGTCCGCTGATGATTCCTGTACCTTGTAAAGTCAGCTGTGTAATCGGGTGTCAGAACGGTTTGTTTCTTCTGTCAGGGATCTGCGCTCCCTTGGCCTTTGTGCACGGTGTGGAAGCCTACGCGGTGGAGTGGCGTCGGTGCCGACAGCGGTGGGAATGCAGGAATAACTTGGATGATGATGATCACCGCAGGCAATGGTCTTGTTAAGGAGGAGTCTGAGTGGATGTATGCGCTCTGTCTGTCTGCGATGGACTAGAATCCTATCCAGGGTGTAGCTGCATGGGAGAGGGGCCAGCCCTCCCTGTAACCTGGACCAGGTTAAACAGTTGGAAGATGGTTGGATGGATGGATGGATGGATGGATGGATGGGTGTTCATTGTGTCTGCATGCCCCTACATCAGTGTGGCTCCTGCCAAGACAGTCCGCTAAGGGAACAAAAACATGGCCTGTCTGGACGTCTACGAGGGCTGGGTTGAGAATCCCGGCCTTTCACGGTGATGTGTGAGATCTCTTAGCTCCACGGTGATGTTTGACATCTCTTAGCATTTGGCTAGCAAACATTCATCCCGACATGGCTTTATTGTCTCGTTAGATGGACGGCTGTTCTTTCAGTGCGCCTGTGTGCCCTACACGATGATGCGTCAGGTCTGATAGCATTTGGCTAGCTAATAGCCATTGACATGGCTGCATTGTGTCACCCTGCATGCTGGAGGCTGCAGAAGGTCATATTGCACGCGATGTGTGAAATAACAGCATCTGTTCTCCTGTTGCTTCTCGGTTTTGTAGCTGCTGTTTTACGCAAGACTGTGAAACTGTTCTGACATTCGTCGTCGTCCGGTCCGTGGATTGAAGAGACAGCCTTCCACACTGTTTACATGAGGAAGATTCATTTAACGCCAGGAGAGTCCTCCTTGGGTGGCGTGGGGGCACGGGGCACCGGCGCAGGCAGGGAATAAGCGATTGGCTTTGCAGCTTCCTGTTTAAATTTAGACCTGAGCCTCCGAGTGACCCCCTCCCCCCTCCCCGGTGAGATGTTTGATAAAGCTCTACTCTAATCGACTGGGATGCCGTGGATGCCGCTGAGCTCCTCGCTGCCCCCGCAGGCTGGTCTTCATCTGTATGTAGAAACTTTTTGGACGTTGAGCTGATGCCAGAAAGGACACCTTCTGTGGGTGTGACACAGTGCAGGGGGCGCTGTTGGCCACCTCAAACATGGCTGTGTTGGATGACGGGGAGCTGATTTCACGAGACGTTCGTGTCTGGCTGGGCATGACTAACACCGGGGGACCTTCACCTGGATGGAGTCTTATTGGCTGCTGTTGCTGGGAGGTGTGGCTGGTGCATTGGGCGTTTCCATGGTGCCAAAGCAGTGACCCTGCCCTTTTGCGGAATTAACGGACCAGGATCGGAGGCGGAGGTGCGGTTGGATGCTGACAGCAGAAGGTCACCTCCCTCGAAGCTGGCAGAAACCTTCGCTGTTAATTTTAATGCCTGCCAAATGACCCGGGGGGGGGGGGGGGGTCCTGGCCTGTAAGCACGTACCTTTGGTTTACTAGCGACTAGGGCTGTGCTCAAAAAATCCATACGGCAAAATATCGTGACATTCTCTTAGACAATACACGCATCGATACAGACGTGCTGCATCGATACGGCCAGTTGGCAGGCTATCCAATGGTGCAACGGCAGGTGTGAAAGTGCAGTGCGCAGTGCAGGAGCGCAGGTTTTATATTAACGTTGGGGG
>JAODLC010000140.1:8218511-8244025 GCA_026781145.1 Hippopotamyrus pictus
GGCCAGCCCATCGCAGGGCACACTCACACACCATTCACTCACACATGCACACCTATGGGCAATTTAGTAACTCCAATGAGCCTCAGCATGTCTTTGTACTGTGTGGGGAAACCGGAATACTCAGAGGAAAACTGGATATCAAGGTTAGGAGTGGAAGAATCAGTATAATGTGACAAAGAGATATGAAGTGTAATTGGAGGACAGCTGTCACATGACTATGAAGGACGTAAGCAAACGTAAATACCGAATCATCATCATCATCATCACCGGGGCTCGACAACATAATGTGTTTCAGCTGATGGCCCCAGCACTCCAGCACCTGAAATTGCCCTCACCTGAGTTCCTCTGTGGCACACACTGCAGAAAAGCCCCTTTGTCTACATGGGCTCTGCGATAGGCGGGCAGGTTGACGCTGAGTCAACAGTGGTCAGGTTTTTTATTAATTCTGTATTTAATTAAGGGCGTGTTTGTAACGGGGGGACTGGCAAAACAGCAGATAAGAAAGAAAGTCTCACCAACCATGAAAACACCAGTGAACCTCCCAGTACACGCATGCGCTGAAATACGGGCATTTGAGCAACTACTTAACTTGTGAATGAGGATCCCTAAATTAAAGACTCAAAGGGTGTGTTAACTAATCATCTTTTCTTTCCCATACTCAAAAGCTCTCCTCTCCGATTCATGGTGGGTGGGGGGCCTGGTTCGCTGATTTTCTTTGTTTTGGATGTGATTTCGGTTATTCAGATTTTTTTTTTATTTTACCCAAGCAGATAGTGAAAGGTGACACCTGTTCTTTTGTGTTGAATAAGGGACATAGATCTATACAGAAATGTAGAAAACAGAAGCAAACCATCAACTGTCCACAAGCTGAAACAAGCAAAGATCTTTGTCTGCTGTCTGAGGCAAATCTAGAACAGAATATCTATGTCTCCAAGCTAACTGACTGATTTGTCTCAGCTGTGAACTGTCATCATCCATAGGCACCGCGCATCCACCTTTACATCCCCTTGAGTGTGAATCTCAGCAGTTGCTGGTCTCCACGTCTCCATTTCGGCAGCCGGCTTCCCAGACTCACCCGGAGAAGTCGGTGGACAGGATGCCGTAGCTGAAGATGTAGGCACGGCTGATCTGGCAGATTGTGAGGTAACCCAGCGCCGCGATCAAAGAGTATCTGAAACGCAAATCAAATTACGCTTTCTTTGACACTCGCACAAGCAAGACTACAGGTACATTGGAATTCTTTAGTTCCCACTTTTCCTGTCTGACTCTTTTGTCTCTCTCACATACACACACACACACACAAACATTTGTATTCATATCTTTGTGTGGACTCTCCATTCATTTCTATAAGAAAAACTCTAATCCCAACAATGACAACCTTAACCCCTACCCAGCCCTAACCTTAACCCTAAGTAACCAAACAAAATACAAGACTTTTGGCATTTTTAGTTTTTTGATTAGTTACAGTTTTTTTTTTTTTTAATTATTATTAAATTTAATGACTTTGCCCTTATGGGGACTGAAAAAATTATCCCCACAGCGTCATAAGTTTTTATCACATTTTGGGGACCCCCACAATATAATATATACACACGACCCACGGGTGAGATTGAAGCTCGGTGTCTGAGAACAGGATCGGGCATTTATCCACTGCCCCTTTTTTTTTGGGGGGGGGGGCAGGTTAACTACCTTACTCAAAGGCCCTAATGTGACGTGACTCTTCTCCTCAGGATGGGATTCATTCCAGAGTCTACCCGCTGAGCCACAGCTATGCTGGAAAGCAGCAACACCTAATGCAGGTTCCCACGTTTGTCAGACCTTTTTCTATGAATCGTTGACTAATCTAGGTTTACTTTCAGTTCAACAGGAATGATGCTTCATCTTAACCTTAAAACAGCAGTGCGTTTTGTCAGGCAATAAAATGCTAACACACCAGCACCGTCAAACGGAAGGTTAGGCTATGAATGTAATGCAGGGATAACAAGACAAACCCTGAATGAAACATGCTGTCACCTGACTATGTCGCAAAACACGCTTTTCCTGTCCGGTCTGTCTGCGAGCGCAGAAATAACTCCGTAATCTGAATTTTAGGTGAATAGAACTGCCATCCCCCCGCACAGACACCCACGTTCTAACCTTTCTTGTCACTGTGGAGAATTTTCATCAAATAATATTTCCTTGCTTGGGATTTAGAATTTGGAGTTTGTGGCCATGATGCTGATGTATGTAACAAGTGTGAGGGAATGAAAGAACTGAGGCATACAGGTTCAGATTACCAGTGACGGGGAACCGACTGGTTTGTCAGGGTACGTCAGTGTCAAAATCACTGCCATTTGTGTGCAGGGGAGTTCTGTCTGCAAGGCTGCGTTGCCCTCACAGGGCCAAGAGCAGATTCTGGGTTTGTCTCTGGACGTTCTGGAGAACATGACTCACGGCTGATGAGTTTTTTTTTTCAACTTTTATCCCTCTGTCCCATTCGTCATCAATGTGGGTTACACAGTATTTCAAACGGAGGTGGTGTCGTAAGTCTGGAGGCCTTTTGCAAATAACAGCTTGTGGGGGGGGGCTTGGTTTAAGGTTTAAAGCCACCTGACCTTTTGGTGAACCGAGCAGATTTAAGACATTGTGAACAAAACTACCCTGAAAATTTGCCAAAAGTTCTTTGGAAAGATGCTGATGACTCTCACATGAAGTCATGCACCCAAAACATCTCTGAGTATTTCTGACGTCTGAGTAAATTTGGAACAACTGGTTAATACATCATTCGTTATTAAACACCTCCCAGGGCAGCTGAATCATACTTTTTTTCTTCAGTTCTGCTTTTCAGGGCTAAAACTGTGTAATCAAGGCTGGGATGTAATAGACAGTTCCCAGTGGGGCTGAGGATCACAGGACTCCTTCACAAACGTGATATTTAAAGACCTACACTTCATAAGCATCAAACAGGAAATGAGATCTAATCCAAGGACATAAGTAAAGATATCACTTCACATTAAATGTGTTATTCTTTTTTTCACTCCAGGTGAAGATCCCCTTTTTTAAATAATACCCCTAGTGACAGTGTCACCCCATGGTTACCTGTGGATGTTGTCTGCGTTTGCTTTGATCATGATACAGTAGCAGGAGAACACCAGGATAAAAATATGTAATGAGTACCTGCGGAGTAAAAGATAGGGAGAAATTAATTGCAAAGCTATTTCTGCATTTTGTCCAATGACCTTGATCAACACAATCATTAGTGTTTCCTTTACCATTAAATCCAGTGTTGAGAGTGTTTTGGATTTCCTGAGAGTGACCGTGCATTGACCGCCTTAAGGTTAGCCATCCGTCCTGGCACTGTTTGTCAGAATATGACTTATTATTTTCAAAACGCAAGCAATGGAGCCGTGATATTATGGCATGTTTGCGGAGAGCACTCGCCTCCTGTTACAGCGGGGATATTAGGCGATACCCTCCGGGAGCAGTGTTTCCCTACTTGGCCCTCGGGGACCCACAGGCAGCCAACGTTTTTGCTCCTTCTCAGTTCCCTGCCATAAAGTCCACATTTTTGCTCCCTTCTGGGGGGGGAGCAAAAACATAGACTTTCTGTGGGCAAACACTGTCCAAGAGAATGGTGGTTTGAACTCACCCCACTGACGGGCACCCAAAAGCTGCACACGTAGCTAGTTCCCGAAGTGCTATACGACATCTTCTGTTGTTTAGTTATCAGCAGGGCCTCAGAGCAGCAATCCAAAGTTTCTCTTATTAAGCTAAAGCCAAAATCTGGCTGTATTTTTCTACAATTTCCTGTAATGAAATGCGCAACAAATTTTGAGATCTGGACACATTGTTTTGTCTAGTGATATTTCTGTGATTGTGAAAAGAAGGCAGTATTTACCCTAGCCTGGATTTGTTGTTGTGCTTTACAAATGGTTACATAAACACCGCTGTAAAGTGGATCAGAGCGGGAGGCACCGGCTGAGCTCCGCCTACTTCGGAGTACGAGCTCCGAGGCCGGCAGGGAAAATCGCTTCGCAGCTTTCCCAATACCGCCAGAGTCATGTGTGGCTACATTCCCGTCTGACAAGATTAATTCTTTCCCTCCTACATTGTGCGGCCCGGGATAAACACGCTCATTTTGTTTGGCCACAAAGTCGCCATTATCGGGTTACTGTGGAGGGGGGAAGCTTTGCAAGAAGAAAACTCAGAGGAGATGCCAGCGTGCCGTTTGCCAAGACCGGCGGTAACTGGAGGATGACGCACCGGGGAGGGTCAGCCGAACACCTGTGAGCGAGGCGTCCCCAGGGGTACACAGGCGTCCAGGGTGGCGAGAGGTGCCTTACCAGCCAAAGCAAAATATGATGAAAGACACGCCCAGCAGAGCGGCGATGGCGTGACGGACCAGGGGGCTGACATGCTGGGGGCTCAGGTACAAGCGGAACCAGAAGGCAGCCAGGAGGGCGAGAGACTGACAGGCCAGGAAGTTCACCTGTGAAAATAGGGGGGTGGGGGTTATCTGGACCTTAATTAGAAATGGAAAGAGCAACATGAAATCCTAAGACTGCCCTCTATGTGGAATGGGCATTTGAGACAGTACTCCTGGATATCACCACAACATCCACATTGTTTGAAAGATATTGTTTGAAATGCATACCACAAATAGCTGGATGCTTTTGAAAATACTCTTAGGAAGATATGAATGCAGCCCATTATAAGAGCAGCCGGGGTCTTTCTGTCCACGTTTCATTCATTTACATTCTTTCGGCCCAAACGACATTATGACAGGAACCATGTGACGAAGAAGCTTAATTTCCTCAGCATGTTTAAGCAAAGAAAAGCACGAGTAAATCTCTGATATACAGGCCATTAAGTTAAAAAAAAAAAATCTGCTACGTAGCTTTAACTGGGCCGTGATTCACGCAGTCAGCCCGACCCGGTGTAGGTGGGCTGCACACAACTAAATCCACCCTGAAATCAAACAAAACATAGGAGGCCAGTTACTCTACTCTAATTCGTGTCTAAAAGGGGAAACCACAACTTCGGAGGAGGCTAGCAGTCAGAAATACCGAAAATAATAACCGGACTTAAATTGTTTCTAAACGCGTTTATAAATACAGTACATCCTCTTACAGCGCTGGCAACCTTTAAACATTATTTAAGAGACGAAATGTTTTTATTTTATAAGAAACTAAGTAGACCTATTTAATATTATGGTGGGTAGGACAGGCTGCTCGGGCTTTCAGACAATTTTGATTCATTTCCCCATACGCCTCATTAAAAGTTTAACAGTTTAAACGGTTAGGGTGCGTGTTACAGTAAAATATTAAATAAATTAAAGGAGTTGTCCTTTGTTTAGCGAGCCGATCAATCCCTACGATATTGTGTTTCAATGTGCTTAACTTTACGGCTCTTTACACCAGCGCCAGCAGACCTGCCCAGATTCGAGTTTCCTGGCGTGGTCGCCGGCTGTCACCTGTCATAAAGTTCCATCTGCATACTGGAGTACAGATCAAAGCATGAAGGAGCTCATTACAAACATCACGGCAACTGTTGCTTCTGAAACGTGTTGCTCTTTCCAAGAGATAAGGCGTCACCGATCTGTGATCGGTAAAACATTTTTTTAAATACTGCGGGTCCCCCCCACCCTATTAAAAGTGCGACCGCTCGCCTACCTGGTCCAAAGGGAACCCCACGACTTCGCTGACACTTTGCAGCCACGTGCAGCCAGTCGTCTTGTATTTAATGCCTGTCTGTTCCATTGCCGATGCATGGGAAAGAAGCGACCGAGGGAGCAAAGCAACTCTTCGGTGTCGGGACTATAGGCAGCTGGCCGAGACTGATCCGATCCACCGCCGCCCGAATCTTTTATTCATTCGCGAAGCGATGGAAACCCTTCCCCGTCCATCCCTGAAAGTCGGTGCCCATGGCTTGCGGTTTAAATACACTGGGTACAGTGTCCTGCGCCGGGTGAAAAAGCCTGGAAGAGACCGGGCAGGGCGCCTGGCACCGCCTTATCGCAGGCGAGGTGGTGCCTCGCAAAGGCGGGGCACGGACGGACCAGTGCGGCGTCGGTGTAGAGTCCTCAAGCCGAGATAACTGCCTTTATAGGACTGACGCTTCACAGCGCTATTCAGAACTCACTTCACCCCAAGCTACACCCTAATTCTCATTATAATGGGTTCCCTGGCTTTACTGTGCTTTCAGGTCAAAGTAACTTGGGACGAACTGATGACTATTATTGTACAATAACATAAACAAAACTGACTCATAAATATGCTAGTACATACAGAGCAAGTATAAATGCACTGATTTATTAGGATACATGCCCCCCCCCCGACAAACAGCAAGCAGTGTTAATAACTTAAAGTTTGATAACTGATCGAATTTAAGTCGAATTTGTTTAGCTGCCAAGATATTTAATTCATACTATATGGCATTTTATTGCCCCTCTGCTATTATCTCCGTCTGTCTGTTCAGTTGTAGAAACAAGTGCCACAAAAATGCAAGGCTTTTTCGTAAAAACCTGTGTTTATTTTGAGACAGGTATATGTGTATTATAGTGTCAATAGGTTATCTCGGCCGAGGATCGCTAGCTTAGTTTCCAAGTTAAACACAATGCGGTCATGAATTTTCCTGGGTGGTCAGGTTAGACCAGCCGACTGATCCAAGAGAAAAAGAAAAAGCAACCACACTTCTGCTGTCCCTCTGATTTGTGTGAAACATAATACGCCCCCCCCCCTTGAATTACCAACCTTGCAGAAAATCGGTCTGTCAGAAACTAATATAGTCACCTTTCGGCGCCTGTTTGCGGAAGTCTGAGCGATGTCACTCCTCTGTTTTGGGATGGGTCACCTCCATCCCGCTGTCATTTTCCGCAAGCCTGTATGTCAATTGTCAAATTCCTGTTCAACCTACTCATTCCCATTTCCGCCAAATCGTCACGGCTACGTTTGATGTTGCAAATTGCACTACTGCGTTTGTTTGTTTACTATTCAGCCATATACTGTATCTCTATATTATTATTAGGCTATTATTATTATTATTATTATTATTATTATTATTATTATTAGTATTATTGTTATTATTACTATTAATGTCCTACTACTACTACTACTGTAGTTGTTTTTTTAAAACGATGTGTAGCATTGGTGGAGGAAGCACATTCCGTACATTTCTAATGACGATAACGATATTACATTAGATTCTTTCATCGTTGTTCATGTTCACTGATCCTTTATCAGGCTTGTGGCAGTTTCGTTGAAAGTTGACTATTTTAGACGAAATCCGAGTTGAAGATGGTGATCGTGGTGATTCTTTAAATGAATTAAAGCGCACTCTGTACAGTCTGTAGACTCCCGGCCCACACCTACCGTACAAATATCATACTGTTAAATTCCCGGCTTTTCGCAACCCCGGGCGCGCCTGCACAAACTTCTTATTCTTCTTCGTTTTTTTCTGTTAATTGTTGTCGTTGAGGAGAATGGTTACCACGCAGGAAGACGACACCCGTAGGTGAGACTAGAATGAAACTCGTAACGCTGCCTTCGCTTCCAGGAACCGGGACAGAGCCTGAGCCTTACAAGGGGCTTATACAGGAAATCCATTTCATTGCCTGCTTCTGCTGCTCTATGCTGTATTGAGCATCTGATAAATAAACTTTGCTTTGATTATACACCAGAAGGAAGGACCAGAAGTAATACCAGCTGAGTCACCATTGGGCCCTTGTGCAAGGCCCCTAACCCCAGCTGCGTTAGGGACTGTCTGACCCCGCTTTCTCTATATACGCCGCTTTGGATGAAACCGGCCGCCGAATTATTGTAAACTTGATGTGATTTGACCACTGAGCAAAGTACTGACGATCAGCACAAAAGTTTTAGCATTAGGCCTATTTGTATAAGCACAAGAGAGTTTTTAATTCAGTTCAAGCTCGGGGCTAAGCGTATTTCAGCAATGTTTCATTCTGTCTTGGTAATGAGGAAATTAGTGTTTCACTTTTATGTGCATTTTTTTGTACAACTTTTTTTTTTTAAATCAGTGCAATTAAATAGATTGAGAGACAGACGCAAGCGCGTAATCGGTAAGGGATGGTTTAAGCTACAACCCCTGGCAAGGGGTTGACATACAGAAGGGGTTTGCCAGGGGTTCTATATGCGGCGTCTCTCAGTGACTGAATGCGTGTCAAACTCAACTGCAGTTAATCTCAGCTATAGACTTGTTTTAATGAGCATCACGCATCAAAGCACGTGCTTTTTTCTGCTGTGTCGGCGGAACTGCATATTTTGAGCGGTCTGTATCTGTTAAATAAATATAAAGCATTCATTACATCACCACAATTGTATCTGACTGCCACCTGCTGACAAGTTTTGAAAGTGCAACTTGATGTTTTATTACTTTTTGGCCTGGGTCCTTTTCCGTTAATGTAGGCTTTAGAAAGTAAACCATTTTTGAAGAAGCCTTGATTTATTGAAATAAAGACGATCATAAACCACGCCGTAATAAGATTGCAAAGAAGCCATTCTCATCTTCCCAGAGATATGCGTGTAACACATCTTTCAAGACACGGTAGAAATGAAATAATTGAGATTTAATTATTAATGATTCTGAGGCTGGAACTAATCATTCAATTTTCGAGTCCTCAAACCAATCAATCAACACGTCTACACACAATTAGAGTACACGTATAGGCCTATAGAAAGGACCATTTTAACCATTACTATTCTCAGGGTTAATTTGTAAATGGTAACAATGTAATTTGCCTTTTGCCATACAATATTTAATTCATAAATATATCACATAATTAAATCTGTCATCTTTTCACGATCTAACTACCCTGGCCCTGCAATATTCCGGTATATTGGATGGCTTTATGACAGTGTTTATGCTAATTATAGTTAGGGTCAATTGAAAGCGGAGCCAATGGATGTATTCATGCTAGTTAGTGTTACAGCTAAAAGAAGGCGGGGCTAGCTTCCGGTTTTCGAATGAGCGTGTTTATGCTAATTAGAGCCTTTCCCGGGAAATTTGACCTTCGCGGGAGGGACTTTCGTGCGTAATCAGCATTCAACTATGCGTCAGTTCGCTGTGTTGCTTCCTGGGGCAATTTTTGAAAAACCCAGGAGGGTGTAGTGTTAGCTTAATCTAATGCATCTAACAAGTCATATAACATTAAGCTGAAAAAATATCGGCATATTAGATCTGCATGTAACACTTTCTGCAAGTATTTGTATTACAGGAAGACACGACTTCGGTGTAAAGAAGAAGCGAAGGGCTGCTAGCCTCAAATCTATGAAGATGAGAAAACGGATCTCATCAGGCCCCAAAAGAGCGATACTAAAAAATGGTGGGGGATCTAAAGCTGGTAAATGTAGGCCTGTAACTAGGTCGTCACGTCGCGTTAGGTCTGTCCTCTCCAGCTCTGCTCGTAAAGCAATTACTAGGCCGACATCATGCCTCACAACGCCCGTTTGTGTGTTGGACCGGGCAGCCGGCAGGAGTCACCCGAATCCAGTCTATCCCGATCCTGCACCGGGACCCGCCTTAAGACGCCCGCCGGTAATGAATAGCTGTTTTAATAATTACATTGTCATTAGGCAGAGAAACTGCTTTGCCATAACTTTTTACTTAACTATACTTTGCGCGGTTGTGAATTTACCTTTGGAAATGACAATCTAAACTCTTGTTGCACCGTTGGTCGGCATATCATGTGCGGCAGTCTGGGTGTGAAAGATGGACGCACACCGTTACTAGGAAGATCAGAAATGGAAACTGAATCCGTAGACCATTAATTAATATAATTTTACTGGACTGTTTTGCCGTAATGCGGGTTACAACCCGGCTTGCAGACTGCACTCTGCGTTTACCTTGAAGTCCTTCATCAGATTTGCTCTTATGAAGGACCTGTTGTTTGTCCACTATCATAACGGTGAGGGAATGGTATGTATGTGTTGGAGTCTCTATGGTATTGAATGGAAATGATTCCGATTCCAATTACCGTATTTATCGCCACGGGTAAGTTTTCGTTCTGCGGTAGCGAAAATGTCAGGAACACGAAGACACGAGGGAGGCGTAAGGGCAGACGCAACACCAAATTACAAATATATGTGTATATATAATTTGTATACAAACATGCAAAATGTACAAATATGTGTGCAAAATAAATGTAAAAGTGCCCCATGCATTGCCTGAGAGGAGTCGCCCTTAGATGGTTGCAGGAATTACCTCCTGTAACGATTTGCAGCGGAACTGAAGGAGTTGGAATTACTTTCACAGAAAGTTTATCTAATGTTTTTTTTTTTTCTGCGTATTATCTTTGTTACAATGTTTCCTCCCTATCTGGTATAGTTTATTCATTCAATCCCCCCCCCCCTCCGGTTCCCCCTGTTGTATACTGCATGGTGCGCCCCCTACAGTAGGTGTCTTGGTAGTTATTTTAGTAACGCGATGGGAAACATGCTGCAGGACTGAGGTCAGGAGAACATACAGAAGCAGGAACTTGTATCTTCTTCCCGCGGTGAGTTGGTACATTCTAGTAAGGGGGGGGGGCGCACTTGCATAATGATGGAACAGCCCCAGCCTCCCCTCCCCTGCGCTGAACTTGCTGTCATTTGCTCCTCATCTCTGTCCTCCTCCTGTATCATGTGACCTGACTGAGTATCAGCTTTGGGTGCCCCCTACACCCCTACCAGCTGCTGTTTGTTAGTAATCTTTCCCGTCCCCTCCCTGGTGGAACATCTCCCTGCTTTGCGTGTTAATATGAGACCTTTATCACAAATGTCAACGGCTCGGTGACGGCAGTCTGTTCAGTCGCTCCGTCACGTGCTGGAGGGTGGTGATGAAACCCTCCTGTCACATGGTGGGTGACTGTTTACGCTGCGTTTTCATTAAGCCTGCTGTGCTCACTTTAGTCGCTTTAGTCTATGGTTTGTTTCTGTTTTAAGTGCTTTTAGGAATGAGGGAAAATGACTCGTCGTTCATTCGGAGTACTAACTGACTAATAACCGAAGAAAAAGCAGCAGGCTGGACAGCCATGACTAGAACAGTAACGGCGACGATTATCCCAATATATCATTGAGGCCGGGGTTTTCAGGAAGGACAGAGATGGTGTTTTTGCAAATTTTAAATTGGCTTGACTTATTCATGAAGCTTTGTTGGGCTTGGATGCAAGACTGGTGAAAATCGCCGGTTGTTCCTTACAGAAATGTGAGCTTTGTCTGTCGGAGTATAAAATGTCGAATTCAGCTTGAATTGTTTCGACTCTTTACTATAGGCCAAAAGCGACAAGTCCAAAGAGGTGAAATATGCACCAGCTTTGAAGTTTGGGTCTGGTGGGGGATTATTTTATATGTGGGACTTTAAAGATGAGCTCCTCAACTCCTCAGACATCACCTGCTGGAATTTTAGGGTGAACCTCTGTTTGCGGCCCATGAAGCACTTGGTCAGATATGTGGGACGTGGATCAAGGGAGGGACAAAATTAGCCAAGTGCCACCACCCGATTCCCTTTAATGCTCCCCCACAGGCAAAACGGCGGCTGGAGGTGGACGAGTCTAACAGAGAGAGTGGGAATCGCGGGTCCAAACGGCAGAAGGGCGATGTTACAGCCCCGAGTCCTGCGATTGGCTCTGAAGGTGACCAGTCGGCTGTCATTCAGGCTGTTTTGCAGCAGCATTGCTTTTTAACGTTCGTCAGAGTGCGTGCCAGTCAGACATCCGCAGAGCGTGTTTCTGGGTGAAGCCGTGAGCGCGTTTCTCCCGCAGCCGTCTCGCCGGTGCGGCCGGGAGGGAGTCGCCGTGACACGTCTCTGGGCATCCTGACCCAGAAGTTCTTCCAGATGATGGACCGGTCTGCGGACGGAGAGGTGGATCTGAACCAGGCTGCGGAGACGCTCGGGGTCAAGAAGAGACGCCTGTATGACATCACTAACGTGCTGACGGGCATCCACCTCATCAAGAAGACGCTGAAGAACAAGGTCCAGTGGGTGTGCGTGTCCAGGCCGTGGTGGGGGGTGGCTTATGGTTTATTAATAAAGGGTGGAGGGCACTCGCTCTCCTGGGAGCCCGCGTGCCGTGGCCATCCCGCTTTAGCTCCGCCCCCTCCGCCCGTAGCGGCCGCAGGGCGCCGGGGGCCCGCGGTGTGCTGAGCCGCTGTCACGCCCTGAGGCGAGAGCTGACCCTGCTTGTCCAGGAGGAGGCGACGCTGGACCAGCTCATCCAGGGCAGCATCCGGAGCGTCAGGCAGATGGCCGAGAACGCCAGCCTCCAGAAATATCCTTCGGGGTCTGACCGCCGTTTCCGTCGCGTTCCGCTGCCGATCGCCGAGCCGGCGCCGCTGTCCTCAGCGACTCGCCAGGCCCGTGCAGATCAGTAAACTGGGCCTTACTGTCACACCATCCATGTGTGTGTGTGTGTGTGTGTGTGTATAAATATAATTACATATTTGAGAGAAATGAAGTATTGGATCAGTAGTTCCTAATCCTGTACCTTGTGCCCACCCTGCCAGAATGTTTTCATTCCAACCCACACTGCTTTCAACTTGCCACGTTAATTACTAGCCTATTAAGGACCATATAAGCATGATTAAGGCTTAGAATGAAAATGTTGTGGGGGGGGGGGTGCCAGGAAGAGGACTGAGAACCACTGATGTAAATGAACGTACGAAAATGAGTGACGCTTAGCCGGGGAGTGGTGAGATTTAAGTCTTCCGGCTAAACCCTCCGGTCAGAGTTCTGCGCGCTCTGTTTTTTTCTTCTTTCTTTTCTTTAATTCTTGTGACATTGGCGTACGTGACCTCTCAGGACATCCGGCTGTTCGGGAGCCTTGGAGATCAGACCGTGCTGGTGGTGAAAGCCCCCTACGAGACCAAGCTGGAGCTACCCGCCGTGCCCGAGGTGCGTGCCCCAGGGCGGCCCCTCGCTGCTCCGGGCAGTCCGTGTGATGAAACGCTACGAAATGACGAGATACGGCGATGCCCAGCGGAGGCTTTGTTGTTCCTGATGGCCCACTCAAAAATCCACTTAGGGCTCCCCCTGCTGGTCGGATGTTTCAGAAACTAAATAAATAGCTAATGAGTAGCGTCAGATCATAGCCAAGCTAGCTGGTTAGCAGAGCATGCTGCATCTCCTAAATATGGAATGTGTATTTAATATTTAGAGTAGTGACTGTTTGTGACCAACAGGGGGCCTCAAACCTCAGGGGTCCCACGCAAAAGCTTGGTTTGAGTGGTGGCAAAAGCTGCTGATGCTGCAATTTCCTCTTAGAGATTTCAGATTCACCTAACCAGCACCAAGGGGCCCATCAATGTGTTCTTGAGCCCGGATGAGATTGCGGCCAGCAGTCTCCCGGAGGGCGTCGTGAGCGGGAACGTACCGGCCCCGGAAGGTCAGCTCCCTGGTGCTAACCGCTTCACTGAAGCTGAAAACCCCACCTGTCTCGCATGAACGTCGCTCGGCAATCCCTTTTGTGGGTAGTGCCATCCCAGACTCAGAAAGCATTTTTGCTCATATGTAGAACTTAGAGATTTAGTTTTGGTTTGGTACAAAGTAGAACTTAGGACAATAGCTGTATGTAGATATAATACACCAATATAGATGGATACAATACTGAATACACAAAAGGAATAACTTTGGATTGCTTTTCAGCAAAACAAATAGTCTAATACGACATAATTCAAACAACGACAACAATGAGTGAGTTCAGCCAAGGCTCTTAACAAAAATCCTGTGATTATTTGGTTACGCTCTACTTTTTCTTTAAATGGAATTCTGTAGTTTAAGAAGCCTGCCACTGCCTGTTTTGGGGTGTATATACAGGGTTAAGGGGGTCATGCCCCCCCCCCCAAGTTCAGAAGCTTCCACCTGCAGTCAAAAAGTATGGAGCTAAGTGAACTGGTGCATGTGTCACCCATAGTATGTGAGCCCTCTGATGGACTGGTATCCCATCCAGGGTGTCCTACCTCCAGACCTCCCCCCTGCCTTTTGCTGGGATGGGTGGATGGGAAGGCACACTAAACTGCAACAAAGAAATAGTGTCAATAAAGCTAAACGGGTCACAAGTTCTTGTCCAACCTAAAAAGTGAATCAGTTCTGCATGTTTAACAATCTAGTAGCTAGTAGGCATCCATTAGTAAGAGTTTGCTACAGTTTGTGTAACAGTGTGTACGCTTTCATCCATGCCACCCTGCAGAGTCAGACTGCTCCACCCGGCAGATGCGGGGGGGTCCTGGTGTCCCCCCTGTCAGCTCTGAAGGGCTGTTCGTCACGCTTGCGGCGCCCAACAGCACACAGTACCTCCCCGTCCTGGAGGACGACAAGGGGATCAGCGACCTCTTCAACTTCGAGCGACACCCGCTGGACATCCACCTCTGATAAGGGCGTCTTTCAGGACGGACGCGAGGCAGGGCCGGGTTCTGAGGATGTCCACCTAAGATGCTCCCCCTCTCTCGTGTTTGTGGTGTTCTGCGCCCTTTCTGACCTGGTTGCAGAACACTCTTTGCTGATTGGGCCTACGAAGACACATATTGGGGTGTATCCTGAAACCACTTGAGGGCCTGACCAGCCTCCCTCCCCCCTCCTTTATTTCCCAGCACACTTTTAATCAGGAACAGTCTTGGAGTCAGTGTTTTGACTGGCTCCCAGATGCTCATGTGGGCGTGGCTTAAATGTCACATGACCATAGAGGTGGAGCGATGGCTTTTTGGTAAAAGGAAGATGTAAGGCTTGCTCTGGATGTGGATCCAGTGAGCCAGAGGTCTCTGCATAACATCTGATGTATATGTGAGAGGGCTCAGTCTCTATGGGCTCGGAAGGCTGGCATAGACTAGCCTTTCACCCATTGAAGTAAAGTCTAATTTCTGTTTTGTTAGATGAAAAGGAGTGTTTTAATGCGTCTCTCTGGTCTGTGTTGAAGAAACGATGCTCTCGTTTAATGGATTTTTATTTTTGACCCACAGTTGGATGAGTTCAGAGAGATGAAGACAAGATTATATATTAACTTCTGACAAGAATGCATGGGCATTTTGTTTCTATGTCTTGGACATATGTTGTACCTGTAGATACTAACCATTTGTTAATAAACATCCATCCATCCATTGATTCTCTGCCGCTTATCTGAGGTCGGATAATGTAAAGCAGATTTTTCAGGCTTCCATTTTCTCTCAGATTTTGTTCTCTCTATATAATATTCATGGTCTCAATTCAGCCTGAGTTGTTAAACGGCAAAACTTGCAATGTTAGATGCGTATCTTCAGTCACGGATGAAATCTTATTACTTTATGCTGTGGTTATAAGCGGGCTTGGTTCGTTTGTTTCAAAACTTAATGGTGGATAAAACAGAAAGGCAGTAAGACATTGAGGTTGCTGGGAATTACTTAAATACCACTGCGCTACTCTTGCGTTATAAGGGCACCAGAAGTTCGTGAGGCTTTATTAGTTCTGTATTTGGATCCGAGCCTTAGGAAATTACGGCTGTGTTTTGGTTAGATCATTTACTAAATGCGGCTGCTGATACGGTCTTAATGCCTGCATATGTGCTAAATATAATGCAATTTCATGGAGTTAAACTAATGGTCTTGAAGCTTTTATTAGATGTAGTAGCCCCTTCTCCACATATCGCGCTTATTTAAGCCATTATTGATGTTGCTATTGGCGTTTTTGGACCGATGTCTTTGACGCGGCGACTATGAAGCACAGCGATACAAAGATTTACTGTAAAAGGACGCAAATTAATCGGCGTGACAATTTTGCAGGGTCGTATTATGTGGTTATGGTACCTGAGCAGGAAAACTAGTCAACAGTAATTTTATTCATATTAATACTGGTTTTATTTCCTGTTGACCATTTTACCGATCACCTTTACTGTTCTTTGTGCTAAGAAATGGAAATGTCTCTTTCAGGTCAGACGTTGTAAAAACTTTTAGTTATATTTAGTCTATAACTACGTTAATCTAATTGTAGACTAAAATATTATTACCTCAGATTACAACTGTAATTAGGGTTATTGAAAATCTCACTGGGTTCGAATCCAGTGGCAGGTGGTGATTTAAAAGGGGGTGGCGGCACAGTGTGGACAGTTGGACATATAACCAAAAATGTCATTTTTCTTATTTTAGTAGGTCAGCTACTTGTATGTAATTTTTGCTCTCCTTTCATTTTGTAAGAAATGATCTACTGTCCTGCTGTACCAACAAGTGATTTGACCATTTTGAACACACACCGCTTATCACAGAACACATTGAAAATTAAACAATAAAACTCAAAGCCTGATGACTTCATTTGTAATATTTCCAAATGCCAGTGGTTCATCCTGTCTGGATGAGACCTTGCACAATCACCCTGCAGAGAAGCCTGGCTTCCAGGTGGGTCTGAAATATCCGACTGCAGGTCTATCTCTCCAATCGACGTTACCTAAGCAAAAACTGTATATGAAGCTCCCAGTGAATTAAGCACAGCATTCAAGAGGGTTTTGAAGACACATCACCTCAATATTTTCACCACTGAGCTTTTGTCTACACGTCACTGCAGGATTCAGTTCTCCTAACCTGCAGAACCACACACTGCCTCACATAGACTACGTGCATTAATATCTCTACATTGTACATGGGAATGGATGTGCTTGGGTGCATGACTGTCCAGTGAATCCAGCAAAGTGATTTTATTAACTTAAACACCTGTGAAACATCCATTTCAGTGCATCAGGGGCCTGTTTCAGGAAGCAGGATTTCTTGCTTAGCCGGATAAGTTGTCAGATTTAAGGTAGTCTGGGCTAAATGAACTTTATCTTTGTTCACTTATATTTACCCTAGGCTACCTTAAATCCAACAAGTTATCCAGCTAAGCAAGAAACCCTGCTTTGTGGAACTGGCCCCTGCTTTCATTGCAATTACCGAAGACTTATATAATATAAACTGGAGTCTCTATTTGCACCCAGGAAGAAACAGTCACACAGCATCTATATAGCTATTAACATCTGGCCTCCTCACTCCCAGCCCCCTGGCTCCACAAAAAATGTAAACACCGTGATGCGTACATGTTTGCACATCACTGCAATGGCAGAAGGCACCAAAGTGGGATACAAATATTAAAGGTACATCAAATACAAAATGGACCCTTTTTCTACCAATATTTAGCTAGCTGTAGGCAAACTAGTGTTAGCATAACCTACAGGGCTTGATATTCACTTCTCACGGTGGGGGAGAATTCTGCCCTTATGTGTAGCACATGGAGAGGAATTTTAGATTTTCGGCAGTGGGTGGAATAAAACACTGTGTGTAACATTAGCCATGGAATTTTTAGGGGAATGGCATTGTTTGCTATTGACTATTGACATCTGAGGGCAAATAGCATCTGCCATTATAAATTGAGCTGATAATGCATTTGGCCTCCTCAAATGTTATCAAAATGCATTTTATAAATAAATTACGTTTAATAAATTACTGTTAAATTAATACATTTCTTACCAATTAGTTCATTACATCAACTATATGACATTTTTGTTGACATATGTGTATATTTTAATATACTTATTTATAAAACTAGCAAATTAATGAAACGTTGCAAAATGTTATACAGATCATACCGATTACAAGCATGGCGGAGTAACGAAATACATCTGGTTTGAGATAAGGTGTTAAAAAGCGGATAACTTCAGGTACATTTTCAAAACGCGAATTAGAATGAATTTTGACCCGCGCCGCTTTTCGTAGCACGAGGTCAGAGGCTGAATCCAGCATGGAGTCCGTCATCTCAAAACGTATGTAAACGAAGAGTCGAAAAACCTCATCTTTCCTCTAGCGAGCAACGTACGACAGTGAATACAGGTGAGATGCAAGCCATTTTTGGCTTATAAACACACAGCTTATGAATTGTTTGTTGTCAGCTATTACAAAGTACGTAATTACACCAGTCCACACGCTGGCTAATTAGAAAGTATTTAGTTAAGTATTTATCTATTAAACGCATTTAGCTATTAAACACATACGTCGATCGCATGTTATCATATAAGTAAAGTTGTCTGCTACTCTCCAGTGTTCTGAGGGCGATGTGTATATATTACCCCACACTCACATAGATCTTCCACTATGACTCTGGCCAAACAAGCTGATTACACGCCAGCTGCAGTGAAGCTACATCCCTCTGAATTTATTTCAGATTAGATTAGTTTATCTTAAATTAGATAAACTTTATTGATCCTGCACGGACATTCTGCTGCATACAGAACTGAGGTGCATACATTGAAAACAAACAAACAAACATATACTGCCAAATAAGACGACACATAGTGCACACAAATTTTAAAAAGCACAGAAATTGAATCCTGAAAAACGGATTGTGGAATGTTACGGAAATAAACATTATTCAAATAATATAAAATGGTTATAAAGTAGCAGATGGTATATGCGCCTTTTATTATAACAAAGATGGCATGCTTCGTGACGTGTTATGGCTAGGGGTGTGGAGCGCCGAAGTGCCTGATGGCAGGATGCACGCAAATCCTCCTGTGTTCCTCATAGCATGACCGTCGTTTGATGACTCCCCTGCAGGCGATGCCGGCTGCCTGCGACTCTCATGTGGACGACATCGAGGACATGGTGTCGGGGCTGGAGCCTACGCCCCATGACCGTCTATCTGCCAGGCGGGGCATTGTGCCCCGGCCACGGAGAAAAAACCAGAAGGAGGAGGCGGAGGAGCTGCAGGTGGACAGGTAAGGAGCCGCTTCTCCGCCTGCACAGCGTGATGGGAGACTGGGGCTTGTGTCTCGTTTATAGTGCTAGTATTTATTTTTCTTCTCAGCTCTGTCGTTCTCCCTCAGTCTTTAGGAGCCGCTTTCTTGCACATTATTTCTTAGTCCAGGCTAATCATATCCTGAATTGCATTGAAGGAGTAAACGGCAATAAAACTGGTGGAGGAAAGCAGTGGTTAGAGATGGCAGAACGTAGCAGAAGAATATAATTTATACAGTTCATCTGCATCTGGGTTGCGTCCTTTTTTGGGGGCGGCATGCGGCTCAGTGGGTTAGGGTCTCGCGTCTGTGATCGGAAGGTTGCCAGTTCAAATCCCAGGGTCAGCAGAGTGATTTCACTGTTGAGCCCTTGCGCTCTCAGTTGCTCCAGAGACTACCTGACCCTGCTCGCTCACTTGTACGGTGCTGTGCAAAAATTGTAAGATCTCTTTTTGGCTGTTTAGACTGTGTTTGGAACAGCAGCTGATGTTGTAGTGTCGAGGTGTACGAGACGTGTTTTTTTTTTTTTTTTTGTCATGTCTGGGTGAGAGGGCAGCAGAGAGGGGATGTTATCCTAAATGACGGACTGTCAACGTAATGAAAAGAGCAGGAGGTGGCTGGTTTCCCCACAAACCTGTAGCTTATACTGCAGCATCACCTGGTCCTGCCGTGTGACTCTTTCCACCTGGATGCACACAGACGTTCCAGTGTATCAGCTTTTTTTGGCTCGGAGCTGTTTGGTGCCTCAGACTTATTGTCTTCCTTTATCTTTTGGTTGCTTAGCTCTCATACTGCTCATTGCCCTGTTGCCTTCCCCTACAGTGTCATCCCCGGTACTCAGAAGGTCTGGGTGAAGACGTGGGGATGCTCCCACAACAACTCTGACGGGGAGTACATGGCTGGCCAGCTGGCCGCAGGCGGCTACACCGTAACGGGTAGGTGCCTGTCTGCTTCCTTAATCGGGACGTGGGCCTGGCAAGCTGTTGTGGAGGGCAGCCAATGACAAATGGAGTTACAATCGCAACCGAAGTTAAATTCCTTCTCATTGGTTACTGTGATGGCTTCCTACTGGTTGACTTCTCCCTATAGTCCCACCCACTCCATGTGCATCCTTACAGATGACACAGCCCATGGTTACTTTTAGTTTTTATTTACTTTTTAAGGCTTTAAGAAGTATCTTTTTACAGAGCTGCCTAGGTAAATATCCCCCGTACGCTAACCTGATGTCACTGGTATCTTCAGCGCTGTGATATTTGGATTATTTTTGGCGTGTGTCTGTTTGGCACGTGAAGGTCTTATCGCCCAGGCAGAGAAAAGTGACCATTTTCCAGCGTGGAAATAAAAACCTTATTAGGCTGTTTTCAATTTTTTTTTTTTTTTTATGATGTTTTGACATTTTTATTTGTTAAATCTATTCTACTCTCCGTTTGTTCACCATGAATACAACACTGATGTCTGGAATGGTGTTAAAGTTAACGTAACTGGCTAACCACCTAGCATGGAAATTGGTGTCGTGCCCCGTTTGGGGACTGAGCCTCTACCCTGCCGGCTTGGGGCGGCGCCTGTCCCTCATGTTTGTGGGGTCAAAGCCTGTACTCCCTGTGTTAATGTGGTTAGTATCTCTGATATAATATGTACTTCATCGCAAACTTGATTTGTCTGTCTGTCTTTCCAAGTTCTCTTTTTGCAGGTGGTTTTTAAATGAAATTAAAATGCATCAGTCTTTTTCATTCCATAGATAAATACTGTAGTGGTATTTTCGCCCCTGTTGAAGGCTGTTTTTCTGACCACTAGATGGCGACCTCTGCACACAGACCTTGTCCGCCGGGTAACTGCTGAGGTGGGGTGGTGGGGGGGAGATCTGCACAGCCGACGCGTTCGTTACACGCTCGACCTGTGCTTTGGCGCGGCTTTGAAACAGCCCCCGTCGGGAGGGGGCGTGCCCCTGAGTTCGCCGTGGTTAATGAACAGTGGGGAGCTTTTCACGGCTATCCCCGAGGAAACACAAGCCCCCCCCCCCCCCGGCCTGCCTGAAGAGACATCTGGTTCTTATCAGTTCCTCAGTCCGAAAATAAACCCATTGCTCGGACTAATCGGCTGGGGGGGGGGGGGGAGCGTGTGGACGCTGACCAGACAGCTTCTTAACCTGGGGGATTGGGAGATTGCTCCACTCTAGGTGTCTGGAGGTTTTGTTTGTATGTCACTAACTGGGGGCATCTCTCTGGCTGAGGAGATGAACAGCGCCCCCATGTGGCTGCCCCGACCACTTCCTACAAATTTTTCCGATTCCTCCTCCTGTTTAATTGTGCTTATTTAGCCCAGTAACATTTCAGGAGCCCTGTTTTTGGTCATATAAAAAGAATGAGATGTAACATTTCAGGAGCCCTGTTTTTGGTCATATAAAAAGAATGAGATGTGACCCCCCTCCGGCCTGGGATAATTTATAACCCAGCCCCCCCTCCGAGGGTCTGCTTCAGCTTCTAAGGTGACACTTTATGGCTGGAATGCGTCTGTCTGCGTTTCTAAGTCTGTTCGGATTAAATACAGCCCCCCCCCCATCTCGCTGCTGCGACTGGACCTTCAGAAAGGGTCCCTTTGGAAAGACGATTCATGTGTTTGTTGTCCTTCGTTTCGGCTGGGATTTATGCAGTCTGAAGCCATAATCGAGCCCTCTCATTCCTCCCTGTGGGGGTATTTCCTGTGGGATCGGGGGGGGGGGGGGTCAGCAAAAATGGTGAAATAACATGCTTGCTTTCCTTCGGAAATCCCAGGAATGAAACGGGTAATTCCAGTCGGGGATCCGTCCAGCCCCTGGCTTGAGTGTCGTTTAAACGTTAATCGGACATGGTATCTGTCCCAGACCCCGCCCCCGCACTCCCTCCCGCTGCCCCGCTTTGCATGCGATTTGCATGTTGCCCAGACAGCCGCTGTAGGTGCTGCCGCTGGGACCGTTTCCTGGTGGATGAAGTGGTGCTAGAATGGGGTGGGGGCAGACAGAACATGTGGATACCCCTCCGTAAAGGGGCTGATTTCGGTCTGAATGTATTACCCCTCCGGGCGCCCTCCCAAACAGCGGTTTGGGTCAGTGGTGGTGGTGGTGGTGGGGGGTGGGGGCATTAATCACATACCTCGAACATGCAAATCGCCCTCGCTCGCGGCCCCCGAAGCAGCACTGTGAAACATGCTGTAATTGTCCCGGGTCCTGCTGAATTGTAATTTTCCATTGCGGCTGAGGCAGGTGCTGGAGTCCGACTCTGCTCCATCCGGCTCCGTCCAGCTCCATCCCCAGGCTACTCGCAGCACAGAGTGTGTTCCCCCCCCCCCCCATGATTTGTGAACACACTGGAACTGGCAGGACAATTGTGTTTCAGGATTTTTGTCTTCTGATGTTGTTGTTGTTCCAGTAAAGTGCCCTCAGTAATCAGTAGTTTGTCAGTATCTGTACCCCCCACCCAGTCAGTAGGCACGTTTCCACCACAGGAACCTTCTTCAGGAACCCGGAACTTCTGTCCTGTTCCCAATGCAGCTGTGCCTGACTGTACTTCATTGGAGGTTGTTCCTGAACCTTTTTTTAGTCCCTACTTTGAAGTTCGTACTTTTTGCTTGTCCAAGACTTACTGATATACTTTGCTGATTGGTTGACCACAAGCACCAGTGCTAACCTGGAAGTTACACAGAAGTGTAGGGTAAAGATATAGAAGTAGCGAAGAAAAAAATTGAGCAGATGAAATAGATTTTTGCATCTGTCACGTTAAATACATGAAATACTGTTTCTGCCTGCATCTCCGTATTTCTGCCTCAGAAAATTCATTTGATGACTGACACACTTCTGTCTAATATCGCCGGTGGCGGCAGTGAGCGGAATAACGCTGCATCATATTTTCTTTATTATGCGGAAAACAGAAGAGAAGCCTGCTGGCCAGATTTAATAATGGACTATAAACATTTTAAGGGGCTTATAAATGAAATGCAAATAAAAGGTTGTGTCCTGTTATTCGGACTGCGTGACCGACCCCCCCAGTAACTAACAAATCAGAGTGTTCACCCTCCCTTGTTATGGCGTGGTGGGGTAGCTTGGGGTAGCTTCTTATGAAATTACGTTCGAAGTTTAACCTACAGGCTTCCATGTTTAGCATAAAGGTCCCAGTTTGTTGTGAGGAATGGCAGAAGTTCCTAATTGAGATGGCACAGGAACTCGGAACCAGGAACTAGGATCCTGAGCTTTGGTGGGAAAGCGCCTAGTAGTTTGTCAGTAAGCGTCCAGTGGTTTCTGCCAGCACCCTCCCCCCATCTTTGGCCCCCTCCCTGCTGCTCCGTGTTCTGTCTGTGTTTCTCCACCAATCCCGTCGGTGTAGTCAGTCTCATCTGTGTCTAATATACTCATTAAGTATGTATAACCTTAAATGTGTCTCAGTGCAGGAGCGACTAGTCAGCATGAGCAGCGCACATACCTGATGTGTGCGTGTGGTGGCGGGGGGAGGGGTAAGGAGGGTGCACTGCGGCCTGAAGGGAGGGGGGAGAGACCGGACTGCTGCCCCGGAGAGACGGAGAGAGGGAGGGAGGGGGAAGGAGGGAGAGAGGGAGCGAGAGGGAGAGGGAGGGAGGGTGACTAGCCTGCAGCTGTGCCTATGTGCCCCCCCCAGTCTTCCCTCCCCCCCCATGCCCCTGTAATGGGTCAGACATGTTTCCCGCTTGTGAATGATGTGAATATTTTGCCCTTATATGTCTGTCTGTGAGTCTCTGGTGAAGGTGAGTCGGTGGGGGGGGGGAGGCTGTGTGTGCTCTTTATCATAAGGGCACAATGATTGTTTTGGTTCTCCTGCTGTTCAGAAGTGCAACTGCTACCCCCCCCCCCCCCGTGCCAGGGGGGCTCCTGTCCACCTTCCCATAGTACCAGCGGAGTCCCGCCTGTACACACCTGCTGGAGATGGTGGTTATTTCAGGACAAGTTATCCGGAGAGTGACGCCTGCTGTGTTTGGGAGGCTGAGCCCCCCCCCCGCCCCTCCCATCTTGGTACCTGCTTCTCCAGCTGACCCCAGCTGATGACCTAGGTGTCTCCATCTCCATCTAAACAAGGCCAGCTCACCGCAGACGCTCTCCAGCCAGCGCCGACGCGGGGCAGTTCACACGGCTGTCAGCAGGTGGCAGTGTTAGCCCTGAGTTGGAGGCTCGCGAGGCATCGTCGCATGATGTCATCCTCGATTTCTGGAGACGCTTCTTAAGCGGCGAGCGCCTTTATTTATTTCCTTCTCTGCAGCGTCGTCGGTTCTTCGCCGAGCCCAGTCCCCTGTAAGAAAGTCTGGCCTCTTGGGGGCGCCGGAGTACCCCCCCCGTGCCCGTGACGGCGTGTCTCCTGCCTGCCCCTGTATCGCACGCTGGTCTTGGTTTTGTTTGGATGACCCCAGCTGTGAAAGGTCGCATGAGGGCAGCGGTAGTACAGAGGCTGCGTTTCCCCGGCCGGCCTGTAGGTGGTGCTGTGTACTCGGTTACGCCGCGCTGTCCTGCTGCCCTTGGCTGCTTTGCTTGGTTGCGATAACCCAGTGACTTTCTATTAGGTTTATTACCCCCCCTCCCCACCCCCGTGCTCCACGTTTATAACTGGAACAGTATAATTATGATTTACACGGGACAAATATTGCCGCCTGTAGCCATTAACAGTCAAACCAGGCTGTTTCCTTGTTGCACACAAGTGCATTGTGGGCCGAGCCGCTTGCCGCGAGAGTCCCGTGGTGGCATTTATGACGGGGAGGGGAGCCAAGCCCCTCCTGGTACGTGTGTGGACCTGCCCAGACCAGCTGTAACGGGCCGTTTGTAATTTGTCTATATTTGCTTACTTGATTTGCCTGGAATTTGACATTTCGGAGCTTCTGTTTTCTGTGTGTGTGTGTGTGTGTGTGTGTGTGTGTGTGTGTGTGGTGCCAGTGCAAGGGGGTCGGAGAAACATGAACACGTGTATGTATGTATGTGTAGTATTTGCAGCTGGCGTCTGCGCAGACGGGACGTAGGCTGAAGCCCATTCATAAAACAGGTGCCCGTCGGCCGCAGCTGAGTGGCTGGGTGGCGAGTGAGGCAGCCAATCAGATGCTGCCGGTCTTGTTTTTTTTTTTTCTCCCCTCCTCTAGGAGCCGGACGATGTGCTTTGCTGCTCGCAGGAAACATCGGGGGGGGGCGGTGGCGTGTACCTGTGTGTGCCTGTCTGCATTTTTATGCCGTTTTGTCTTGCAACCTGAATCGATTTCCCTTCCCCTCCTAGAGTGGCGGGGTTCTGACAGGCAGCTGGGTGACCCTCGCCCCTGCCTGACCCCCCAGGTGGGTGTGGCTAGTCCCCGGGGCCCTTGCCCCAGTACCGTCTTGGGGAAGCCATGAAACTCAATTGGTCGATTTTAATTTGATTGTCCTCCGCCCTCCCCAAACCTGCATCATTTTAAAGTCTGATAGCTGTTTAGATCAAGACCCTCCCCCGCTTCATTTCTGCTGCTGATGACTTCCTGTTGGCCGCTATGGTGTGGGGTCGCGGCCCGATTCAGAGTAAGTGGACTGGGTCGTCCAGCTTGGCACCCCCGCTCGTTGTCCTGGAGGATGAGGGACAGAGGGAGCTATGATTAAGCTGTAAATCAAGTTGTAAATGCTTATATTCACCGAAAACCCCCCCGGCTCTCCTGGGGGGAGGGCTCTAGTCCGTGCGGCTGACTTTCACCTGTTTCCTGCCTTTGGCCGTCACGTTAAAGTAAACGGCTACAATTTACAGCCATCAGCTGCAGGGATAAAACCACTACTGTGCCTTCATCTCACCACAAGCCCCCCCCCCCCCCCCCCCCGACC
>JAODLC010000140.1:8310097-8323132 GCA_026781145.1 Hippopotamyrus pictus
TATATATGTGTGTGTATATATGTGTGTATATATATATATATATAAAAACATTGTGGCCATTAATGGAAATTGCAAATAAACCCATTGGTTGGCTCTTGCGGTTTGTAGCACGGCCAAATTAGGGTCCCAGTTCACATTCATTTATGCCACTAAAGAATGACATTTTAATGGATTAATTATCCTCTGCAGCATAAAGCAAGAGCAGGTTTTATTATAGAAAGGGAGCTAACTGTTCAACAGTCGGGGTCTAATCAGATAATAAATGGACCCTGGGGCGTCCACGGACTTCTCTGCTAGCGACTGCGATACTTGACTTCGATGTTCCATTAAAAATGAGGTTTGATTGCGGTCGCTCCAGACTCATGGCCCAGTTTGCGTTTGAAGTGCAGCTGATTTGCAGAGATCCTAAAGGGGTAAATTGTGCTGTGGTCTAGGGGAAACCTAGTCTTAAAATAGCAGCGCTGGTTGGTGTGATGTATTCCATCGTAATGAATATACCATTAGTAGCAAAGCACTGTGGGTAGGAGGAGGAGGACTTTGATTAAAGAAAATGCAAAAAGAAATGAAAACTTCACTTGTGGTTGAAGATGAAAGATAGGAAACTGTCAGTGCGCATAAAGAGCAGAGTTTGCAGTGATAAATAGTGGCGGGTTTTTCCCAATGTCTTGGGATGCACCTGACATAGAGTCTATGGACGCTAATAGACGGCCAAGCTAATGCTGAGGTGAGTCGGACTGATCATCCGCATCTGCAAAGGGCCGTTTCTTCCAGAATGATCTGGGGAGGTGGAGGGATGGGGAAGTTCCTCAACAGGTATCCCTCGCGCTAGCAGAGCCTACGTTTTGGGGACTACACAGAGAAGCGTGCAATGTCAGTGTTTCATTCCCTGAAGCTGTGGGAAAATTGGGAATACCAGGAATCCCTTCTGGTATCTGGCCCAGACCGCTGGGTGCATTTGCCCTTCATGTCCCGATTCCCGGGCCGAGCCATGTGGGATTTCCCCGTCTGGCCCGGTCCTTTCTCCCCCGCTATTGTAACGCTCCTGGCTGGGATCGCCGTTTTCCGTTTAAATATCACGACGTGTGACGGCTGTTAATTTCTGGCAGTCACCGTGTTTTTGCAGGCACGCGGAGCCAAAACGCGCCGCGTCGGGTCCAACGAAAACAGTAATTATCGCAGAAACACAGATTCACTGGCCTATTGGGGAATGCATACGAATTCATTGTATTCCACACTGGAGGTATGACATATAAATTCAACCGGTGAAATATTTTCCTATTTTGAAATCTCTCTTAATTGCTCTGTCCTTCGGTGACACCCTAGAGTCTGGTGTTTTTTCTTCTGTTCGTCACGCGTCTGTTTGTTATCGGGCTCTGCTGGACGTCCCTCTGCCGTCTCTCTCTGGCGTTTTTACGAGTGGGTGGCAGGACGGGCTGTTAATCTCTTGCCACGTGAATTGATGGCCTTCATCTAACTTGACATTATTACAGAACTTAATCACAAACAAACTCAGGCCCGCTTTCGATGTTAGCTGGATGTCCCCTAAAGTTAATTTATATTAACTTTTGGTTTTGGCTCCTTGAAGGTGAGTAGTTTATTTTATTTCCATCCAGCGCATTGTTTTAGGGGATTCCTCCTCCATAATTCGCTTGGTTATAAAATTAGGTTTTAATTGCCTTAGTTTAATGACAGTTTAAAATTGTGTTAGAATAATGGTGTGTTTCAGCAAAAAATTACTCCTTTGACACTTTTGGTTAGAAGGAATATATCTGTTCCATTTGTTTTTCAGTAAAAATGACTATATTAATCTGCTTAGCAAAAACTGTTAGCTGACCAGTGTAGTTGACAGACACTTGGGCTCGAAGGCGTCAGCAGGCTCGATTGTCGGAAGTTACTTTTTTGTGTGACATGGGACGTGTAGATCCATGACAGCGAGTTGTTCAGCTCGGGTTTCCTCTACACACCTACACATGTGAAGAAGCCTCACATGTAGTGGATATGTGTAGCTAAATACGCATCTTGGCTTTGGGTGGAATCCCCCTCTTAGCTACTTCCTGTTGTAATATGTTCTCTGTGATGTCACTTCCTGGGCCCGAGTGCAAGATGGTGCTTTGACGTGGATTACTGTGTCCCTGGGCTGTGTAGCATGTCTGGGCTTTTCTGCTGCTCCAGTCTGATGCTATAAGCCAGGGCCAGTTTGACCCCTCCCCCTCCACCGCCAATTACAGTCCTCTGGATGGTTATTTTAAAATCAGGAGCCCGTATTGTCTTCATTTAATGAGTTCCCTGCACACATTACCATAGCTAAGTAAATGACTGTTTTACGGGGTAAATAAGATGGATATTAAACACGGCGCAGCTCCAGGGCGAGACGCGAGCCAATCAGATAGTGTTGTTAACACGGGTTGTTTAATTATAAGTTGTTTAATTAACAAGTCCGCATTCTTTTCATATCTCAAACTATAATCAGATGTCGAACGCAATTTCTGTCTTCGGTAGGAAATTAAAGTACTGTTTTTTTTCCACTGTTTTATATTCAAAATACCCCCCCCCACCACCACCAGTCCATACTGACGATTTAAAAATAAAAATTTAAATTCTTTTCACCTGTCACTCAGCCGCGTCTCGCCTGTGATATGGCATCAGGTCATGTGACTTTGGGGCAGTGTGTCTCGTGCCCTCCCCAGGAACGCCGTCTCTGTCCCCTAGAACCCCTGTGGGGGGCGCAGCGTCTGGACACCCCGTGACGGGACTTGGTGATTTATCCAGATTCCCAATCAGCCGGCATTCTTCAGGCTAATTAATTCCTTTAATTTGGATGTTCTGCCGTGTAACCTACTGTGAGGCGAGACGCTTGGGGGGGGGGGCGGTTACGTTGAGGGGTGCACAATACAATGTAATTGTGAAGACGGACCGTAATCGGCAGATTGCTGAAGGCTGGTTTGCAGCCCCTTAGACTTGTGGCTAACAAGGCGAGCCGACGAGGGCCCACAGTATCTGGGGGCCCCTGACTTCATCCCCCCACCCGCTACTGTCTCTCCTCAGGAGTCACACTCATTTCAGTCTGTTTTTCTTTCTGTGTTTTTTTTTTTAATTTCCTCCCCCAAACCCCACTCGGGACCCACACCGGTTCTGAGTTGTGCTGCGGAACAGACAGAATTCGCTTCGGGTGCCGGATAAAACGTCTGACCTTGTGTGTTGGTACTGGCATCTGGGTCCGCGGCGCCGGATCGTGTGAGGCTGGCTCCCCAGGGTCGGGGCCACAGCAGTGCGCTGCGAGGAGTCGGGTTCGAGGCCCAGGCAGTGGGCTGTGATGAGTGTGTGAGGTGTCTAAGGTGTCGTCAGTTCGTCACCGTGCAGAACTCTGGGCTAATTAGCACCGAAATTCGGTAGTTGCTTTATTGTTTATGATGGGTGGGGGGTTTGGGTCTGTGGCTGCCCTCTAGGCAGGCCTAAGCCCCCCCCCCCCCACCGGCGCCTCGAGAGGACTTTGACTTCTCGACACGTGTAATTGTTCTGTTTGTTGGGAATTCAGCTGTAGCCTGCTGATCTTTCGAGAAATGTCATGTGACTCCTGGGTCTTGCGAGCGGCTCTCCCAGCTGTTTTAAGCACTGGGCGGCCTCGTCGTCGGTGGGGGGGGGGGGGTGGCTTTATGCCATGATGTCCTATTGCTTTGGAAGAAATGTCACCTGTCTTTTCTTTAAAAAAAAAAAAAAAAAAAAAGGTTAACTTCTCCCTGCTGTCCTCCCCAGTGACACCGTGTAGGCCCGCGGGGGTGTCTGCGTGCACCACTCCATTACGAAAATTCACTCCCTCATACCTCATCACAGCCTGCAAGGAGGTGAAGGGGGCAGCTCTGCAGATCAGCAGAAACAAACAGCCACTCAGTGTTTCTCATTCTGCGATTTTAGCTACCGTTTGATATGCGTG
The DNA here is from genome assembly GCA_026781145.1 of Hippopotamyrus pictus. NCBI lineage: Eukaryota > Metazoa > Chordata > Actinopteri > Osteoglossiformes > Mormyridae > Hippopotamyrus > Hippopotamyrus pictus. The sequence continues at coordinate 8,314,029 of JAODLC010000140.1, forward strand.
ATTTTTTTTTTATGTTAATTTGTTTAGATTCAGTTGCACTTACAGGGGGCTGGTGGTTGGAGGGGGGGGCAGGACTTCCAGATGTGAAGGGCGCTCCATGTAGGGCAGATGTTTATGCCCCCCAGTTATATTAGAAAAGGTTAAAATGACTCGCATGACTGTGGCCTGGCAGAGGACACCCCCATCAGCTCTGAGGAACTGTAACCCTCGCCTCTATGCCCCCCCACCCACCACAGGAGATGGCGAAGATCCTGAGCCACCCGCGGGTGTACGCCTTCCTCCATGTGCCCGTGCAGTCGGCCTCCGACAGCGTCCTCATGGACATGAAGCGGGAATACTGCATCGCGGACTTCCGCCGCGTCGTTGACTTCCTCGCAGAAAGGTGAGTCCGCCGGGGAGAGGAGGCATCTTCAGCGCCCCCGTATTCTGTCCAAGGATGCTCGATTCCCGGTTTTTTAGTTGCCCTGGGCCCTCGAAGCGATCGTGTCCCCGTTTGGCCCCCCCCGTCCTCTGTCCATCTCTGCTTTGTCTTTTCCATCTTGCTAGGATGGGGTTTATTTGTTTTTGTCCCTGTCCAACCCCCCCAAAGATACGAAATAAATAGCTTGTGAGTAGTCAGAAGATCGTAGCTAGCTAGCCGGTTAGCAGAACATGCTGCTTCAGCGTCTCTGAAATAAGGGAAATGTTTGTTCACTTTCCCTCGGTTTTACAGGTCTTGCTGTGTCCTGATTTATCGTCCCCTCGTGGCCATGGGGCCCCCTCCATTCCTGAAGTGTCAGAAACGGGGCCGCTCCTGAGCAGGCTGCGCTATAGCTAGGCGGGCCCCGGGACCCGGGGCCCTGGTGGAAATGGTGGTACTTTAATCGCGCCCGTTACACGTCGAGCCGTTAAGCTGCATGTCTGTGACAGTGACGATGATGGGATGGCGCAGGGCGACTTGTCAGCGGAAAGTGTGCGCTGCCTTCCTCGGGAGTCAGGCGCCCGTCGCGCTGAAGGTGTGGATTAAGTGCCGGGTGTTGACATTTCACAAATGCCAGCCTCTCCGAGGCGTGGCAAGCGGCTTTCTGTGGGACCGGGACGTCTCTCTGTCGAAGGTGAATTCTGACGCTTAAAAGGCCCATCTGAGCCATTTTCCGGAACATTCCAGAGAAGACTTTGGCGACAGTAAAGTGGTGCGTTCTCTGTGTCAACTTTTCGTGCATCGCTCATGTGAATCAGTCACTCGTAGCATGCCATAGTGTGGCCTTCTCACATGTCGTCACCTGATGCTACCCCTCCCGGCAAAGGCCTGCCCTGCCCAGTGCTGTTATACATGGGAGGGGGGGGGCGGGTGAAGGGTATGGAAATACCTGGTAATACCTCAGCTGACTGGGGTGATGGTGAAGTACAAGTGGTGTACAGCATGCTTGGAATCGCCTCGGGTGTTTTCTGGCTCTGGTAAATGTATCTGGGGAGGCTTATTGTTGTTAAGGAATGTTGACAGCTGCATTGCATTATGGGTAATGCCTTTATTTCCTTAGCTGTAATTTTAGGGCTTATAAATGAGGAAGGGTATATGGTGCACGTACGTCAAGCTGTGGGCTAATGTGGTGGGGGGGCATCCCATGTCTACCCCTGACGTGTTTGTTTTAGGATGTGAGGAACAGGCTGGCCCCCTCCCTGACAGGAAATGTCGAGCGGGAGGTGGCGACTGGCCGCGACCCCGGGGCCAGCCCAGTCCCGCTGATGGCAGATTGGTGGCCACTGCTCTGTACTAGCGGCCGGCGGAGGCGGTTCAAGGAGGACCTGGTTGAGACCTTCAGGGGAATGGACACACCCTCCTGTGATGTTATTCTAAGCGGTGCGGGCTGGCGCGTGGCGGCGGGCGGCGGGCCAGACACCATGCCTGAACTCGCCTGACCCTTATAAAACCCCGCCCCCATCATCCCCCTCCCACTTCTAAAAACACCAGCGATCTGGGATGCCTTTTCCAAAACAACAGCTGTTTTTGAGATAAGGTGGGGAGGCCGGCAGGAGTGAGCGAGAGTGTGCCCCTTGGGTAGGGGTGTATGGATCGGGGACGGAGGGTAGGGGGGCTCTGGGAAGGGGGCCTCCCAGCCCAGTCTGGACCCCTGTAATCAACCTCGGGGTGATCTGGCAGCCTCCAAGGATTGTGCGCGCTCGGCGGAGCGCCAGAGCCCTCAGTCAGGGCATGACACGCCGACACCCTGGCCCGGTGCCAACGCGGCTAGTCTGCGGTTTCGTTAGCGACGACGTGTTGTGGATACGGTCTCCGGTTTGCTGACTGCTCAGATATGCAACTTCACCATCAAAATAAGGCCATGCAGGAAATAATGCTTCTCCTTGGCAGATCACTGTACCCTACTTTTAAGCAGTAAAATGTGCTTTTGTTTAATTTCATTTGGACTCTGGCCACTAAGTATCACTATACTGGTCCCACTTGGTGTTTTCCTGTTACTTACACTTGTTAGCAGCTATCGACTGCGAATCAATTACATCTAACACAGAAAATGTGAAACAACTTTGGACGGAATGAAACATTCTGTGAAAGAATGACAATTTCTAATGTTTTTTGGGTGGATCGGGGGGGCGATGAGCTGAGGGAGTTCTACAACATTTCGGTGAAATTAGCCAGCCATGGACACCATCCAGAACCAGTTTTCTTGTTACAGGGTCTTACAGAGTTTAATGCAGGGGAGACAGCACCTGAAGCTGTGTGGATGGGAACCCAGGGCATCAGCATTAGACAGGCAGATTTAGACCGACACAGGCAGGCAGATAGAGACAGACACAGGCAGGCAGATTGTGACAGACACAGGCAGGCAGATTGTGACAGACACAGGCAGGCAGATTGTGACAGACACAGGCAGGCAGATTGTGACAGACACAGGCAGGCAGGTAGAGACAGACACAGGCAGGCAGGTAGAGACAGACACAGGCAGGCAGGTAGAGACAGACACAGGCAGGCAGGTTGAGACCGACACAGGCAGGCAGATAGAGACCGACACAGGCAGGCAGAGACAGACAGGCAGGGCAACAAAGACATAAGTAGACAGAGACAGGATGACAGACAGACAGACAGGCAGGCAGGGAGACAGACATAAACAGGGAGAGAGGCGCGCAGACAGACACAGACAGACAAGCAGGCTGACAACCTGCCAGACAGACATACAGATACAGGCACACAAGAGTGATATGATAAAAATATATTTTAAAAAATATACTGTATTTAAATATCATTATAAAAACTATAAGTGTAAATAATAATTATTTGGACTGATATTAGTTGTCCAGGAAGCTGTTGTCACACTGTGCCTCCTGGTCCCTGTTCTTAAGCAGTAAAGCCCCACAGCCACTTCCTTTTGCTGTCCTGTGGCGCAGACCCTGCTTTTGGATCATTAATGGTGGGGGCCACGCGGGGGCCGGCGGGCTGCAGCCCTCTGCGCAGACACCCGCGCGAGCCTGTCGGGTTTCACTCTGCTGCCAGTGCTGCCTGAACGCGCATGAGTCACCCGGATGGATTCGAGCCCCGTGTGTGATGAGCGCTTTGGCCGCCGTGTGTTTATGGAGCTGAGCGTGGGCCCCGCCCCTTTCAGACGGGGCTGTGCACGCGTGACGCCGATGCTCCGCCCCGCCGCCGTTGTTTTCGGCGTGGGGGTTTGGGTTTCGTAAGAGGCCGGGAGTGCCGAAGGACACGCCTTATGGACCGCTGTTAGGGATGGGATGGGATGGGGGGGGGGGCAGCATTCAAGCTCCTCTTGACGTGCTCCTGACTCATTGATAGGTCGATGTGCCCCCCCCGGGCTGTTTCTCGGCATGCTCAACGTGCCAGGTGTTTTGAACAGGACACAAACCCCCGCCAACCCCGCACGTTCCCGGACCGCCCAGACGTCAGCTGTTTGAGCACATGTGGAACTTCCCTGCTTCCAATTCAGACCCTGCTTGCATGAATCCCCCCCCCCCACCACCACCGCACACACACAAATCTCATAAAATCTGAAGCTGTGGTCTTGGGGGCGTTTGGGGAATCATCACTATGCAGTCTGTACCCTCTCCCCCCGAACCACTTCAGACTATGCAGGTAAAATGGTCACTCCCGTCAAACTGCCCCCCCCCCCCGCAACATGGTCACATGATTGGTATGGTGACAGATGGCCTCCACGCGTAATAAAGGTTCTACAAACATCTTTGCAGCATTAACTTTCATCACACTGCCCACTCAAGGCGTGTTAGCGTGCTGAAAGGTGACGAACAGGCTGCATTAAATAATGCATCCCTGGCTTTGCTTATCAGAGTCAAGGTGGGGAATCATTTATCTACAAAAGTGACCAGTCACGTCACTTTGCGAGATTTGCAAAATGTGGTTTTTGGGCTGGTCTTTAGCCTTTGCATCGAGGTCAAATCTGAACATCTGTGTGATTCTCGCCGGTGATCGGAAGGTCACTGGTTCAAACCCCAGGCTCAGCAGAATAGTCGCATGATCAAGACTCTTAACCCCCAGTTCCAGGGGCACTGTCTGCTGGCTGACCCAGGGCTGTGGACCCCCCCCACCCCCCGGACACAGGCTCTCACCAGTAAAAGTGACCGTGTACCTTAATGGGGGCAAGATGGGGTAGGTGAAAAGGGAATTTCCCCATGGGGATGAATGAAGTATTGCTATTTTATTCCTTTATTCCATTCTATATCTGCGGCAACCGGTGGATTGTGGTTTCTGGCACATTACTGGGAAGGGGCGAGGGGAAAGAGGCATTAGTGAATGGTGAAAAAAAAACACATTAGAGTGGGTTGTAACCGCCCCCCCCCCAAAGCATTCATTAGCATGTTTGCAAAGGCTGGCTGTGCAGGGATGGGAGAGGAAAAACAGAGGCGTTACATACCGTAACTGATCCTCTCCGATAGCCCAGCCACCTGCCGCCCTCGGCCCCTGCTCGGGCTTCTGGGACGGCCCAGGGATTCGGGCTGAAAGCCCGCTAATCGGAGTAGCTTTAGCACAGGGGGACGTGTTACTTAGCGTACAGGTGAAAATGAGAGACGCCCTGCACCAGGTTTTCGGTCAAAGGTCCGCTTCAGATTTTTATTTAAAGTCAGACGTCTGGAACAACTTTCAATAACAAAACGGCATTTCAAGAACTTCATTGAATTAATCACTTTCGATATAGATATCGATATATAACGAAAATGGAAACGTAATCAGGACACGGCGGAGCTGGCAAGCGGCTGGGAAGCCTTATTTCTCATTGGGGGGGGGGCTCATATAGGAAGTACTCGGTGTCAGATGGGGGGGAGCAGCTGATGAGGCTGCCCATTCTCCTCACCTGTGCCATAATATCAGCTATATAGGACTGAGACCCCCTCCCCATCGAGTCCCTTGTCTTGGCACCCAGTGATGCATTACATCTTCTGAATGACTGTTTCATAGATCAGACACGCAATTTTATTATTTTTATTTTATTTTTTCAATAAGGTTCTGGAAGCGGCATAAAATTTTTTTGCTACCTACGCATTGGGGATGCGGTCACATTTAAGTATATGGTGACTGCGCTTCCGTTACGGTCAATATCGTGGTATCTGATGCCTCTGGCCTGTTTTTATCGGCAGTCTGCGGTCTGGCTACAGCAGACGGCTTGACGTGAGCTGGCTTGTCTCGCTGGATTCTCTTTCCTACACGCAGGACCAGCTTTTCCCTCTTTTATGGGGTCTCCTGATGTTGCATCTAAAATGTCAGAACGTTTAAAGGTTTTACCCAGAGTCACCGGTAACATGGGTGGACACCATGAGAAGGTTTGACCCATATGGTCTATTATTCTACGATAAAATGTTTTTCCATGGAATGATAAAAGGGTTGGGTCACATATCAGGGGTGTCAAAGACCTGGGGGGTCGGAGCCCTACACATTTTTGGGTTTCCCCTCATTTAACACACCTGATCTAACTCCTCGCACCTGCTTGTGCTAATTACCACACAGCTCTTGAGCTGAATCATTTGTGGTGGAACAGGGAAAGAGCTAAGCTACACAGGGCTCCGGCCCCCCAGGACAGAAATTTGACACCCCTGCCCTTGATGAGTTCATAATCATCCTTTTAATAGCTTATTGAACAGTTTTAGAAAATACCTTAGTTAAAATAAAATAAGGTTTTTGAGGAATTATCTTATTGACAGGATCTGTGTTGTGGGGGTGTCGCTCGGCTGCAAAAAGTTATTAAATCATGTTGTTGAACGCAGGAAAGCCATTCATCCCTGTGTCTGAAGTCGGGGGGCTCCTTTGTCACCTTTCTGGTGTGTCACCGTACCGCACTGGCATTTAATCACGCCTGACGGGAGCCAGGCCGAGTGGCTCCCCCAGGACCATCGGAATGGCGCAGACCGCCTCCCGTTGCGTGATTCGCAGTCAGGCGACGCGACTCGTCGTCACACGCCGCGCGTTTAATACCGCGCACGTGAGAACGGCTGTAAAGCTTTAAGGAAAAAGGCTTTGAAAAGCACATATATGAATCAGGGCCCCTTCCTGAAAAACTCTTTGATTTTTACAGTTAAAGCTCTGATGTTTAGGTGGCAGTCAGGTTTAAATGTTAAATTAGTTTAATAAGTGGTTGGGTTTCCTGACTCTGTGTTTTGCATTTAAGAAATTAAGGATCTTCACACTGTACTTAAGCTGTTTATTATGTAACAAATTATATAGCAGAAAGACTCCAGAGATCTAATGATGTAGTCTGTATTTAGGAAGTGTCTTAATATTTGAAAATGCCTCGTTACCAGTAAAACATTTCAGAATAAATGGCAGGGATTGTGTGGCATTGTCAGTGTATTAAAATTAAGGCAATGTTATTTCCTCCCTATTAGATTTTGACTTTGTGTCATTAGCTCAACAATAGAATTGACTTAGAGCAAGGCACGATGTAAAATGTTATTTTGTGAACTTTAACAGGTAAACTCTTTTGTGTGTGATATCGGCCGTGCTGGATAGAAGAAGCCTCTGTATTGTCTCTGCTGCTAGCTCCTCTCTTTTTTTAAGATCTCACGCTGCTTGTTTCCTTGTAAATTCTGCTCACGTCTCCAGCTTGACCTTTACGGCGGATCTGCCGGCAATCTCTGGGGCGTTCGCTGTTCGACGGCACCTCATGCGTGTGCAAAGCTCTGTAATGCGGGCCATGGAATCGAATAGAGGTACTTTATTCACCCACAGTGGGGCTACCTTTCGCATACTCCATCTTACGCTATGAGAGACACGGACACAAATGAACACACTTTGGGCCGCATGAGGTGGCTGACAGGGTCCCCGGAGCAGTTGGGGTTAAGAGACTTGTGATATTATTACATGGGGTTTGAACCTATGACCATCTGGGAAGGGCACAGATCCCAAACCTGCAGAGTCCCACCCACAATGTCAGCTCCTTCCGGCAGGATCATGTCACCAAGTTTTCAGTTCCGATTACTTTGATAGACTGCCAAATATTTAGTGTTGGAGGACATGGTTGGAGCAGTAATATGATTACTCTACCAGCTCCGGGATCTGAACTCATAACCATCCACACAGGGGCTTGGATCCCTGTAATTCTGTAATGCACCTGATGAAGGCCAGTATGTGCTTGATACGTTTTAATCTGCTGCTGGGCAGCGGTACCGACTTTCCATAACTGCAGCAGCTCGATAACTGGAGGGTGATCACTTCATTGTCGAGCGACCGCAACCGGATCCGACCGATCGCCGTGGCATGAACGTTCCTGTAACGTCCCTCATGTCCCGCTCTGCCGCCGCTCGTGGCGGCCGGATCACCGTCTCCGGTTACAGTTTCGGTCCGAACACAAAGCCGACCGAGGCTGCTGTCACCTGCCTGTAATCAACACCCCCTGAGCCCGGTCCCCCGCCCCCACCCCACCACCATGTCTCGGGCTTCTTTCTGTTTCAGTGCCTTTTTTGTCTTGGAGACGGTTACAGCTGCCGGGAGCTCAGAGGAGCGGCTTGAAAGGCCTGTTTCTGCTCCTACGCAGCCGGAGTCGAGCGGCGGGTTGGCGGGCGGGCAGACGCGCCTCGTTAGGCAAACGCGCGGCTTCTCCCTGACCTACATTCTACCTCAGGCTTTTAGTCTCCGCCCCTATTTAACGGGCTGGGCGCTTTCAGCCTGAAAAGGATCCGAGTTTCTGAGAGTAAACACTGCAAGGATGCACCCCCCCCCCCCCCCCCCCCCCCGCCAGCTGGGGGTCCCTTTGAGGGCCTTTCGTCTGATAAGAGCGGCCAGGGGGGGCATGCCAAAAAAGGGGTGGGTGGTCTCTAAATGGCCGGCATAGCCAACCTCCCTCCCTCATCCCTGGTGGCCAATGGATGCGGCCCAAACTCTCAGTTGGTGTCCTTTTTTTTTTTTTTTTAAACAAAAGCCCTTCTCTGGGAGCAGCTGGTTCGGCGCAGTGACTGCTTCAGACAGAAGCTGAGGACGCCGCTAGGGGAAGTGCTCGCGTCCTGCTTTTTATGACATGTAAATGTGGCGATTTCACCCCGCAGAGTAGGACCCCAGGCATGCATTTGACAAGTGGGGGGTGCAGGGAGGGGAGGGAAGGGTGGAGATTTGGGGGGTAGGGGGGTGGCAGAAATTAGTGACTCTGCACCTGCCTTGAGTGTTTACCAGTCATAAGGGTTTCACTTTACGGTGCACTCGCCCTGTTTCGGTGTAGCAGAGAAGTCTGTGCGGCTTGGAATAGTTCCATATTTTATTGTTTTTTAAATTTTATTTTATGGGTTTCTTTCTGGTGGTAAGATGTGGAGATCAGCCCCCGGCAAGCATATCGTTACAACTAAATCAGGAAAACCCGGAATAAACCCAAAGTCAGGAAAACTGTGATTGAAGTGGTGGATGGGGGGGTCACCCGCCAGACGCCTTATGGGTCACATGAATTTCCCCGTTTCCTCTGAGTGTCTCTGATACCTACTGCCCAGGGTGTGAGGAGCTTCTGTGTGCTGTACTGGGACAGAGCGGTGAGGGGGTGCCCGCCTGTCCTCTCTCCCCTCCCTGTCTCTCTGCGTTCTCGGTGAGCAGACAGAGCGGTGAGGGGGTGCCCGCCTGTCCTCTCTCCCCTCCCTGTCTCTCTGCGTTCTCGGTGAGCAGACAGAGC
>JAODLC010000140.1:8355142-8366684 GCA_026781145.1 Hippopotamyrus pictus
TCACCTACAGTGCAGACCCGACACCTGCAGTGCAGACCCGTCACCTGCAGTGCAGACCCGACACCTGCAGTGCAGACCCGTCACCTACAGTGCAGACCCGACACCTGCAGTGCAGACCCGTCACCTGCAGTGCAGACCCGACACCTGCAGTGCAGACACGTCACCTACAGTGCAGACCCGACACCTGCAGTGCAGACACGTCACCTACAGTGCAGACCCGACACCTGCAGTGCAGACCCGTCACCTACACGTTGGACTTAAAGCTCCTGTGAGGCAGGCCACACCAAGGTCAACCCTCTCTGCGGACGCACAGTAAGTACCGTGTCAAAAAAAGGTTGTCATAGTTACAGCAGGCATCAGAAGGCACTGCTCTCCGGAATCGACTCACTAGCTAATTATGCCATTAATGAGTGACCGATTTGGTCAATTAGCATGGTTCGCCGTAGAGAAGGAAAAACCATGAGATCCTCTGACCCCGTCATCCCCCCTCCCCCCTACAGTTTCTGTTCCTGTCGGTAACCTGTAATCCTTGTATTATAATATTATTTTTCAAGTAAAGAGGAAGTCTACAGTGTCTGATTATGACATGCGACATGTGGTAGACATTTTTGCATTGTTTATTAGTGCGTTTTTTCATATTACTTTTTTTAATCTATATGAGCATCAAGGGTTCTTATGTTAGGCTTATGTACCTAGTTGGGCTGTTTCTGTGTGTGTGTGTGTGTGTGTGCACGCTGAGGGGTGGGCCAGCGCGGGACAGCGGTATCATGTTTGAGCCTGTAAACCTCTGGGAGTCGGCGAGCGAGTCACTGTCGAGACGCGGATAAATAATTCACAGTAATAAAAACAGCATTCCTGACCCGGGGTTGTAACTACATATAAACTGCGATGCTGGAGTGAGATCAGCCACAACAACGTGACAGTGAGGCGGCCGGGGGTTTGTGCCCAATCGCCCTCCATCCAAACAGGCCTGTCGCCCCCGTGACCGGTGTGGGAGCGGAGTGTACGTGAATGAAAAAGCGGACCGCCCTCCGTCGCACTGACCTACGGAGCGGGAACAGGGGAGAAGGCATGGCACGGTCAAAATCGCCGGCTGTTGGGAGGTCAGAAGGTCAAAGGTCAGAAGCAAAGTCCCCTCAAAAAACGAAGTTAGAGAAAGATAGAAAGAGGACAGTAGGAAAGTAAGAGGAAAGTAAAGAAGCAAACCAACAAGGTGCTGTTAGTCCCTTGTGGACCCAATAAATCATGGTAAATATCAAAGCAAATGTTGTTATTTAACTTTATGTGATTATTGCTTTCTCTCAAACATGCCTGTGGAGAGAAGGAAATCTTACAACAGATCTGATGCTAAGAATAGCCGATGCTCTGATTGGTGGAGGTCAGAGGTCATGCCATTGCCTGCTGTCAGCAGACACTTTCACTTCCTGCAGTCTGGCCAATAGCCGCCGGCCACAGGGAGCCGTACTCCGGTCGGTGATGCCGCTTTCATTCTGAGCGTTCACGGAGCCTTCTGGGGCCTGGCCTTCTTGTAAATTCTGCAAAATTTTGGAGTGAAATCAGCAAATTACACACAAAAATGCAAGAGAATGTCATTTTAAAATTTGTTTTGCAGGCAGGGAGTATTTTAAAAGGAAATAATGTGAGTTTCCTCTCAGTTGCTGGTTAGTCATTACATGCTTGGGCCGTGTGAGCAGACCCCCAGAGCACGTGTGCATCTGAGGTGGTCCCTGATTCATCGGACCGTGCGTGAACTGGAGTGCTGAGTCACCGTATCGGCGGGAATAAGTTGGCCCGTGAGAAATTGGATCTCGAAGATCACCCCGCTCGTAAATACCCCACTTGGAATGTCTATGCACGAACCCCCCACCCCTCCACCCCCAGTGTAAAATTATGCAATATGAATAATCATGTCTATTCATGAATGCTTGCCCCCCCCCCCCAGAGTCATAGTCCAATCCATTACCTGCTTCACTGAACCATTCGGCTGCTAATGTGCAGGATTCCTCGCCCCTAGGAGATGGAAATACTTGCCCTTGTTTCGCCCCCCATCCACATTAATTATGGTTATCATTAATATATGTTTACTTAAGGAGGAAATCTGTTCGACAAGCGCTACTGAAAGCTGAGATGGACTGATAGCGCCAGAAGCCCGCGTGACTGAGAATACGAAAGTCCCGATCCGAAAAAAACGGGTCCGGTGCACCAGAGGTGACGGTTTTCCGTGGAGACGCAGTGAGACGCAGTGAGACGCAGTGAGTTCAGAGGGTTGGAGGGACACAGCCTCAATAGAGCCCCACTACCTGAACCTCTTCTGTTATCCCCAGGCTGCTTACATTTCCGTCCTGATGCAAACTGCCCCCCCCTCCCCCCCCGGCCCTGGTACTGCCGCACAGCTTGCAGGGCGGGGTGTGTACACCCCACCCCACACATACACTATGATCCCAGATCTCACACATGACATCGCAGCAACACCTTAATTCAAGATCGGATCACAAAACTTTGCGACCAGTGCTGCCGGTTTATTTATGAGTGAATTGTTACAGACACTAAAGTTAAATGTTATATTGGCCCAGCTGAGGATTTTGGTTTCAGATACAAAGCCCAGGTTACGGCAAGATGTTCGAAGGCAGACTTTCATTTGTGTATGCTCAGACCCTTAGATGCATAGGATATAACGTCCGCACTGTGGAAGATTTGGTGTCCAAAGTCAGCAGCTGTCCCAGAACACATTGTTTTGGAGAGGGATCATCAAAAACCAACCCGTCTTCTCATCAAAAACCAACCCAGCTTAGTGACGCATCTCATCAACAGCTTTATCAATTTCATTTCACATTTTAAGCTGATTATCATATGAGAAAATTGACTTTAAAGGGGAATTCCATTCAAAAACAAAATCTAATTGCACTCATTTTTTGTTTGTCGTCAGTTTCATATCGTGGTTAGTCTTCAATAGACGCTTTGTCTGTTGGAAAACACACTGCCTTATGTCATCGAATGGTAGTTATACTCAGATATTCTGGACTTTTGGCGTTCACCATATCATCAGTACTTTTTCTGTAGCTCAATATCAAAACTATAATTTTGATAAATACAGTGTTGATTTAAAGCAGCATACTTACAGTAATATAATTTTTATTCTCAGTTGTTAATTCCATCCAAGGTAATCCTGTTGTCATACTTTTTTTCTGCTTGGTGGATACCATGTACAGTGAGAGCTGTGCCCTACCATGGCTAAGAATGTGACCGTTGTGGTGATTTCGACACGATCCACATGTGGTACAGGATGCCCTAGCGGCCCGTTCATAGGCGGCGCTTAGACGGTGCCGAGGTGAGAGATTGCGCAAAAGGAGAACTCGATGGCACTCCCACCCAGGAACGGCCAAGGTGGGTCGTGCCCGATCTGTGATTGTATTCCACTGGCATGGCTGTCTACCGTCATACTTATTTCTGAGACGCAATTGCTGAACCGAAACTGTTAACTGGACAAATCGTGGAAGCGAAATCGCGAGGAGACCTATGGATGGAGTCCTGTGATTCAAGCCATATATCACTAAGAGATGTTCCCCCTCAAGCCCACTCGCTTCTGTATCAACATCTTCAAACAAATCACCCATCTCTACATCGTCACTGCATGTTAGCGCGTAAATTAGCGTAGCTTCAGCCTGTACCAAAGATCCAGTTGTGCAGAGAGCACCGGGAATCCAATGGACTGTATCGATGTTACGGCCCAGAGATGCTAGGCGGCACTAGTCTTTAGAGGCTTAAGGGGTTAACGTGTAGAGTCCTAAAAGAGATGAAAGGGCAGCTGTGAATCAAAAATTTTCAGTAACGTCAACCAAAACGTAACGCTGATAAATGGCTTTTTATGAAGCCACGGCATTGGATTGCAATGGCCGCTTACCAAAATAGCTTCCAGTCTTTGCTGTACGACAACAGAAGTGTTTTCCTATTCGGCTAACCTTTGAAGTGGAGGAATAACGGGGGGAGGCGGTGGGTGGTGGGTATTGGGGGGGGTAGGCCTGGTCCGAGGTCAAGAAAGCTAATTTATTTCCTTAATCTTTCCAGTCCTACAATAGCCGACCACACACTGCCCAGAGAAGTGGCCTTTTAATGTGGCAGGATGGCATCATTAGGTCTGGCATGATCAGGTCACGCATAACAAAGCTGTCCTTTGTTCCAATAAAAACCAAAGATTTTTGTAGTTTTCCTCTGTGATAATGATGAGGTGTTTATTTTAGCCATGCAACATGGCAACCTAACATTTAACACAGCTTTTCACACAGATAGAGAAGCAAGCCTCAGATTGCTGTGATAAGTTCATATTATCAAAAAGAGAAAAACTATATGTTTTCGAAGTGGTTAAATGTTAATTGTTAAATTTGAGCCTGTACTTTTAAGACAGTGTCACACTCAAAGGTAAAGTTGTAGAACCAGAACCAGTTGTAGACTCCAGAACTCGATGTCATTAATCATTCGGCTATGTTAATTTGGCAGGGTAATCCTAGTGTAGCACAGCTCACTGGGTAAGTGTAAGACAGTGATGTCACTGAGAGCTAATGCAGTCAGTTCCTTTAGCTAGAAGCTGATGCATTTGCTTCAGCAGGCTGGCTCTAAACCAGAAGTTGCTGGTTTCGGCCTCATGGTCGCTAACAAAGATGCTTCCGAATGAAGCTCAGAAATGCTGTTTGACAAGCTGCGAGATATGGGCTTAGTTAGCGAAGCTATGGGAGATAGATGATCGTTTTCCCACACGGCAACAGAAGTCAAGGAGGGTAAGGCGTAAAAAAAGAACAGGCTGACATGGTCACAAACAACCTCCTGTTTTCTGTGGGGTTTCGAGACTCTCAAACCAGGAGTCTGAGTGGATATCAAAGTTAACACACGTGGGAAAATGTGAGAGCAAACATTGCGACGTTTACCTGACAATCGATGCATCATCCTTGGGCACCATTAACAATCTGTTGACCTATGTAAAAAGTGGAGTTTTAGAGGGAGCAGAAATAAAGGATTTTGTGTCCGTCCGTCGATAAAATCTTCCCTCTGCAGAACAGCCACGGCATATTGGATCGACTCGCCGGTGGTTTGAAACATCGGAGGAGCCGTGTGTCGTCGATACGTGACCCAAAGCTAATGATTCCTCTCCCAAAGAGACAGGGAGTTTTGTATATATATGTCATGCCTCTGGTTGACCTGTCTGCTCAATTTTTTTTTCTGCCCTGCATCTGGGTGACATTCCAGAGGAAACAAAAAAAAAAGTCACAATTTCCTCTACAGACGGTCCTTTTTGAAGTCGCTCAGGGTTTCCTGATAATGTACGATAATCTAATCGCACCAAGTCGAGGCCGATGGGAAATATTATCGCGGTCAAATGGATTTCAGACCATATAGGTCATCATCTGCCGGCTGAGGTCGTCCTTTAGAACTCGGCACCAAGTTTGGCATGTTAAAGACTCCCACGTACGTACACCATTAATTCTCCCGACAGTGACATTCAGGCCCGCATGAGCTGGACAAGGCAGTGGTTGACTTTGTAGAGTTTACGGCTTTGTTCGCCCGCACCCGTTATGGTAGGGCCTGGGTACCATCCCCCTATTCCCCATTTACCTGTCGAAAGCTAATCTGTCAAACTGATTCAGGTTCGGCAAGGTGACGTGTGAATGTCGCAAGCAAAAGGCAAAACACTGAGGGATGTTTTAACTGAGTTTCGAGTGGTAGATTAAGAAGGGGCCATTTTAGTTCCCTATTCTCGTTGTATCAACTACCATCCAGGTAATTGGTAGTGTCGGGTTATTAATGCAATTTCAGTTCAGTGTCATAAAATGATTTCTCTAATATCACTAACAAAAAGACTCGCAAAACATACCTGAATATAAAGCCCCGAGGAATGCAAACAAAAAAAGGAACATAATGGTAAAAAAAAAAAAAATTCATTCTTTAAACACACAAGCCCCTTATAATGTCATATTTATTGAGTTCACATCCATAAACAATTACATATAATAATGTAAGTCATATAAAGCATAAACAATTAAAGTTAAACTGCACATGCTATACAGTATTCATTGTACCTACATTGTGCATAATTCATAAATACAACAAAAATTCACATTATGGCTAAAACAGACACTTTTTTATATTATTCCTTACCTTCAGATGAGCTTATCTTGTAAAATATCCTGTGATTCTCTTCAGTTTCCACCAGTCTCTTCTGGAGATCTAATTTTATACTTCGAGGCACTGGGAAAATCTGTTATGCAATGGCACTTATTTTGAGAAGATGGAAAATCAAAACAATATATGTTCCAGTGTGTCACTTCCTTTTAAGTACCACCTGACCCTTTTGATTTCCCCGGGGTCCTTATTTGGACAGACATTATGGGTGTTCGAGTAGATGCCTGTAATTAAGTGGCATCATTAGGGTGGCATAGCAGCAGACTACACAGACTGCCAGATATAAGCAAAGAAGGAAATTATTCCTTACTGTTTTTGCCTGTGGCGCAGACTGGGCACTTTTCATAGTCAGGGCAATAAAGCAGGTAATCACAGATTGCATTGTCAAGCACAGTAACTGAGCCAAGAAGGTCACTGAGGGTAAATTTACACTTGGTAACCTTTAGGACTGAGAGAGCGAGGACCCAGGTATTTACTGTAAGTCAGGACAGTGTGTTTTGTTGTACAGTTCTAAGGAGGACCTCGTCAAGTTCAGGCCTCAGATTTTACTTTGTAAACTGACGACTGAAAACACAGCAATCTGTACACAGGCTCTGTGTTTAAAATGGGAGTGTGCCAGAGCAGGCTGGCGTCACAGACGTCTGAGGTATGGGACACCGTGAGAGCTTATGTGAAATGACAGGATGTGTGTCTTTCAGTTGTAACAGAAAACGAGAAAGATAGTCCATTAATGAAAAAAGAAAATCAGACAATCAGTTATTGTAAATCAAATGCCAGGACTTGACTGTATATAATAAAACACACACACACACACACACACACACACACACACACATTTGCTATGGACACACGGGAGGGGTGGGGGGGGTGTTTAGATTCATATATGGTTAGGTTCATATAAACAGTCACATTTCCCCAGTTCTGGGGCAAAGTATTTCTTACTGCCTTTCACAGGCTGTCGGACCCAAAGACAGTGTGAGACTTTTCCGGCAGTTCGTACAACTTCCCTGACAAAAGGCCACAACAAACACTGGAACGTCTCTGATAAACAGAAGCTTCGAATGATCCCTGCTGCCCCGTCTGTTTCCCGTAATATGAACAGGTGGACATATACCAATCTCATCACTACGCACCATATTGAGCATATCAGACTTATCATGTCTTCATAGCAGAACATGTTGAGGCAGTAAGCACTCAGCAGCCAGATCCTATTTGCTTGATTGGGAGTTTAAATCTTTAAATGGTCATTGAATATGCCAGATTTGATCTACAAACATTGTATTTAAATGAGCAAATTAGCATTTTTTTGTGTGTGTGTTCTTGGATTGCTGAATATGTGTTGAGTGGAAGGATGAATTCCGCCTCACAGTCTGGCGACCACACAGCTGTAGCATTAAGGGAGACACAGACCTGGGGAAGGCCCGGGGTCTCGTCGGGGCTCCAGCTACATCCCAGCCCAGCGAACAGGCGTCATGGAAACGAACCCCTCTCCACTGCCCGTCCTCCCTGAGTCCTGAGCGTGAAGGAAAGGCCGACGTTTGCAAACATGCACACATTCAGTCAAATAACAGAAGTAGCCTGAGTGTGAAAAACACAGAACTAATAATTATCTTTGTTTTTTTTTATTTAATTAGCACCTGTGAGCTGTTCCTCATTAACACTGCGTGTATTAAAATCTGTCTGGTTTTCTAATTAAGAAAAGTGGTAGCAGATTAGACATGTGCTTTGAACAAAGGTCAGGATTAGTTTCCAGAATTCTTCCCAAGTTTGTCTCTCTGACACAGCGACTGCACCAATGGCGTTTTCCTACATGGCCATCCCCCTCATTGCACATATCTCCCCCCCCTTGTAAAAGACAACAACCACCCCCGCTCTTTTCCGCTGCATGGGTTACGTCGCCCGACATTAGCCAGGGCTTGTCGTAAAGTTTTCCCTGAAATATAATAATGGAGACTGGTGATTTTCCTGAGCGACGGCAATGAATAAAATCCCAAAGTGAGAGCACAGGGGGGGTCGATGTGTCTCCATTAGCTGCCCCCGGGGAAACTTTAACATGGGCGATGCTGGGGGGCGCGGGGTGAGCTGCCACAGTACCTCCCTGTCGGGCCACCGTCATCATCGGCATGGCGACGGGTTCCATAATTCACAAAGCAGCTCCTTCAGGACCACCGGTTGCGTCTCTATGAACCGGGTCGCCGCAGAATCCTGACCCAGAACCAGAAGCACAAATAAGGAGCTCGATACTTCAGTTCCTGGCAGATAAGCTACCACTGTGTTATGATGCAGCGGAACCCAGGCCAGAAATTGATGCCAAGCACTGATCTGGTATATTTATTTCAACCAATTTCAGGCAAAAACCACCCTGTTTAGAATTTAGACAAGCCTCTAGCTGGACAGTCAAGCCGGCATCCCCCAACATGATTACATGCAGTTCAGGAAGGTGGGATGTGACCCATACCAGACCCTCTGAACTTTATGTACCCTCACACAGTCTGAAAACAACTTTGGCGTAACAGGTATGAGAGGACTTGTAGCTTGTTTACTTTGGGATATTTTGGATCTGCTGCTGATTCTGAGGATGGTCTGTAATAAATACCCCGCAGGGTTTGTTCTTTCCTGTTATTTCTGCGGAGTTTCCTATGCAGCGGATGGCACTGTGGCTGACTGGGTAACTCCACACTTTCAGAGCGGGGGTCTCGATTGCCACCCCCATGGATCGTAAACATGCAAGCTGCACACACACGGAGCCAGAGGCAACAAAGGCAACACAGTGACAATACATTTTTTATTAAAATTACATGAAGCAAACTAAATAAAAGCTGAATCTGAGAAAAAGTAACTAAAATTAAATATTCAGAATCCAAAGTCCTTCATTTTGGGTTTGAAATAATATCTGGTTGTTTCTTTAAGGCTTAGTATCTTTATTGTTGAGGAGCATTCTGCGAGACCAGGTAGGACACTCTGGACCGTCTCCCTGATTGGCACCTCAAAATGCTCAATAGCGCTTCCCCCAAGGACAATTTACTGCTTTAGAGCAGTGACTGCAATGCAAAAGTACTAAAAAACCAAAAAGCCACACGGCTTGCCTTCAGAGGAGGCAGAAAGGATTCTGGGACAAAGCTGTGTCTGTCTGCCCAGGAGAAGAAGAAATTTCAGAGTGCTGACACCAACTGGACCAAGAGCTATTCCAGTTCTATCCGCTGGGCCTGAGTTTGGTCCAGTTCTTTTCTTTCTGCTTGCTTTGGGTCCGGGCCAGTGCTAGCATCCTTCTGCTAGCCTTGAAACTGCTCCACTCCCTTGATATCAGCTGGCCCTGACCAGAAGCCCTGAATCTGGGTAACGACCAGCACCTGCATCCATAGTGCCTGCATCCGCTTCCGATACCGTAGCCATCCCCAACTCCCACAGACATTCTTAGATTAAAATATATGTTAGATATCTCAACAAAAGGAAATTGCATTCTGGGTTTTAGCATAACATCCATTATATAGCGTATTGTGTGTTGTCTGGGAAGCCTGGGAAGTCTATGTAGCTTACAATATCGTTTTTCTTTTTAAATCCATCCGCGTGCCGTTTTGTAAAAATCTATTTACAGAAGGACCAGCTCTAAGGTACATCAGCCATTTCTCTTCTGGGACTTCAGCCTGCAGGTTTAATGTCCATTATCTTTAACCGCAGCCCAGCACTTAATTTCAGTAAAACAATCCATTTAGGGCAGTGACCGCAGTCATATTTTATTTTTGTTCATGTTCCAACTAGTCTAAACCAGTTTATTTTGAGGGAGATTAGAAACAGTAGCAGCGATGGAGAGATTAAGTTTGGGAGCAATTTGGGGTCGAGGCAGTTTGCTGCCCCAGGTAGCCAAGACTAGTCAAAAGTAATGAGGGGTTCTGATCCATCTATCTCAAACCACCCTCTCCACCCCCCCCCTTCTGTTTTTTTTACCCATGACACCGAAAATGCAGCCCGCACCTGTCGCCCGCTATGGCGGGAGCGTAAGCGATCTCTGAAACCACTCTGTGTCATTGATTATGTGTCCTAATATTGGGTTAATGTGACTTCAAGACCAGACTGGCATTCAAACAAAACTATGTGCATTGATTCTCAAAGGGCAATCTATCAAACAACACACACACAAAAAAAAATAAATCACATGCGCAGAACGGCAGGGCCTCCTGGCACTCAGCTCAAAGCAAAGTGCATCCTGCAGCAGGAGCCTATGTTTGATTCTTCTGGAGAATGCAATGTCTGCCGTCCACTGGGCCCCCACAGGGCTGCGGAATCAATCGAGCAGCACTCCCCTCTGTGTGGGTTATATCGGTTGATAGGAGAACATTCAGGGGGAGCCCAATGGCAAGATTAATTGTGTACCTCCCCCCAACACAAACATTTGGTTCACCCTCTACCCATACACACTGTGTCAAATAGTTCAAGTAGAATATACACTTTTTCCTTCAGATAATCCATGCACAAAGTACCGGTATCTCCATGTATTTCGACCAATCAGATCATGGTGATGCAACCAGCTCAGTTGGGTCACGCTTTCGGCCCTGCTGGTAAACATTAGTTGCGCCTAGAGTATGGCTTGGGTACAGCTTGCATAATGTACAATGGAAAACTGCCAATTTGCGGTACAGCTGGGTTCCGGCTCGGTTCCTGGTGGCAATGGAAAAGCGCCATAAGACAAGTTCCTGAGCCGGCTATCCAGATATCCGCGTTGTCTTTCCTTTGCAGGCAAACACACGGCTGGGAAGAAATGGAGGAGACAAAGGAAAGGGTCTAGCTTACGCGTTCGGGGGGTTTCGGCATCGGGTTGAGGACGAGGGCTGCCCCTCAGGTAAGGGGAGGAGCCTGGTACCCTAACAAGAACCGAGTCCATGTTCCCCACTGGCGACCTTCCTCTGCTGCCCAACTCATGCGAGGTTCCGCCAAGACAAGTACGGCCGAGAGAGGATGATCTGTACCGTAGGGATACTTAGACGATGTCCAGCCCTTGGCGTGTCTGTGGCTACTCTAGATTTTCCCAGCTGCTTTCTTTTATCCATCGCCCAACACTAATGCAATTGAAGCTCTTACCTTATTTGCACCGCGTTATGGTATTTCAACAGAACTGGGCCGGTGTCAAGGGTTACCATGGGGAAGAGCTTTAAAAACACATTCCAGTGTGTGTCTGTTCCAATACTCAGGAAAACAGGAATGTGAGAGAGGGAGCGATAGAGAGAGAGAGAGAGAGAGAGAGAGAGAGAGAGAGCAATGCTGTGAAGAAAAGGAAATACATCAGATAACATTAGGCCATTTGCTTTGACACAATTCCACACAAAAATACTTGTGGATAATTCTGACATGAAGCTAAACCAGAAAAAAAAATATA
>JAODLC010000140.1:8414937-8435570 GCA_026781145.1 Hippopotamyrus pictus
GTCTCTAGCTCCTACCTCACCAGGGGCTCCTGCACCTACCTCACCTGGGCCTCTAACCCCTACATTTTGGGAATGGCGGAACGTGCCGGCAGGAGCCCAGCAGTCAGCTGTGAAAGTGACGTGTGAACGGATTTGATCCGTCAGCGTTCTGCGAGTCCCAGCAGCCCAGCCCTGACGCCTGACCCCTACACTTTCAAATAGTTTTATTTTTAAAGTATCAGCACACCTGATATTTTTTTTGGAAGAATGACATTGTCAAAAAAAAAAAAGGATTTATTTTTCCCGGCTGCTCAACTGCAGTGATACTGGGGGGGGGGGAGGGGGGTAATCTCAAATGCAACAGCTACAAATTATAACTCTAATTTCTACATGAGCTGTGGTCTGGCAGAGCGGTGCAGTCCCTTGTGGGAAGGAGACCTCGCGGACGGCTCCCAGTCAGGGGACTAGGCCTGAGAGGCCCCCCAGCTGAGACTTATTAAGCAGGTCGACGGCACTCTGTCATAGAGGGGGGGACCCAGCCGCAGTTCATATTGCTGTAGCTCAGGCTGCCCGTTTATAGATAACGCAGTAGTTAATAAGCAGCGTGGGTGGGGGCCTCTAGTTCACTGAGAAATATGATAGGAGTTATTTCAGATCTCTCATCTCTACTTTCATTCACTGCGGTTTCATCAAGTGGTTTTCTCCCCATACAGAACCGAAAGTGGAATACTTTATTCACACTGGGTGGTACTGGTGGACTTTACAGCTTCTCCACTTCTGAGATCTGACTGTAAATGGTTTACAGCATTCCGAGCTGCGTGCTGGGTTAACCTTAACCTGGGAAAGTTTAAAAATGGGAAACCAGGCCCCGGAGGGAGTCACGACAATGGCTACCACCCAGGTCCAAAAGCACAATAAACAAAACAAATTGTTAGCATGGGAAAAAAGGAAGGCTGGGTAGTTATGGGAATTAATATGCTCGTAAAAGTAAATAAAAAATAAAAATAAAAGTCCACAAATGGTCATGTGACCTGCTTAAAATTCCTAAGGTCAGAAAAGAGCGAGGAAAACGGCGACATAAGGCCGTAGGAAGAAGGACCCGGGGAACCCGCACAGCTGACATCCTAACACCGGCCAATCACGGCTCACAACAGCCGCTAAGCTGCCTCCTATTGGCTAGTGCACATTTTTAAGCAGTCTGAAGCATTAGTTCAAATTCAAATGAGAAGAAAACTATGATTCCCTGAGCTCTTCATAGCGCCATAAATGCTGCAGTTTTGGTAGAAATTTATTGAAGTAATTCAGCCTTTTCAAAGGTACAGCTGCATCTCCCCTGCTGAGATTTTCATTCTGGTTGCTCCCTATATTTACATCTCTTTTACTGTACATTTACACTTGTGGTCTCTCTTGAGGACGCATCCATATGTTCTTATGCTTCTGTTCCCTGCCCTTGGTGTCACCTGGGAAGCCCCACATGATCCACACCAAAGGTCATTTTTACAACTCTGAGAATCAACGGGCTCACGGGCGCGCGTGTGACCGTACAAACGGCCTCAGGGACAAGAAGGTCCTAGAGGAGTCTGGTGCGATAGTCCAGCTATGTGCAGCCCTGTCTAACTGACGTGGTTTCATTCTGCAGGCTTCCTCCTGCAGATCTTCAGAATCTCCGGAGATTACAGTTTCATGCAGGCCTGGGGGGCTGGAGGGGGATGCAAAGACCCTAAAGTGGACAGATTCTTTTTTTTCCCCCTCCATGAATGAAGAAGTGGGCCAGGGAGGGGGGTAAAGTTCCTGAGCAATATTTTAATTAGCCCCGACGTGGGGTGTCCCAGAAGGGGAACTTAGTTTCAATATGTCGCCGGGGCCGTAAAATGTGTGAGAAAGTAATACGGCAGAAATTCTCATATGCATATGAAAAATAATGAGATGAAAGACTGCCCCAGGATTACGACAGGACAGATTTATACTCAGCTTTACACGTTCCATTGACAAATCTGCTGTTTTGCCGTTGTTGCCCGAAACCTCCTGGTTACCTAGGCGACGACATTAAACTGAGAGAAAACGGCTTATTATGTGCGATAAACAAAGATGACGCACTGTACCCACCAAGCATATCTCAGACACTGGGAGGAAATGTCAAGCATTTCTAAAGGAACCTGCTGTAAATTGTGCTTATGGAGACTATAACGAATCTCTCCCTGGGCCAACGGTCCTTTTGTACGGCCCTGCTGCTTAGAGAAGGGGAAATATTAGACGCTAGGTGGGGGTTGTTGTGTGTGTGTCAGTGTGTGTGTGGGGTGTGGGGGTTCTGCAAGAAAGGCCTGGAAGAAAAGGGGTTGCCACAGAAGCGGGATGCCAGGGAACTGCGAGCTGGCACGGGCTCCTGGCCTCCGCACAGCAGGGGGCGCTGCAGGCCGGTGTGGCCCCAATGACAGCTGATGTAAACACTCCAGCGACACAAATTAACCGAAAAAAAGGAACAAGGGGAAAGGTGGAGGAGGAAAACAGAGAGAGATGCTCGTCTTGTAGGTGGATCATAAAGGAGCAGCAGATTATCAGATGCAGTTTTTTCTCTTTTGGGTCCATGAGCTGGAGGGGGGTGACTGTGACAAATGAGACATTTTACAGTCATGTTTGTCCCCCTAAACTTCCCCTCACCCTCATCCCCTGCCTCCCCCACGCCAGACTGACCACCCCTGCTCTGGGAAGCTAGCTCCATCTGTCACACACACCTGTGGAATGCACACACATGCACAAACATACACACACACACAGACTGACGCACATACACACAGACCTGTAGTGTGCCAGCACACCCACTTGGAAGAGTGCTCCCCCACTCATGCACTGTACTAAATGAGCAGCAGAAATTTTGTTTCAAGTCTAACTGAAGTACAAATATAATTAACATTTTATTCAAAATTTACTAAGGTTAGAAATTAACATTGAAATCATTCAGAAAGTGAATGAGAAATTGGACAGAATGCAAATGAAGTCAGAAGAAAAATAGCCTAAGATCCCTTGAGGGAATCAGGGTTACACAAATAACCCATTCAAATGTATAACAACTTAAATTTCAGTTGTGAGCTTCACTTAAATATTACTTATTTCAATAATAATAATAATAATAATAACAATAATAATAATAATAATAATAATAATAATAATAATAATAATAATTAGTAAATTCACACAGCTTAAGTACACTGCATTTATGAGGCAAAGCATGCAAATACAGTTCTATTACTATATTTCAACATTTTATCAACTTGATTGCAGTCAGTAGTATCATTCATTAAAAAAACCAGTGTGAGCTGGTGTAAAACGAGGTTGAGAACAGGCTCACAAATGAGTGCAAGAATTAGATGTTACACGATTAAAAAGGAAAGTTCAACTAAACAGTTTGAGTAAATGAGTTCATCCAGGAAACACTGTTCATCAGGATTAATGCTTATAACTAAAATATGTAAAGTCATGCGTGTAAAACGGCTTTGTTCTCTGCGGGTGGTACTCCCTGAAGGGCTCGACCAGGACCCTCTGCTGTTGCTTTGGGCTCATTTGAGAAAGTGCCGGAAAAATCGTTACGATATTAATGATTTAACACGGGGTAACTACCTGTTTTTCGTGTGTTTCGTTCCTCTTTTTTTCCAGAGGAAGGGAGGTCTGGCGTGGATCGATAGACGTGCGCGCTCGTTATAAGAGTAAGTTAAAGTAATTAGGCCGACACTTGGAACTTTAAACGCCCGGTATTTATTCATGAATGTGAGATAATTGTGAAGGAGCCTGTCGATTAAGGAAGCGAAACACTCCAGCGAGTTCACCTGGGTTTGGAAATAAACAAATAAAACCTCTTGGCCCTGTTTAAATGGCCTCTGCCTGGGCCCCTCACTCAACCTCACCCCCCCCACCCCCCATCTGTAGATAACTGTCATTGCCTGTGATTCTCAGGCTTCATAATAGCTTTAAGATGGACAATTCTGCCTCTCCTCTCTGCCAAAGAGCAGCATCTCTTGTTTGTCTGTTTTCCTTTTTTTTCCAAACAGAAAATAGAAAATGGATGGAAAGTTATCTAGGGCAGATAATAGCCCATTCCGGATAAGTGCTGGCTAATGTTCACTCTCTGCTGAGGAGGAGATATTTGCGATGATTAATTTGATGGCTGCTGTGGCATCTTCTGGAAAGAGCAGGAGAAGGAGGGGAAGAAAAGACAGAGAAAGCCTTTGTCATCTGATAATGCAAATGACAGAAAATGAGAGAACGGATTAGAGCAGCGTCCCCCAATCCAGTCCTCGCAGACGCACATAGTCCACGTTTTTGCAAAAATGTGGACTGGGAGGGAGCAACAATGGGGACCATCTTGGAGGGAGCAAAAATGTGGACTGTCTGGGAGGGAGCAACAATGGGGACCATCTTGGAGGGAGCAAAAATGTGGCCTGTCTGGGAGGGAGCAACAATGGGGACCATCTTGGAGGGAGCAAAAATGTGGCCTGTCTGTAGGTCCCAATGGAATGGATTGGGAAATGTTGGATTAGAGGATGAAGATATCCCACCCCCTGCAACAAGAGACAAAACCAGGGTAGGAGGAGGGGGAGATGAATGTGTACACTGTGGGTCAGGAAGTGAGGGATTCCAGAACCCACAACCTTACAAACGAGTGTGGTTGGTTTTATTGCTAGGTAGCATTTGTTGGGGCTGAGGTGACATGATGGGCTCTAGTCTATCTGATCCTACACGGTGGTCCCTACTATGGTTAGTTAGCAGGTGGGTGTTTGTTCCAGCCCGCTCCACGTGGGGACCACGGGTCCCCCCCGTATGGCTGTTGCGAGGCAGGGGC
Organism: Hippopotamyrus pictus; assembly: GCA_026781145.1. Classification (NCBI taxonomy): domain Eukaryota; kingdom Metazoa; phylum Chordata; class Actinopteri; order Osteoglossiformes; family Mormyridae; genus Hippopotamyrus; species Hippopotamyrus pictus. The sequence continues at coordinate 8,419,751 of JAODLC010000140.1, forward strand.
TGCTGCCACCCACCCGCCAGCACCCCCCCCCCAAACCGCTTCCTTCCGTGCACAGGGGAGATACCGTGCCAGATTGTCGACTCAATTACTCTCGTGTCAGGTGATTATCCGCGGCCCCGGCACAATCTCCCGCTCGCACGCGTGCATATTTCAATTACGGCCGCTGTAAAACAAGCTGCGTATTCAAATCACAGATCACCTCGCCACCGACGAACAATGTCAACTGTAACGGTAGCAGCTGAAGGCAATTACGTGTGTGGAGAAGCAATTATGATCGCTCTCCGAGGTATTCGCGATGGGCTGGGGAGTGTTTGCGGAATTTAATTTAACGACAATATGCTTCATGCAAAATCTATGACGAATCTTTCCGATGCCTTTCCCTGAACTCTTAGGCAAAGGCCGTTACTTAACAGAGTCCCAGCAGAGGAATTTGTTAGATGACCCGGGCTGTGTACTCTACTGCTTTATATGGGATAGCTAGCCCCACCCCTTTCTGTAAGCCACACCCACATTATGCATGGCCCCGCCCCCAAAAAGGGGGCCTGCTATCACCTCCAAAAAAAGTCATTTCCTGCAACATAACTATTGTGTCCTGTACAGTTTCACACCAAATTAATGTGTTGCAAAGCCTGTTTGGTTGTGCCGTTAGCATTAAAATGCTGACAGAGCATTTTTTTTTAAATGTTTTAGGAGCTCCCGTTAAAGAATTTGCAGGCCTCACACTTGACGTGAGGTAAACACACAAAAACAGTATCATCTGTCAGCAAAGCAGCATCCAGCTGTAGCGAGCAGCTGGAAACAGCGGAAAAAATGTAATGGCACACTGTCCAGTCGGCTGGACGCATAAAAGGGGCTGTCACTCCGATGACAACGTCCTCCAGGGCGCTGAAGGATGGCCGTCTCGTAATCCAGCGACAAGCGGCAGGAAAGACAATTCCTAATCCATCATAGCGCTGTCGAGGCCGGCAGCAGGCTGACAGACAGGGCCGTGTCACCACAGAGACCAGCATCTGGTACGCGTCACTCGCCATCATAATTCGAAAAGCCGTCTGTGTGGCTCTGTGGAGACACACAGGGCTGCATGTGCACACGTATGTGCGAACAAAACACACACTGATAAACAGCTGCATATAGGCTCACGCGGGGGCACCACCCCATCAGATACGCAAACTCCCCCAGGTACACAGATGCAATTACATACCCCCCCGTAAAGGCATCCCCATTCATATTATCTGGAAGGAAAATCAACTGGTTTGTGATACATATGTTAGTGATGCTTAATATTTAATTAAAATTTTATTTGAACATTTTATTTCACATAATGTAAGCACCTAATTAATTGGGTCAAAACAACCAAAAATCCATCTGATGTTTGTTGTCCTCCTAATCTGGGGTTTACTTGCTGCAAGATGAATTAAAAACTGGAATAAAACATCGGAAAATAAGAGAATGAATGGGAAGTGGTTTGGCCCAGCGTTTGTTCTGGTCTGGTCATGAAGAAAGTGGGCTCGTTGGATCCCCGGCGACCGCTCTAGGTGTGCCAAAGCAGTGCCAGAACAAATCTGGCCCATGACACGTCCTGCGGGGGCGCCAAAACGCTGGACAAATTACTCTGGACAAATTGACGTAATTCGAGCCAGTTTCCAGTGACACCTCCACAGCTTCCCTGCTCCAGTGACACCCCCACCGCTTCCCTGCTTCAGTGACACCCCCTCAGCTTCCCTGCTCCAGTGACACCCCCACTGCTTCCCTGCTTCAGTGACACGCCCACCGCTTCCCTGCTCCAGTGACACCCCCACAGCTTCCCTGCTCCAGTGACACCCCCACCGCTTCCCTGCTTCAGTGACACCCCCACGGCTTCCCTGCTCCGGTGACACCCCCACCGCTTCCCTGCTCCAGTGACGCGGCACTTGTTTTTGCAACACAAAATAGTAAACAATTAATTTAAATATGTTATAATCTTTAACCTTTACATTTTACTTGCACCAGGACAGATCATGCAGTCCAGAAAATGAATGAATCGTTGAAGTCCCATCCTGGGTTGTTCCCTGTGCCCATAGCCTCCAGGATAGGCTACACCCCCCTCCCCCCCAACCCTGAATAGGACAAGCAGTTACAGAAAATAGATGAATGGATGGATGGATGTTTAGATGAAAATTGTGATAAAGGACATAAAACAGGGGGGTGGCACAGTAGCCTCACACCTCTGAAACGGTTCGAGTCTCCACCATGGCTCCATGGGTGTGGAGTTTGCATGTTCTCTCTGCATTATCATGGGATTTCCTCCAGGTACTCCACAGTCCAAAAACATGCTTAGGCTAACCGGAGTAACCAAAATGCCCATAGGTGTGGATGGTGTGTGAATGTGCCCTGCATCGGCCTGGCCCCCACCCTGGGTACTTCCTTGTCTTGCACCCATGGCCTCTGGGATGGGCTCTGGACCCACTGTGACCCTGAATGGGACAAGCGGTCACGGAAAACGGACCGACATAAAACATACAGATTAACAGTGTCCCACCAAGAGGATGAGTGCAGACATGGGAAAGAGCTACAGCGCTGGGGGGGGGGGCGCTACCTTGCCCCCCTGCTTCTCCACTACATCTGGCTCATTCTAGGGAACACAGTGGGCAAGACAGGCTCCATCTGAACCAGGAGCTGGGATACCACAACAAGGCACGATGACTTTCACACAGAACGCACAATCCAGGACAAAACTGCACCAATCCATTAAGACATCATCGAAATTGGCTGCTTCTCTCAGCACTGATCAGCGTCTTGGTCGAGCAAAAGTCACTATTTTTTTAATGGCTTGGTTTTTGTGAGCACCCGACAGGACCCGGGCCAGGAAATATTTTTAGTTTTGAAATTATAGCAAAGCTGGAATAAACAGAAGTGTAAAGTTGCCAAATAATTCCGGAGTCTGCGATTCAGTATTCTCACTTCTGTTTTAACACACAACAGACACCGTGCTCCAGACAGTTCTATTTCAGAAGTTTCAGATTTTGGAGGTTTATGTTTTAGTAAAGCGACTATTTTTACAAGAATCATACACACACCGTTCCTGGTACAATAGAGGAAGGTGCTGGACTATAACAACACCAGATGACTCAGTGGGTGAGCAGGCATGTGATTGGCTGAAGTTGGCTTTGCTGTGACATAAGTTCAGCAGCGCCCCCCTTTGGAAAAACAGAAGGTGCCTTTCTGGGATTTGAGATGCCTTTAATGCATGCCCTGCTAATTGCTTGTCCGGCTCTTCAACCGAAACAGCAGCTGGAAGAGGCTGAAGTTTTTTCCCAAGGTCATGGAAATAAACCTTTGAATGAAGATGAGTGCCTTCTCAGGTGAATGCTCAGGGTCTGCTGAGCAGGGGAAGTCGACGTTTGATGATGTCATAGGCATGTGACACGCATCCACTCTAAAGAAGCACAGATGCGATAGCTGATTTCTGCATATATGATTAAAACAATATTAAATTTGCTAGCCAAGTGATTCTCCATTTCCACGCTCATGAATAGATATTTTACTGGAGTAATTCAAGCAGGCACCTTGTTCAGAAGAACAACAGTAGGATATTTGAGGTGCCATGACTCTGTCCCTAAACACCATGGGTATGGAAATGGAGCTGTGAGGACTGAGGTGGCACTATTGTTCTGAACATCTGTCAAAAAACTCACAGTACTTACACAGAGCTCACAGAGCTAGCAGCAGTGCAGTTACTAGTCACCTGCATGTTTCAGAGGGGCTATTTGCAATTTCACATCTGTGTTTACTTTCTGGCATCTGCAAGAATGCATGCAACTGTTTGCCTTTTCACACTGAACCTGATGTGCAGGACCATATGCGTGTGTGTTGAATGATCAAAAACATAAAAATCATGTTAGTTCCCGGAAATGTTTGTCACAAGCAGGGCACCACATGACTGTGCACAGTAAAAACTGAATGAAGACAGACACACAAGCATACATGTATTTAAACACACACACACACACACACACACACACACACACACACACACACACACACACACATTACCAATATAGATGTTGTAATGTATCTTCTTAAAAAATGCACACGTGCATTGGATTCATATAAAAACCTGAATACACACAAACTAATTTAAGTAAAATGTTTACAGTGATACATTGAAAAGCCACTATACCTACACATGTGTATTTACGCAATACGAAACAGATATCCAAATATTTTGTTTGCTAAATATATACACATTTATTAAATTAAATTAAACACACATAAAACACATGCATGTATATAAATAGGGATATTTAGAAGCACACGTATATTCCAAGGCGTAAAAGCAGAGTCAAGAATACAGATCAGAAGAGAACAGAAATGATTATCAACCCCCACTATTCTGCAGAAAGCACGTGTCAGTTTCAGAGGGGCGTCAGGTCGCCGGGGACGCGCGGGGCTGCAGTACGCCTAAGTACACACAGCAAAATGGTTTGTGTCGATGTAAGAAGAAGACAAGAAGGAGAAAGAAAAAAAAATCAATAACAGCATAAAATTGATTTAGTGCATGTCATAAAACATAAGTAAGTGGCGCGAGATGGAGAAAACCGGTCTCAATTTAATCTTCACAAAAGCTTCACTGTACTGATGAAGTGATCTGGGAGAGAGATACAATAAAATCTAAAGACAGACACTTAATTGTCATATTAAAGACTCTCTTTACTGCTTGCTCGAGTAGAAGGTTAGATCCCATTAATCATATGGATAAGGGCCGCGGGAGTCAAATCACAATTAAAATCTGTTCAATATTGTCTCTAATATGTTTCCCGAGCATTAATTTTTTCCATCGATTCTCCACCCCATAAATCAGGAATGTTGCCGCGCATGTAATAGTTTATGGGGAAAGGATTATGGTTTTATGAAGTTAATGCCGCAGAACGATCTAATTTATACCGGCTGAAGCCTTGGGTCCATACCGTATTTCTCACAAGGAGAGGGATGGCGAGGCGAGTAACGTACACCGACGGAGACAGCTGGTCATGCCGCTTATAATAAAACAGCCGTAAGGACGATTATTATGGGTATCTCCGCACAGAAAAGCCAGCCATCAAAACGGGATGAAACAACCTATTAACCGCGATTGATTTTTTTGTTTTTATTATTATTATTATTATTATTATTATTATTATTATTATTATTAATAATAATAATAATAATAATAAGAAGAAGAATGACAATTATTATTATTATTATTATTATTATTATTATATTATTCTTGCAATACCTTTTTTATTTAACTGTTTTTTTTTCCCTCACATGACTTTTAGAGCATGACACAAATTATTGAGTGTTTTGAGTACCTATCTTACCGGTGATAATTTCACGGAGAGATCAGCAGAGGTATTTGAGAATACCATGCTTGTATTACCACCTGCGTGGAAAAGAAAAGCCAGTGGTTCTCAATGACGTTTAGTGGGATAGCTCTTCTACAGAGCGCTGCACAAGCGGGGGATCGAGCATATAGCAGGAGGCCCACACAGGCAGGACAGATGAAGGGCCGACGAGCCAAGGCCTGGACTGCCAGCTGTCATAGCTCATTTTCAGGGGCTGAAGGGGAGTCATTGCTTGGGCATCAAACCGTCATCAGGAAAAGCGGTCCTGACAGCAGCCAGAAAGGGAGATGGATCGCCTGGCTTTTGTAGTAGAAGTGTTCCCTGGGAGGCTGGACGTGGCCCCCCCAGAGCAGAGGCAATCGCCCCGCCGCTCTTCTGGGTCAGCGCCCTGGGGAGACATTGGGTGTGACTCCTGTCACCCTGACCACACACCCTCCACCCCCAATGTTTTTGGGGAGGCTGGGACAATCCTGTCTGGGTTCCAACTCAAAAAACTTTCTCTTAAACCCTTAATCCCATGAGTCGATGAGCTTTAACATTAATATCGATAAAGGTCACATTTTTCTTTATAATTCATCTGAACTGTCTCTATTTATCATCATATCAAATTATGTTTAGCCCTGAACTTTAAGGCCGCTGACAAGGGTGAGAGTGCAAATTATTCCAGTGGTTGTGGTTAGAAAGGCAGAGGATGTTTCAGCACTGCTGCCGCTCTTCTCCATCCATCCATCCATCCATCCATCTCCTGTGTCTGCTTGTCTTATGCAGGGCTTTGGAGCCTATCCTAGAAGCTACAGTGGAAAGCAGGGAATAACCCAGGATGGGGCACCAACCCATCACAGTGCTCAGTTACACTTTTTCATAAAAAACACGATCTATAGCTATATTCTAACAATACCAAACACATGCACACACAGTCAGCTAAATACACAAGCACTGCATTCCACTGCACGCAGCCATCAATACTGGCCAGACTCTAACTGCTTCAGGATGACAGACAGTTCCCATCCCCAATATCCTGGTAAGCAGCCATGCCCTCAGTGGCCAATCAGACTGCTCATTGTGTGATGCCCCGCCCACTTCCACAAAAGGCAGATGCTGCAGGGGCCAATGGGGTTTAAGAGCAGTTTGCGTTATGTGTTGTTATAATGTCGCCCCCCCCCCCCCCAAGATAGGATGGGGGCTATCATGAGAGTGGCTGGCAGGTCACGGTGGTCCATTTGACCAAGCGAACCATGTACTCCTTCCTTTATATGTTATATTTACACGGGGGGGGGGGGCATGTGTGAAGGAAGAGTTCCTGTCTGAAGGCTCTGAACAGTGATGCAGGCTTTCTGCTAGTTTCTGGGAGCAAGAGGCCTGTAGCCTGGCTGCTGACTGATTGAAGACTTTATCATGGCGCCTCGATGGTTTTTTTTTGTTTGTTTTTGTTAAACCTGCATGATGTCTACAATTCTTCAGTAGTATGGTTTTCTCAGCCAGAGAAAAAAAGAAAAACTAAAGCGTGTTAAAATGCAGTACAGTGACCCCGAGACGACTTCAGTAAGGTGACGCTGTGTCATGCTGTTAATATTATCGATATTTACGACGATGTTCAGCTTTTCAACCTTCAAAGGGTCAGAAGGCATGTTTATACTCACCTGTAGCCTGAGCTGGATTAAGCATGTCACCAGCCTGAGTCTGCATTAAGCTTTATGAATAATATATGGTTATGAGCGGTGAGACTCATCTCGGTCGACACCCCGCCTTTTCGCAGTATGATGTAAGACGACAGAAGCCAGTTGCTGTATTTTACACGTGCGGATATCTTTACTACATCACTGGGCTTCCCCGTACGCCTGGGCGGCAGCAGATAAATTCACATGACAGCTGTGAAACGCTCCCATAATCAGTGACACGAGATGATTTTCTGCTCCCGACAAGGCCCCGTATTGAGTATGATAACAGTTACTCTGTCTTCATCGGCGGCTCGGAGTATAATATCAATCCGCCTGATGACCCAGCAAACTCGGCACAGCACCTCTGTATCAATCTTCATAGAGGACTGCCTGTTGTCTAACAAAAGGCCCAGAATGAGATCATTCAATCACCGCTGCAGCCTTGGCCTTCACTTGCCCAAGTGGCTTTAACTCCTTGTCAGTACCCAACCCCCCTTCACAGAGATTGTCTAAGGAATGATAAAAATCACTGTACCCGATCATAACCCCATTTGAAATGATTTAAAAGTGGCTCTGTCAGCTGAAAAAATATATATTTGGGGAAAATGCCTGGCGGTATGAAAGTATGTGAACACTAAATCCCTGTCTCTCTCGCGCGCGCTGCGAATGCTATTTGAATTTACATTCTCATCTCCATTCACAAAGTTACGCAAACGGACGCATCATTGTTACGTCACTATCCGCGGGAACTTCCAGCAGATAATTATTTTAACCAGTATCTGATGTCATTCTTTTCTCAGTCCGCTGAATCCAGCTTATTGTATATATTCCAAACGTATATAGCTGCCGTGTTTATTAGTGTTTGCCGTAAACCTCACTTACAGAAAAGCGGTTCATTATAGCAATTTTACTATCCCTCAGTAACAAACACGTATATATAGATTCACTCCAAGCTTCATTATAATTTCATGACATCACACCTGTCCGGGTCCATTCACGTGTTGATTATTGATTGTAATTAGGAAGCGATTTAATATTCTGCCTGAATGCCATGGTTCTTAAGGACACGGGATGCTTTTTGCTCTCGCAGACGCCGTTTTATTTAATAGAAACTGTGAGGTCTTTCTTGTCTGTGTGAGATATTGTTCAATCAACAGGCAAAGTTTAACGTGTCAGTTTTGATATATCCGGTCCTGGCTGTAGGTTGTTTTGTGATGTCTAATGTTCTGTGAAGATGGGCTTTTCATATACTTTATTGTCTCTCCCTCCCCCCGCCTTTTGCTTCAGCAAAATCCTTCCCCTTCCAGGACGTTTGCAGTTTTGCGAAATAAAACCACAGGGTAAACAGAAAAAAGGAAAGAAGAGGGAAAAAAATGTGATGAAATTTAACCCCTTTAAAAGAGCGTCGTCCTCCGAGGCGGTGGACATTTAAGATGTGAGATTGGAGAGCGCAGATCACAGACTTCGTAATTGGTTCCTCTAAATCTGCTGAGCTTTGGGATAGAAAGAAAGGAAAAAAGTCCGATCGGATCGGTCAAGAAATAAAGAAAAAACAATTTTATGTTCATGTTCATAGCGAACCATCACTAGTTGACAGGGTGATTTCCAGTTTACTATAAGACCCAATCAGGCAGACCGTACATGACCTGTGGCCCCTTAATTGGCAATCGCTTTCCGGTAATGGTTAACATTTTTCCTTACTTGATGACATCTCTACGGTTACTTATCTCCACGAAGCGCCTGTAAGATTTGCATGGAAAAAAATATCCACAATCTAACGTTCTTCTTAGCTTATATTTAGTTCAGAACTGGAGTACCTAACACATTGTATGAAGAGGTCGCTATGGAGCGTGGAAACAGCATCTGTGAGTGTCACTGGTCATGATTAATTAATCACGACCATGTTTAGTAATTATTTAAATTTAGCACAATACTAATTTAACACCAGTACCGCCGTGTAAACACAACTGAATATCGGAAACGAAAGTGCCTGCTTATATTTCCATCTGCCCGTCTGTAGCAAAGCAAACCATCGAAATCCAAAGTAACACGACCCAAAGGTCTCTATATTATGACTCTCCAGAACATCTTAAGCCAAGGTAAAACGAATGAATATTAGATTTAAGAAGTAGGCCTACAGAAATCAACAAACCAAATAAATACGCCTCTAAACTCTCCCAAGTATGCACACACTATAATGTACTTTGATATGATATTTTCCTACTATTAGGCTACTAGAGCTTACTATGATTACTATTCATCAAGTGGTGATATCTCTACGTGAAGAGATGAGAAAAGAAACGCGACTTTGTCAACGATTTAGATCAAACAGTAAAAATAACCAGGCGTGCCAATGCCGTCTCGCTGATCGCGACAAATGCTTGCACACCCGGAGACGCCGCTAGATGAGCGGTCCCCCACCTCATCCCCAATCCCTCTAATAGGCTCGCTGTCTTCGCTGCACGGCATGCATCTGATCCCCCTCCATCCCAAACTAGAAAGAGACATATGCAAGCGCAGCGCCGCTTCGCATCGCCTTTCAGCAATATGCCCCTCTCTCCCAGTCCACATAAACTGGGAATGATGCCGCTAAAAAGCCCGACTGTGACGATCCTTATGGGATCCCTTATAACAGAACGGCGGTTGACTGCGATCGGCCTCGCTTTTCGGCTTTTGAAAGTGTCGCATTTAGCGGCGCGGTATTGGCTCATTTTTCATATGCGCCGTTACCTTGTCAGGGTGTCATAGCCGCTGCATGCAGCTGTTAGATCAGTCCACACGTATAAATCATCTGACATCCGACGCACTCATTTCATTTGCGCCGCTCCCTCCCGCCTGCCCGCCAATTAATTGGAAAATCCCCTGTTTACATAGAGGACTTCTCTCTCTTTTTTGTTTTTTATTAACATAGATATTCCGTATGATTTCCCAGACAGCCTGTTGCCTGCCTGTCGAAGCACTTTGTCATTTATCATCGTATGCTATATTTGTCAATCTGTTGAATTCTTTGAATAAAAAAACTCTCTTAGAAAATTACTTTGCATACATAAACGGGGGTGTCGCCGCAGCCGTAACGCCATAGCGCTTCTACCCCCGGTGCCTGCGTTATTGTTTTTCATCTGTGAAATAAGGTAGCAGGTACTTAATGTACCAAAAACAATTTGTACAGACATTATTTTACCAATTGAAAGCGTGCACGGCTCACTGAGGTACCTCTTATCTAACTGTGGCTAATACATTCTCATGCTGTGCTCCAATGCCTTCATTTTACAGCTGACGAGATCGCCAGCTCCATGCTGAGGCAGAAATGGGACCCTAGTCTCTCCGGTCCGCAGAGGAGTGCGCGTAGGTAAGTGTGCAGAACAAATGCTGAAAAAAGTCTTTTAAAAAGTTGAGACTTAGCCCTTCACTTTCCTTCACATAATTTTTTTTTTTTTACTTAAAATGTTTCATTAATGTTTGCAGTGGCATTTTAAATGGAAGCTTTCGTTGTTTTCCCTTTTCTTTTTTTCCTCTCCAATAATTTTCTCCGTTTGCCAGATTCGGAATGAAATGGAGAAGGAGGGAAGCTCCGTCTGCGTTGGCGGTGCGCCCGCTTTCGCCGCATCGTCGCCATGTGGGCGCGCGTCCCCGCGGCTCCGCGCCGCCTCTGGTCAATACGGCCCCGCTGCAGAACGTCAGGCGCGCCGCTTTGTGATTTCCCGTCCCCCAGACCTGGTGAAAAATCCAATTTGAGCACCCCCCCGAGGGACACAAAAGCCAGATCAAAACAGTCACAATGACTGTGCGTCAAAAAGAAAAAAGAAAGGGGGGGCTCTCGGTCACATGACATACGCAGCTGACCGGCATGAATGATCAGCCAATCACTTATATGTCGGCAGGTCTCGTATTTGAATTTGACATATATGAATATCTGAGCTCAGATGGATGTGTGGATTAAAATGGCACGTGCCAGAAAACACATATTATCTGAACCACAATTTAGCATTAATATGTGGGCCTGCTTTAACAATGTTTATTTATGTGTACTGCCACTGATGACAGAAAAGTAATGTGCATTCCTGTCTTAAATAGAACCAGCGCTAAATTCCTGGGATTTTTGGCTGCTGTTATTAGACCAGACAGCTGTACCATTTGATTTTCTTTTTTTAAAAGCACAACTTGCCCAGTTTTACGGTCACTTCAGTAGTGATCTGTATTGCAGAGGGGTGAATTGTAATCTTCTGCAGTATATTTCCTTTGTGATCACACCTGCATTTTTATTATTATTATTTATATTAACTTTTCTTCGGAGTGCTGAGTGATAGCTAAATCTCTATGTTAAATGTTTAAAATATTGCTCTTACCTGCTATTTACCATTTACTTATTTCTGTATTGGTTGCCTATATTTTTATGAATATTGTATACAAATATTAAGCTGGTACTGCATGACATTCGTATGTTTCCCTGTATTTTTTGAGGGCTGTGTGTCTTGGCTGTCAGCCCTGTCACGTTTTTTTGTTGAGCAGAACCGGATTCTGTCAATCCCACATCCAGGGCAATGTAACATGGAAATAAAGCAGATTACGATTCTTATTCCAGATCTGATTCCTTGTCCGACTGCTGGTAGGAAGCTCTTAAACTCAAGTGCTCATTAAAAAAAGAGACGCAGTCCAAGGTTAATAGGATCTCTCTGGTTCAAAGGTGTCTAAGATGTGGGGGTAGTTAGTAGAACACGGATCAGCCCTCCGTCTGCCATTGCCTAATTAAGCATACCGCACTTTTATTTTAGAGGTCGTTTATTAAGTGATGGAGAATTAGGAGAACTTTTAGCCAGTGGCGGCTGCAGTGAGCCAGACATCGACAGGCTCACTGTGGTCTCATGGACAGTGTCTGAAAGCTCAGAGCTGCACGTCGTGCTTCAGGATTGTCGAGATGTTCTTCTTTGATTAGAGTTACTGATCGCTTAGTGTCACGACAGCTTCCTCGGAAATGTTCCGATTGCACGATTTTCCCAGTGGGGGCCACAGACTTTACCGGTCGGATATGGCGGATTCAAGAGAACAGCGTACAAAAGTTCAAGAGTGGCGCCCCCCCACCCTTAAAGCTTCACTGCCCCCCCAAGTCGAGATACCCTCGCCGCAAAAAGTGCTCGATGCTAACGCCCACCCGCCGCCTTCTGTGACCCGCGGCATGTTCTAGAAAGCGCTCGTCTCATTTTTACTCCCGCTCTCGCCGCCTGGACTTTATCGCGGGAGTTTGCCGAGCTTTCAGATCAGTACCCCGTCGTCGTCCCCCCACCCCGCTGCGATATCCTCGCATAGCCACCCCCGGGGCCAACCAGGGGTGCGCTGCTGAGATTAGCTTTTGGTTTCCTAATGGGCCGCACAGTCGCCCAGGCACTCCTTCCCCTCTTCTGGAGTCACCACGGTTCTGGTCGCTGGGTGTGAGAATCCCGCTGCTTCTGTTTCCCTTTCTGAGCTTATAACCAAGCCCATCTCATTCGGGACCCAACACAGGGATGCTAATGTCCAGGAAGCACAGACTCCTCCCTAAATAGGCAACCGATCGTCCAGCCAGGAGGAGAATGCCATCATCCTGCACAGTATGTCGCGCTTCGGCTATCGCTATCGTTACATAACCTAAGCTATCCCAGGCACCTATGCTTATATTACAAAGTATATAGACCATCCCCCCACCCCCAGTTTGGCTGATGTGTTTAAGAGTTAATGCTGATTTTTAGCCTGACGGCTTACCCTTTTTTTGACCTGAACAGCATTAATGGACAGAGAAACCCCCACTCCCTTAACACACACACACACACACACACACACACACACACACACACACACACAGGAGCTCAACACCCCAAAGCAAATACAATTGATTGAGAGTTGGCTGACAAGGTCAACCATAGTTCAAGCATGGTGAGAGAGAAATGACAGCATGTTTAATTCCTTTCAAAGGGTCACTCTCTGCCGGGACGCGGGAAATGAAAGGGCCACGGCAACAATGGGGGGATCCGCACAGGTTTGGGGGCCGAGCCGGAGCTGGATTTACTTCGGTGGTAATCGAGAGCGAGGGAATGTCGCACGGCAGCACGTCATAGCCCTCACACTGACACTAAAGCAAATTAATTAATACCCAGAAACACTGCATGCAGTCAGGATAGAGGGACAATCTTATTTCTTTTGAAATTGATAGGCCTAAACTATTTAGCACATCTGACTCCTGGAAATGAAATCACATGATGTCTCTCCACCATAACAATCACATCATGAAATGCTCTGCGATTGCTGTTCATTCGTCTGCTGTTCATTCGTCTGCTGTTCTTTCATCTGCTGTTCATTCATCTGCTGTTCATTCGTCTGCTGTTCTTTCGTCTGCTGTTCATGTTTTGGACACAGCGGCTTCAGCAGCAGATGCCTGTCTGGGGTTTTACTTCTGCTCTCAAATCCACCCAACCGACCTGCTAAACACCCAAGTTTGGAGCAATGCTTTGGGTGGAAGGGACTGATAATCTCTGTATGAGATCATGGGCAAATCAGGCCTGAGACTCTCTCATTGATAATTTCTCATGTTTGTAGCCATGCTGGTGAAGGCAGGCCCCAGGTTGGGAATAAGAGGCGTTCCCTAAGTGTGTATTTAAGTCGAATTTGCAGGTAAGTCATACAAATAGTAAAACAGTACATAATCATAACGCTTATCTATCCATTTTCTTTTCTTGTGATTAACATTTTTTATTAGAAAATACAATAAATCATGAACATATAAACCACACAATACAGTACAGATAGTGACCATGGTCGATTACAGATTTGTTGATACAAATTAAGACTATGAAAACATGCAGAGCATTCCCCTCAGTACATCAAAATAAATGAAAAAGACAGATGTCATATCAGACCTCTAAGTTTAACCACGGATATCTATCCATTTTCTGAAATCGCTTCCGGGTCGTGGGGGGTTCAAGTCCTATCCCAGAGGCTATGGGCGGCAGCTAGGGAATAACCCAGGATGGGGCACCAACCCATCGCGGGGCACACTCACACCCACCATTCACTCTCACACCTACCGGCAGTCTGGTAACTCTATTTAACCTCAGCATGTTTTAGGACTGTGGGGAGAAAGCAGAGGAGACCCCACGGGGAGACCATGGAAACCCCACACAGATATCAGGCCCCAGGCGTGAGAGGTGACAGTGCTGACCACTGGGCCACCATGCCACCCACGTCACAATGTGTTAAAATCAAAAACCAAATAAGGAGTAAGCCTACTCTTTCCTTCAGAACAGCTTCAGTCCTTCTTGGACTCGTCTGCGGTCTCCAGGTCTTTGATGGATGGAGGAGCTGGAAAAGCCCTTTGCATTCCAGAATATCCCGTAAAGGTGTAATGATGTAATCTGGTAACGGGGGGAGCCAAGGAACGTTTTGACTTTATCTCAATGTTCAGGAAATCCCCGCTTGAACTTGCATAGCGGTGTGCATGTGGAACCTTAGAGTACAGGGGCATGATGAGGCCCATAATGTGTGGCTGGCCCTATAGAATGGCTCCTATTCTTTGGCTTACAGCCATACACAGCAGTCACTGGGCCTAGTTATTCCCATCAGGGCTTTCTGTACCTGCAAACACTGAAGGGTTGGGTTTTGAATGGAGGCTGCTGCTCCTCCTTGCTGATGAGCTCTGCCCGTTCGGCATACGCTCACAAGGTTTTCCCACAATGCACCGCTTCAAGCAGCAAATGATGCTGCAGTTTTTGTAACTGATTCGCCTGCACTACTGGCGTTGATGCCCTGCACCTCTGGCACTGATGCACTGCACCTCTACTAGTTCCTAACTGCACTTTGCAAACTCACATATCACAGTGCTGATCGTCTGACCTCTTTTACAGCTGATAAACACTGATAATTGACATTGGCTTTGTTATGACTCTTCATAGCTGAGTTCGCATTGCTAGAGATTAGCATGCTAATGTTAAGGGGACTCCATTTTAAAACTTTATTTTTATTTCATTGCTGTCAGTAAATTTGCTGTATGGTCCACAATTAACCTTGTTTATGCCCCCAGAAATCCTCCCAAATAACAATGTAAAAATGATTAAGTTATTAAAGGTAACTGAGGAAACAAATCATTTAATATAATTTTTTATATATAAAAAGTTATACGTATAATCATTTGTGAGAAATAAAAATTGACTTAGATATTGAGACATCTGTAAAAAAAATTAAAAATAAATGTTCACATGAAATGTAAGTTAAAGGCAAAATATTTTAGAGAGAAAAACAGAGAAAAAAATTAAAAAGCTGAGCTGAAACATGTGAAAAAGCCCGGAGTGAGGGTCACTGTAAACCGGGAGAGAAACAGCCGTTTCACACCCGCAAACAGCATGTTCTGTGTCAGCCACAGATGGAGGCTTCCTGCCAATCAGCTGTGTGCAGGCGCAGTGTGGCCTCGTGGGTAATAATGGCTATGGAACAGCGTTACGGACAGCTGAAAGGTAAGGCTATGAATGGTGGGGAATCAGTTTCAGTCTTTTACACCATGTCAGGTGTCCCACCCCCCACTTTCTTTCTTTTCCAAGCCCCCTGCTATGGATTTTTTGTCATTGGCACCAGGCGATCTGGCTGACACCCATGTCAGAAAATGAATTTTTCACTCCCCGCTTCATTGACTCCATTTGTGGGGTGTAACTCTATCAGAAAACGCCACTCTTCAGCTGCCTCAGTTATCTGTTACTGCCTCCTGACTGCTAAAGCAAAGAGACCTGGGCGGGAGAGTTGGGGATGGGGGAGAGAGGGCGAGGCAACTGGGGGGGGGGG
>JAODLC010000140.1:8454888-8468070 GCA_026781145.1 Hippopotamyrus pictus
TCACCTGGCCTGGACGGGTTGCTCACAGCCCCCCAGTGGAATCAGGATGGACATCAATTTTCAGTCATTTTGGCGTTAAATTCTGAAAAAAAAAGCAGCAAATGCAGACATCAATAAACATATTTTTTGTAAAGTTTTGCTTAATTCTACAGAACTCAGTTGGTTTCCAAGTTGTAAGAGAATAATTAGTTGTAAGAGAATAAGAGGCCCTCAACTGAGAAGAGAGAGAGCGCATAACACAGGCAGTGTGGCCATCCAGCCCCGCATGGAGGCTGTTACCCACGTTTTAGCGAAACGCCGCAACTCAAACACGGAATTGCCTTCAACAGGGAGGCTGAGGTCAAAGGAAAGACAAAACCTAACAAGTTAAAAAAAAGCAGAAAAGCCTGAAGCAGGGAGGACTGTGGGACCTGGTAATCAGCCGCATATCGCCGGCTCCACCCGCCCTGGCAAATCTCCCCTGAAATGTAAAAATTTAATTTGTCAACATGTTTACATCATATCTTCAATCACTGTCCGGCGTGGTGGCACTGGGAGAGGACGTGTGGCTGGAGACGGCAGCTACAGCCGAATGAGGATATGTGGGCTGATTACGGCTCACGCTGGGCGGAATTGTCTCGGACAGCTTAGAAATCAGATTATTAACTCTGATACCAGACACTCCAGCTCTTCTGTGGGATTAGCATGAAAATTTTTATATGGATCGATAAGCAATCTTTCCTTTATAAAGAATCAGTGCAGGCTTCATTAATCTGAGTGTATGTTTATGTCAGGGAATTAACACATCTCCATTACAGCTGTTTTCACCTCCTCTAGGACTTTGCCGGGGAAAATCTCATATAAATGTATTAAATAAAAGCTGTGGCCGTTTCCTCCAAAGAAAATAGCTTCCTTTCTCCTTTTGCCCTTAACTGGCACCAAGATACAAGGTTCAAGAAGGTCGCCGATCCTGACAGACCATAAGAGGCAGATCAAAATGATTGTGTCGGTTTTATTTTACTACTTGTTTACATGTGTGATCTTACTGCACAGAACAATGAAGAACATGAGCAATAAAGAATTATGTTGTTTTTTTTTAATAGCGATGTCGGTTATTAAAACCCCCCAGCTGCTTGCTTTCCTAAGTACGTATTATATGCTAAGCAGGCGTAATGTTCAGTTTGTGAGTATTTAAAGTTCTCTGTGTTGAACAGTCTGCCATCAATGGTATGGTAGCAAGTCTGTTTCAGAGAGCAGTTTCACGCGTGTTTATGGTGACCGTAGACGTTCTTAACAAAACTAACCAAAGAAAAAAAATGGGTCAGAAATGACCCTGTCTTCTGAAAAGCGTGATTAAGCTCACATATCACAGACTGTGGTGCAAGAAATAATTAGACTGTGACAGGTATGAAGGTGACTGTGGAGACGATTAATGGTCTTCCTTTCCGTCTGTACCTTAGGAGATATTTGAAACAGCGGCCCTAAACAGCTGAAGTATGGAATAATCTTAAGCCTCTTAGGCTAAAGGGGTAGTTTACACATGAAAACAGGGGAAGAAGCTCAGTAATCATGAGGATCAATATGGAGTTGTTTACCAGCCTGTGTGTGTCTCTGCGTGTGCATGAGCGTACGTGTTTGTGAGCCAATTGGAGACTGTATGATGTATGTTTTTTTTTTTTTACATTCATTTATGTGAACCAACACAAAGAGATACTCTGATAATTTGCAGACACCTCCTACACGTTATGTCTTGTGTTGTACAAATTTTGTGTTTTTTTTTCCTTCTGTATGATCTGAAATTCCCCACTTGATTTTCATGCAGGGGTCATACTTTCAAAAAAGGGGAAAAAAGCCCCTAAAATCGATCGGAGGCGGAGCTTAAAAAATTGACATTAGCCCTTTCGCAAAACTGCAAAATAGATCTTCCTGTCACACCGGAAAGCGGCCTTCTCTCAGCGCGTGCACGCAGGGAGTGAAATTATCAGATTTTCATTTCCTCGGTTTCACTCAATGGCGGTGAAAATGTTGCGCGTATCGATTCATCTGTTGAAACTAAAAGCAGAGGAGCCCAGACCCTCTGGTCGGCTGGGTCAAATGGGCCGGTCGCTGTATAATTATATCCATACAGAGCATATTAATCTTCATCTAGTCATTATGGGGAACACAAGTCCAAAGGCATCATTAGGATGCTTTTAGCTGCCTGGCTGCCTCACCCGTGCCCCTCCCCCATGCCCCGTGGTGTCAGGCATGTTACTTAATGCTGCACGGACCTGCGATCCTGCAACGGACGCTGGGAGCCGAAGATGAGGGGCACGGGTCATGTTGGCTAGGAGAAGTTTAGGATTATCTATCTTTCTGCCTATCTACCTTACATAAACTGCCTGACCCTCCTGTTTCCTCGCTCACGTGATCCTGATGAACTACACCTGTTGCTTGTTGCTAGTCTTTGTATATAAGTCCCTGTTTGTCTTGCCAGGCCCAGTCTGGTCATTAAGGTCTACCTTCCTGTTCCCTGTCCCTTCCCTGTACCAGCCTTCCTGTTATTGATCCCTCGCATTCCCAATTGGTTTTCATTCCTTGTTTAGTTTTGAGTCAATAAGCCCCTCTTTGTTCTCATTATGCCTGCCTTCAAGTCTGTCTGGTTTGTGTCATTCATGACAATTATTATTATTATTATTATCATTATCATTATTATTGTTATTCTTATTAATAAATAATAATGATAATGATAATAATAATAATAATAATAATAATAATAAAACAATAATAGGATGGACTTAATAATAGGATGCGATGGACTTCAGACCCCCTCAACACCCAAACCAGAATTATTGGTGGGAAGGTGGATGGATGGATGGATGGATGGACAGGTGGATATATATATATATATATATATATATATTACATAAATGTAGGCATTCCGTAAATGAATAGATAAGCCCCCTTGTCGAGCTTTCCTCAGACAGTCCTTGAATAGGGTCTCAGGTCATGTTGCAGAAAAGCCTTTGGCCCAGAGTGCTCCTCTAAAACTGCACATGGTGGGGGGTCGCATAATGAATATGAGGTAACATGACCGGCTGGTGCTGATAACCTTCTACCAGTAAGGTAGAGCAGGGATTCTGGCTGTCTGGTTTTCCGTCAGGCGCAAGTGCGTAATGCACTTCCTTGTCAGATTCAGATTAATTAGCGCGCGCTAACGAGCGCAACCCAAGCCGGCCCATATTTCATATTTTGCCATTAAAAGAGTAAAGTGACCCGGTATGATGCTAATCCAGCCCAATTCTGCAGCATTGACCAAAGTGCCCTTTTCATACCAGAGTGCAGAAATCAATTGGCACCCCCCCCGCCCCCCACAACTCAGCTTCCTCCCAAACATGACAAGCGTCTGGCTCTACATGCAATCTCTGGCTGTCAGGAACTGGCACCAGCACCCGGAACGGCGGTTGACCCTATCGGTGTGTGCGTGGGGGGGGCACTCCTTTGTTCGCGCCCGCGCGTCTCCTGTTTCCCTCCGCCATGTAATTTCACTGCGGTCCTGACATCTGACGAGCGCGACCACGATTCTGCCGCAGCCGGCATGAGGGGCCCAGCTGAAACCATGATAATGCCCCCCCACCCAGCCCCCGGCCCCGACCGAAGAGCAATGATGTCGAGGAAAAACGGAAAGAGGTGCTGCGCCTTAATGCATTCTGGGGGGGTCCATGCTGGGTTTCGTGTTAGGCTGACAGCACCCATCTCATGTCCGCGGCAGGTGCTTGTCAGCCGCGAGGCCGCGGAGGCTCAGGATGCAGTGGAGGCTCAGGATGCAGTGGCGGCTCAGGATGCAGTGGAGGCTCAGGATGCAGTGGCGGCTCAGGATGCAGTGGAGGCTCAGGATGCAGTGGAGGCTCAGGATGCAGTGGCGGCTCAGGATGCAGTGGCCGGAGATTCATATTAACTGTACCCTGCACCATTTCTCTGGTTTGAGTGCCCATTCTGATGAATAAACATCTGCGGTTTGATTTATCGATTTTATTTGTTTATTAGTTATTTCTTTGAGATGGATGGCTATTGTGCTGGACGTTCAGGTTGGACAACCAAAATTTCCCCCCCCCTTAGTGATCAGCAAAGCACTATGGCATCCTGTAATCTTATCCCTGAATTTTATCATAATGCATAGTATCTTATCATTTTATCTGAATCTCGTGAATATATATGAGATACTATAGTCATAAGCTTTGAACCCACAAAAGCAATTATTGTTATTCGAATTTTGAAAAAGTATATATTTTTATACATGCATACATATTGAATATATATCCATATACATATATGTTGCTGCTTTGTTCAGTAAAGGGATTTTAATTAAAATGAAATTGGTAAATATGTTCATGATATTCTTATAACCTCTCAGGCCCACACTGGAAATAAGCTGGTGAGAGGCTCCAGGTTCATATCTTGTTAAAAACAATAGAAATATGATTCGCGATTGCAGAACATCGGCACAACAGTCACAGCCCAATGTGACAAACCTGGCCATTTTCAGATAACAGCAAATAATGGGATTTTATACATCTATACAGCCATGTCACCATGTCACTGTGGTGCTAATGCAAAGTGACACTGAAAACAGGCATGTCAGTAGGAGAGTGCCATCTTCTAACCATTAATGGAAGGGCCATTCTCCAGCTTAGATTTGTTTAAATGTTGCTGACCATTATACTAAGCGTAATATGGTATTTTTAAGTCAGATACATATGGATTATATCCAGTAATAAGCATCTCTCTCTCAACAAAGCTGTGTAGTAAACTGTACTGTAGCATGTGAGAGAAACCATGTAAGAGTGTACTAGGTGACAGTACTGCAGTCCTGCAACTGGCCCCCTCCTCCCCTCTGGTTTTCAGATGAGCTGACCCATATTTTAGCAAAACGGGGCAGGGATGGGGCATTCCCTCCTGCCGCGATGCTTTGGATTATCCCACCTGGGTCAGCTTCATCTGGAGTTCCTGGCCAGTACCTGCCCCCCTCCCCCCTCACACACCCAGCAGATGACCCCCTCCCCCCACCTGGGTAGAGGGCTCCGCAGGTTAAGGCCAGAAGAAGAAGAGACCGTGACACGGCTGTTTGCTTCACACCAGCGTCTTCAGCGCGAATCACCACGCTGCTCATCATTTGGACCCAGAAGGTCAGTGCTGGCAGATCCTTTAAACCACAGTCAGTTGTCTCACCATGGCATTCAGGTCACTTTCAGGCAGGACAGAGCCTGCTTCTGACTTTGACACACCCGGTTTATTGAGGTGTACATTGTACACACATGTGTTCACACAGAAGTGCACCATTAGTGTATCTGCATATACTGTAGACCGTCTATTATGTACATAAACACATACATTTGCTTACATGCACACATACATTCGTACATAAATACGTATTCTTGATTCCTGGTTTGTCCTGTTTCCTTCACTAACTGTCACCCCCCACCCCCCCACAGCACTTCCTAAGTACTGGGGGGGCTGTAGCGGGGACACCCCCCCCCCTCCAGAAACGAGGCCTTCATTCACATTCTTCATACTCCACATCCCCTTGCTCAGCTTCACTGGTACCACTTACGGCTGACACTGCGCTGTGTTTTTTTTCCATATCGGTTTCCTTCCTCTCTAGCACATGTTAAAATCCCCCCCCCCTCCCCAAGGGATCCCTCCTTCACATGACTTAGCGATTATACTCTCTTAATCAAAGAGGCAGAGATGAAAAGGGCTTATTAATAAAAGCCCCCCTTTAGGAAGATGGGAGCTAAATGATTACTAAAATGTGCCCAAATTTCACTTCCAGACCCCCCTCCCGGCAAGCAGGCAGCTGTGGAGGACGAACACCCCCCCCCCCCCCCATCTGGAAGCGGTTTTCCATCGGGTGTATCAGGGAGCTCGGTTCAGCCTGCCGGTGCTGAACTCCCACACCCACACCCCTCCGCTTGAAGAAGTCGGTCCAACCTGTTTCCGAGTAGAAACTGGGCATGAATGGGGGGTGCGAGGGGGGGTAGTCAAGTGAAAAAGTAGTCAAGTGTTCTGGAGCGTTACACTCTCTCTCTGCGACGAGCGGCCGACACAAACGCCGCCCGTCTCTCGCCTCGCCATGCAGCACTGCAAAGCATCTGGCCTCCCCACCTATCAAGGAAAACTACAAATGAGGCGGGGAAACTTTTCGCGCGTGTGTGAGTGTGTGTGTGTGTTAGGGTTTACTTCAGTCGCCATGGTGACGGGGCGTCACATTAGTCCGAGATTATCGGTATGAGCGATAGATCCGAGGCTCTTACAGGCCCAGTAATTGCATTTTTGTTTCTTTCCCCTCTTTTTTTAATCAAACTCACAAACAATAAGCCGGAGACGCTGACAGGAAGTCGATGCGGCCGGGGCAGGCCACAGAGCCCGGCGTGCGGACAGGACCCCGCCACCTTCCATGTCGGAGATGACGAGAGCAGTCACCCCCTCACATCTGCGACGGACCAAACAAAAAGCCTCTAAGTAATTCCAGGGTGGAAGCTGAAGCCGTGGGGTGGGAGGGGGGCGGGCTGTTAAAGAAAGCATCAGTGCAATTATAGCCCTCTGGCTAGGGGATGATGCTATGAAGAGAACACACACCCCTCACCCTTACGGGCAGGAGTGTGGGGAGCTGACACACATCTGCTGGGACGTGCCGTCTACGTGGGGGGGGCTTAAAGGATGGGGGAGCAGCCACAGGAATTTGCCCGAGATGCTTTACTGAGTAACTGGCTTGCTGAAGCATTTTTCATTTCATAAATTCGTAAATAGTTTTATTATTCATTACATGGCAATGATACCTCCTACTTTGACCATTGAAGACGCTAACAGTACCTTGGATTATATTGGAATAAAAAACATTCATATTTTACAGCTATAACTTATTAAATAATTCCAGTTTACCAAAGAGCTTTTGGAAACCAGAACTGATTTCAAAGGAGAGAATGTGAAAACAAACGGTTTCTACAAATTTTATCCAACTTTATTACGTCTATTGACATTACGTGCCCGGTAAGCCGATTCAGCCCAACGTGTGAAATGTTACTGCTGACATGTGCATAGATAATTTGCCATGAAAGACAATCAATATATAACAAACACTTGCTAATCACCCGAAGGGTTGGCAGAATGACATCCTATTCTCCTGTCCGGCCACAGTAAGAGCGACCGAACCCTAAAGAGCACAGTCACCCCTCAAACAGCCAAGAGTGACGGCCAATTAGCATCCGCTAATCACATTAGCTGCACAGCGAATCAGATGTTCCCATTTAGTTTCATGTTATATGTTTAAAACTGCGTTTCATGTTAAGGGGCATGTGTAAGCGATGGTTCGGAAGCTGATGCTGAGAATGTTCTAGATCGACATCCTGAAGGGGACGCTTTAGACGAGGCCCCCGTGAGCGCCGCTCCGAATCCTGCCTGTACGTTCGTGTGTGCTGCCCATGTCATGCAGGCTTCCTCTGGGTCCCCTTCCCCCCCTGCAGTTCAAAGACACGCAGTTAGGCTCAATTAGCACCTTGTGAACTATACTTCCTGAGACCCCCCCCCATGGTTAGAAGCATGTTGGATGATGAATGGATGATGGAATCAAAATGTGTGTTTCTCATGAAAGACTCCATTCCAACAGGTTCCACGTGGGATTTTTAAGGCTCCCCTGTCATTGCTGTTTTCATCCAGCTGATAATGGTTAATGTACAGTATATAAAACATTTTTTATAACATCCTTTATTGTGTCGCTTCTCTCGCTCTGCTCGCCTGCTTTCATATGACGTGTGCCTGCTGTCTTTTCTTTGCCCTTTGACCTTCAGACCATCTACACTTGCATGGGGGGGGGGGGGGGGTCACCACAGCTTACAAGCCTGGTTTGACTCCCCCCTGCCCCCTACCCCCTCGTACACACCGATCACCGGCGGTCCGTTCGGAAGCTGGGAAATAGCTCTGGAATCTGTGTCACCCCCTTTCGCTTGGGGAAATGAAAAAAAATAAATAAATAATGTACATGTAACTGCTGATGCTGTGGGGCGGGGTGGGGGGCAGCGGTTAAAACACAGGAGAGGATTCCTGCAGCCACACTCCCATGAACTGCACACTTATGGTTCCTACCACATGTAAGCAGTTTACTGTTTGGCCCTACGGAGACAAACGCATGACAACAACACGCATAACGACTGCCAGATGCAGTGGGAGTTCTGTGCATGGGGGTGGGGGGCTGTCAGGGCGTGTGGAAGCTTCCCCTCGCGCCCTGCTGGCCGTTTGGGGATGTGCGTCACCCCAGGGTCTCTAAGCCGTGTCCCCTCTGGCACAGACCCTGAATCCAACGTAACTGCGCATGCACACGCCCGCTCTGTCCAGCGGAGGGCAGCACAGCAGCCGTTCAGTCACTGCAGAAAGACGTCCTCATTATTCATACTATTAAATTTGAACCACCCCCGCTTATAAGTGCTAATAGTGACTCTGGGTTGGCTTGCCGTAGAAATGACCCTGGTATTGAATTCTGTCCGCCATTAGACAGGAGTAAACAGCCAGCTATGACTCATCCCTCGTTCAGCGATCTCCATTTCAAAAATGAAGCTTTTTTAATTAATGTAATGGACCAAATGTCGAGCCGCTTCCTGTAAGGATGGCCTGGGATCCGTCTGTAATTCGAGGGGTGCTGAACGATCGCGAAAAGCGCTGCTAGCTGAATCTGGCCCGCCAGGCTGCCAGAACTCTCCTATTTGGTCAATGCGATGTTTGCATCTGACATCACAAACAGAGGCATGACTTTATCATGTGCCGAGGCAACAGGCGAGCTGTCACACGCTCAGACTCGTTTGCTCAGTTTGGGACATGGGAACGATGTAGATGTCCGGAGGGTGACAGACAGCGATGCAGATCCAGAGCGAGCTTACTGGGACTGTCATTTTCAGCGTAAACCTGACCGTTCAATGGTTCTGTAGCCAATTTTGTCAGCCTGTCTCTTCCTCTGTTACTTAGTTACTTTCAGTCATGGATCATGGCGATAATGAATTAATCACGAAAATGACATCGCGAGATTGCCAGGAAGAGGGAGGCGGAGCGGGGGGCAAAGGGAGACAGCTGAATGTTTATTTTTTTATTTTTCCTCAAACCTTCAGCGCCGGGCCGTCTCTGAGCAGCGCGACATACATGTGACAGATGTATTCGTTACAGATGTGTTTGTCCCGGTCGGGGCAGCCGGGCGGAAAGTCATCTGATGTTCCGGTCTGCACCCTCGTGAAATTGGAACACCCCCTTCGGCTGGAAGAAGACAGTTAAGGGGAACACAAAGGAGCAAGCGGGGAGGGGTCGGCCGTGAATGAAATAAAGACGAATGAGCTTATCGCCGTGGTGCCGGGCTCCGCCTCATTGGCCCCGCCTTCATCAGGAAGAGGAACCGCTCACACAGAAAAATTTACAGAGCCGCAGGCCGAGCGGGACGGGGAGCATGCGAATAAGCGGGCGGGCCGGCGTGATGCCCGCGGGCGGGCGGGTGAGAGCGGGCGGGTGGCATCCCAGCTGCCCTTTGTCTTGCAGGGCGTTTGTGGCCCAGGTGACCATCCCGCTCCCCTACAGCACTCCGATGTTTCCTGCTGACTAAACCCACATAAATCTATAGCCCATTTACAGGTGCCTGTGTGTCAAAACAAAATCGGGGAGGAGATGTCAGGTGCGTCAGGGGTCAAGAAGTCCAAAGTGTCCGAGGCTCCGAGATTAACGAGGGGGGTGGAGTCACATGATTATTTCTTGGCCTTCTGGCCTACGATGCAGTATTATTCATGCAAATAGCGTCGTCTCTAACCATGCAAATAATACTGAATTAGTACAATAGTTGTCAGCTTGGTCTCCACAAGGTCCTCTAAGGTGAGCGCCCCTGCAGGCCAGGTAATCCACTATTTATAAGGAAGAAGCAAAATGCAGACTGGCTGGGGGGAGGGGGGTATGATGATGCACTGTGTCAGTTCAGAGCACACACTGATGTCACCTTACTGCATTGTAATCGCAGTAATAATATTGCTTAAGTTTTAAGAGTACTGACTAGGTGACATAATCCACCATGCTGTGTGATGTTCTCTGAATCGAATGTATTTCAGATGATGTAACAGAACAGAAGTAAAAAAAAAACAACAAACGATTCTGCTGCTATATTGGGTCGTTTGTCACATCTGTGATTTTGAGTCATACAGCCGTACCCCCCCCTACCTTTCCCGGAGCTCACATGTCCTCTGCACAAGTGTGTGTTTTACCAACCAAAGTTCCCTTTATTTGTAGATACATGCTCCTTTCTTATATAGCGTGTTAGATTTTATTTCTGGCGTAGCAGTGTTGATTTGCGGAGGAATGCGGCTCAGTGACAAGACCCAGTCACGGCGGAGGTTTAACGGTACCTATTGGACTGAGTCAGACCCGTAAATCAGCCCCCCCCTTCTCGATGGTTACTGTAAATGCAAAGTGTTTCTCCATCTATTCTCAGCCTTTTATTTGAAAACGTTGTTAAAACTAACATTACCCACAATTCACGGCCAGAAGGCAAGACGTAACTGGGGTAAGAGGTCGAAGGTGGAAAGATCATGGTTCAGGGCACTGTATGTTTTTTACCTTGCCTTTTATATTGTCTTATTGGGGTATAAAGGAGGTTATTACAGAACATTTTCTTAAATGAATATCCTGCGAGGAAAAAGTGACGGCAAACAAGACGTTAAGAAAGTTGGCCTCACTGCACATGGCGATGTTGAGATGGATGATGACCGTGACGGGCTTTTTCCCAGAATCCTCATGTCCTCCTCATCCCCCACGGAGGGTACCGGCTCCGGTGGACGGCTCACGGTTGGGCTGAGCCGCCACAGTACCTGGCTCCTGCATGAATCCAGCCGCCCGGCTCCCCCTAAGCACGGGCACCCGGCCGGGGCTGAATCAACGGCGATTTGGGGTAAACAAAGTGGTATTATCAGACGGGAGCACGCATAATCTCCATATTGTGAATTTGATTTATCCCCGGCACCTCCCGCGCGCGACTGGCGTGTTTCACGCGGGCGCTGGGCAGGTGTCCTCCTCACTGCCCCGTGTAAGCTGGTTTACAGCATGAGCTGGGGATGAAAATATAAAAAGAGAAGAATAGAGGGGAGGCCCATTCACACACATTGGTGGTATCTCCCAATCTGACTGTCAGCCAGTCCATGGTGGCGGGGGCTGCTGGGGTATCAGGGGCTTGGAAAGAGACCCCCCAACACCTGAATGCCCCTTCTGTCGCTGTCAGGTTTTAGCCTGGTTTGATGTGTACAATGCCCCCCCCCCCCACAAGAAAAAAAAACACAAGATTGAAACGGTGCAAAACTTTTTTTATGCTGAGTGTTTGGCAATGCTGGTTCTGCGGGACCCAGGACACCCCCCCCCCCCCACACACACACACACACACACACACACACAAACAGGAAATGCTATCTAAGCAAGCCCACCCAGGCAGTGGATACAGGGAAAATTTACCCTATTTATGAAGTCATAACAAATGCAGTCAGATTAATGTTTCATAGTGCCCTCCCTAATATGGCTGCCCTCGAGTGCAACATCAAAGTTACAATCAGGTCAGCTGTTTCAGTTCATTCAGCAGAGAAAAAATGACAAGGCAAGGACCTGTGACTCGGGTTCGAGAGTGCGTTGGAGCACTGCTGCCGTGATATTGGATGGGACTGGTCACCTGATCTGCTCCAGTCTGGGGGGGGGGGGGTCATCCCCCAAACCCTGCATCTTTGCATCTGGCCTGGAGCAGCACAGGGCGCCTGACTTATTAAAACACTCCATCTTCCCTCTTTAAGGCCACCGCCAGGTCAGGGGGGGGTCTTGCTTCTGAGCTCCCTTCCCGTGCGGGATAAGGACGCAATCCCATCTGTGTCGGACCCCCGCCTTCCGTCGGACGGGATCAGGACACCGGGTCAGCTGGGCTTTCCGAACCCGCCACAGAGCGTGAATCATTCTAGAGCGAAAGAGAGAGGAAAACGATTAAAAAGCAAAGGATACAACAGGCATCATACCACCCAAGAAGATGCCGATTCTATTTCGGGAGGCCCTACACACCGCTGCATCGCACAGTTCCCAGATTAAAGCCGTCTGGCTCAGTTTTTACCACTTACAGACTCCTACCCCCAGTGTGCTTTTAAATAACTTTTAATATTCCCCCTGGAGACAGCAGTCTGATTTAAAGAGAACCCCTTCCTTTCCCTCCGTTCACTGGTGCTCATAGCCACGTGGTGTGTGAATTTGACCGCGCACAGTCGTGTTCCCGCTCGCATATCCGGGGTCTGACCTATTTACACACCCTGTGTAGCGGATTAACTTAACCCCCCCTGGGTGGGGGCACATTCCCCGAGACAGAGCTTTCGGGTAACATACTGACTTATCGAAGCCCGTTTCGCGCTTCTAGGGTGTCTGGAGTCATTGTACCGTTCTCTGCCGATAAGTAAACATCACGCCGCGTACCCATCCTGTGAATGTAAAAGAACAGTGAGCAAACAGTCGTCGCACGTGACAAAATAATTGTTTGGAAAATGAGTTGGGGTGGGCAGGGCAGGAGTGTCAGAGCCCTGCTCTGTAGTGCCACCGCATGGCCGAAAGAGGTACAGGCGCGGTCCGGTGACAGCTGTGAGGATTAATATGAAAAGATGGTTATCAGTTGCTAAATCAACATTCTAATGGGAGAAGTTATATGACTCATCTGCATGTGCATCAACACAGGATGCATGATTTCAGAGAAGTCACACTTAAATAAAAACACAGATGATATATCTATACAATAAACTTCATAAGAATCACATGCGATTAATCATTACTTACAACTCAAACAAAATATATAAATGACCTAATTATTAATTATTAAATTAATTATTCATTTTGGCAGTTTTGGAAAAGTAACATATTAAGTGTATAAACAAATACTACTTCTCTGCAAGCATAATCTTTATGAAAACATCTCTTGCTCTGTGTTACACAGGAGAACCGTTTCACTGTTTTTTCTCCTGTCAGAATATGACAGTGCCTGAACGTTTGTTCGTAGCTCTGCTTTCTCTGCATGACTGAAAGGAGATCTTTTATTTTTATATATTTCCGCACTCCAGTCCCCGACATTGCGGCTGTGTGGTCTGGCACCAGCTGTGTCTGAACATCGTCTGGACCCCAGCATCCTTGGACTCGCTC